>OU026126.1:15947500-17147500 GCA_907269095.1 Blastobasis adustella
CAGTCAGGCGTAATTGGAAATCTACCAGCAACTTGCCAAAATGGTTTAAGGTACTGTATTTGGAAAGAAGACACTTGGTCTTGGGGCAATGCAAATTACTTTTCTGCTTCACTCGCAATAATTTTGACTGTGAAGCACCTAATTTGTTTTTTAGAATATTGTTGCTCCTACGTAATGTTTGTTTCCTTGGAGTGTAGTCACATGGTAACAAGCGCACTCTAGGAACAATATCACATTTCTTTCTGATCTTACGGCTACTCCTACAAACAGGTGTAGTACGCTCAGGCAGAGGTATGGAGCTAACAATGCAAGGCCGCTCTTGTTGGTCAGAGCTCAATACATCTGTAGATGTAGAAGGCCTTGGTGAACAGTAAACTGACTGTATGTATGTATGTATGTAAACTCTTTATTGCTTAATAAATACAGGAGTTACAAAAATATTTTTACAAAGCAAAGGCGGGCTTATCCCACAATGGGATTTCTTCCAGCCAACCTTAAACAATCTGAAAGGACATTCAAGAAGCGGTGGAGGGAATATTGAGATCTTAAATTAAATTCCTACTACTAAAATTATACTATCTACAACTGAATTTTGAACATTAATGTTTAATTTAGTACATTGGTAATCTTTTAAATATACAATAATATAATACATATAAATATAGATACTATACCCATACTAGATAAATAAATATAATACTATATTATACTTATTATAATATATAGATGTATAAAATCAAGCTCTATTGACTTGTGAAAAAGTGCTTCTTCAGAAGTTCTCTGAAGGATACCTGTGTTCGAGCATTATGAATGTCATCTGGCAGAGAGTTCCACAGGCGTGCAGCATATACTCGAAAAGATTTCCCATAGGCGGCTGAACTATAAGTGGGAATTGCCAGTTGGAGTTCCCTGCGAGGGCGCAAACGAGGATCTGCCGACGGACAGAAATCAAACATCTCGCGGAGGTACAGAGGGGCTGTGGGATTAAAAAGAACGTTGTGTAATTATCCTAGTATGTGGCACTCTCTTCGTCGCCGTATAGGCAGACATTTTAATTTGGTTCTGTATTCTGACACGTGGTCAAATTTACGCAACCCATAGACATATCTAATGCAGAGATTCTGCAGGCGCTCTAACCGAGACAGAAGTTCCTCTGTGGGGTCCAAGTATGCAATGTCCCCATAGTCCAGCAATTAACCAACAGGAGCCTAGTCTCGACAGGTAAAAAATTTTGTAATCTCTTAAGAGAGTGAAATGATGAGAAGACCCTACGGCTAACCTCACCAATGTGCGTCGACCAGGACAGAGTTTGGTCGACTAAAACCCCCAAGTTCTTAACAGAGTCCTAAAACTCTACGATTGTGCCGTCAAAAATAAACTTGGGTAGAGCAACGCTCTTTAGTTTTGTTACAAAATGTTGGCTGCCAATCACAATAGCTTGGTACTTGGAGGCATTGACCTTGAGACCAAACTCTTTAGCCCAACACTCAACTCTATAAAGATCTCCATTAAGCATGCTAATAGCATCATTTAGGTTAGAGAGTGGAGCAGATGTGTACAATTGTAGATCGTCTGCATAAAGGTGAAAGGAGGATGTCAAAGAAGAAGTAATTCCATTAATAAATAGAGAGAAAAGTATAGGTGAGAGAATTCCACCTTAACCTTTTATAAGGCCAAGGAAACTGCTAAGGGTATGGAAATAAAAAATAGATAAATATGATCTCTGGGATCTCTTTATTAAAGAAATTTTTTTTTTTTCTAAATAAAAAAACAAGGTGTCCATCATTTGGCCAGAGCCTTACTAGGGTTTATGGAATTCGGCAAAGCATGGGATAACACATAGGCAACTTCACAGCGGATGTATTGTATCTTTGATTTCTTGCTGTTTTCTTTACCGCTGCAATATCTGCATCTTCTGTAACGTTCGAGTGGACCAGGGAGATGAGATCCTACATCTGTTAGCCGCAGCTCATCTGGGAGACCATACTTCGCCTTTTGTCGGCTATCTTGTTTTGGTTTTTTGCTTACAAATGATGGCAAATTGGATACCCTCTTCTTTCTACTGCTGAAAGAGCCAATCAAATTTCTTCCGAGCATTGTGCGGAACTGCAAGTTATTAATAGGGTACGACATTCTTTGTGTATATAAAATATATGCGTTGGTGATGGCAGCATCTACCAGAAAGTAAAACAGCCGCATCCACCATCTTCGACTTCGCCTAGCCACTGGGTATGTGCCACGCTTTTGGTCAAAGCGATCCACACCCCCCATCCTCTTTGTATATTAAAACACTCCCAGTGCATATGGCACCTCCAGCTTACTGCCTTATGCTGCATTACTGCTTATCTTTTTGCGTCCTCATGCATGACACTTTTTGCTTTGGATGGTAGGCAGTACTAAGAATATGGACTATCTTAGTATCCATCCAACAAAAAAAACTAACGTTTTTGTTAACTCTCCACTTATATTGCCCCTTAGTAAGTTTTAGTTGACCTGTTTTGGCAGTCTGCTTTTTCAGTTTTCGGGGTAAATTAGTCCTGTAGCCCTACCATGAGTTACTACAGTAAAATCGGCTTACGTAACTACTCTCGTTCCGTAAAATCCGTTTCCACAATAGTAAATGTAAAATCGGTACCATGAGTTTCACATACGTTTCCCGTTTACTGTTCCGTGAAAACCACACCTACTACAGTAAAAGCTAACTTCAGTGTAGTTTCGGGGAATAGGTCCGTGACAGTGTTGTTGATTATTTAGTAGTCAGTGTCACAAAAAGCTTATTTATTTACAAACAAAGGTTATATTTTAGCAACGCCTAGGCACTTATTTAAATCCTGTTAAATTGATAATAACATATACCTTATGTTCAAATAAAATTACAAACTCATAGACGATTCCCGAAATGAAGAATTCAGTGACTGGTTGAAACTGCGCTTATAGTTTGTCCACTGGGTTTTAAGTAGTTTTAACCCAGCGGAAACAGCAAAGATTAATACTGCATAATTATTGGTAAGTTTTATCTGTATCTTGGAGTATATTATACCTAATTTCAACTAAGTGGACATGTTGTACTGAGTAAACTTATATTAGGTATTATTTGTCAACAGGATCAGACTCTGGAGTCATGGTGGTGCAGTTAATTCTTAGAAATGGACGTCTGTAACTTGAAAAGGAACTGCACTTACCCTAGTTGAATGAAGATCGAAGGCACAACCCCATGTGTAAAAAGGAAATCTCATCATCGGCAAACAAAAAAAAAGTTTCTAATTGAAGATGCAAGCGGCAACTAAAGTGAGGTGAATGTCGGACTTTAGCATTAGTTAGTGCAATACTATATTAGAAATTGTTTGTAAAAGTGAAAGTGGTAGTTTAAGTGAGGGAAAGTTCTGATTTTTTAGATTCTGAATAAAAATATATGTACCTAATTCATAATTTGATTTTTAATTTCCTGCTATAATTACTAACATTAGTATAGTATAGGTATAGTACAGCTAAAACAATAGCCATGCTATTTTCTATTATCAATACAATCACATAGTTATTTCCCAATAATAATACCTAAGGTTAAAATTCTAAATGAGCTATGTGTAAAACCCCAACCTCGTTAATCACTTCAATGTCTTAGAGGCAGACCAACTAAGACATTCGTAGACCAGAAAATAGACAGCAGTTTTGTGTACTTGTGTGTTCTCAAGACTGGAATCTGGACCCAGGCTGGAGATCCAACGGCATGTCAGGTGCAGAGATTATGGTAAAACCCTCCACTGATGTGGAGGAGGCCTAAGTCTAACTGTGTACCATTAAAGACTGTTGTGTGTGTGATAAAAATAAAACAAAATATTAATTTTTCTTATCAATTTAATATTTCATAGTATGGCACATAACATAAATCTGTTACAATATTGTTGTTGGAAGCAGTTTTGTGGCTTTATCTAGAGCATAATGAAAAACAAAACATATTTGTTCATCTCATCAACTTAAAAATATTAGTTTTTATATGTAAAATACATAAAACGAGCCAGCGAGTAACTTATATTATAAATATCACTTTCCACACATTTTATTATTATTATTAGGTGTTATAGGTTATTAGACAAGTAGCATTTCTGCTGATATGCCTATACAACATCGCAGTGCTGATAATAGCTTTCACTTCCTTAACACACATACTACATTTTAGTTCACCGAATAATTTCATTAATTTTGCACCATTGTCCAACTTGTTTTTAAAAGAGTTTACAGAACTGGCGGTTACCTATGAGAGCCTATTGTCCCATGTCTGAGAACTTATTCCAACTATTCACAATTCACAACCTTATGGTGTAGCAAGTGATAAACAATATTAGTCTTAGATGGTGTGCGATTTATTCTTGTGCTGTGTCCACGCGACGCTTCAGCACCTTTCATATTATACATGCGGTGAAAGTAAATCTTGTAAGTCTCAATGAGACCACCCCGTATCCTTATTTCTTCCAGTGAGGTTAGTTAAATTCTACAAGAATTCTTTCCTCAAATGACTTCTGTATCAGGGCTGCCGCTATCTTGGTGGCTCTTCGCTGCACACTCTCGAGAAGATCAATGTCTTGTAGGGAGTTTTAACTCGAAAATAAGTGAAAAAACTAAAAAATACTTCTCTCTTTAGAAAATACAGTAAGAGACGTAACCACGAATTTTCATCAGCCGCTTGGGCTTCGGCAAACATCCTTCAAGCTAAATATCGCTTTCCAGACATTTTTGTCACGAAAATAATTACTATCTCCGAAAGAAAAATACTTCTCACATTATAAATTTCAGTGAGTGACGTAAACACATTAGTAACCGTAATTTACTATCGCATCTGTCAAATTTCTGGCTTATGGTACGGTTTTGTATGCAAAACGCTATGTAAACTACACTCCCTACGTAAACTGTAACGTGAGTGGTAAAATATATTAACCAATAGCAACTCATGGTACGGATTTTAGTTCCGCTACTGCCCAATAGAGGCGCTGTACGAATTCTCATAGAAATCGATTCACGTTTACTGTACAGTAAACGGGAAAAAAAACTCATGGTAGAGGCACTGTTGGACCGAACTGTTCCTGTCGAATGTATGTTCTGTTCAAATAATCTCTGCATTAGTTCTGTAGAAGAAAAGAAATTGTCGAAAGCAACATGAACATTATCCATCTTCTTCAATTAGTGCTTTGCAGAGATTATATACTACACTAGCTCCCAATCCCAATTCTATTTCGTTATCCTTTTTGCCAGTGTATATTTCAAATTCATAAAGATAGCCAGTGCTACTATCACAACGCGCCCATGTTTTGAACCCTCTTTTTACTGGCTTATTTGGCATATATTGCTTCAAAGTACTGCGCCCTTTGAACTTCACCATGCACTCGTCTATACTTTGTGATGAAGAGTTTCGTGCTCCGTTTTGGAAAGCAGTATTCATGAAGTCAATTATCGGCCGAATCTTATACAGTTTATCGAAATCTGGTTCTCCCCTTTTAGGCATTTTTGTATTATCATTTATATGTAAATTCCTCATTATCATTTTAAACCGTTTAGATGTCATTACATCTGCAATTTCACGAACGCAAAACAGTGGATCTGTTGACCAATACAGATCTAGATTAGGAAGAGGATGTACGCCCATTAATACCAATAATCCAAGAAAAGCCTGAATTTCTGCAACAGAAATATCAACCCAATTCTTCTGCTTGTTTTGAGCTGCATAAAGATTGGTTTGCTCAACTATTATAGATAAAATTTCCTCGGAGATAAATAATCTAAAATATGTATGAGGAGCACTTCTGTTTGAAAAATACCGTAATGGTTTTACTTGAATATCATCAAACTTTTCAATAGGCGCCTTGTGCGGGAAAAGTACTTTCTTCCAATCGTCATCACTATCGCCGTCGTCGCCGTCGTCATCATCAGTGTCTGAAATTGTTTCAGGCTCCGGACTATGGTTTCTCAGACCAATACTATTATTTGTATCATCTGGTGCCGAATTGTTGACGTCTTGAATTACAGAAACTCCACTTACAGAAAGTATAGGTGAATTGACAGCAGCAGTGCTAGAAGAAGAAGGATAATCCAAAATATTTTCGAGTTCTTCTCGGTTTACTTCTGTGAAAATCGCTTCTTTTTCCTTTTCGTCGCTTTCATACCCATCCTCCGAATCCTCGCCATCCGACAAGCCAAAAAGATCTTGTAATACTGACCAAGTTTATCTAATGGTATGATCTGCAACAGGAAAAAAACTTCACACACGCGAACAGGCTCTGGCCAATATATGGACGTCATAATTTATAGTAGTTTTGTAACGAAATATGAAAATAAAGACTGAAATCAAAACATATATCTCATACATACAATATTTAGAAAATATTGTAAAAGAAAACATACCTTTCATCAATTGTCTTTTAGGGTTCAGCAATGAATATAGTCGTGGGTCGCTAGTTTTTATGTTGAAATCCAACATTACCATTTCTGCAACAAAAGGGGCTATACATATTGGTTGTCCTGTTTTCTCACCAATCAACACATCACCCTTTATAATACATTTTTCACTATCAGGGTATTCAATTTCCACCGAATCAGAAAATCTTAATGCCCCCATTGCAACATCTCCTTCTCCATTTTCTATTTCTCTTTTCACATTTCTTATCATCTTGTCATTGAGCCCCACCACTAACCACCATTTCTCACTATACATTTTGGCAATTTGGCCTCTCATACTTTTCATTGTTGGAGCCCTACAAAGATCGAATCCATTTGTCATGAAAACTGCTATTTGGCCCAGTGTAAATGCAAGATTTTTTAAGTTGGTTCTATTTATTGTTATCGTAAGCAATGCATCTGCATTATGGACGAAAAATCCTTTTGAACTAGAACTATCAAAAAAGACTATTTCTTCCCCATTATATCTCCTAAATTCCACTCCTGACCTGTTTGTATGTAGTGTTTCAAACATATTACTGTGTTTGGGGTAAAACTTTATAGATGGCTTCTCTATAACAGGGATTATCTCTATTCCCAAGCATCCCTTAACAAATCTTGTAAATTTATTTTCATCAGTGGAATTTAATATTTTAGAAATAGGGTACCCATGAAAATTGTATGTTTTACATACCTTATTATCAACAAATTCTTTTAGTTGATAATAAGGTATGTTATTGATTCTGCAATGGTATAGCAGGTTTATGCACAACTCCGTTATGCTTTTGTTTTGTCCCTTCTCAAGAGATGATTCCGAAAACAGTGCTGATGCACTGTACTGTGGTTGAAGCAGAGCGTGTGAAATGTATATAAAATCTGGACTAAGACCTTTTAATATTGGAAGATACCTAAACCTTTTGTCCATCTGACTGACTATGTAATTTAATATATTAGGTAAGCTTCTAATATCAAGATTGCTATTGTGCAGTATGCTCTTTACTTGATCCAAATAGTAGTCAGGGACATCTACATACTCGATCATGTTGTCCAAATTAAGCGTTTGTAGTATAGCAGGCTTAATGAATTCCTTGGGCATATCAATATTGTTAGGGTTAACAGGCACTAAGGCTCTTGAGAGTGACACTGTACCTATTTTGAATGACACACTTTCCCAGGGATAGTTGAAGACATTGTCAAATTTTTTGGAGCTAGCTTCAAATAGCTTTGTTATTGAAGCAATTTTACTGTTGTTCTCGTCTACATTATCGATGTACCACTGTATCATATCCGTTTTGCACAAAACCCTGCCATTTCGTCTGTTGTCGTTAATGTTTAAACGTAATTCAGGGGGCACCATTTCAATATTTACTTTGTCTGATCTAAATGTTATTGGAAACTTTATGTTTATGTTTGTCATAGTACTCATCAACGGGTTTGGGTCTTTTATCGATCGTGAGTTTCTCTCTATGGATCTAATGTTTGCTATGGTTCCCTCTCTCAGTATTTGAAGGGCCCCTTTCTTTGCTTTATTTATAAGTCCACATGCCCATAGGATCCTCGATTTAGTCTGTTCTTGCTTCTCCATTGACATTTTTGGTGATTTCTACTTTAAATTTTGATAATAATTGTCTGTTATTGCTGGTTGTTTTTTTCGCGTTTTCTTTGTTTTTTGCGTTTTATTCTTGCTAACAAACTGCCAAATCGCAGAGTAAAAAAATTGATTTTGTTTGACGTTTCATTCAGCCGCCAAAATTTAAATAATATGGTGTCTAAAATATGGCCAGAGCCGTATAAAGGGACTCCAGCCGAAATTGAACACTAATTAGAACGGCTATCATCAAGTTTAACCAATTGGACCCAATCCTGCAGGTACGAGCGAAACCAGAAATTGAAAGAGTATTCGCGGATATATTTAGTGTTCGGAGCACAGCCAGATGTCATAGTCGACCGTGTCAAAGGCACAACTAAAATCAAGAACAGCGAGCACCGTTAGCTCCTTCCTCTCGATGTTCGATCTTATGTCATCCGTGATTTTGACGAGTGCAGTTGAGGTGCTGTGCCCCGAACGAAACCCCGACTGGTATCGGTTTAGTAGGTCAAACCTCGATAAATGGGAGCATAGTTTACACTGAACAAATTTCTCGATCAGTTTTGATAAGATGGGAAGAATGGAAATCGACCGAAAATCGGCGAGAGAGGAGTGATAAGATTTCTTAGGGAGTGGAGTCACGTGTGCCCGCTTCCAGTAGGAAGGAAACACACCCGAAGACAAAGAGGAATTAATAATTTGAGCAAGAATTCGCGCTAAAAATTGTTTTATTGAATTGATCATATCGAGGCTTACTCCGTCATTTCCAGTCGCTTTAGTTTTAATTGACTTCAGTAAACCCAACACCTCTCTCTCCGACATCTTCTCCAGGGTCAGTGAGTCTTCTCCAATTACCCCTTTCCTGTCGAGCTCTGCAAGCGTGCGGCTCTTGGTTCCTGGGTCTATGACTGAAGATTTTGAGCTAAAATGCTGATTTATGTTATTTAAATCTAACCCTGAGGGACCAGTAACTTTATCCTCCCCCACTCCTAAAGACCGCAGAAATCTCCAAAGCCTCGAGGGCGGGCACTTGCCAATAGTTTTATGTATATGGTTCCGTTTGGCCGTACGACACAGGCGATTACATGAATTACGTAATGTAATGTAGGTCTCCTCGTTACGAGGGGACGGATCATGCCGAAACCTTAACTTGGCTTTATCCCTCTTAGCCATTAAAGCTTTAATCTCTGGTGAAAGCTAGGGTGCGAGTAAGTGCTTTACTTTCACAGGCAGGACCTGTGCATATATGACATACACTGAAGAAATTATTAAGTTGAACGCCTCAACCTTTGCGTTCACATCATTTGTAGAAAAGACCGAGTCCCAGTCCGCCCTCTGTACATCCTCAAGAAGGGCCTCATGGCCAATATCCGAGAACTTCCGAAGGAAAAGAACTTTATGCCTTTTCTTTGGTGGACGAATTTTAAATGAAGCATAAATTAAGTCATGGGCCGAAAAGGCAGCCGCTCCAAACTGACCATGTGAGTCCACTACCCGTGGAGAGGATGTAATGATTAAGTCGACGAGTGATGGCTGACCATTATGGGGAAAATATGTGGGCCCGAGGGGCAAGGAATGAAGATCGAGTGAATTCAGAAGAGAGAGGAGATTTTTCGAGCGAGCATTATTCCTTACCAAACAGGTGTTAAAGTCCGCCATAATGATCGTGTGGTCAAACTGAGGACGCAGATCTGCTAGTAAGCATTCCAGGCTGTTAAAATAGTTCACATGCGAGTCAGGGCTATAGACCACACCCAATACAACCTTAGTGTGATGTAAGGTGACTTCCAGGAACAAGTGTTCTGCCGTATTATACACTGAGAGTGATTGTGAGACTATCCTGCTAGGAATATCGCCACGCAGATAAATAGCGACCCCTCCGCCACCGACCATCCTCGCACTTCCACCGAGGTCTCTAGTGTACGCTCTGTCATTTCGAATCAGTTTGAAGCCAGGTAGAGAGTATAAAGTTGAAGGCAAAGATGGCTTGAGGAATGACTCTGAAATTAACAAGGCGTGAATATTTTGGTTTGAGAATGTCGCATATAAATCCGCGTAATGAGCTGCAATACTTTGAGCGTTAATATGTACTACGTTAAAGTTATTTTTGAAAGGAGTGAACGAGACCTGTATACTGTCACTCATGGATATCCCATCAGAGCTGTCACTACCTGTATTATAATGTGAACCACCGGACGAAGACGATAATGAGAAGAATTCGTCATCTGACTCAATACTCTGCGTATTGAACATAGAGCCTAATATAATTAAATATAATATAATAATGTAATATAAATAAAATAATACCTACTTAAATATAGAGACTATTACAATTTTTACTATTTATCTACCAACTTTCCGGATCGTCGCCGGTAACTCATAACGCACATAACCATGTTAATAATTTTTCGATATACACAGTGGCCAAGAAATAAGAAAAAAGAAAGAAAAAATATTAATATATCGGTGGCTGTATGGGGTCAAGACCTTTACCCATGAAGAAAACATAAGAAAGAGAAAAAAATATATAAAAAAATAAAAAATAGCAAAGTCAGCTGTCAGTCAGCTGTCAGTCACTGTCTGTCATGTCTTGACAGACAGTGATCCACCCGCAATTCTCTGGCCGAAAAAGATAATTGAATTTGTTTGATACCACCTACAAGAAAATTGTGAGAAAGCAAACTACTACCTAAAAGCCAGTGCAAAAATTCTATACAATAGGTACTTACAATGTTGTTACATACTAATGAAAGATACAACACAAACTAATCTAAATAGCGAATATGACTAAAGCGAAGCAGTGTTATGTTATATATATATGCAAATGAGCTACAATACAAGCCAAAATAACCAGTATATAAAGGTAAGGGAACAATCTGGTCACTACAGCAAAGCAATGAGAAATTAAACCAAACAGTACATACCCATTAAGTAACCCATAAATTAAATTTACTTTTTATGGTTGTAGGTTTTAATAGCATAGCCCTGCGGCTGCGGGTGCTTGAACTAGTAGTCTTGGACTTCCTTTCGCCAAACTGCGCTCCGCTGGACTTCACCTCACTGGGCTCCACCGAGCCCAGTGAGGTGCATCCCCCAGGTGGGGGACGCAACTTCGCTGGACTTGATATTGGGATCCTTTTCCAAAAATCTCTGCAATTCGGTCATCGACACTACCCTGCTGTGTGATCCGTCCGCTTCAACCACCACTATTTTGCCATAGTTGGTCCAGCAACGCTTTACCCCCAGCACTTTGCGAGCAGCCAAAAAAATAGCGTGCCTTACACTGGTCAGAAATTCAGACAATGTGATCCCAGTGCCCTTGAGCTTTCTCTTAGAAGACCAAACTTCATACCGTGTCTGCGGGTCATTGAACCGTATCAGAATAGGTCGAGGTATATCCGGCTCAGTAGTCCTCCCAAGCCTAAAGCACGCAGAGAAGGAAAGTGCAGTGGCCTTTGACACCTGAAGCGTTTCCACACAGAGTTTGGCCACCCTAATGGGGAGGTTCTCTTCTACTTCCTCTGGCAATCCATGCAGTAAAAGTCCCTTAGCCCTGGACCTCATTTCCATACTATCTAAGGTATGCAACACAAACTCCATCCACTCCATTGAAAATCTGAGATAAATTTTAACATGAGCGCTGTAAAATCATGGAAGTTTCTGGGCTCGGAATCTTGTTTGCCAGTTTTTGTTGAAGCAGGTTTAGATTGAGGTTGAGCTTTGTGTAATTCTTCAAACTCTGCCATCTTTTCTTTGAAGAACTTAGTTGTCTCCTCCAGGATCTTCTGCAGGTGCGCAATGCTGTCCATTGTGAGTGCTTCAAAATATGTGATAAAAGTGTTGGAGTAGTGAAAAATATTACCGGCAGTGATGGATATGACTTAGATTAACACATTTAAAAGCACAGTAAGTACTAATACTAATTTATGTTAATAAAATAAAACAGTAAAAAAATTAAATAAAACAGTGCAGTAAAACAAGTGTTCACTTTTCTACACCTACCGCCCAAAAAGACTGTTCTCTCGAACTGGCTCCTACATCACGAGATGTAGAAGGTGTTGAGGGTTGGTCAGCTGAATGTTCATCAATAGATGTCAGACTGGGAATGGAACTGACAATGGAAGGCCGCTCTTGTTGGTTAGAGCTCAATACACCAGTAGATGTAGAAGGCCTTGGTAAACAGTAGACTGACTGTTCTCTTAAACAGGCTTCCACATCAAAAGATGTGGAAGGTGTTGAGAGGTGGTCAGCAGAATGCTTATCAAAAGTTCTTAGAATGGGGACAACTTGGGTTGTGGAAAAGCTTAGCACATCAACAGATGGATGTGACTCTTGGGGCAGTGCTTGTGCAGTTAGGTTGAGAGCACAATTGGATTTGAAAAAATCTACAACCTTACACTCCAATTTACCGTTCGAATTAAACGGGGTTAATTCTAGACAAAGCTTCTTGGAATTTGAAGGTTGCAGATAACGCAAATCCAAACAATTAGGTAAATTTACCGTGGGATATGTGTCGTGCTTAAGCATCGAACGTCTCTGCGCATTTATAACAATATCGTCAGGAGTGAGATGGCGTACACAAATACGTAAATTATCATACTGGCTACGATGATAGTCTAGCAAGAATGGACAATGGTTTATCCATACTTGAAAACGAGAACTATTTGTGTACGGGATTGCAAACAATCTAGAATTAGATTGTCGGCTTCGGCAATCGAGAACTGCACAAGTTCTACTCATAGTTGTTAAACGGAAGAAAGATTGGGAAAAATCAAAGGGAAATACAGTAGAGCCTCGATAATCCGAACTACCAAAAAATAACCCTTGTTCGGACTCACGGAGCGTTCGGATTATAGTACGAAAAAAAATGCTGATATATTTTAATAGAATATATGTATGTATTGAGGTTTACTAAGATACATATGTATTTAAACAATTTTTAACACAAGTTACTTATTAATTAAGTCGTCAATTTTAGTTTGGCGGGTTCTATTTATTGACCAACCAAAGGCTTTGTCCCTCAAATTACGCAGCATCATCTTTTCGGGTAAAGACAAGTCGTTTTCATCAGCCCAATCCAAACAAGTATTCAGTGCTGATATAGCTTGTGAATGAGAAACTTTCTTGACATTCAAAGCAGAAATATTGTCCATAAAAGACTCATCATTTTCAGTCTCGTCAGTTTCTTGCGTAAGTTGGGCTATGATCTCGTCATCAGTTATGGGTTCTGTGCAATTCTCCTCTTCGTTAATTGTCATGAAAGTAGAAATCGTTTCTTCTGTGTATCCACGGTTGCGTAGAAGACTGAGTGGGAGATCGTCTTCCACATCAAAGCCATCGTTTTCTTCTGATCCATTTTCTGTTTCATTGCATTGTTCAGGCCACAGAGGCTTCCAAGATTTTTTGATGAGAGACGATGACACGTGATCCCAACATTGTGCTAGTGAAAAAATTGCGTCTTTAATTGTGATTTTTTTAATAACATCATGCAGTGTTAAGCTTTCATCATCTTCTTGCTGCGCGAAAACTTGAATTAGAAGTTTCTTTTTGTAATTAATCTTGACATTTTGAATTACGTTTTGATCCATCGGCTGAATTAAGGGAGTGCAGTTTGGTGGCATATACAGTGCGGAAAAATTGCCATCTTCTGTAGTCAAATCTTCAGCGTCTGGATGCCCGGGCGCATTATCTAAGAGTAACAATGCTCTTTGTGGTAGACCTAATTTCTTCAAATGACGTTTAACTTCTGGAATGAAATGTCCTCTAAACCCCTCCAAAAAAATATCTCTAGTTACCCAAGCACGCCTTTGTCCTTGATAATGCACCGGTAATTTTACAGATCCAAAAGATCTTGGCTTTTTGGCCTTCCCCACGACTAGTAACTGTAATTTATGATTTCCTGTTGAGTTTGCACAAGGCATAAAAGTGATTCTTTCTTTAGACACCTTGGATCCAGGAGCACTACTTTCAGCAGAGGAGGCTAAAGTTTTATCTGGGAGAACCTTCCAAAATAATCCTGATTCGTCCGCGTTGTAGATTTGTTCAGGACAAAGGTCTTTTTCTCTTATTTCTTTCAAAAACTTTTCTTGGAATGGTTGAACAGCTTCCGCATTACTAGAGACTTTCTCACCTGACACTTTCAGCTGCCGTATGCCATGACGCTTCTTGAAATTATCTAGCCATCCTCTACTTGCACTAAAATCAGACCCTGTTAGTTTTTTGGAAGTGGATGGGAAGACGCAACCAAAATATCTTATTTGTTCATAAAAAGTTCGAGGTTGTCTACACTGGCGCTGAAACGTCATCAGGCGGGATCAACTACGATATTTCTACGTCAATTCAGACACTGACCGACTGCGACCGATCTTTTTCAAAATACAAATAGAATAAAAACTTTTATTAATTAAAAGATTACAAACTACGAGTGTCCGACCCGTTCGGAATATGTATAAGGATGGCGCTTCGCGAGGACTTGAATTACTTTTTAGAATTGCACAACATGTTGCGTCCTGTTTGTTTTCAGAGGGTAATGACATCTTTATGTTTTTTTTTTTCACAATTATCTTTGGCTTGCGACGATAGCAAGGGTAAAATAATAATGAGGACTCCGATAGTAATCAAACCTGCGTTATTGTTAGGATCAGAAGTATATACAAACCATGTGTCACTTAAATCGGTATAATAAAGTATGGACTTTGGCAAACTTAATGATAATAAACTTATGATAAAACAATTAAGGTAGGAAGTAGTAAAGCTAATAAGATTGGTTCACTGGTGATACAACCCCTCGGTTCACTCACAGCTAACGTTCGAATGCCTCTAGCTTGCTTTGCAACGCAGAGACAGTCCATGACCACGTGACTCATAACGTAAGTCCGTTTCACGAGACAGCGTCATCCTATAATGGTTTAATTCCATACTGCTAACAGACGGCCTTCTTGATCCCCTAAGTATTTTTCTTTTTTTCTTGTTTCTTATTGACAGTTTTTCCTTCACCAACTCCTTTTCCTTTACCAACTCCATTTCCACAGACAGCGTCATCCTATGATGGTTTTATTCCATACTGCTAACAGACGGCCTTCTTGATTTGTTTTTTAGTATTTTTATTTTTTTCTTGTTTCTTATTGACAGTTTTTCCTTCACCAACTCCTTTTCCTTTACCAACTCCTTTTCCATTACCAACTCCTTTTCCTTTACGAACTTCCTTTCCTTTAGTTTTTTTTTCAGGGATTGATTTTATACTTCTGTCTTGATTTTATACCTTTGTTTATCTTTCTTTTCTGTTTTTTTCTGTACTTCCTTTTCTAAATAATTTTTATAAGGAGTGCTAGTTAAAATTGATGTATCTATTTTTCTTTTATTTGTATTTATATTTCTTTTTCCTTCTATTTTTGGCAAAGACCGGTCACTCGGTCCTAAACCTCCAAAAGATGTTGCTCGTAAATCGAATGACTCATTTAAGGTAGGGATTGAAACAGTGCCAATCTCTTGGGCTTGGGTAGTATTTGTGGGCATAAACATGGACGAAATCACTGCAAAAGGCAGAGTTTGATTCGACTTGATAGAGGTATTCACTTGTTCAGAAGACGGTATTGCGTACGGTTGGAATTCATCGTTTTCATACAATGGAGCCAACGGAAATTTGTTAGAGGTGTTCGCTTGCTCAGAAGACAGCATAGCAGACGGTTGGCTTTTATCGTCAAGATCGATTTCTATTTCGGTCGTTTCAGCCGCCACATAGTTCACATCTGTGAAAACATCTTGATTCAAAGGGTAAATACAATCAAATATTTTTTTAATTTGAAAAACCGAGACCACTCTTCCCGTATGATTGTTCATCCACGTTTCTAATTCTTGATTGTGATAGACGCTGAGAGGATACATTACTGCTACATCCAATGGTTAGAGTATATGTGTACAGTGGACTGGTAAGCATATAATGACGACATGATTTTGTCTTGCTTTTAATACCACACGTGAATTTTTTGTGTGTGAGAGATGGCCATCTAAAATCAAAATGGCTGGATCATCTGCTGATGGCTTTACGTGAGCTACAAAATGGTCAAACTATTGATCAAACACTTCCAGTTTCATCCAACCACTTAAATTGCATGCATAAACAGACCCTGGAGGTGCACCGTCCATTAATTCGATCTTCATTCGCAGTCTTTTAAATATAAACATAGGTGGTATAACCATACCAGCAACGGAACAACAAATAACTACTGTTGTCGTGTCACCTCTTTCACTCTTGCCACTTCTTCCGACCAGCTTGCGCAAACACTTTGGTATTTTTAGTTGGGACAGTGCATAAACTGGTCTCGTCAACATTAAACATTCTATGCGGCGGAATGTGCTGTTACTTCTGAGTGTCTGTTATAACATTAAAAAAATTGTCAACAGGTTTGTTGAAAGCTCTTGCACGAGCTGCTGATGTCGATTCCGGACTACGCAGAGCTATATCGGGATGCCTTTTTCGAAATCCCTTCAACTAATCCACATCAGCCTTTTCTTTCTCGACTGAAAATGGGTGTGCTATGTGATTATTTGCAGCCAACTGATAAGCTAGAGAGAGAATATCTTGTTTGGTTAGCCCATACATTCGTGATTCCTCGTCTTATGCTCAATATTGAGCATGTCCTTGGTTATTTGTTTGTTTTTACAGGTTTCGGTATATGGAGGTAAGTGGTGTTGACTCTGTTCACTCCGACTTCAGTGGGCAGAGTTGTTCGTGAAATGTTAATCGGTAACATATGTGCGCGAGTTAGTAACCTACCCTTGCCTAAGCGTACTACAGTATCCGAGAAGGTGACGACTATTGTTTTTCCTGTACCAACTGTAATTGCGTACACTCCAGGTAATATCATAAACTCTTCTCCCTCTTTGAAAGAGTTCCCGGAGATATAGACGTGTCCAGTGAGAGTCTCACTACAGGTATAGTCGTTGCTGCCTACGCCCTGAATGTCCACGTCATTAGGGTTGTGCAACTGGATCTTAAATAGATCTTGTGTATTTGTATACCATAGTGTCAGACTAGTACTATCTTTATGTATTACTATGTCAGACCGCTCTGTCAAGTTCTGTCCTATTAGTATGTCATAGTTTAGGAATTCATCTGGTGCAATGTAGGCGTCAATTTGTGCATCGATAAAGTCTATTTGTACAACAACGCGAGCGCGTCTTACCCTTACTTCTCTCGTACCAGGTCTTGGCAAGGCCCGATAATTTTGATAGAGCGTGCAACACTGTTTGACTCTAGCTCCAATTATATATAGCGGATATCTCATTAACCTTCCTCAGCCACACTCGGGTCGAATGAGTTCTCGTATTGGGGTCAAACTTCGGAATGACATCGTGTGCGTTGTTAAAGTTATCCCGACCATGTTGACCTAAGGCGTTGGCGATGTTTCTCAGCATCGAATCGCGCTTTGTTTGGCGTTGTGATCGGTCACGCTCTGGTCTTTTACGTGAACAACGCTTGAATCTAGATCGGGACCGATGTTTGGAAATGTCCGATTCGGTATCTGAGGTGGAGCTGGGGATATTACGCTCTTGCGCTGATGAGCTCGATGTATCGGAGCTATCGTGAGTATCTGTTCGTTTTCTGCTCAAGCTCCGGCAGGTTGAATAATCGTCGGATTCGGAGATATCGAACTGATAGTGTGGTAGAGCGTGAACGAGCGCGCCCATTTTTTGGTTTTGTGTTGAAGTGGATGGTTTTTTTGCCGCATTCTCGTCGTTCTGGGAATATATCTGCGGAGTTTGGGATTCCGACGAGTATGTTATAGTGTATGGAATTTTCGTCGAGTATGTAATAGTGTTAATACTTTTATACTATTTTAGGTCAGGTATGTCAGAGTACACGAATGTAAGGTTAGGGTAGGCAGGGTTAGGTAAAGGAGAGGAGAGCATTAAATTAATATTTTACTTTTCCATGGACCATTCATTATATATAACAATCGCAACTACATAATTGTGTCATGGTTAGACTAACAACGATTCGAGACCGGAAACAATTTAAATTCATTCTTGGTTGGACAGGAATCGACACCTGTATATCACACAGGGATCGGACTGTCTTATCTAGACAGTAGCGTTGGCCGTAACCGGCTAGGATGCTAGTATAATAAGACCACCGTCATAGAACGTCATTCATAAATGTCATAACAAACAATTTGATTTCTGTAGGATTGTTTCATTCGTGAGTTATGAAAAATATTATTAAATAATGGGCAAAACAATTAAAAAGGAAGTGCGAGAGATAATGTTCAGCATGATTAATAATTTAAACAAACTAAAAGTACAAGTTCCAGCCAAATAACTGAATGTTTACAAGAAGAACTGGCAAGGACAAATTATCCCCAGATTATTGCCATATCCACATTTTATAATTTTTACTACTGTCAGTCAATACGGACTTATCGTAGTCCTATTATAGTAGTATATCACACAGGCAGGTAAAGTAAAATAATTTTTGTTAGATATAGTCACTACACACAAACATGGGAATTTCTTTAGTAAGTATAATTTTCTTTATGCATGTGAAATAACTTAGAATTTCACCATTATACACATAAGGTTTAGTTTAAGGTGAGAATCGCTCTTGTGTAGATATAATAAGACCACGCTAAAAAAATAAAATAAAAAATTCTGATGGAATGATTGGAAAAGTAAATTAGCTTCCAGTTTTCAAATCCGACGAAACAAGTATGATCTTTTCAAAGAAAATTTCAATAAAAAGCCAACCGACAATCGGTCAATGAATTTTATTTTGATAAAAATCCAGAATATTTCGATTGTCGTTAGAATTTTCGGAACAGGAAATATCTTATATCTTAAAAATATATTATATCTATAATTGTCGGTAATATATGCGATAGTGGCGTAGAAGCATCAATTGAAGGTAATAATTTCTCGACATGCGACAGCTTAGCTAGCTTTCTACATGGTCGCACGTTTAAAACGAAAGTTACAAAACAAGTAGGTGTGAATTTACATGAGAGCCAAAGGAATTTTTTTATTCAGCATTCCGTAAACCCGACTTCTATATCCTCGGTAGTGACCTTACCTTCCGCGAGTGTAACAGATCAAACTATTGCTACTAATGCATTAGACGTGGGTCGCTCGAAACAACGACAACAGATTAAATGTTATATGTGTTGCGGTAATCATAAACGAACGAAACGAACGGTGTGACAAAAATAAATGTAATTATTGTAACAAGCGGGTCATTTAGAATCAACATGTTTTAAAAAAAATGCTAATTGCATTTTTGCAACCTGATAAACAAGAAACAAAATATATATCGATTCCTGACCCGCGAAGAAAAATTTGCCCCAAGAAGCATGTATTGATACTGGAAGTAGCTGTTCATTGATTTCTGAATTGTTAGTGAAAAAATATTCAATGGAAAGCATTGCCCTTCCTCCACCAATCTTATTGCAAGGTTTTTCAAAAGAAAATTCAAAATTTGTTACCCGCAAGATATTAGCTGACTTGAAAATGGATTCTGGGTGTTTGACCAATGTTGACTTCTACATATTAGAGGCTTTAAAAGCAATGGGTGTCGATACCAAAGACGATAGGTGGGATCAGCACATAAAAATCTAACAACAAGGTCTAAACAGTACAATTCACAAGACAACGCAAACCGTTTGTAGTTTATGAAAATAGCTTCTTCTGGGCTATGATACTGATCCACCTTCTAGTTCGAAAGCTGAGAGAACTCTGCCCACTCCTCAGCTGCAATCTCTAACAAAGGCTCGGGTCTTCACTTAAACACGTTCGAGAACGATTGGGAACGATTGTCTTGATGGCCAGTACTCATAGACAACCAGCCAGTTCCCCAAGTGGACGATATTAATTTTCGGACGATCTCGTGTTTGGCAGGCAAGGATATAATCCATGAAGACATGATGAAGAATTGGATCCAGCAATTATCTAGAACAGTGTTTTTCAACCTGTGGGTCGCGACCCCCTTGGGGGTCGCGAAGCTTCTGTAGGGGGGTCGTCAGAGGTCGAGAGAACTTCAGTAAAAAAACAATAAAGATTAAAATGATTGATTTATTAAGTAAGAGTAAACAAATTTAGTAAGAGAATTTTAACAAAAGGATATACTCATAAACATTTGTATGTTAATACAAACAAAATAACAAAAAATAAAATCCTAAGACTCATGTTAATGCGAAGGTTGTGCTTGTTTTTGATTAATCAATTTCTCCCATCGTGGATCTGTATTTGCTACACATAGAATTATATCGTTTTCCAAATTTAGGCGATTTCTTTGCTTACTTATGATTTGGGCCATTGATGAAAATGTTAACTCGCATAAGTACGAGGTGGCAAATGGAATCAAACATTTCAAAGCCTCAGTTGTCAATTCCGGGTATTCTGTTTTTCTCCTTATCTAAAAGGTATCCAAATTAGCTGACTTTAATTCCAAGTGTAACATCCCATTGGCAGATACTTCTAGCAGATTCTCTTTGAGCTTAGTTGGCAAATTAACTTGATTTAAGATCCACCTCTGCCCAGTGTTCTCCGATGTCTCTTGCACTGAGGAGTAATGACACAATTCTTCTTTCAAATTATCTAACACCATTTTCATACCAGGTATTATATGCCTTGATGTTTATCTCACATCCGACTTCTTAAGTAAAAGATTGTGTCGACGAAAATGAATCGAAGTTATTTTGATTTATAGACGACGACCACAAGTCAATTTTTTTTGTAAAGCCATGTATTTTGTCTTTTGCAGTTATGACATTTTCATCTCGCCCTTGAAGACTTTTATTCAAGATATTTAAAGGCTTAAATAAGTCAGAAAGAAAAGCTAATTTCAAAAGAAATTCCGGGTCGCAAATGAATTCAGAGTATTCTGGCTTGGCCTGCTGTAAATATATTAAAAGTTCAGCACGAAGTTCCATAACTCTGGTCAGTAGTTTGCCTTTTGACAGCCACCTAACCTCTATATGGTAAAGTAAATTTTGGTGGAGTGCCCCCATATCTTCACAAATAATCCGAAACAATCGTGTCTGCAACGCTTTTCCTTTAATAGAATTTACAGTCTTTTACTATCAAATTACTAGCTTTTTGTCAGCTATTATTTGAATCTTGATGAATATTTTCTATTATTTATCACTGATTTGGTGTATTTACTTAAATAAAACACGGAACACAAATTTAGTCGACTGCATGTATTGACAACTGCTTCGGTAAGAAGGGAGGAGGCACAGAATTTATAGACCCGACATCATAGACGATAAAAAAAAAAAACATTGGTGTTGCTTGCAATTAAATGTAAATTTCAACATCCTCTTCTTAATTGCAAACCCATAGCCTTGGAACAATCATCAGTCTTCTTCTGAGGTGATCATTTGGTAAGTATATCGGCAACCATATTCTGCGTCCCAACATAATTAAGTTCGATTTCCTTATTGGCAACTTTATCCCGAAGAAAATGATATCTTATATCGATGTGTTTGCTGCGGGCACACTATGAATCAATGCCTGCAAATTTAATAGCACTTTGATTATCACAATATATGACAGTAGGTGCGGTGCAGCCATGAGATCTCCATGCAGCTCTGACTCCATGTTTCTTAACCACATTGCTTCTTGAGTAGCAGTAGCTAATGCCATATATTCTGCTTCCATGGTCGACAATGCAACAGTATTTTGGCGTTTGGAACACCATGAAATTGTAGCACCCTGAAACAGAAAAGTGTAGCCAGAGCAAGACCTCCGACTGTTAACATCTGAAGCCCAATCAGAATCGCAGTAGCCAAACACCCTTGTTTCATCTTCATTATGATTGAATATCAATTTATATTCTTGTGTTCCTTTTAAATATCTCAGCACCTTTTTTATTGCTAATCAGTGTAGCAATTCTGGATAATTGTTGAAACTGCTCAATCTGTTTACAATAAAACAAATATCTGGTCTTGTGTCTTGTGACAAGTAAAGTAGACTTCCAATAGCTTCTTGATAAGGAACATTTTTGATTATATTTTTCTCTTCTGTACAAATTAATTTGGCACTGGGATCACTCGGCGAATAAACAGGATTACATTCAGTCATTTTAAAACGGTGTAAAACTTTTTCAATGTAAGCAGTTTGATCAATTTGTATTTGGTCTCTGGTTACATTCTGCTTTATTCTCCATCTAATGAAATGATTGACAGGACCAAGTATCTTCATATTAAATTTACTCTTCAGTTGGTGTTTTATTTCTTCACCCTTTTGTACATTATTATAAAAAATTAACAAGTCATCCACATAGATGAGTATGAACAAAATGCTTCCATTTTCATTTTTGTAATACACACATGGATCCACCGATGTGCTCTTCATCCCCAAATCTTTCAATGCAGATGTAAGCTTCAAATTCTATTGGCGACTTGCCTGCTTCAGACCATAAATAGACTTATTTAATCTGCATACTTCGCCTCCATGTTCATAACTTGGTGGTTGATTCATAAAGATTTCTGTATCTATGTCGCCTTGCAGAAATGCAGTTACTGCATCCATTTGTTCAATGTATAATTTATTTTTTACCGCCACAGCAAGTAAATATCTAATTGATGTGTGTCGTACGACTGGAGCAAATACTTCATTGTATTCAGATCCTTTTCTTTGAATAAAGCCTTTTATGACCAATCTTGCTTTATAACGAACAACTTCACCATTAGCATCTGTCTTTAGCTTAAAAACCCATTTACAAGGAATGACCCTTTTATTTTCTGGAAGAGATACTAGCGTCCATGTATTATTCTGGAGGAGGGACTCATATTCAGAGTTCATGGTATTTTTCTACTCTTTTGCCTTCGGGCCAGAAAGAGCTTCTTTTACGGTCTCCGGTTCCTTCAACAACGTGGATGTTGCAGCTTGCTCGGAGCTATCTGAAGTATCTTCTTGACAAAAATATGTAGTTTCATGTTTCTTGCTGTTAAAGTTGCTATGTAGCTTAAAATCTTGAATTTTATTCGGTACATAATCTGGATCACTATCTGATTCCCACGAGACAATTGACGTTTCACTAGTGGCATCACATAATTGTTCTTCTGCAGTCGTACTAGTTGCGGTTTCGGTATCAGATTCATCATCATTTTCTTTTTGCTGTAAAGTGGTAAGTGGCATTATCACACAATTATTCTTGACTGTATGTTCTAGAAAGACAACATCTCTGCTATTATACAGGGTGTCCCGTAAGTCGACGTCAAGCCGGAATCGGGTGATAGTCCAAATCATATTACTAGAAAAATAAAAAATAAAATCTAAGTCTTGAATTTTTAAATTATAGGCATTTCTTTTTTTTTCGAGAAAATGTACACCTGTGATGGTTTTTTAGCTCCTGTTGCTACAAATCTTAACTTTTTTTCAATTTTATTTTTCTTATGTAATCCCGAATAGTGCTAATCTAACCTATTACTTAGAATTCTAAGTCATCTGCTCCAGCTTGGAAGAAAGTGTCACATTATGCCGTACAATGAATAGATAATTAATATTTCGTCCAACTTTAACGGACTGTACTGAAAAAAAAAGTACTACGCCGGGTTGGCAAGTAGCACGAAAAGTTGACGCATTTAATAAGGATTCTAAATACTTGCTACATTATTTCTTTGATTACGGGGGAAAAAAATTCCTTCAAGAAACCCAGTTTCGAAAAATTTTTCATTACCTACTAAAAATTATTCTAGTGCGTTCAAAGCTTGCCTAAGACCGAGTGAGACGGAGAGTCATTCATGAAGTGTGAGTGAGACAGGTAGTGATGCTTTCAAGTCAGAGATGCTAACTTTTTGTTAAATTTAGGACAAATTTTCCTTAAGTTTAAAATTAAACACCAAATAGATGCAAAGATTTATTATATACAAAAGATGTTCAAACTGCCTTCCTTCAACTGCAATACAAGCTCGACATCTTCTTAAAAAAGATCGGATTATCACACGGGCAAATCTTCCGTTGTTGATAAATTCAGCTGCTTCCGTAATTCTTTGCCGAAGCTCAGCTACATTTTCGATTGGCTTAAAATAAACTTTCTCTTTCACTGCTCCCCAGTAAAAAAAATCTAATGGATTTCTCATGTTGCTTAAATTTGGCTTCTTACCTGTCCAGATTTCGTATGGTGTTTTGAAATTGAAAGCCTTTGTCGGTGAACGGTTTACTACATAAGTTGCCGTAGAAACCGCTTCAGCCCAAAAATATTTCTGCAAACGGGAATTCAAAATAAGACATTTCGCTCGCTCCACCAAAGTACGGTTCATTCTTTCCGCCAAGCCATTCTGTTCAGGGGAGTAGGAATTTGAAGTTTGATGCTGAATACCAGATCTATTCAAAAACAAAAGAAATTCATTATTCACATATTCTTTCCCGTTGTCTGTACGTAACACTTTAATTTTCTTATTAGTCTCATTTTCCATCAGATTCTTGAACTCCTTAAACTTATCTAAAGTCTCAGATTTATATTTCAAAAAATAGACAAACACTTCTACTATAATCATCTATAAAAGTGACATAATATTTAGCACCTCCTATAGAATTAGTTTCCGTTGGACCACATAAATCCGAATGAATCAATTGAAGTAGTTCACTAGCTCTAGTGCCAATATTTCTGAATGGTTGTCTACTCATTTTTCCTTCTAAGCAAGTTGTACAAACTTGATTACTAACCTTAGACAATTTGACTCCATCTGCACTTTCAGTTATTCTCTGTAACTCAGTGAAATTTAGATGGCCCATCCGTTGATGCCACAGATTTATATCACTTTCATCTACTGTTGATAGCAGTGCCGGTGCCTCAGTAACAACATTTAACAAATACATGTTATTGCGATGTATAGCTGTCAAAATATGTTTTTTATTTTGATAAATTTGACAACCATCTTTATCAAATTTCACTTCACAACCATTTTGTACCATTTGACTAACAGAGAGTAAATTGGTAGTTAAGGAGGGTACATATAAAACATTCTGTATTTTCTGCAACATGCCTTCCGAGTCCTTTATTTGCAAATCCACGCTTCCACAGCCCTTTACCGAAGCTGTCTTGTTGTCTGCAACTTTTATATGATTTATTGGAGATAGCGAGACATTTTCGAGCTATTTACTGAATCTGATACCTTGACCTCTTGCATTAATTTAGTTTTAATAAAATCAGCAGTAATAGCCACACCAGAGCTCTCCAAAGCCATAATCATCGGTTTGTAGTAATCAGGGAGGCCAGCGAGCAGCAATATACCAAGCCATTCGTCTCCTACTATAAATTGTATATTGCGTAACTTATGAGCTGTTGGCATTACCTTGTTAACGTATTCCTCTATACTTGCACAGTTGTCCAGAGTAGTTGTGATCAGATCTCTCAGTAACCCAACTTTTATACTGAGCCCGGAGTCATCAAAAATGTTTTCAAGTTTTGCCCAAACCTGTTTTGCCGTAGTTGCCTCCTGTACATGGACATAATTCACAGGATCTATTAGAAGTATTATCTTAGATCTTGCTTTTGTGTTTTTTCTGCTATCCGATTCATAGCATGAACCTGGATCGGGTTCTACCTCTTGCCAAAGGTCTTCGTGTTCGAGGTAATTCCTTACCGCAAACTTCCAGCTTGGATAATTTTCTCTTCCTACTAATTTTTCAATTATCCCCATTGTGATTTGAGAAGACATTATGTATATTTTTTTCGAAACTGAAATAAAAAAAAAAATGGCCACGCCAACACGCCGACACTTATGACGCGATTTTTTAATCTACTTTGATCGCGGAACTGATACACCAAAAAACAAAATTTATTAATTTAGAAGGCTGCTGGGCCCATAACCTGATGAATATTTTCTATTATTTATCACTGATTTGGTGTATTTACTTAAATAAAACACGGAACACAAATTTAGTCGACTGCATGTATTCACAACTCGGTAAGAAGGGAGGAGGCACAGAGTTTATAGACCCGACATCATAGACGATAAAAAAAAAACATTGGTGTTGCTTGCAATTAAATGTAAATTTCAACAAATCTGTTGGACATATACTCGAAAAACGTGTCTCCCCGTATCCATTCAGTCTCGGATTTTCCTGAAATCCAGTCAGGCGGCATGTTGTCTACTACCGCCTTAGGTGGACGTAGATATAGGAACACCACTAATAGCGGGACACCTTTCCCCAAAAACAGTCATTACCACCAGTATTGTCAAGTTCTCTTTTTCTTTCCTTTCTTAACTACTAATGTATATGTATGTATTAGGGTGGTCCTTATTTGTTCACAAATTTTTTTTTTTTTAAATATTGTTGGGGCACTCTCGCCAAGTGATATATAGGAGGCTTAGAAAGAAACATGATATTTTTTTTAGAATTTATTATTAATGTTTAAGGGTCGCGACAACCGAAACGACGGCGAAAGACTTTTTTATTATAAATTACCTCATTTATTCATAGCAGTCGAAACAAAAAGATATTAAATGTCAAATTATTTAAATAGTCAAGTTTAAACAGAAAATACACAAGCCAATTAAAAATTACATAACAAGGGTTGATTTTTTAGAGTCGGGATATTTTTTTCTAAATTAATTGACAATCAAAAGTAGATATTGCTTTTGCTCTTCATTAATGGTGATCAACTTATAAAATTCTTCCATTAATGCATCACCACGTTCTGCAATATCATTGACTACTCTCATTGACCGCAGTATTTTTCTTCCAGCTTTATACTTTATACTGGCCAGTCAGAAACATCTTTCTTTTTTAAATTGGATGATATTCTAAGTATCTCAAAGAAACGGAATGAATTACTAGACACGTAGTCTTCGATATTTTTTCTTGCAATATCTTGGGTACCCAGACTTATTCGCTTCGGAGAGAAATCGAGACCTTTGTTATCTAATGCCTGTACCATTTTTTGATTGGTATCTAAAGCAATTTCGTCATCAAAAAATGCAAATGATACGAGCTCCTCTGACAAGTACCACAAATGTCCCATTATTTTTTTTAAAGCAACTTTTGGTAGTGCTGGATTTATATTTTCGAATATAATCAGGTCTTTTAATAGCTGCAAGTCATTTCTGGGCGCTGACGAAGCGACAGAAGCTTGATACCAGTATTTAACATAAATCATGACTGACAAAATGCAAACATCTTTTATTCCTTTTTCTTCTTTTTTGGTCATTTTGAACTGGTGTCTAAATAAGAATATTTTCAAGCAATACATAGCTTTTGCCATTCAGCGAGCCCTGTGCAGTCCTGCTGGCATTCTAAACAGTCTAGTTCGTTTCTCAGGAACTCCTCCTAGGTAAATAATGGTGAGGTTAGAGTAGCTCTTTATAATCATCTCGAGGCTGATACTGCTTAAGTTGATTTTGAGCGAAGGAAATCATATCCAGAGCTACGTTTTGAACTAATTCCAGTGAATGAGGATCAGATGTTACTGTTTTGTAGTCGGTCTGGTCAATTTTGCTCCAGTAGTTCTTAAATCTTTTGAAAATTAAAATATCAGGCCCACTTGAAGGACCTAGTGCTGTGCTCACGACAGCTTCTAACATTAATAAAAAAAAAAAAACATCTTGGCGTTAATGTCCCGGTTGTGCTCTCGAGAACGAGGGCCCGGGGTCCGCCTTGACCATGATCCAGGATTTGGCAGATCAGGTAATTACAGTGGAGCGACTGCCATCTGACCTCCATGACCCTGCTACCAGGGGAACCTGACCAGATTGGATCATGGTTACACATCCAGTCGCCTGAATGTGCAGGTTTCATCACAATGTTTTCCCTCACCGTAAGAGCATCGGTTAGTATTCAACTAATGTACATAACTCAGAAAACAGTTATTGGTACATGGCCGGAGCGGGATTCGAACCCGGGACCTCTGGCTTACGAGTCGGATCTGTAACCGGTCGGCCACCGACGCTTCTAACATTATCTCTAATATATAATGGCGACATGCAAGCCAAAGCATATCTTTCTCCATTTTTTGCTCCAGTAGTATGCATGCTCCATTTCTTAGTCCCGAGTTGACTGCCGTCGGCGTCGTATCAAAGCACATGCACTTTACTTTATCGCTCAATCCCCATTGCAGTATTGTACCATAGACAGCTGACGCACATGCCTCTTCTGTTCCACGGTTCAGTTTTGGGACCGATAGTAGCTGATCAATTCCTTGCCCTGACACCAAAATAGGAAGACGATGCACGGTTTCATGCCCAGTGATATCTTCGAGTAGCTTTCCATCCCAGTGAACAGTCAAAGGCAAATTAGTTTTGAATTTACGTGTTAACGACTCCGCCATCTCTTTACGATGCTTTTGACGCTGACGACAATGGACGACCTTTTCAGTGTAGATATGATTACAATCGCAGCTTTTCTGTCACTTAATTTGGCGGCATCCAGACTTGAAGCTAAATTGCTATCCACCAACTCTACTCGACCTCGTTTACGCGCTGGTGGCTTAGCCGTAGAAGGACCGGCAATCACAATTTCAGATGAAATGCTTGTGTCTGAGTCTGTGCTAGTAGTTGTGGACGATGAAAGCAAAAGTTGTGTTTTTAATGAGTTGATGCGTTCACCTTCAAACTCGCGAATTCTCTTAAGCCGTTCTTGTTTCTTTTGAACTTTTGCCTCTTTAATTAAACTCGCCTTGTCCACTGCACTGATTAGACCTCCTCACGTTGTGCAAGCAAAAAGCGTTTATCTTCTTCAACCTTCGTGATATTTAAGGCATTAGCATGTGTAATATCAAACAATCCGTCTATTTTTTGCTGCCATTGCTTCTCTTTTTGTCTTATTGCTTGCGAATGTTTTTCCTTACTCTTTTAAAGATTTTGCCACTCTTTGAAGTATTGTTCCACTTTAGCAATCACATGTTTCTTCAACCTGGTCGGTACTCCAGCTTTTTCCCATATTGCCAAGACATCGCAAGCAGTCAAAGTAGCAGAATCACGAGTACATTTATTGTTTTCGTTTTTGTAGTTGAAAAACAACTGCAACACTACTTTGATTGATGGCAATTTCGTTGCACTCAAATTAGTCGTCATTTGACCAACTAACCAAATGTTTGTTTTATTTCTTGTGGAAACAGATCCACTTTCTCCACTTTTTGACGACATAAAAACACAATAAGCGACGAAAACAAAACCGACGACGTGCGGTCTCGCTTACGGCCGAAACGGAACTAACTTGAGCGAGTTGCGGGGTGTGCCCTTGAGAATGTCAGGCAAGAGGCCCCCTCTTGGCCCCCCTTTGAGGGGAGACAAATTGAGAACAAGTGCTCGTTAACGTCACATATAAAAACTCGTAAATTCCTTCATGAAAAAGTTTCTTTATCGTTTGTCTTAGTTTAAGTTCATTTTTAATTTTAAAATGTCAGTCGCGACCCCTAACCGTCATTTAAAAAATCAAATAAAAAATCAGTATTCATAATAAAGCACAGAGAACATAATTAGAGGTTGCCCCGTTGATGTTTTTCACTTTGAAAAATAAGGACCACCCTAGTATGTATGCTAGTATGATCGCTCATATCTGGTAAACCGCACGTCGTATTTTGACAAATGAGGTATGGTTAGCGCCGTGCTGTTTTATAGAATGTGACATAAAATCTTACTAAGACGTGGTAGGTATTTTCTCAACATTTCGAATCGTGTATGGAACAACTATGAGGATGTACAAGAGGTTCAAAACCGCCTACATTCTGGCAGTCGTGGCAAGTTGCCTTGCTCGACACACGTTTGCCCATTCCCAACTGACGGCTAAATAGAATAACTAATTCGTAAAGAATTCACAAGATATATCTTGTGTAAATATTCCTTCAGTTCTGTCGTTCCTTATTCAGGAGAGTCAGAAATGCCTGGGTTTTTGTGCTCAAAAGAAATCTGGATTTCAAAATGCTACGATAATTTTTTGGGTCTACAGACAAAAGAATTTTCAATCGTTACTCACCGTATATCTGACAATGAATGTGTTGTATAGAGTGTACAGAAAGTGTGAAAGGGTGTATAGAGTGTACAGATCTCGGGTGTGAATTTAAGTATTTAGAAGATAGTGGTGGTGGCCTAGTATTGTATCGAAAACTAAGGGTGGAAAAATAGCTATTTATTTAGGAAAGGAAAATAATATTTAAAAACACAGATCAAATTAGGTAAGTTATTATAGTATAGGATAGGCAATCATAGCAAACAAAGTTACATGGGAAATATAACAATATACAGGTTGTTTCATAATATATGTATAAAGCCGTGAACTGGATGCAGTGCTAAACGCATTAAAACGATAGGTACAATTATTTTTTTCTTGCGTGGAAAAGTTAGCGAGAAAATGACTATCGAACTTTTTCTTTTTCAATGTCCGCATCTCTAGAAAGACCGCATCTCTAGAAATCAGTTGTAATAGGTTACTCAAGTTCATAATTAGGTCAATCCACTGAAGACTACAAATTTACCAATTACAGATAGGATATAGGTTTTGTCTCTTTAAGTCTTTTCTGCCTACCGTTTCATATGAGTTTTAAAATTCAATCTAAAGATCTATACGATCAATACCTGAAGTGGCTGGTTAATAAAATTATTGTCATAAGCAGCTCGTGAGTAGCCTGGCACAAAAACAAGACATTTCAATGCTTGTTTCTACTTTAATTTATTCGTTTGTTTTCTTGCCTTCAACACAATGTTCGCACATATGTACATAGTCGACAAACTAATTGCGAAATCACAATAAACATTAGTAGGCAAAAAAGTCACAGCTTGATTTCGCTTCTACGCCATATCTTCTATTGTACTAGGCTATCATGACTGAAGCAGACTAGGTACGGGATACTGATATCATATGGTGTCCATATTTTTGGAAAGTGTTTGACAACAAGAGTACAGGATATTGTTGTTACAATTTTTGGCCTATTTTTTCACATAGTCTACATCCCGTTGAATGCATATAGTAAGCCTTTGCACAAGTTTATGCACTCCTCGAAGAAATTTTCCGCCAGCTGCGAAATAAGGAAAGACGTCATTTCAGTTGCTACCTATTTAATAGTAATAATTAAATTCTACTCATGTATGAATTCAAGAAGGTGAATATTCAATTTGAAAAACTGAAAAACTACCTAGCAACACTATTTACGTACTAGGTACGGTCAGGAGACCCGGTTTTACCATTTAGTCAATTTACTAGTAACAGACGCTACGATTTGCCTGGAGCCGACCAACCATCAGTTGCAGTCGGTACTAATCTAAATTACTAAGTACAAAATAAAGCAGCTTTTGGGTTAATACGGATGCGCGGGCATGCCGTCCTTGGTCGGACGTCCGACCACGAATTCCGCACTCAAAAGCAACTATTTTATCCTGCGTAAGGATAAGTATCAACTACAACTTACGGTTGGTTGGCTCCAGAAAAAGGGGAACGTCTGTTACTAGTTTTTTAATGTCAACAACGCTTAAGAAACTAACATGTACCTAGTAGCCTAGTGGCAGTACAATTACTTGTTTTATGCTACGTAGTGATAGTCCACCTGAAGGCAAACGGTAACCGTCGCCCATAACATCTACGATTCAAGCATTTAGGTTGCAGGCGACAAAATGCAGAACAACAGATGCATTGCCACTGTGAGGACTAATGCGCTTATTACACCTGGCTAAATTCAGTCGACTAAATTCAGAAGCTAAAAGCGTGAAAGGCAATCAAAGTGGAATGTATTGCTCATAGTATAAGGTCCATTTTTGTATTGTGGCGACATCTATCGCACTACCGCTCAGGTAGGGAAGACTCAGCGATACTCGCATTGCGAATGCACGAACACAAGGTTGGCAAGCATACGCACATAGATGGCGCTAGCTTTGCTGCATCGCGCTAACGGAATATGCCAACTCCGCGGCATATATACAACTTCCGACGATTCAATGTAGGACCCTTGGTCCCCTGGTCACAACACCCGGCCAGGTGGGTAATTACCCTTTTCCATCTTCTCACCATCTTCGCTTGCCAACATTGGCGGCAACCTTATATTCCTTACCACCGCCACAGTATCACTAATATTATCTGATGTGTCGCACCGCTCTTCAAAAGGCGTGATTCAAAAATTGACTTTAGTTTTTAGACTAAATTTAGCCAAATGTAATAAGCGCATAAGATGCAATGCGTCATGCCTGTATTTGCGCTCGCTTATTTTGTGGACACCCCACGTACTAGGCCTAATGGATATTAAAGAGATCTAAATTATCCGTTTTGCATTTTTTGGTTCGAGGGTACTGTACAAAAAAATATTGTAATCAATTATGATTTTAATTCAAAAGGTTCATTCATAGTTTTCTCGAAAGTGCACCACCACCTAACTAATAGCAAAGTAGTCTAATTCAAATTACTGTAGCATATTAATGTAGCAAACTCTAATAATGTAACATCTTTGTCTTTACGAGTTTGCTTTCTCAAGTGATGTCTGTCAGTAATGTTTCAATGTCGCGTAGGTAATCGTACCTATCTGCCATGAGATTTTTCGATACCTACACACATATTTTAGTATCAAGTAAAATAAATAAAATACCCTAGCGCCGCCGGCCGTAATGAATGTAACATAAATAAAGCAAAGACTGTAGGTAGTGGAGCTTAAGACAGAACCCTCGACTGATGTGGGGAAGGCTCAAACTCTCAGTGGATTGTTATCTGCTATTAATGATGATTAAAATGCGTAAGATTTTACGAACATTTCTCATCAACTAAAATTAACTATATGAGTCTTAGTTGATGGAGCTATACCTGTAAATATCCCATACTTCACCCAGTTGGAGAACCTAGGCAGGAGCGTAGCTACCGCCGTATCAGCCGTATCAATGATACGGGGCCCCCGGGCCACAGGGCCCCCAAAACGCGTGTAAGCAAAAATTCGTACTGTTGTCCTCAATTTCAGTTAAACCCTATTTCCCGGAAAAAAAACCTTTAGTAAATTTCAGACCGGGGCCGGGGGCCCGCTCCGCCAAAGATACTAATGAATCAAGTGATACAATCCGTTTTCATTCCCCTTTCGCTTAGAGATAATTAACATTTTAAAAGAAAAAACAACAACTTAGGGCGCACTCACTCATTACTTCATTGAAATTGTGTAAAAAATGCACCAATGGCAAAAATGAGAAAAATCTTGATTTCATGTACAACATTTTCAGCACTATCGGTGAGGTCATAAGACTTAAGAAACTCCTTACTCCGTTCATTCCTCAACGGGTCAGATCGACCTGGCTCATAATAAAATAGTTTTGGCCCACACGCCCTCACGACGAATTTGACTGTTTTTAAGTTTTCACTACACATATTATCGGGTCCACCCCGGCTTTTAAGGCGTCTCTTGTCATACAAACTACCAACATAAAAGATGAACAAATTATACACCTAAACCTTCTTCATCAGACAAAGTGATACCACTTTGTCTATTGGTGTAAACCGCATGAAAATCCGTTCAGTAGTTTCTGAGTTTATCGCGTACAGGCAGACAGACTCGGTGTAGAACTTTGTTTCATAACAATATTTTTATTATTAAGGTGATCCGACGCTCATACTAAATTTCTCTCGATATACTTTCATTTGTTTGAGTGTTTAGTAATTGTGTTATGATTTCTGATCTTAGTAAATGTATTCAATGGTGCGCAAAATGGGTTTCTTTTCAAAAGCAGTTAAAACGAAAAAAGCACAAGTCGCCGCTAGATGGCGTTGTTTTATGATTTCATTATTTTTTTTTTCATTGCTTTGTTTTACAATATTAACATGTAGAAATCTATTTCGCGCACAATTGGACACCTTTTCTAATGGCCAACTGCAAAAACTTACATTAAAAATATCAAACCCTTGAAGGAATGACGATCAAACGTTACATAAAATTTGTATGAAAATCGTACCGCCTTAACACGCGAATGGCTTGGATTTAAGTTACTCATTAGCATCCCTTGTAGTTGGGGGTACTAACTAGGGGGGGCCCCAGACAGCTATTGATACGGGGCCCCTGGAGGGCTACGCCACTGAACCTAGGTCACCTAGGTGGAGCACAGACCCACGCATGTGCACACACCCGTGCCGTGCCGCGTGCCGCACACTCGGGTGTGCCGTGTACCCGTTTGAACCGACGCTGGCGCCGACGGCGCGCCTTCTTGTGTAACAATTTACCTATTTTCGAATCGTGTTCGTTTATTCGGTTTTTAGCTTTTCGCGTGATCGGTTTGATTGTTTGTTGCGTTGTATGTATAGGAAACCTAAGTATTGTGAAGATAACTGTGATAACCTCAGGTACATTAACGTAGTCTTGTTTGTGTACAATGTCCAACATTTTTAAGTATTGTGATAATCATTATTCTGTGCATAAGTGCAACCAAGCAGTAGACCAAAGACCATGTCACCTACCTACTTACGTATTGCATAGCAACCAGTGAAGTATGGTTAACAGCCCTGGCACCTGACGCTGTTTGTTTTTATAAAGTAACTTTTAAAAGGTACGTACCTAAATGCTTTTAAGGACTAGGTTCTAGCTAGACTAGGAGACGCTACCTACCACCTAATCGTGACGTTAGAAGCGCAACCATCGCCGTCGATTCTTTTCCGACGGGAAATAGGTAGAAAAAACAGAGCTTTTATCTTTTCATAAAAACATGTAGGTATTTAGTGGGACCTGCCTGTAATGTGTTTCACCAAATCGAGACTCGATTCATAAGTGGTTCCCTACGCTACGTAGGTACTTAGATGAGGAACCCGTGTTCGTAGGTACCTAGTACTTACTTATCTGTGTAGAACTATTTTGTCAATTGAACGAAAGCCGTTTCAGTTTAGTAGATATCTATTAAGTAGGTAGGTAGCCGACTATTTTTATTTTTATTTAGTTGAAGTACATAGGTACCTATCTGCGGCAGTCCACACCGCGGCTCCGGCTGTCTCCCAGACTGATTAACATTTTGTTTTGTTTTTTATTTACTTAGGTTCCTACCTACCTAACCTACTTAGATACTGTTTTAGACCTTTAGTTAATAACTAAGTATTATGAATTTAATTCTTATTTTACCTTTGTTGTGCTGTGGTGGTTTGCCCTGTTAGGTACCTAGTAGAAATCATCTCGGTCTTAATGACCTGGTTTTGCTCTTGCGCACGAGGGCCTGGGGTCCGCCTTGACCATGATCCAGGATTTCGCATTTCAGGTAATTACAGTGGAGCGACTGGCATCTGACAGTCCTGAGTTCTGCCTGACCCTGCTACCAGGGGAACTTCATTACCTGACCAGATTGGATCATGGTTGGACATTCAGTCGCCTAAATGTGCAGGTTTCATCACGATGTTTTCCGTCACCGTAAGAGCATTGGTTGGTATTCAACTAATGTAAGTACATAAGTCAGAAAAGAGTTACTGGTACATGGCGGCAGTGGGATTCGAACCCGGTACCTCTCGCGTACGTGTCGGATACCGTAACCTTAGGCCACCGACGCTCCGACTATTTAAGCACACCTACCTATTGAAAATAATTAGTGTAGGTAAGTTCCTAGTTGATTTGGTAGAGCTTATTCATGTAGATAAGTAGGTAACATTTAGTTCGACACCTGGTAGTAAGATGTAGGAGGTTCGTTTGTTTTGATATGGATGGCATGAGGTTATTAAACTCCTCCTTATGGTGTGTACACACTCAACGTACGCCAACGAAGTGCTGTCGGCCGAATTCGCCGTGGACTTCTAAGTTCCAATACTTGCATTTCGTGGTCAAGCAAGTAGCTTTGCAAGCTTTGGGAGTTTTGACTCGATTCGGGCTCGTATTCGCACGTTTGTTCGTTGACCTTCGGTATTCGCCCAAACTGCGTTTAGTCGATTGCTTCTATCCGTTTGATGTTGCCGCCACGCTGCGCTGCGGATCGCCGGCCGGCACACGCCAACAGACAATCGTTGGCCGAAACCGGTGCGTGTGTACGTAGTATTAGGCTCCTGGCTTAAGGAGGTTGCTCTATTTTCATAGGGGTCGCACGAGGTTATTAAACTGCTCCTTATAGGAGCATGAACTTGAAATAGAGCTGCCCTTCAACGTAGTCGATATGGTTATTATTCTTTAAAAACGAAGGTTTTTTTTGAAAATTAAAATTCAATGTCCGGATAATATGAAGTCGCCAGTGTACTCTTTCCAAGCTATACTTTAACACCCTTTCGGCTTTATACATGTATTACGTAACACCCTGTATTCTGAACATAATAAAACATGGCAAAATACATATTTATCCTTTAAAAATGGGATAGTAGAAACAAATTATATGAGCTCTATGCGGAACGGGCGTATAATAATAGTGTAGAATTTGCTGACTATGTTAAGCATTACTCGAAGTTATTTAAACGCGTTTGTGCTACAGCAAAATCGAATTTCTTTAAACACAAACTTAAAAATAGCAAGGATGTAGTAAAATCCACATGGCAGATAATAAGTAGTGAAACTGGAAAAGTCAAAACTCGCGATATAAAATACAATTTAAAAATAAATGATAATGTTGTTACCAAAAAATTGGAAGTTGCGGAGGCTTGCAATGAATTTTTTACAGACATTCCAGTGTCGACTACAAAATCATTAAATGCGTCTCCTGCTCTCGCTGAATCTTTGCTAAAACAGAACGTACCCGAGAGTGTCATCGATTTTAAGTTCGAACATGTAACACCTCAAGATATAGTTAAGGCTTTTAAAAGCATAAAAATAAAAGCGACTGCCGACATTGACGATTTGTCAGTTTAAATAATTTGCTCTAATTGATGTTATTGCTGTCCACTAAGCGAATATATTCAATAAATGTGTTGATAATGGTGAATTTCCTGACCTGATGAAGCATAGCAAAATTATTCCATTGTTTAAAACAGGTAGCACAACAGATCCCACAAATTTTAGACCAGTTTCGGTGTTACTGGCTACAATGTTAGCGTACCATATTAATTTATTTATGTTATTTCTTTTTAAAAAAGCCAATATCAACATAAAATTTATAAAATATAACAAAACTTAACTAATTAAGACTAAGTTAATCTAAAACTAAAAATAATAATAATACTAATAATAATTAATAAACTAATCTAATAAACCGCTGCCATTAGGCAAGGTGCCCAAAATGCTGGCGGCATTGCCACGTTGAATGGCAACGCTTAAACGCTGTGCTAAATAAAGACCAGCATTTTGGTCACAACTTGCCTCGACGAGACGTGCTGAGACATCTTTAAAAATTCGATGGGCTCCCGGTCCCCACGGACCCAGTGTCTCTACCCCAAAAGGCTCAAATAAATAACCACTGTCGAGATTACTATATTTGAGCCTTTTGAGGGCTTCAGCGGATTCCGCCGCCGCTCCAGCCCTACCCTGTGTTCTAGAAAGATGTGAAGGCGCAAGGGTGTCGACGCAAGTAGCGTCCCACACCAAAGGCCTTCCCAACTTCCACGGAACCAGGGTCATTCCATCAGGCCTTTTACCGTCGTCACGCATGCGGCCGCCAGGTTCTAATACGGCCGCACATTTGGCGCTAGCAAAGGCCCGACGAATGATATCGTTGAGACTAGAGTGGCGAGAAAATCGTCCAGCACTCTTGACACATGATAAGCCGTGGTGACCGAGCCGATCAACAGCAACGCCGCACTGGCAGCGATGTGGAGCACAGCAGGAAGCACCCAAACGGAGTGACGCAGCAATTCTGAAGGAGGAGTTATCTATTAAAGCTCCAGTGTTCGCCGAAGGAAGGACTTGTAGCCACAAACCGGATTCCCACTCAGCAACGGCTAAGAGACGGGCACGATCCGCGGAGCTTACGCACGTATGAAGGAGATTATTCCGTACTTGCTCGCAGAGCGGCCCATCCCATTGCCTCTGCGAAGAGGGAGTTATAAGCAGGTCCGAGTTTGGGCAGGCTGACAGCCATGCGTTCCTGGCATCATCCAAATAACTTATTTTTTTATCCCAAGTGGAATTTCTAAGGATTTTATTAATTAAACTTGCAGTGCTATGGATCGACGACAGAAACGCTGGCAGGGCAACACCGGAAATCGATCTTATGCCCAGGCCTCCCAAACGTACTGGAAGTGAAGCCTGTAACCACCCTCGCTCTTCTAAATTTATATTCAAATTTACAGCCAAAGTATTCTTCAAGATGTTGTCAATTCTTTGGAAAATATCCGGGTGTTTCCAGAGTTGACAGCACCGAATAGTGTATGTAAATTTTGGGACAAATAGGCAAAAACGAATAATAGTAAATGCCATATGAATGTTAATTTTAGTCAAACAATCCGAACATTGCAAAAAATTTTGATATTTCTCTTCAAAGAAAAGGGGAAGCGATTCATCTAAGACAGGGGAACCCAACAAACGAAGCGAATATTTATCAACAATTGTTATATTAGGCGCCAAATCGTTAAATTTCTGTATAGCCAAATCTTTTGCAGGGCACGTGTTCGAAATATAAAGTTCACATTTAGATAAATTTAGGTCTAGGCCAATTGCTCGAAACTCGTCGATTAAAAAGACAAGATCCTTACACAAAGTGTCTACATCACCACCCAACGTCCCGTCATCTAAGTACCAAATATTCAACTTGGATTGAATTCGTTGAATGATTGGGTGGATGGCGAGACTAAAAATGGCGGGCCCTAGGGGATCTCCCTGTTGACAACCAACTGCAGATGTAATTTCGTTGCCACTATAAGTCAATTTTGAGGAGTAACCATAACATTGCCAAAGAAAATTGTATAAATTTGGAATTTTGTCTTTTACTTGCGTAAGTAGTGCACCTCTGTCTACCGAATTGAAAGCGTTCCTTACATCCAACTTCAGCAATGCTTGTCCGCAATCTTGTTTTAAGTATGTTCGCAATGAATGAACGGCAGCTTCACACCCCCCTTGCGACCCAAAACCAAGCTGTATCGGTTGAAAAAGATCACACAGCTTAGGCGCAGTCTTCTTGCAGCAGATTTTAGCCGCGATACGTTGATACGTCATACCGACGGCAATGGGTCTGATGCCGCCGTCCTTCTTTTTCAGGGCACATAAGTTAGCACCGTATAAGATTTCAATGATATCACCATTGACTCGCCCTGAAAGCATCAAGTTCATTAAAGACGTTAAGTCTCGAAGAAGACTTTCACCAGAATCGCCGCTAGTTCCGCAAAGTAGGTCTTTTAAATGTTGCGGAGTTAAAGCATCTAGACCACCCGCAGAACCGCTGTTGAATGATGCGACGGCTGCAGACACGTCTTGGGAACTCGCTTCAATGGAGTCATTGAAATCTTGTGGTGCTTCCGGAAGTTTTGAGCCGACTGCTGAAGATGGATGTTTTAGTTTCAAAGCCGAGAGGGTTTCAGGCGTGGTAGGCGCTATGGTGTCGCAAGAAAATAGGATTCGTGCAGCACCTTTAACATCGCCATCGCTGAGTTTCTTTTCCACAAGTCTGTAGGTAGAAGACTCAGCGATGTGTTTTACAGAAAATTTAGAATTTTTAATTGCTACATAGGCATTATTTGGGTAGGTCGGGTCTAAAAGAGTGCTGTATTTTACGCAGTTCTCCTTTATTCTTGCCGTTAACGACTTATTATTACCAGCCTCTGGAACTACATAAAATACAGCATATGGGAAGAGAAGTAAATGTTCCCAGGCTTGTTTAGAATTTTGTGAAATTACTGTTTTAATTGCCTGTGATAGTGCTGCTGCTACTGTGATGCGGGCACCTCGGGGAATGCGATTTACAACGGGTGTTGTAATTTTGTGATGTGAAAGAGTTTGCCAAAAGGGTTTAACAGAACTGTTATGGATTGTGCTTGTTGTTGGGGCTGAAAGGGGTATTAATCGTTTATGGCATTTTGTTTGATGTATTTTTAAACCTCTCTGTCCCTTGAAGAAACGGGTTTGGGAGCATTCACTGCACTGCACGAGATTTTCCAGCGACACAATGCGTTCATTTTCAGCGACATCCATTCGAGAATTCCGCTGTACTTTTGTAAAAAAAGAGTTATACCTAAAAATATAGCAAACAAAAATACAAATAACACATAAAAATAACATCAAAATTCAGTACACAATATTTTGTCAATTTTGCATTTGACATATATGACATGTTGGAATCACTTTGACTTCTTGACGTTTGCGCGCACAAGTTTGGACTGATTTGCCTTTATCTTAGGCTGCGCGCGCAGTGATGTAACGGGGTCCCTTAGCAACCCGGCGGCGTTGCTTGGTTGTTGCTAGAGGCGTCCTGTCAACTACCTTTTTGATAATCAATGTAGAATTTACTGCGCGATTTGCCTCAAACGCGCACGCCTAGTGAGACCCACACACACACCGTCGCACTAGCACATGGGGCAACCGGGGCGAAACTCAAAGGCGGCCTGGAAGCCGCGCACGTATTTTTAAAATTAAAATTCGCTATGGAGCATCTATCAAACTCCAATATATATATATATATATATATATATATATATATATATATATATATATATATATATATATTTTTTATTTCTCCTACCCTAGGTAGATGTGACCAGAGTCCCGATTTGTTAATAAACAAAAAGGGTCACTGTTTAAACTAGTATGTAAGACAAAGGAGCCGTCCTGTATCATATCAGCAGCATATAACAGTCCACTGTTAGACTTGAATATTAAATCTTTTGATATTGGTCAGAATATACAGGACTGCTCTGGCATAAAGTCATCAGTAAATAGTGGTATTAAGCCTTTGGATGTACGTAAAGTAAAATGTTATAATAATAAACAAAATTGTATAATCAACTTAGTACATCAAAATATCCAAAGCATGTCGAATAAAGAATTGGAAGTTGAGCAATTCATGAACGGTGAGAATGTTGATATTTTTTTGCGTTACTGAACATTGGTTAAAATATCACCAGCTCATATTTGGCTTTAACAACCATAAACTTGCAAGTTCGTTCACTAGAGGGCAAGCAATTCATGGGGGTTCCCTAATACTTGCTCGTAATTCCCTAAAATGCAAGGAACGTACTGATATTGTCAAGCTGTCTGTTGAACGAACTGCTGAAATTGCCTGTGTAGAACTTGAGCGACTTATTGTAATGAGCGTATACAGACCACCAGCTTCATCATTTGAGCTGTTCGAAAAAATTATGGATGAAGCCCTTATTAAAGTTAGCAATTGTAATAAGAATATTGTTGTTTGTGGAGATTTTAATATAGATTTATTAGATGTATCCTGTAAATATACTAATAGGCTAATAACATTATTTAAGTGTCATAATTTAATCAACTTATTTTTATAGCCTACCAGAGTAACAAGTACTACATCAACTTGTCTAGACAACATTTTTTGTGATATTCAGGCATGTCGCCAGTCTGTAATAAACAAACTACAATCCGATCATTGTGGTCAATTAGCTGTCTTTAATGTTAATATGAGGAAAGTGACAAAGAATACTATTAAATTTGTACCAATTAACAACAACCGTCTGAATAGTTTTAGAAATAACATTATAGAGAAATCATCTAATTTAAAGTATTGTGATGATACAAATGAATATTATAATTCAGTTTTACACATGACAAAAACTGAAAGTAATCGTATATTCAAACCAAAGTTAAAGGCAATATACAGCAAACTTATGTTTAGCGATTGGGCGACAGCAGGAATACATAAAAGTAGAAACAAATTATATGAGCTCTATGCGGAACGGGCGTATAATAATAGTGTAGAATTTGCTGACTATGTTAAGCATTACTCGAAGTTATTTAAACGCGTTTGTGCTACAGCAAAATCGAATTTCTTTCAAACTAAAAAATAGCAAGGATGTAGTAAAATCCACATGGCAGATAATAAATAGTGAAACTGGAAAAGTCAAAACTCGCGATATAAAATACAATTTAAAAATAAATGATAATGTTGTTACCAAAAACTTGGAAGTTGCGGAGGCTTTCAATGAATTTTTACAGACATTCCAGTGTCGACTACAAAATCATTAAATGCGTCTCCTGCTCTCGCTGAATCTTTGCTAAAATAGAACGTACCCGAGAGTGTCATCGATTTTAAGTTCGAACATGTAACACCTCAAGATATAGTTAAGGCTTTTAAAAGCATAAAAATAAAAGCGACTGCCGACATTGACGATTTGTCAGTTTAAATAATTTGCTCTAATTGATGTTATTGCTGTCCACTAAGCGAATATATTCAATAAATGTGTTGATAATGGTGAATTTCCTGACCTGATGAAGCATAGCAAAATTATGCCATTGTTTAAAACAGGTAGCACAACAGATCCCACAAATTTTAGACCAGTTTCGGTGTTACCGGCGTTAAGTAAAATATTTGAGAAAATCATATTAAACCAACTAAAAGTCCACTTTTATGGAAATAATCTATTGCATCATAAACAATCCGGTTTTACTCGGGGTCGTTCAACAACCGATGCAGGCGTTGAACTAATTAAACATGTCTTTGGGGCCTGGGAGTAATCACGTCATGCCATAGGGGTGTTCTGTGATTTATCCAGGGCCTTCGATTGTGTTAATTATGAAACTTTGGTCAGGAAATTGGAACATTATGGAATAAAGGGCTTAGCTCTAAACTTATTAAGTTCATATTTAAATCAGATAATTCAGAAGGTTGATGTGAACGAAGAAAGATCTGCAGGGTCTGTTGTCTCTATGGGGGTCCCACAGGGGTCAATTCTGGGTCCGTTTTTGTTTCTTATTTATGTAAATGATTTGCCGTACTTTGTAAAAGATACTCACGAAATTGTTTTGTTCGCTGATGATACATCTTTAGTGTTTAAAATTAAAAGACAACAATTAACATATGAAGACGTGAACAAAGCTATTTCAGGAGTGGTAAACTGGTTTACGATTAATAATTTATTACTGAATGGCAAAAAGACAAAATGTTTAAAATTCTCCTTGCCAAATGTTAGATCAGTATCTACTAAAATACAAGTAAGAGGCGAAAATTTGGATCTTGTTGATTCCACAGTATTTTTAGGCTTTACTCTAGATAGTAGATTACAATGGGGTCCACACATTGATAAATTGGCGAAAAGGCTAAGTTCTGCAGCATATGCTGTAAAGAAGATGCGAAGTTACTCCGATGAGGCTACAGCAAGATTAGTTTACTTTACTTATTTCCACAGTATTATGACTTATGGCATACTGCTGTGGGGACACGCTGCCGACTGGCATAATGTATTTGTTCTGCAGAAAAGGGCAATTCGCGCGATTTACCAATTGGGACCTAGAACTTCACTTAGAGATAGATTCAAGAATATTGACATTATGACAATGCCATCACAATACATTTATGAGAACTTGATCTATGTTCATAAAAATATACACTTGTTTATGAAGAACAGTGATGTGCATAGTAGGAATACTAGAAATAAAGATAAACTTGTTACTAGTTCTTATCGTCTGGCCAAAGTCCACAAATCATTTATGGGTCAATGTGTACGCTTTTATAATAAGGTCCCATCAGATATACAGAATTTACCATTGAATAAATTTAAAGCCACTATAAAAAATATATTATGTCAAAAAAGTTATTATAGTATACCTGAATATGTGAATGACAAAAGTCCATGGAACTGAACTGCAGTTTTAAACAGGTATTAATTTAGTTAAAATTAGTATGTAAATATAATGTATGAGTATATAAGACATTTAAAAAAAAAAGAAAAATGAATTAACTTAGGCTCTGTGGGTTTGTTGTCGTTTCTTTACCACGGAGGACCACCTAGGAAGCGGCATTATCATTCCTTCCCTTCCCACACACTGTGACTTTTGGTCGTAGCGGGGCTGAGGGGCGTCTGCTCTGCGCGGACTGCGGTAGGGATGGCGTAGGATAAGAAAGGTGAAAAGGGGTAGGGTTAGGTTAGGTTAAGGGGTAGGGGTGGGTAGGGTAGGATAGGGGTAGGCTACGGGCAGGGTAAGGGTAGGGTGGGAGCAGCTACCTATCACTGGTATTGTCGGACATGGTCCGGCCGTTGTCGTCGGGGGGTGGGTGTGCTGCGGCCATGGGGCGGCCAACATGTCACTGTGTGTTTCCTTCCTAATTTCCTACCCCCTCATCTTTGACGATTGAAAGAGATATGTAATATCCTACTCAATAAAGTAATTTTGAATTTTGAATTTTTTATATAAATAAATAAAACTAATACAAAATATAAAGCAATAATACAATGCAAGTTTGTACTTAACTCTGTGCCGGGTCTGGAGCAAAAGGTACCAATATTTCGCATCGTGCTTTGCAGCGATCTAATCTGGATCATTCACTGGTTCACCTTTATCTAAATAATTTCCAGGCTCTAAATATTTATAGCCTGGTAACGTAAAATCACCTTTCAAATATTTTAACATATTGGGCTCGGTAAAAAACAAAAGAACTGGCCGGCCGGCCAGTTAGCCTACGGCGGGGTACGGGGCGCCGAGCCGTCCTTTTATGTAGATAAAGGGCACTGGACTTTATATATCTGAAAACCTAGACGAAACTGGACGTAGACAACGATAGTAGATGCAAGATTTGATTCATAAAGCCAGAACAAATGGCCAACACGCAATTATTAGAAACAATAAACTAATATTAAATGGAATACAGCACAATAACATAGAATATAGACTCTCATATCATGGTGCTTAAGAATTCTTACATTAAATGGTCGAGTGAGTTAGATTTTCAAAATTTTGCAATATTTTGACCTTGATTTTGAATATTTTGTTCCAAAGGAGACTGGGCAAAAGTGGTCTATAAACCAGCAGCATTACGATGATAACCTATGGGTTAGGGTGCCTCAGCTGCATATTGGTACAAGAGGGCATCAAATTCGGTTCAGTCAGATTTTAATGCCCTTGTGGGGCAGAGTGACACGTGCCCTGCGTGGTGTCCAACACAGTGCACCGAAATAAAACTGATGAATGATTTAAAATGCCTGCGTTTATTTCTTCAAAAACAAATACATATGCGATGTGTGGCGAAATGATACGCAACGGATGGGAGTAAATTGTATATTGAGTCTTATTACCTAACGCCTTATCCTATTTATAGCCAAAGGCGGGGTGAGGGGTGTGCACACACTACACCTCCCCCGTAAAAAAATAAATAAACATAATTTCATGTTTTTTATAAAAAAATTTGATATTGAAAAAATTCAATGTAAGGTGCATTCGGGTGATTACGAAAGGTTTTTAGATGAGTTGACAGTATGAGTATATTTTTATTAACCAATCAGGAACGATCGAGTTTATATAACCAATTTAAGAATATATGATTTCTTGAATAAGTAAACTAAAGCCTTATTTCAAAATATTTTACAAAAATCGTCGCTCTTAGAGAATAAACATTAAAAAAAAATGTTTTGCCCTGCACGAGTGCAATTCCGAATAATGTCCGGGTAATTCCGAATGACATTAAAAAGTGCATTTAATTGAGTTAGCATAAGGTACATATTTCTTTTTCATTCAGATTTACACTTCCAAAAAATATTAGTAGGTATTTGTCATTGAGTAGCCTAAACAAATTTATATGATATTTATATTTCGGAATTTATTTATATTTCGGAATTACCCGACAAGAAGTCTATGCTACTCAAACTTTTGGTTTAAACCATTGGTACAAATAATAAAAAGTTTTTAAATAAAAGTAAGCAAGACAATTAATAAAGTTTTATTTCAAAACGAGCTAGGTAACAAAATCACTAACACTACATAGTATAAAACAAAGTCGCTTCCCGCTGTTTGTCTGTCCCTATGTATGCTTCTTTAAAACTACGCAACGGATTTTGATGCGGTTTTTTTTAATAGATTATTATATTTATAGAAAGTAGAGAAAAGTCGATCCGTGCGTAGCCGGGGCGGGTCGCTAATGATATGACTAACTAAACTTAAACAATGTTTACTTATTTGGTACCTATTTAGGTTTAAGACTGTAAAAAATTACTTTTTTACTTTTCTAAACAAATTAAGCCTCTCAAATGTTGGATATACTCTAACATCTTACTGCTAAGAGGATCTATGATGGCATACTAACATCACTCTAGAATTGTTTTTTTTTTTAATTAGCGTGAGCCAGACGAGCAATAGTGTGTCGGCGACAGCTCGTGACAGTGGTCCGCGACCGTCGCCGATATTTGCCGGCAGCTCGCGACAGCTGGCGACGGTCGGCGGCGGTCTTCGACCATTATCGCGAGCTGTTGGCGACTGTCGCCGATCACTGTTGCGAGCTGTCGCCGACACACTATCGCTCGTCTGTGAGAGCCCTAAGACATGTATTAAAACTCCGTCCGACACGAGGCGAGGGCTCAGTATAGTTATTTAAATCTTGTTAATTCAATTACAGCTACTTTTCTGTAAAAAGAGATTGAAGAATAAAAAAATTTGCCGTTTTTATCTTTGTGTATAAATGTAAATTAATAAACCACATATACAATTGTCGTGCCGGACTATGAAATCACCAAATTACCCTTTCTCAAAAATACAGTTTGTCATTTTCATTTGACAAGTTAAATACTTTATCATTTTCCTTGCTTCTTTCTAAATCTACTTTCTTTATGATTTGTGTATTTTATTTTATAATCACAGTATAAATTAGGATTATTATTTTCTTTTCCTGTCTTTGTCTTCTTGCCTTTCCCTTTGCCCTTATCATTTTTTTTATTAGGAGTGTTCAAATCTTTTTTACGCAATATTGTTTCTTCATCTGGCCTGTTTGCTTAGTTTTTTATTTTCTACTTCTTGTGATTTAGTATCCTCTTCTTTTCTTGTATCAGAATACTCTTCATTCCAAAATTCATCTGCTAATCTTTCATAGTAACGATAATCAAACTCTGTTTCGCTGCATATACTCATTATTTATTTATTTATTTTTATTTATTTATTTAAAACAACTTTACAGTATTACAGTATAAACCAATTCACTGAAAGCTAAAGGTATATCAGTATCTATTACAAAACATTATCATTCATTAATCCTCTCGCAGTACTTCAGGCATTCCTTGCACACATCCATCCATCGCCAGTCAAATAAGTCACACTCGGGTGCCGATGCCAGGAGCGCGTTGAGCATACCCAAGGCTCGAACAATGGGTGAATTGGCGTGCGAAACGGTTCGGACCGCGGGAGTAGCGAGTAGACTAGGCTGGCGTGGTCTGAGTTGAACCCTGGGAACCGGAGGTACAAATAGTCGTACCGCTCTAGACACCAGGTTAAGACAGTCTGACTCACCACGCAAAATACGACAAACCATTACCAAAAGGTAGTAATTACGCCTTACCTCTAGAGAATTAAAGCCAAGGAACCCCTGTAGAAATTTAGTCGGGTACAAGAAAGGGTAATACCCATAAATTTTTTTGTAGAGAAAACGAAGGAATGCCTTTTGAATCTTCTCCAGAAGCAAGGCGTAAGTACATTGGTAAGGGTTCCACACTATCGATGACGATTCCAGCTTTGATCTAACCAAGGCAATATAAACTAACTTGATTGCTGCGGGATCGCGAAATTCTCTGGCATTCCTGATTACAAAACCTAACCTTTTGTAACACCCCACAGCAAGGTCCCTAATATGTCCTTGGAAGCTCAAGGCTGAGTCGAATGTGACGCCCAAATCCTTGACCGTCGTGACGCGCCTAATTACTTCATGGCCAAGCATGTACTGAGCAATTATTGGGTTTTTAGATCTGCTGAATGATATCACACAGCACTTATCAGGATTGAAGAGAAGTTTATTTTCAACGCTCCATTCCAGTACCGCGTCGATATCATTCTGCAAGGAATTACAATCTGACACTGTATCCACGACATGAACGAGTTTGAGGTCATCTGCATAGAGCAGACCTTCAGCTGAGCTAAAAAAAGATGTCAGGTTATTAATCATGATGTTAAATAAAAGCGGACCCAGTACAGAGCCCTGGCTTACACCTGAACGTGTGTGATAGAGATCCGACAGGAAACAACCATGGCGTACATACTGCTGCCTATCAGACATGTAGCTGGCAAAGAGCTGCAGCAACTGTGGTGATAAACCAATAGCACAGAGCCTACCCAGCAACACATCATTATCCACCCGGTCAAACGCCTTTTTGAAGTCGAAGTAAAGGACATCAACTTGAGCCCCTCGATCCAGATTTTCGGATATCTTGTTGACCAATGTCACTAAATTGGTATCAACCGATCTATTTGACCTAAACCCATGCTGAGACTCGCACAAATAAGGTTTAATCTGCGAAGATATACGATTATGGAGAATGTACTCGTATAGCTTAGCCGAAGACGACTGAATCGTTATGGGTCTGCAATTCGTAACATCGGAAGAGTCACCAGACTTGGGAATCGGCGTGACACGGGTAGTTTTCCAGCGTTGTGGGTAAACACTTGTGGACAACGACAAATTAAGAACATGGCAAATAGGACCCACGAGCATATCTTTGCAGCCTTTTATTATAAACGCAGGTACATGATCGGGACCAACCGAAAGTTTGAGTTTATTTATGCCCCTTTCAACTTCCCTGACAGTAATTTCCGTAATACTAATATAATTGGCAGATGCAGTTTTGTCATTTGAGCAGATCTTTTCGCAATCAAGAAGTGGGACATCGGGTAGAAATACGCTAGCAAAGAATGAAGCAAATGCCTGTGCTGCCCCACTGCCGGTAAAGCATTTGCCTTCATAGGTGACTTTAGCTTCAAAGCCAGCCTTGGATTTGAGACTACTTATATGTTGCCAAAACGCTCGGGGATTGTCCTTAATCCTATTCTCGATGTGTCGAATATAAGTATCATACGCTAGTAGGGAACGTTTTTTTATATTAGTTCGAAGATAAGCAAACTGAGCATAAGACTCTTTACAGCCATGAGCCTTCCATTGGCGATGAAAGACTGCTTTGCGTTTGATGTCCCTAATTAGGTCAGATGTAAACCAAACCGGATACGTCCTATTTGCAGAAGTAGATCTAGCCTTTTTAGGTATACATTTGTCAAAGATGTCGTAGAGAATGCAGTAGAATGAGTCCAAAGCGTCATCAACATTAAGAGCCGTATATACCTTATCCCAAGAAATAAGTGATATAAGACTATATAGGAGACTATAATCTCCTTTGGAAAAGTTCCAGTCTTCGCATCGATTTATGTTGCTCGGCTCAACCTTTTTAGAGCGCGCCCGGCACCCGATTTCAAATGTGATGCTAATGTCCAGTGGTGGATGGTATGCGTCACGGCGCGGGACAAGTCCTCCTCCATCTATTTCGGTAACTACCGTACGACAGGCACGCTCCGACACCAGCACCACATCTAATTTACCTCCACGCGAATTCACCACGTTATTCTTCTCTGTCAAACCACACACAGTCAAAAAATAATTATAATAACACAAAACATCATTATACGAATAGTTAGGGTTAAGATTTAAGTCACCCATGACAATGACAATTCCCTTTAAAGTATCTACAACTGACTCAAGCTTAAAAAACCAGTTCATGTATTCCTCAACGGAGGCACGAGGATGAATGTACACAACGCACAGGTAGCAAGTGACACTCGCAATGATGCACGAAGCCCAAAGGTCTTCACCAGTGTCGGTCTCCAGTTCCGGCCGGTGCTGCAGCGACACGCCGGGACGAGCCGATAGCAGCACCCCGCCACCACCGCATTATGTCTGAGATACTAGTTGAAGAGCTGTTTGAATCTTGTGGTTTTGATTTCGTTTTTAGCTTTTGTAATGCCTGATGGACCTGGTTTTGCAACATGTGTCTTTAATTTTCTTTTACTCTTTGAGTCCCGGATCTGTGATACATCTTCAGTAGTATCTTGCTTTTTCTTTTCTTCTGCATTTTGTTTAATTATGAACGCAGTAATGACATCAGCACCTTTCGCTCCTCGTTTTTTTGTCACAGAAGTTTCGTCTCTTTTATCCTGGCGTATACATTCAAGCAAAAGTTCTTCAAAATTTATTTTATATTTGATATTATATTAATTTTTGGCGTATTTTTTTGTTTGGGCTGACAATGGTCACTTTGCAAACACTTTGGTAACATTCTGGTTTGCTATAAAACACTGAGTTTGTTCAGAATTGTTTGATAAAGCAGACAAAAATATCAATTTTTTTTAAATGCTTTCCTTTTCTAAAATTCTGTAATTTTCAGCTATTTGAAATTGTTCAGTAATAAAGTCAATACATCGTTTTTTTAACGACTTTGGGGTTTTGGAGTTTAATCGCTCCTGAAAACGAGAACATTCAGAGTTTTTTTCATCTTTGTATCGTCTGTAAGCAGCTGGATCATATTTGTCTTCTGGTATCAGTTGCGAATCAAACGGGTGAATGCCAGATTTTTGAATCCATTTTTAGCACATCCGGGTTTGTTTCCTGCCAAGTTTCAGCAAAAACTTTTTTCGGCATCTTTATTCCAACATTGTGGCATTAAATGATTTAAATACCGCAACATCGAGAGGCTGTAGTAAGTGGGACGTGTGTGGAGGCAGCTTAAGAATCGTAACTTCATTTTTGATGGCCAACTCTATAACTTTTGCATCTACATGCGTGGAATGACCGTCGTATATTATTAGCACAGGCCGTTCTTCACCTAGTGCTGGAATCAAGATTTTCTCCATGTTGTTGTAAAAAATTCATGTTTCCATCCACCCTCTGGAATTTGCTGCATATGCCAGATCAAAATCATGTTCAGTTCAAACGCCATCCCTTAGTCGCCTCGTGAGACACCCACGAGTGTAAATGAGGTGGTCTATTCTAAGCCACGGCATTATTAAAATAATATTCCACGATTTTGTTTATGTGTATTAAAATGTGGTACGCGGGTGCCGTAACCTATAACACCATCTCACTTGAGAACTTAATTATTGAGAACCACTGATTAATTCTATGCAAAAGCAACTTCGGGTAATTCCGTATTATTTATGAATCGGAATTACCCGGATCGGTTAATTCCGAAATAAACAAAAAATCTTGAGTATGAGTGTTTTGAACCTATTCAACAGTGCACTAAAACGAAAATCTATCGAATGACAAACCAATCAATTCAAAAACTTACGAAATATCGTAATTATTGATGTTCGTGTAATTCCGAAAATACACAAAACACGGGAAATCACTATCGTTCACGAAAATGGCGCGTGGTACACGACCTGAGTCTACTAAAGCGGGGGTCTGGAATAAGATGGCGGGTAGGTGAATGATGCCAGAGCAAAAAATAATGCGGCGTTTGATAGATATTAGTAATTATTAGAATTACCCGATTTTCGGAATTAGCCTAATTCACCTATGAGGTAAAAACAAATTAAAATTTTAACACAATTTGACAAAACCATCTGACAATTTCAAAAATTTATATTTTGACACCAATAACTAGATACAAGTAAAAATACTAAAACCAAAATATTATTAAACCAACCACAACTATTTTATTATAGCTGTCAATAGTTAGGCACAGAACAGTACAGTATAATCTCTAAATAATTTTAAAATGAATAATATACCTACTTAATGTTTAAAAAAAAGTATAATAATAAGATATTCTCAATGTTTAATTCGCGATGTTGACAATTGATTACAATAAGTAAATATTCAAAATAACTCCAATGAATTTGTTTACAATATAGGTCAGATTTCAAGAATTACTAACATTTGTTTTATATAATAAATAACTTTCACATATTCATTATATTCTTTTTGTATACACATAGCTTCTTCACTTCTCGTCAAATATAATCATTATTAACATTAGATATCAATTGATTTATTGGCAAAGTATCACATCACATTACTTTTAATGATTCTCATTGTTATTTCTCATTCACAAAACATTTATTTATAAGTAGTACCTTGATCTCTCATTTCTTTTATATTATTCAATTCAAAATACAATCACATCCAAAGTCATTATCTCATTTATTTATTAAGTAACTACTCGAGTACTTTATTCAAAAATATAGTAAAATAAAGGTACACTATGTAGCAATTCTATAAGTAAAATCACAACTGATTGGCTAGATATAAATTGATTTATTTAACAACAAGGGCAACACGTTACAAAGGTCTGTAAGCACACAACCAGCAAGAATCTAGAATACCAGCCTTTATTTTTTTCGTCTTCATGCATCTGTTTAGCATAGGCCAACACTACCCCTTAAACAAATACAGTCAATTTAAAAATTAAATTAAGATGAAATCTTAAATGAAGACAAACATATTTTTCATGGACATAAACTATCATGAAAACTTACGAACTTAAGTTACAAACTTATTGCATTCATTTTGAACTCTCTTGCAATTTCAAATGACTTACAAACTTGTCATGTTTGTCCTTGGCAAGTGGTTTTGTTAAAATATCTGCAGTCATTTCTGCAGTACACAAATATTTTAAATTAATTATCTTCCCGTTAACAATCTCACGAATAAAATGATGTCTTACATCAATGTGTTTTGTTCGGGTATGATACATAGGATTCATAAAAAAATTTTGTGCAGACTGATTGTCATTATATATAGTTACACAACAATAGTTACCTAGTAATTCATATATTAAAGTTCTTCTTTGCAAGAATCTGATAGGGCCATGTACTCGGCTTCCGTGCTAGAAAGAGCCACCGTTCGTTGTTTTCTACTTTCCCAAGAAACTGAGCATTCCCCGATTTTGAAAACAAAACCTGTATATGACCTACGATCTATTTCACATGAAGCCCAATCTGCATCTATATAACCACTGATGTCCAGGCTACCTTTTTGAAAAATAAGGTTAAAATTCACAGTACCTTTCAAATACCGAAGTACACAAGACGCTCCATATAGGTACGGGCACACCTTCGGGTTAACCCGACCACTGAGTAAAAAATTGCACAGTTTAGTTAGACATTCCAATAGACGGGGACCGTTTTCCCCTGCCGACACGGACGTGAGCTCTTTGAGGTGATTGGAGCGAAGTCCATCGAGACCCGCCGCTGAACCATTATAGAAAGACCCCAGTGCTCGAGATACCTCCTCCACCGAGACCGTAACCGGTTCTATTGAAAGGTCTGGAGGAGAAGGAAAGTCCAGTGGTCGCAAAGGCTCCGGATGCTTACGCTTAAGTGCTGCTAAGGTATCCGGTCCATGTTGTGCGAAGGAGTCCTCAGATATCAGTAAACGGACGGCTCCCCTGAGGTCCCCTTCAAACACCTTATTTTCAATTTTTTTTTGGACTGTACTAGACCGGTGCTTTAGTTCTGACACGAAATCATCGCAAATCACCGAAGATTCAATGTTTGCCGTCACCTTCGCCGTCATATTACCAGGTAAATGTTTAGAGGGCACTTTCAGGGCAATGAAAGCGAAGGCGAGGAGCAAACCCCAGTCGTCTACACTATTAGACCCAATACAGCTATTAAGTACGTCACACAACCGACCTGCAGCCTGGTTCCGCGCACCCTTAGGGATGTGACGTAGAACAGGTGTCCTTTCCTTGAGAGCGGCTAATCTCTGCAGTAGGCACCGGTTTGACGACTGTAGGGGAACTGAAGGAAGAGAATGACTGAAGTCAGCGGCGGGGGCGGCTTGTGTAGCAATGATTTCGGTGAACTTTCCCTATGTGGATTGATAAACCACGTACACAGAAAGTACGGGTAGACCCTGGGCAGTGGGGCAAATGGTAGGCGCGGTAGAAGCACTCATATTTCATAAAATTATACTAAGTTCCATATTTACACATAAAACATAAAATACAAAAAATTAAATAAAACAACACTAAGACAGCAGTCTTTTCTGTTGACAGCAGACGCGGTGACGTGCTGAAAACAGATTTTTAGATTTTCATAAGTAATTTTCTGCGCGCGCAATGTCAAATGTCGTTGCCGCGCAACCTGATACGTTGCCTCGACGACCGCAGCGTGGCGTCTTGTTAAATCACTTTATGATTTTTCTAACATAAGATATATCTGCACCAGCTAAAAACAGGGCGCATGCCCAGCACTCCCCACGCACGCACTGGTGTACCAACACAGGAGAAGACAGGGGCAAACGGCAGCGGGGTCCTGGTGCGACGGAAATATTAAAAAAAAATTAAATTCCAAAATAAACGTTTGCTTGGCTTTGAAGGCTTCCAAATTTTCTAAAAAATTGTTCTACTTGATAATCCGATACCTTAAAAGCAATAGTTCATAACACTTCTTTTGACGCAGTCGGCTAAAAATAATATATAAAGGTAACGTACTTTGAGAGGTCTAATTCAACGACTACATTGTTTTTTTTTTTAAAGTGATTATTTAACGAACAAGTTGGGTAGGCAACCTATCATGTAGTTTGCTATTTTTGAAAAATAAATAAATCATGAAATCGTCAAGTCCGCAATGAAAGTAATAAGATCAACGAAAGAAGTGCTTAATCACGTTGCATCGGAATGTGCATGTCGCGATGCGCACTCTTAGCGATGTCAGCATCTTGGTAGCAGCTACTTCACGGAATGCATACAATATGATACTTCGTTGTCTTTCGCAATATGATATTGTTTTTACAAAGTAAGTTACATGTACTTTTGAGTCATGTTGTTAAGTATGATGGATAAAATATATTTATTATAGTTACTTAGATAAAATGTTTGCTCATAATGGGATAGTTTGTTGTAGTATTTACTTGAACAAAATATTTACGTTTGTGTTACCTAACCTACAGTTATCAATTAATTGTGTTTTACAGTAGCCAGAGAAAACATCTACATCCTTTATTTAGTTTCCCAATTGTTGCGTCAGCGCTGTACGTATTTAGAAAAACGTCTACCTTTGCTATGTTTACGCTATTAATTTATACTTTATGATAGACAAATATACTTTTTACTTAATGCAAAGCAATTAATATTATTATTTTGATTTGGATGAAAGAGAAGAGAAAAAAAATCCATAAAAAAAATACCGTATTGTCAACATTGGATAATAATTATTGTTCTAGTACTTTACGGTCATTATTTATAATAATAATATTCTTAACTAGATATTTGACGTAGCGTATAGCCTTCCACCACATTTCTTCTTTAACTCCTATCAATCCAACAGTTCCTCTTCGCACTTTCGTCTCCAACTCCTAACTTCACCGACGGGACACGATCATCTCCCGGCTGCATACAACACGATTTGGATCTTTCTTGTCTTTCTTGAATTTTCTTAATATTCTTAAATTTCTTCTCAATATATTTAATTATTGTTTTCTTTCTTCATAAAAAAATGCCTTAATTGCTTCAAGTCTTCCTTTTTTAAAATTCTATTCATATTGACGATAACCTTCAATTTTAAAATTAGTATAATATAATATTTATCAATTCTTCGATAATGTAGCGCAGCGCGGACCGCTGCGCTGCGCTGCCGTGAGGCAGCTCTGGCAGGGTCGCCATGCGATGTGTGGCGAAGTGATACGCAACGGATGGGAGTAAATTGTATATTGAATCTTATTACCTAACGTCTTATCCTTTTTATAGCCTAAGGCGGGGTGAGGGGTGTGCACACACTACACATAGCATTTAGAGTGTGATTAAGTTGCTTTCATTGGATAATACAAAAACAAGACAATAAGACTGGACAGGACACACACGAAACAAATAGTACAAAAAAATGGCCGATGGGCCGATACAGTGTTGCCACTATCGTCAACTTAACTATAGATGTAAACGGCTTGGAACCGAGGTATTTTTATCCTCAACACTCCTCCTCAAGCTTTACATCCTTCAAGATGAGGTCTATTAAATTTTCCAGCATGTCAACAACATAAGTACAATTAAAATGGACTCTAGGAAATAGGAACAATTAAAATGTCTGAAAAACAGTCAAATATACTTAAACATAAACTTAAGCTTTAACGTTTAAACCACTAACAAAATTTATATGTTTCTGTGTAGATAATGGTTTGGTAAACACATCTGCAAGCATTAGGTCTGTTGGCAAATATTTAACTTTAATACTACCAGTCTGAATCATATCTTTCACAAAATGGTATCGCAGATCTATATGCTTTATTTTCCTATGCGCATATTCTTTGACAAGCAATAATTTCTGTGCACTTTGATTCACAGAAATTATTGCAGAAGTCATTGTACACAGTTACATCATACTTTTTGTCAATAATCTAAATCAAGAAATTCTTAACAAATAAGATGTCCTTACAGACATCACTGATTGCAAGATACTCCGCCTCAGTACTCGACAAAGCCGTGCACCGTTGTTTCCGTGCTTCCTAATTTATTACATTTTCACCTAACTTTATTACAAAACCACTATACGATTTGCGGTCAGACAAATAATTTGCCCAATCTGCGTCAGCATAGGCTTTTATATTTAAATTACGCTTGCTCTTATCAAAGTGCAAGCCATTATTAACACTTTCCGCTAGGTAGTGTAATACTCGCTTCGCAGAGCGCCAATGATTCTCATCAAAGCAGGTGATAAATTAGCTCAGCTGGCTACAAGCAAACGTGATATCTGGTCTTGTACAGACAGACAAATACATCAATGGACCTAATATTTGTCTATATTGATAAACATCATCTTCTAGAGGTTCTTTATCAGATTTATCAAGCTTGCATCCAACTGCCAACGGTGTGCTTACAGATTTACAATCGCTCATCTTAAATTTTTCTAGTAGTCGTCTTGTGTAGTCAGATTGATCTAAAATTATAGAGTTATCTTTCTTAGTTACATTCATGCCCAAACAATTAGTCAATTTACCTAAATATCTTATTTCAAAATGTCGTTGTAATATTGACAAAACCTTATCTATACAACCATTGTGAAAATCATAAAGTCATCGACATACAAGGCAAGAATTTCATAGTTATCTTTACTTTTCTTTACATAGACACAAGGCTCACATTTACTTTGTAAAAAACCCGTCATTACAGAGAACATTGTGAATTTTTACATTCCAATTACGGCTAGCCTGTTTTAATCCGTAAATGCTATTTAATAAAAAACAAACTTTATCCTTGTTATTACAATTGAAACCAACAGGTTGCTCCATAAAAATTCAATTCAATTCAATTCAATTCGTTTATTGCGTTTCCATGTGTTAGTAAATACAAGTTCTTAAATATATATATTAGTACAAGACATGGAACCCTGGTACGGTACAGCAATAAGTTATTACATAATAATAATAGAGAGGTTGCAGTGTTTGAAATTAAATATCAATCAATCAAATACAAAATTCTCAATTCCAAAAAAATTTACAATAAATCATTAAAATTGTCAAAAATATAATAAGTAATACAAAATGTCATCATTAATAAAAATAGCCCTAATAAATAAATTTAAATGTCAAGTTTTAAATTCAATATTAATATATTTTCCAAGTCAAAACAGAATAAGAATCCATAATTAAAAATAAATTTCATAATTAAACTTATCATTATAAAATGCATGTCAGTCTTGTTATAAAAATTCAATAGTGTCACAAAAAAAATTCATCTAAGTTATAATAAGCTTTTTCAATTAGATAATTTTTAAGTCTTAGTTTAAATTTGTGGGGTTCAGTATTACTTTTTATATGTCCTGGTACATTATTAAAAATCTTTACTGCCATTGCATAGGGTCCTGAGCTAACCATTGTTAATTTTGTAAATTCTGTATTTAGCTTGTTTTTTTGTCTTAATTTTTCAGGTCTAGTGTAGAATGGGAACATGGACATTTTATTGAAAACTAGACATGCAACTTCCAAAATATATATAGATGTCAACGTTAATATTTTTAATTTTTGGAAATATGGCCTACAACTAATATAATATCTATATTTACTAGAATTCTGAGGCATCTTTTCTGTATTATGTATAATTTGGAGACCTCAGTACTGTTACCCCATAGAGCTATACCATATTGTAACCACGCTTGAGCATATGCGTAGTAGGCGCTTTTTGCTGTTTTCAGGTCTGTAGACTTTTTTAATTCATGTAGAGCATACGTAAATCTTGTCAATTTTGATAAAGTTTTTTGAATATAGGTTTTCCAATTTAAATGTATATCAATGTTAATGCCTAGAAGGGAATAATCTGAGACATTTTCCAAATTTGTACCTCTGAAATTATATTTGAGATCGAGAGCACGCTGCTGATATGGTCTAAATTGCAATCTTCAAGCCAATCCACTATCTCTGTCAAAGTAGAGTTCAGACTGCTTTCAAGAGTTTGTTCGTCAGTACATGGTATTACCACTGAAATGTCATCAGCAACCTGTGAACTAGGGCTTTTTATATTTTTTGGTAAGTTATTGATATATATCAAGAATAGTATACATCCAATAACACTACCTTGGGGTATACCGTTTTCTATATTTACTTGTTCTGACCTTATATTTATTATCTCGCAAGAAGAAAAGTTGTAGTTCTCTATGTCAACATATTGTGTGCGATTACTTAAGTAGGAAATAAACCATTTATGAGCCATTCCCCTGATCCCTATATCATAGAGTTTTCTTAGCAGTATATCATACGTAACCCGATCGTAGGCTTTGCTCATATCTAAGAGTACCCCAATGGCGCATTTTTTGTTATTAATTATGTTAAGTATATCATGGACATATTTAAAAACTGCCAAGGAGGTGGATCTCTTTTTCCTGAAACCGTTTTGAGATTCATGGAATATGTTATATTAAAATGTATGTAAAGCCGCTTTGTCATAGCTTTTTCTATAATTTTTGAAAATGTAGGTAAAGGACGATAGTTGTTGACGTCTTCCTTTTTTCCTTTTTTATGAATGGGTTTTACAAGAGATATTTTTATTGTATTAGGCATAGTACCCTCTGCGAATGATTGATTAATTAAACAAGTAATTGTATAACACAGTTCCTCTGCACATCCCTTAATTAATATAGCAGGGATTTCATCATAGCCGAAGCTTCGCTTATTTTTCATTTTTTTTATAATATGTAAAGTTTCTTTGTGGTCAACAGGTCTCAGATACATAGAGTTTTGCATAGGAGTCATTTCAGGGCGGCCAGATGGAGGTTTATTTTGAGGAGTATTTTTTCTCACTGAAGCAAAAAATGTATTAAATGAATTTGCAATCGTTTTGGGGTCTTCTACAAATATATTATTAAGTTTCAGTTTCATATTTATTTTTATTTGTTTTTTCCTTTATTATTTGCCACAAGTCCTTTCATTTAATTCTCCATTAAGGAAAGCTGTTGCTACATCGTTGTGGTCTATCTCTAAATCTAATTTATTGGCAATGCTAAACAAAATTCTAAGTGTGGCATGTCTAACAACAGGCGAAAAAGTGACACTATAATCGACGCCTTCCTTTTGGCTATAACCGCAGGCTACCAAGCGTGCTTTAAATTTAACAAAATTCCCTGTTGAATCATATTTCTTTTTGAAAACTCACTTATTCTTAGCAACATTAGCATTGTTAGAACGGTCGACCAGCTTCCAAACATGATTACTAATCATGGAGTTATACTCATCTGTCATCGCTGCATACCAGTCATCTTTCTCAGACGAACTCATGGCATCACGGAAAGATACGGAGACTTCTGGTGAACCAGCCGCTATTAATGACGATAGCTCGTAGTCTTTATACTTTTGAGGTACATTACCACGTGTCGATCGAATCGGGCGAGAGACAGTAGGCTCGGAACCTACCAACGTAGCTCCTCCTCGAGACGAAGCTGTCGGCAGAGAAGACTCATCGTCCAGAAAGACGCCATCTTCATCACCGAGACTTTCCTCGAAGTCCTCAGTCGATCGGTAAACGGATCGGTCAGACAGTGGAGACCAAGCAGGGGGTGTTATTTCCGCATCTGTAACCGAAGAATTAGTATTAGACTCTTAGAATTATTATTATTTGAATTGTCATATCAAGAAAGAGCCCTAGTTGGGGATCTATTTTTCATATATATAGCGGTCATTACCGCTTCACCCCAAAAACGACTACACAGACCAGCCTCCTGTAACATAGCCCTAGCTCTTTAAAAAATTGTGCGATTTACACGCTCTGCAACCCCATTTTGTTGAGGGCAATAAGGCACGGACAACTGATGAATAATGCCTTCGCTTTTCAGAAAATCAGATAATTTTCTGTTACAAAATTCGGTACCATTATCAGTACGTAAGGTCTTAATATGGTGACCAGTCTGTTTCTCGGCTAAGTTTTTAAAAGATATAAAATGAGCACTTACTGTCGATTTGTTCTGCCGATAAGATATCCGAAGATTTTTCTTGAGCAATCGTCAGTAAAAAAGAGCAAGTAGCGAGCTCCACCCCAGCTGCTGCCTTGAAATGGTCCACAGACATCAGAGTGGATAATATCCAGCGTTTGAGCAGCACGCCTCCCTGTGCCGGGAAACGATGACTGGTGCATCTTCAGGCTGAAAAACGGCACCAACACTGAACTTACCACCATTAAGCTGTTCCCTGCATAGATTGTAGGGACTTGGAATACCCTGAATTGGAGGTGTGTCGACCTTGCACTTTATACAAGGTGTCTCAAAAGAAAGTTTATATTTATTTAGTTTACTGCGTGAAAGCAACGAATTCGAGGGGCGCGGGGGTTATGCCAATCGGTAGCCTGGCTCTTGGGAATTCAGTCGCTATGGAGCGTTTCTCAGGAGCAGACCGCGCGTTGTGCGTGCGAGAGTTTTACAAAAACGGTGATTCGGCGACTGTAGCGCGTAGGAGATTCTACAGTATTCGAGGTTTTCGCCACTCAAATGATGCGCCAAGCATTCCTCTTATTCGAAAATGGGTCAAAAAGTTTGAAGAGACCGGTACAACGCTGGAAAAACCAAAATCCGGGCGACCAAGGTCATCAAGAACGGTAGAAAACGTGTACGTGAGTGTTAATCAGTCTGTTCGTGATGACCCGAACCTTTCAATTCGGAAGCGCGCAAGTGCTTTAAATGTGCATAGATCATCATTACACCGCATTTTGCACAAAGATTTAAAGCTGCACCCCTACAAAATTTTTACAAGAATTAAAGCCCCAAGATGCCAGTCAGAGGCTTGACTTCGCAAATCAAGCAATTGAGCGCTTTTTAACGTTTACCAACATTTTGTTTTCGGATGAAGCTCATTTTCATCTTAATGGACACGTATATAAGCAGAATTGCCGCTACTGGAGTGCAACGAATCCGAAACGCAAGCATCAGAAACCCCGTCATTCGCCTAAAGTGACCGTATGGGCAGCGATGTCGGCGCGAGGAATTATCGGCCCTTACTTTTTTGAAGACGAAAGGGGGCGTGCAATTACAGTGAATTCAGAGCGTTATGTGGAGATGTTAGACGACTTCTTGGTGCCTGAACTGCAAAACGTTCCTGGCTATAACCAAAGAACATGGTTCCAGCAGGACGGAGCAACGTCACACACGTCCAATACATCTCTGCCACGAGTTCGTGAAATTTTCTCGGGCAAATTGATCTCCAAGAGAGGTGACATAAATTGGCCTCCACGCAGTCCTGATTTAACCCCTATGGATTTTTTCTTATGGAGTTATCTTAAATCTAAAGTTTACGCCAATAAACCGACTTCCCTGGCGCGTTTGAAAGAAAATATCCGTCACGAAATGGCAGCCATCACTGAGTCCACCTGCCGAGCCGACATAAGTAATTTTACTGTTCGATTAAATGAGTGCCGCAAACGCAAGGGTCTACATTTGGACGATATTATTTTTAAGAAATAAATTCCCAAATTGTGTTTTTTAATAATCAATAAACATTTTTTCGATACACGGCTTACTTTTTTTTTAATCGATCCACTAAATATAAACTTTCTTTTGAGACACGTTGTATAACCCATTATTTTTCTTAGCAGTCAAAACCTGGTTGCCTGTGATCTCACACTTAGAAAAGATCCTACATTCACAAGTATCAAACACAACAATATAACCTCTCTCAGTAATATGATTGACAAAAATTAAATTTTTACTCAAATTAGGTACATATAAAACCTCACTTAAGCTAAGATTAGGAAAGAGTAGAACCTTATTTTTGACCATTGGCCTCTGAAATGGTACAGCGCTTCGTCACAGGGTCAATGAGATTCGGGTCTGAGCTCATGTGGCAGGTTACACCACTGTCGGCGATAAATTCTGAGGCACTAGCACTGTATGCCGCAACAAACATTGTACGCTCTTCTTTCTTCTGCCCTTCTTCTCTCTTCCTTTTAAACCGGGTTTTGCGATATGACCATGGCGTTTGCAGTAGGAACAAATGATTGTTTTACTCTTCTTAGCAATGTGGGCAACATTTTCATTCAAAGTACCATTTTTATTCCGTCGAAAATCCTCTTGAAGAAGTCTGGTTCGAACAATTTCACTCTTCAGTTCAAATTTCTAATTGACATAATTGGAAATACCAATTAAACGTTCGAGCGAGGTTATGCCATTCATGTTATTGGCAGGCGTGTTGGACATTTTTCAGTGAAAAACATTGTATTCCTTCTTGGAATATATAAACGAATTGTGCTCACGTGCAATATCTGGGCCTTATAACCTGTGGGGCAGAGTGACGCGTGCCCTGCGTGGTGTCCAACACAGTGCACCGAAATAAAACTGATGAATGGTTTTAAATGCCTGCGTTTATTTCTTCAATAACATATACAAAGCATTTAGAGTGTGATTAAGTTGCTTTCTTTGGATAATACAAAAACAAGACAATAAGACTGGACAGGACACACACGAAACAGATAGTATAAAAAAATGGCCGATGGGCCGATACAGTGTTGCCACTATCGTCAACTTAACTATGGATTTAAACGGCTTGGAACCGAGGTATTTTTATCCTCAACAGCCCTTTTCTACAAGGGCGTATTTGAAGCTGCTAAACGTAAATACTATACAGATGTCGTTATTTGGCCATAGTCCACTTACTCTACATAAGTACCCAGTCTCCAAAGGAGACTACGGTTCGAGCTACGGGTTCGAGCTATGAACTTGTTATCGCTTAGTGCATTAACAAATTGTAAAATTCTTGACAACAACATTGTTGTAGCTACAGCCAAACATACAAATGGTGTATATGAGTTGGAAACTGCAGAATCTGTTAGAGGGTCAGCCTCGCGCGTGGTAGGTTGTGGCAATTATTCTTTGTTTACACAAACTATCAGATCTGGTGCACGTGTTTGTGCTGCAGACACAGCAGCTGCTCTAGATTCGGTGCAGGTGGAAAAGTTCCCGAGCTACATCCAACAATGGCTGTGAGATAGAAACCTAAACAAGTTTCCAAGCCACGTTCAACAAAGTCACACAGGAGGTGTGGTACAAAAGACTTGGTCACCAAAATTTGAGGAGAATGCAAGGTATGGCGACTAGTATTTTATATGATCATACCCAGTATAAAACCTGTGTAACTTGTGTAGAAGGAAAACTTAGTAAATTATCCTTTTCCCAAAAAACACAAAGTAGGTCTAATGAAATATTTTAGGCATTGTACACAGTGATTTGTGTGGTCCTATGCCAGTGAAGTCTTTTAGCGGTGCAAGTTCCTTTCTTACCTTTATAGAAGGCTGTAGTAGGAAAATATTTATTTATATTCTGAAAAACAAATCTAAGTTTTCGAAAGCTTCAAAAATTTTAAGGCATTAGCAGAAAAGCAGACCAATAAAAAATTTAAAATATTAAGGTCAGATAATGGAGGTGAATATATGAATGCTCGAAGAACAGTTGGCCAATGGGGCAGTAAAGTTCTCGAGTGGCGACCACGTGCCGGAAGACGCAGCGTGGGTAGGGTATCGCAGGTACCAGCTGGATATGAAAAGCACAGGACCGGCCTTTGTGGAGATCTCTGGGGGAGGCCTATGCCCAGCAGTGGGCGTCTTTTGGCTGATTTCTCATTTCCAGGCATATCTTAAAGATAACGGCATCATTCACCAAACCACAATAGTAGGGTAAAGTTTTGGCATCTGGATCAAGAGTATTCATTTGTTGAATACTTTCGCTCCTAATGCCCACAATTTCACCCTGTGTGTATCATGAATCAGTTTATGACACTCTGATGTGAATGAATGTGTGTAAATATTGCAGTCGGTATTACATTCATTATTCTATGCGTTTCTGAATTGATAAGTTTGTATACATACCAGTTTAGACGACACGAAGTGCATGCAGAATAAAATAAATAAACTAAAAAGAATAATAAAAAAACATCAACCCAAACAGTGGATTATTTCAAAATCATTTATACAGTGTGTGTGTGGCCTAGAACCGGGGTAAGTATTAAAAAACGAAGGCTCTATAGGTTACCAGTAATTAAATCATCATGGCCCCAAGTAATTAAAATTAAAACTTAACTTTTTTTGCTAACAAACCTCTTCGGGACGGACAGTGAGGACAACGACGATGGTGTAGATCCAGGGTTGCCAGACGTACGAGAAATCTCGTACCATTACGAGCTTTAGAGGGTCTGTACGAGATTCAAGATAAACAAAAATCTCGTACACTTTTTTACGAGATTTTAACAATGACGACTTCTTTCGCATACCTATATCAGCCAAAAAGTTAGTTTAGTTAGTAGTAGTAGTAAATATGCAAATTTATTTACTTTTTCTTATCATTAACCATCCAACACAAAACGATCGACTCGGTGCATCACTAAATGCACTACCTCATCACTAAATGAAACTTGACAACTTTGAGTGGGGAATTCCCGTTCATAATATTCTTTTGTTGTTGTCCTTATTACACTAATGTTTTGCTATATTTGTGTGTCTCTCTTACTAAGAGCTATATTGAACGGGGATTCCCCTGACACTGAAACATGAACCGTCTGCTTTTGTTGTTGAAGTTTCGCAAGTTTCCGTGTTTTGTTATTTAACGTTTTTAATTACGAAATGAGTGACAACAGTGACAGTGAATCGTCGTCCACTCCACCTAAAAAAGTACCTAAAAAGGGAGGATGGACTGCAAAGAAAAAAGGTGAGACACGTTTTGAACATCATGCACAAAAATTTCTGGATGAGTGGTTAAAACATCCGATGTTTAGAGACTGGTTAGAGCCAGACCTAAAAGATTCAAAGAAAGCGAAGTGTGCATTCTGTCCAGCAAGTTCCTTGGTTGCTGAAATAACAAATCTGAAATCTCATGCTGAATCGAAAAAACATTTGAAAAACAAACCTGGTTCGTCCCAAAAGTTGACTTCATTTGGTTTCAAGATGGGCGCAACTCCAAAAAACAAACAAAAGGATCGTGCAGAAATAAAACTAGCTGCGTTTCTTGCAGAACATAATATTGCTTTTTCTGTTGCTGACCATTTAACGGATCTTAAAGACATTTTTCCGAATTCAAAATTATTTCAAGAAATTGAACTTAAGCGCACAAAAGTTACAGCTGTAGTAAATAATGCAATTGGAGAGGGTCATAAAGCAGACTTAGCGAAGAAATTGACGACCACCAAGTTTTCTGCGCTTACTGATGAAACTACTGACGTATCAACAATTAAGACAGCTTGTGTGGTTGTTCGCTATTTTGACAATGATGCTCAAAAAATCTGCAGCGTGTTCTGGGAGCTGTATAAGATTTTTTAAGAGACGGGCACCGATGACGTTCCTACAGCGAACGCTGAAAATATATACAGAGCGCTGATGGATTCATTTAATAACCGTAATATTCCACTAACAAATATGATTGGTTTTGGATCTGATGGATGCAATGTTATGATGGGCGACAGAGATTCAGTCAAAACTCGTTTATTGCGAGATTTACCAGGGATAACAATTTCAAAATGTGTTTGTCATTCAGCACACTTATGTCCAAGCCAGGCTTGTAAAGAAATCTGTAGAACAATTTTCGCAATTTTCAATCATTTGTTGAAGTTGACCCACACAAAATATTGAAACCGTCTCAAACAAGATGGCTTTCGCTGGCTGCAGTAGTCGGAAGAATCCTGGAGCAATGGGAAGCTTTGCGCTTATTTTTTATTGATTTTACGGCGAACCCAACTGATAAAGTAAAAGCTGAGGTGAAAAATTATGCAGTATCAATTTTAGAAAAACTGTGTGATCCTTTCCACAAGTTATACTTCTGTTTTTTGGAATGGTCATTGCCTTTGTTCACGCAATTCAATCTAGAATTCCAAAGTGAAAAAGTTGTTATTCACAAGCTGCACGATAAAATTCGAGATCTATACCAAGAAATTCTTCTGCGTTACTTAAAACTGAAGAAAACAATGTTCTTCACAAACTGCAGCAATTTCCTCAGGACTGGTGCGTTGGAAATAAAAAAACGTTACGACATGGAAGATCCCGTTCTTTCCAAACTCCAAGCTCTTGGACCAGCATCAGCTCTCTCCAACGATTTCAGAGAACACGTCCCAACATTGATGCCTCTGATGGAAGTCGTGCCACGTATAATTGCATCGTTTGATGACACTAAAAAACAACAAATGGATGATCAGTGGAGAAGATTACCGATTGCAAAAGCCCGCCATCCTGCAGAGCTTAAAAATACCACAGAGCCTGAGGAGTTTTAGGCGATGTTACATAAAACAGAAGATTTCTTCGAATTGGCCAGTTTTGCCCTCGCAGTCTTGGCTTTGCCTCATGCAAATGCAGACTGTGAGCGGGTATTTAGTAAGACTAACCTAATAAAAACAGATTTGGAAATCGTCTTATCACAGATACAGTAAATGGTACACTTTTAGCTTCCGAAAGCGCTAAAGGCCCAAATCGCAAAGGTAATTGCGTAAATTTCGAACCATCAAAAGAAATGTACGCCAGAATGACAGCTGAAAAACTATACTCTAAAAATAAAGATGATTTTACTAATATCCCTGATGTCGAATATAATTAATAAAAAATATGATTTTTAATTGTTTTGTTTGAATTTAACAGCCCCAAGCGCAAAGAATATGACTACACAAGTTACATTGTACAGTAAATAGCATAAAATCATTAATTTTATTTGGGTTTCTTTAAATTTATGCTTTTACGAGATTATCTGTTGAAATTATGAGATATTTAGCAACCCTGGTACGAGAAAAAAAAATTGTCATCTGGCAACCCTGTGTAGATCACACAGCCTCGACATCGGGTAAACAAAAAATCCAGCCCCTCTATTCGTATTTTACACGAAAAATTGCTCGGGATTATTCCAGGCAAAGCGATGAGAATAAGCTTGGCTCGCATTATATCAAGCTAAAGATATGCAAATGTAATGAAATAGATAATATATTGCCTCTAAATAGATGGCGTCATGCAATTGTGACCATTAAGAGCAGGACAAATGATAATACGGAGGCATGGCGCCGACTTTCAGAATTTATCGCTGCCACACGAAAATAATTTCGTGACAATCCCCCTAAATTTATTAATTCATATTTCTAAGTTGTGTTTTTTTTTAAGATGTTCTTCTTATATGGGTGGTATTTCCTTATGATGGTTATTCAATCATATAATCTTAGCTGATAATTTCAACGTCTTCTCGACTATTTAATAGTTATTTTTAAACACTTGTTATCATGTGTGTTATAAACACTTGTTATCATGTCTATATAAAACAATTAATCAAATGATCAATTAACATATTGTTATTTTTTTTACAGTACCACAAAAGCTTCGTAAACATCGGCGCTCCCATATTAATGATTCAATGATAAATGACCATGATGCAATTAAAGATAAGAAATACCTAGACATCAATATCAATATCACATGAGAACCAATATCCATAAATCAAATAGTTTAATCCAGACCCAGTTCCAGAATATACATATCATAGCCACAGCATTCAAAAACAGAATTATGACATACCGTTTAAATCCTATTCAAGGAGTTAAGTACCTCTCCCCAGAGGACTTCTTGCAGGATAATAAAGGTCGAATTATAAGTCTAATGAAATTATTATTATTGAAACATGACTGTATCAAAGTAAACTTTGAGTTGTTGGCCTATTTTGTGTTACCACAGTCTAGCCAACAATGATTAAAATCATTCAATATGAAGTATGTAACTGTGTATCATAATACTGATATGAATGATTTATATTACCATGTAATAGAGACATTTAAAACAAAAGTTTCTGAATTTGAGCATTGTGACTCAGGGTGGTCTTACATATCTATAAGCCACCTTGAGAATAACATTAATAAGCATAGCCCAATGAAACGTGAATCTTATTTAGATCTGCCTCTACCAATCAAGAATACCAATAGTTGCTTAAATATTAAAAATACCGATAAAAAATGTTTTTGTGGAGTATCGTTGCTGCATTACATCCTAGTAAAAGAAACGTATGCAGATTGAGTTCGTATGCACATTATTCATCCGTATTATGCACTGACGGAATGACTTTTCCTCCTTCTATTAATGATTTCAAGTTATTTGAATGAAAAAATCTCGAAATAAGTGTGAATATATATGGTTTAGATAAAAAATACCTTGTAACAGGACCACTATACAGGGTTACTGGTAATTAGATGCTACTGTCTCAGGGGGGTGTAGGTACTGTTATTTGTTATTGATTGAACCCTATAATGTGTTATGCAAAAGTGAACCATTTTTGAGATATTTTATATTTAAGTTTTTTTTCGCAATAATTATTTTTTCAAGTTTAATCTTTTCTTTTTAAAAAAGTTATATGGAGTTCTGTTATTTTTTATTCCAGACTGTACATGTTCAGTAATTGTTTCCCCTTCCCTGATTGTCGGAGACTGAATTCAACAACCTCTAGAGGATTCTTCTCCGGGAAATACGTTATGACACGCTCTACAAGATCTGGAGTGAGACCATAAGTCCCATATCTTACAGTGCACCTCGGGAGACCTAAGAATTTCGGGACCATCAAGAACCCACTACGGAGTTGTGGAATGTCTCGTCTTGTTGGTGGGGTGGGTTTGATAGGTGACTTTTTTCTAGGAGGAGTGGTTGGCACAGACCCTGATGATGACGACTCAGACTCCGGGGACAGATAACTGTTTGTTACATGATATCTGAAGATTCCTTTTTTATCTATAGTTGTTGTCTCCACTTTCCCTGGAACGGAGGTATGAAGCTTTATGACTTTTTCGATCTTTGTCATTAAGATTTTTCTGCCACTGATCAAGTCATTTAAGTGTTTCATACCTTGTTAGAAAGCTAATAAAATGTTAGATGTTTTTCTAATAATCTGCACAATTGACCATTAATGATTATTTTGAGAAAATTCACTTTTAATACTTTTAATTCACTTTTCATATGTTTATGTTATGTTTCGAACTCCTGTTCTGAAATGCTTCAGAATTTCTGTGATATTATGATTAATTAACAAGTGGTACATTATCATCCTTCATAAACAGTAAGAATGAAATGATTCTGACAGGCACTTTAAAAAAAAAAAAGATTAAAATTGAAAAAATAATTATTGCGAAAAAAAACTTAAATATTAAATATCTCAAAAATGGTTCACTTTTGCATAACACATTATAGGGTTCAATCAATTACAAATAACAGTATCTACACCCCCCTGAGACGGTAGCATCTAATTACCAGTAACCCTGTATATGACGAGAAAAACTAAAAAAGAAAACCATGTCAATTTGTTATATTTTGAAATAGATAATAAAGGACATTACTGTTTAATAAAATATCTCGTTCGTTTAGTCTGACGACAGATCACTCAGCATAAGGACAAAGTATTATTATGTGAATCATGTTTACAGTTTTTCACCAATGAATCCAAATACAGAACACATCAATGTTCGGAAATATTGACTATATTACCAGATCCTGAAACAGTACTTAGTTTAAAAATTATGACAGAAAACAAAAAATTCCGTTCGTTATCTATGCTGACTTTGAAAGTGTATTGGAAAACTTCAATATAAATACTAGTGCGCATACGCGTACATACAACCCGACGCAGAGCTGCGCGCCGCTATGGCTATTTTGGCAGCACTGCTCGCTAAGCGCGCGCAACCTACGCGCCACGCGCCCGCCCCGAGATCTTCCGACGCTCAGCTCAATGGATAACAATAAACCACTGAGACTGATACACTGGAATGCGAGCTCACTCAGAGGCAAGCGTCGCCTGCTCCTGCACTTCCTTAGGGAGCAGGACATCGACGTTGCCCTAGTGAGCGAAACGCATCTCCGGAACATTGATACTTACAACTTCCCAGGCTACATCGCGTATAGACAGGACGAGGTGTCACCAGAGGGGAGGGCCTACAGAGGCCTTCTCGTCCTCGTCCACCGCCGTGTAGTCCACCAACCAGCACTACCACAGAGCCTCCAGAGCATGTACGCGCTGGGTGTCGAGCTACACGTAGGTAGTGTTGACATCCGCGTGTACGCCACCTACAGGCCTCCCGCTACCCCACTAATAGTGCGGGAATTGCGGAGCCTCCTGCTGCGGTCTCCCCTGCCGACCATCCTGGCGGGGGACCTCAACGCGCACCACACGGCCTGGCACTGCACTAACATCTGCCCTGCGGGCCGAGACCTCATGCGCGATTCTGTGGATCACGAGTACGACATCAGCGGCCCGGACGAGCCGACCCGCCTGGACCCAGCCGGGAGGGCCGACAACGTACTCGACATCGTGGTCCACAGAGGTTTAGGCACAATGCAGCTGACGCAGGAGGTCCTGTACGACCTCCCATCAGACCACCGCCCCGTGCTGTGCGAGCTGGCCAGCTTGCCCGTAAGGGTTGCCCCGCCGCCGCAACGCCCGCGAGTCGACTGGGAGGCCTTCACCGCCCATCTGGAGGCCAACACCCGGACCATCCCTATCTCCACGCCGGACGACGTCGAACGAGCCACTGGGCAGCTAACAGCCGCCATCCAGACCGCACTGACCGCATCTACTTACACCGTTCCGCGCAGGGCGAGGCGAGAGCCTTTGCCCGCGCGGATCCAGGCACTCATCAAGGAGAAACGCGACCTGCGGCGGCTGTGGCAGCGTACCCGTTGCCCAACCCTCAAAACCAGGCTCAATAAACTGGTGGAGAGGGTGAAGGCAGCGCTCGTTGACCACGCAGCTGAGTCCTGGGAAGAACACATAATGGAGGTGAGCGACCACGTGTCCTCCGTGCATCGTCTCTGCCGCCAGCTGTCCTCCAAACCCCAGCCCGTCCGGCCACTGCTGGACTCCGACTGCCGACCCAGGTACAAGGCTGAAGACAGGGCGGAGATCTTCGCCGAACACCTGGAGAAGCAGTTCACACCGAACGATATCAGGGACCACGACCAGCGCGAGGCAGTCGAGCGACACCTGCGAGAGCGACTGACAGCACCACCCCCGGCAGACGAACAACCCCTGTACGTCTCCCCGGGCACCGTGCAGCGCGCACTCAACCGCACCAATCCCCGTAAGGCCCCGGGCGCGGACCGCATCACAAACGCGGCGCTACGCCACCTGCCGCCGCGCACCGTGGCGGCATTCACCCGCGTTTGTAACGGGATACTACGCACGGGTCACTTCCCATGGAAGCTAGGGCGCGTCATAATGCTGCCCAAGCCCGGGAAAAACCACATGAAGCCAGAGGGAAACCGGCCCATAACGCTGCTGTCGATGCTGTCAAAGGTATTCGAAACGCTCCTGCTTCGCTTCCTGACCCCGCACATAGAGCCCAGGCCGGAGCAATGCGGCTTCAGGCCGGGCCACTCCACCACACTCCAGCTCTCCCGGGTCTCCACCATAGCCTGGCCTCCTGCCGGAACAAGCGTGAGTACTCGGTCGTGGTGATGCTGGACATGGAGAAGGCCTTCGACAGGGTATGGCACGAGGGCCTGCTGTACAAACTGTCAGAGAGTGCCACTCCACGCAGAGTCCTACAGGTCGTAGCCAGCTTCCTGCAAAACAGGGAGTTTCACGTTGCAGTGGAGGACAAGACCTCATCGGTGCGCCGAATCCTCGCCGGCTAGCCACAGGGCTTGCTGCCTCTCGCCTGCTCTCTACGCCATTTTCACCGACGATATCCCCGTGAGCATCGGCGTGCTGTTGGCGCTCTTCGCCGACGACACGTCGTACCAGAGCTCGTCGGTCAACGTCACCCACGCCATCAAGCGAATGCAAGCCCAACTCGACACCCTACCCGCCTGGCTCGACAAGTGGCGAATGTCGGTGAACGTCGCGAAGACTCAGGCCATGATCGTCGGGCGAAAGACGAACATCGCCGAGCTACCCCCACCACTGAAACTCCAAGGACAAGACATCCCGTGGTCGCGCAAGGTGAACTACCTGGGCCTCACCGTCGACCAGGGCCTCACTATGCACGACCACGTCCAACAGACGGTCGTCGCCACAAAGGTGGCACGAAGCATATTGCGTCCGGTCCTCGCTGGCCCGCTACCACTGCGGACCAAGGTGGGGATCTACAAGACCTATATCAGACATATGCCACGCCAGCGTGGTACGCCCTAGCCGCCAACAGCCAGCGGCAACGCCTCCGCGCGCAGGAGAACCTCTGCCTGCGCACCATCATCGGCGCCGGTAGGTACGTGAGGAACGCCACCATCAGCCGCGATCTCCAGCACGAGGGCCTGGACGATTTCGTCGTGCGTCTGGCGCGGCGGATGTACGAGTCCGCCGATAACTCGGTGCACCCGCACATCCGCGGCATCGCGCCACTACACGCACGCCCCCCCGATCGCAGCTCCAGAGCGCTCCCACGTGAGCTCCTGGAGCCCACGACGACCGCAGCACCAACTACGACACCCGCCACCCCGCGGGAGCCCCCCGCCAGGGGAGCTCACGGTAGCCCCCCCCACACTAATACCACTGTCGCGGGAAGTCCCCGCTCGGGTGAGTCCCGCGGCAACGCCACCGAACGAGACAGCGTCGCCGCATCGTTTTTGCAAAAAAATCGAAATTGCCGCGACGAAAATCGAACCTGAGACCTCTGCCGAGTGCAACTCCACCGAGTTAGCACGCGGCTGCGCCATTAGCGCTCGACAATGGCCCATTGACGATACTTTTTTTCGAACTACCCGCACTTCAAAATTATTTTAATAATTTTTGTAAACAGACAGGGCTGCCAACTTAACAAAATGACTGCCGCTGCCGTTGGAGCTCGGGAGAATTCTAGCGGTAGCGGTACCGGTCTGACTCCTCGCCCCCCTCGCAGCAGGATGTCGCCTGCTCGCTGGTCGTTTGCCGGGCCTCCCCGAACGGGGTCCCACTCGGCAGGCTAGTACCGCGCCGAGGGCGACAAAGAAGAGCTAGCGAGGGGTGCAAACCCCACAGACCGGACTGTCATCATCATGGCATCAACCGGCACCACATCACCACAAGCCGAGGCCCGCGCTCCCGTGCGTGAAAAGCCGGGAGCGCCAAACCAAAAGACCGGTCCGTTTTAACGGACCGCGACCCCACATCACCGCCCGTGGGCATATGCCCAAAAGCGGTCTCCCCACACGGTCGCTCCGCGCACGTGCGAGACGAAGTATGATTGATTGATTGATTGTACATACAAAGTACATAAACCAGCATGTTTTGCACATTTTATATGTTGCTCTTATGACACAACGTTGAATAAATATGTCACATATAGAGGTCAAGATTGTGTGGATAAGTTTATCGAGTTATTGATAGTATCTAATAAACTACCCATGAAACCATTGACAGTTTTCCAACAGAGTAATTATTTCAATGCTTCAACTTGTCACATTTGCGGGAACTACTTATTCGGAGATAAGGTTCGTGATCATGATCACGTTACATCTGCATACAGAGGAGCTGCCCATTCGTATTGTAATTTAATGTTACGAGTATGCCCGTTCATACCTGTTGTTATCCATAACTTGTCAGGTTATGATTCTCACATGTTTATAGAAGAATTAGCAACATACAATGGACCTATTAAAATTATTTCTAAGAGTAAAGAAAAATATTTAACCATAACTAAAACGATAGAAAATGAACACAGTCAATATCCAATTCAGATAAAATTTATAGACTCATTTCATTTCCTCAGTGCAAGCTTAGATACATTAAGTAAAACTTTATCTGAAACGAATTTAATTCATTTGTCTCGAGAATCTCCACACAAGGCACAATTTGAATTATTGTGTTATAAAGGTATTTATCCATATGACTACATGGACTCTTTTACAAAATTTGATGAAACAATATTACCTTTACAAGAACATTTTTATAATAGTCTAAGTATGTGCCATATAAGTGAGAGTGACTACAATCATGCTTTATTAGTTTGGAAAAAGTTTAATATTAAAAATCTTGGTGAATACACTGATTTATATTTAAAATATGACGTATTACTATTATGCGATGTTTTCGAAAACTTCCGTAATATAAGTTTAATTCACTATAAACTCGATCCAGCATACTATGTCACACCGCCAAATTTAAGCTAGGACGCTATGCTTCTGTATACAGACGTCAAATTATAATTAATTAGTAACCTATAATATATCAAATGCTAGAAAAGGGAATCCGAGGCGGGTTAGCTCAATGCTCGTTGCGCCATGCTAAGTCTAATAATAAATATTTACCGCACTATGATGACAGTATACCATCCAGCTATTTAGTGTATCTTGATTGCAATAATTTATATGGTTACACAATGACCAAGAGCAACCCAGTATCCGATTTTACATATTTATCTAGGCAAGAAATAGATAATTTAGATATAACAAGTACTTTAGATGACAGTATAATTGGTTATATTTTAGAAGTCCATATGATATCTAGATCATTTACATTCTTTGCATAGTGATTTGCCGTTTGCTCCCGAAAAATTTATATCGACAGTAGGCAAGAGCCCCAAACTAATTGCTAATTTATATGATTAATATATTTATGTAATCCATTATGTGCATCTTAAAGAATGTATAAAAAATTGTCTTATTTTAAGAAATATTCATCGTGTTCTCAGATTCCGACAAGACAATTATTTGAAAAGATTTATTGACTTAAATACTGAACTTCGAAAAATATGTACAAATGAATTCGAGAAAGACTTTTTCAAGCTTATGAACAATGCTATTTTCGGAAAAACAATTGAGAATAAACGAAAGCAGGTTAACGTTAAATTAGTGACGAAATGGAGAGACAACAATTAAATAACAAATAAACAGATTGGTGCTGAGAAATTATTATAAAGTAAACGTTTGAGTCACAGACAAGAACTAACTTTATTCTAAACAAATACTGTATTACATACTCTATGGTAGATGGCGCTACTAGTTCGTAATGTAGAATATTGACGATACGAAATAGACATAAAATAACATCCCCATTTATCGCAATATTCGCAAAAAAAAATTTTACACAAAATTATTCTATACAAACTATGCCAAGAAGCAACATGAATTTATAATGTTTTGCTGAACATAAACTTTTAGTTAAGATATCAGCTGTTGACAAATACAGTACTTTAACAATTTTATCTTTTAGTAGATCACGACAAAAATGATATTTGACATCAATATGCTTCGTACGTTTTTGAAAGACTGTGTTTGCACACAGCTTCTGTGCGCCCTGGTTATCATTGAATAGGCTGATTGTGTACATCTTATTAGTTATTTCATATTGTAATCCCTTTAGATAGAATTCTTCTCTACATGCCTCAGATAGACCAATATATTCCGATTCAGTGCTGGAGAGGGCTACACATTTCTGTTTTCTACATTCCCATGATACCGTGAAACATGCCAACTTTGCTCACTTTTTTCGAATAATTACAATTTTAGTAAGGTTTTTCTATGAAGACGTAAGTATTTTCTTTCATTAGCTAAAAGTGTAAGATAACATTTCATTATATATTTGTTCAATTTTGTTGGCGGGCGAAGTTATCTGGACCTTTAGCCAACTTTGCCCACATTGATTTTTGACGCAAATATGGTTTGTATGCAGATGACATAAAAACTGATAGAAGAATTTTGGTAAAGATGGCGTTTACTTTAGGAATGTAAACGACACTATGGAAAGTTTCTTACTAAAATGACTGGGCAATGTCACCCTGACATTTTTTATCTTTTTCATACAATCCACATTTCGCCTGTTAAAAAACAGACATTTCGTTAGGTAATGAAAAATTATATACATATATTTTTATTTTTATTCATATAAAAAATATATATTGTAATGAATATTTTTTTTAACAGTAGCCAATAATGATCATGTTTTAATTATTGTTTTTAACGTTACACTGATTCACAAATTAAAGTCTGAACTTAATTTACTGGAGGAGAGAAAATTAGATTATAATGATATTCATCACTTGTAGCGTCTATTTTTTCTAAATTTAAACACCTTCACCTTAACCATAATTATGTACTTATAACAATATCAAAAGTAGGAGTTTGTCCTCGGGTAAAGTTATATTAGAGATCGACGTTTTTGGGGTTGTTTACTGTGATGTATAGATATTGACGGTGGTATATCTGTGTTGCACCTACCTACAATTTTGTAGAAATTCATTACAGCTTTTGATATAAATCGAAAGTGTGCTATTATTTCGTCTCCCAGTAATTTCCCGATTATTTAGTGGCGACGAGTTGTTTTATGCCTAGACGCGTGTTTAGTAAAGCTAAGCAGTGTAAAAAAAGTGATAAACGTGGAAAATGTCGATTGGAAGGATATCGGAGTTTAATGTGCAGTCGGACAATTGGCAGTTGTATGTCGAGCGGTTGCAACAATATTTCGTGGTAAATGAAATAGAACCGAAAATGCAAGTACCAACATTAATTACCGTTATCGGCGTCGAGACATACGAGTTACTTGTGAACTCGTGTACTCCGGATAAACCATCAGCGAAAACATTTGAACAAGTCACCGCCATTTTAAAAAAGCACCTACAATCTACACCGAGTGTGCTTGCGGAAAGGTACAAGTTTCGCCATAGGAAGCAACAAACCGGCGAGACGATAATGCAATATGTGGCGGTATTAAAAAATATATCTAAGACCTGTGACTTAGGTGAATGGTTGCAAGATAGCCTTCAGGATCAGTTGGTGTGCGGAATAAGTAGTGATAGCATTCGACAACGCTTGTTCACGGAAAGTAAGTTAATTTTTGTGAAGGCGTACGATCTGGCCGTGAGCATGGAGGCGGCAGGATAGCGAGGACAGTGAGGAGGTAAATACGATATTTAGTAAGGTGAATCAGTTATCTCAATCGCTATATAAACCGATATCAATCAATTTGAACGTCGATGGAAAGACCATGTCGATGGAATGTGATACGGGCAGCGCTGTGTCGTGTGTCAATTACGATGTATATAAAATACATTTTCACGATTTGAAATTACAGCCTTGTAAGCTAATGTTAAGATATTACACTGGCGAAATAGTGCGTCCGGTAGGCATGATTCGGCCATTAGTTAAATGCAAGGATAAAGCGAAAAATTTGGACTTATATGTTGTACGGAGTAACGCCGTAGAGTAACGCGCAGAGCGCGGGCCGCGGCGGCGGCGGCGGCGCGGCGCGCGGCTTCCAGCCCGGCGACCCCTTGTGGGCGCGCGACTAGGGTCGTGGCGCGAGGGGACCGTACTGCAACCTCTGGGCTCCAAGAGGTATGTCTTGGGCGACGGAACCGAACGACCTATCACTAGGCACGTAGACCAAATAAGCCGCAGATTGAGGTTATCACATGTCCCCGTTCCCAGTGACGATAGTGAAGCGGTTCATAGGTCGCGTGGGGGTGAGGATGCCGAAGTACAGCCGGAGGGGATGCCGGACGAGGTGGTTCATCATGAAGAGACAAAGGAAGAAGGTATTAAGGAATCGGAATGCCAATCTGAAAGTCAGTCAACTCAGAAACCACGCTTGCTGCGTCCGGCATCGCCATCGTTGGACCAACAGGCAGGTTACTTTGGGGACTATTGGTGGGGCCGACCCAAGCGTGATAGGAAACCGGTTGATAGGTTCGGAATAGAATAATAATAGTAGTTTATGCAACTGTCATATAATACCTAATATTCTGTTTAGCGGGAAAATAATTCCAAATGTACACAATCACAACCACAGACTATGAACTGATCACAAATATAAACAGGAAATTTTGAATATGATAAGGCCGTTTGTCCACCGCCGCCGTCACCGTCACGTCACCGAGAACGAGATGACGGCGCCGAAGTAGCGGTACATACATTTAATATGGGCCGTTTGTCCACCGCACGCCCGTCACCCGAGCGCCGTCATCTCGGCCGCCGAGATTGCGAGTAGATCGGCGTGACCGCTAGAACGTCGCCGAGATTTTGACGGGCCGATGTGCCGGCAATACAAAACACTTGAAAACACGTATGAACTTGTCCACACTGCCGTCACGTCACCGTCGCCTCGTACACGAGCTCAGTCATTATTTTGTCTGTCATCAATTATCATCATTGTAATAAAAATGGCCGAAAAATTTAAATACGACATTTATTCATTAATAGAAATTGTAGAAAGTAAAGAATGTTTGTGGGATAAAACCAAGGAAGTATCCAAAGATAAAATATTGCGTAAAAATGCATGGCGCGATGTTTGTACCTTTTTAGAGCCGAACTTTGAGGATATGGACCAGAAAAACAAAGACGAAATTAGTAAGTACATGGTAGTTTATTATTTATGTTTTTAATTAAGTAATTACAAGTTTAGATTTTATTCATCTGCCAAGGTAAGGAGCCTTCTGGGCTTACAAAGTATTCAGCAAAATTATTTCTTATGTCATTAGCGGTACGCCCACCATGCGGTACACTTCCTTCCCTTGGTAGATCAGTCAGCCCATCATGCATAAAAGACATGAACATATCCTCACCTCTGTAGCCATCTTTTTCACGTACAATATTATGCAAAATGACGCATGCCTTAACTATACTTTTGCAAAGTTTTTTGTTTACATTTAGAGGGCGATGAAATATTCGCCATTTATTGGCCATAATGCCAAATGCACATTCAACGTATCTTCGTGCACGACAGTGTCTATAGTTATAAATACGTTTTTTTACATCTAAATGGTTACCGCCAAAAGGTCGTAATAAATGTTCAGTGAGCTGGAAAGCTTCATCGCCTAGTATAACATGTGGCATTCTGTTATTTTGAGATGGGTGCAGTGGAACAGGTGGAGGTATATTCAACCTGCCTTCAGTGAGGAGTTGATAGAAGTTTGTGCGTTGAAAAATTGCGGAGTCGCAGTCTTTACCGTATGAACCGATATCAACATATACGAATCTGTAATCTGAATCAACTACTGCCAGAAGTACAATTGAGAAATATCCCTTATAATTAAAGTTCATAGTGCCAGATTTCGGAAATTTTTCAATCCGTATGTGTTTTACACATACGGATAAATCCCGCGGAATACAGGCAAATCCCGCGGAATCGGAATGTGAATTATTTGACGATGACCGTGCATTTATGATATCTCTCCTGCCATCCGTCAAACAATTGAACGACGACGATAGGTTTGACTTTAGAATCGAAGTTATGCAATTGCTTCGCAGATTTAAAAACCGCAGTCGTTTCGCTACATCTAGCGCTCATGGTAACTTCCACCAACTGATTTCACCCCAGCATGAAACCCAGCAGTATGCACCTCAGCAAGGAAACCAACTGATTTCACCCCAGCATGAAACCCAGCAGTATGCACCTCAGCAAGGAAACCAACTGATTTCACCCCAGCATGAAACCCAGCAGTATGCACCTCAGCCAGGAAACCAACTGATTTCACCCCAGCATGAAACCCAGCAGTTCACACCTCAGCAAGAAATACAATCTATTAGAGAATTATTTTCCCAAGATTTTTCTAAAATTTAGGTGTGTTATTTTAATCTAACTACTTATTATTTATAAAACTACAAGTTACAGGCTACATTACAGTAAATTACTGGGAATCCGCATTCGTGATTGGTCGAGACAGCGTCATTTAATGTCAATTGTAACTTGTAGATTTATAAAATTAGACCCTGTTATTCATACTATCATATAAGGTGATTACCTGTCATTCATACTATTATTCTAATAAATAAATTAAAATACAAAAAGTTTACTTCCTACACATCGCCGCAAGTAGAAAACGCATGTTGAGTTAGTGTAGTGACGCAGACTGACATTACCAACTGTACAGACCTTTACAACACTAACACTAACACATGCGTCTTCTAGTTGCGGTGATGGAGTACTAGTATTTTACTACATACCTCAACGTTACAGCTAACATTTCAGTTGGTGGTATGCATGTCCTGTAGTTCGTGTTTTGGAGTGTGATGCTATCCTTAATATGATATAGGATATAATCGAACGTAGTCGTGGACATCCTATAGTAGTTAAAAAACTTCTGGTCATGCTGCCGCAACTTTGCGTGGTGTACATAAAACGCCCCTGTGATGTATCGTTCACGTATTAGCGGATGAACCCAAAATTTTTTGCTTCGCCTGCGCCTTCGAAGGTACAAAAGCAGTAGAAGAAGTTGTCGCCGGTTTAACCTAGCCATCACTTTATTTCTTCGAAAACGCGACTACCACGCATGACAACTGGAACGAACTAAACCAGCGAAATCGGTTGCGGAGGACAAACGATCGCCGTCACGTCATATTAAACTCGGCCCGAAATAATCTCGTTCTCGGTGACGGTCCGGTGACGGCGGCGGTGGACAAACGCCCTAAAGACATTTAGGTATTCAGCCTACATTTCGCCGTGTCACGGCGCCAGACAAAAATTTAAAAAAGAAAAGTGTTGCATAATGATTAAAAAGTTATTTTTCGATACAGCTGTAATGAAAATAGTATGGAAAATGCTGTATCGAAAAGTAATTTTTTTAAATTTTATAGGCTGGCGTGAAAAAAGTGTATCCTTAAACAACTGTTTTCGAATATGTAATTGGAACATTATGCTATGAGTGTAGATAAACTACTATTAAAGCTAAACTTTAACTATTTTAATCATTCACATTTACGTTGTTTATATGAGAAAGACCATTTAATATTCATAATGATAAATAAGCGACTAATAACACATAAAAAAGAGCGAGAAAATAAAATTACCAACAAAGTGGATAAATATAATGTGACCTCAGGGGCTGGTTTGAAAAAAACCTCCAAAAATATCGTTTCGCACGCTAAGCATCATATTCAAAACTTAAAACCAAAATGTAAGAAAATGTTGACGGAGTTAGCTTACGCTGCGGCTCAAGAATTGGCGTCGGACTTACCGATTAAATTACCAAGAGTGATACCTGTACCCAAAACTGGTGGATTTCTTCCTCTAATCCCAATATTTGCTGGGTTGTCTGCTGCTGGAAGTTTACCTGGTGGAGTTGCGGGAATTACGAGCGCTATTCGCGATTACAAATCAGCGAAAAAACAAATAAGTAATAAATTATGACAAAAAGATATTTCAATGCAAGCCGTGTGTGTCGGTAATGGTTTACAACTTAAACCTTACAAAGGTGGTTTAGTAATTTATGTAACAAAACAAAAAAACTAAATAGTCGGTTAGCCAGGAGAGCTTTAACTAATGTTGATATTATAAATCACTCAAGAAATAGTCCGTTTTATCGTGGCGTATTTATCAGAGATAAATTGCCAAAAAAGCCATCAAAAATGGAATGTGGTATTATCAACTTAGATTCTTCTTGTAACTCTGGTACTCACTGGGTAGCCTATGGAAAAATTAATGATTACATTGAATATTTTGATAGTTGTGGCAATATGAATCCACTAAAAGAGTTCATTGAATATATGGGCTCGGATTTTCGATACAATCTCGATAATTTCCAAGGGAATAGTTCATATAATTGCGGGCATTTGTGTTTAAAATTCCTAAAATCATTTTAGGTTACACACTTATTTAAAAGATAAATGTACTTACTTAATTTATTTGAAGTCAATTTGCTACTGTCTATTGTAATGATAGAACATATAACATTATTATATGAAGATGATTAAATTTAATAAAATATCAGCGGATAAGATAAAATCAAACATTTCGCCGTCTATTTCGAAAGGAGTAAGACGTTTCAGACGTCGCACAGACTGGTATTTGGTCTTAAAAGTCTTCGAAATATATTTGGTACCCCTAATGGCTGCCTATCAATGTTATATTTCAGTTTTGGTTTGGAAAATGTAAAAAAAAACTTATGTAATATATAAAAGCATTTATTCGTCATTATCATCGTCATCTTCAAAACTTAAATTTGAAATTTCACTTTCTGATAACAAATTTAACACATCAGCAGAAAGTGGAAGATTTTTGTTCTTCCTCTTTCTCATTCCCGTCAGAACAGGGTCAGAAGTTAAGAGGAGCCTGTTTAAAACATCTGCGTTGCAAGCTACCCGGGAAAGCTTGCGGCGGGAAATAATTGAGCCGAAACATTCTAATGTGTTTGTTGCGGGCTTCTGCCGCTTCTTCGGACAATTGTCCAATGGGAAGAATAGCTTCAGCTACAACTTCAGCCCCATGACGCAATACTTTATGTAATGTCGGAGAGACATTGGGTAAAAGTTATACAAGGACACATATAACTTAGCTGTTTCTTGGCAATATTCTTCTAACGCCTCCACGTTTATTTTAAACCCGCAGCATAACGTGTCCAAAATCACTTTCAGTTTGTAAATCAAATTTAGGTCTATCCCAGTAATTGCCGCCGATATTTCAAAGTTTTCAAAGAAGCGTCTACTTGTGTTTCCGTCATTGGTATTGCCAAAATTGGCTTTTGGTATATCCACTAACAGGCCAAGTCGCTCCCGGAACTTATCTTGGATTTCTTTCTTTTTATTCTCCACTATATGATTTTCTTGTGTTGTATGTAAAATGCTCTCAAAAAATCTTATGCGAGCATGCATAGTAAAAAGCATTTCATGCTTGATGGAAAATCTTTCTTTGACTTAGCTTTTTGTGAGTGCTGTTATTTGAGATTTAATATGAAGGGCACAGGAAAAGAAGGAACTCATTAACATTATCATTGTTTCAAGTAATCAAAGAATTAAACCTAAAATTTCAGTTTATACACTTAGCACTCAACTGGAATTGGCTTTCTACCTATACGAAAAAGGAACAGTGTATACTTAACATAATAAATTGTGATTTTTTAACATAGGGTTGGTAAATAAATAATAGTTTGACTATAAACTTCCTAACTTCAAAATGTAATTAGAAGGAAGGTGCTCATTGTCACAATGAGCTCCTTTTTACATTTTACAACTGAAATGGTGATCATAAACAATGTGTCTAATGTACATAATACTTTCCAGGGAACAAAACTTTTTTAAGTCCTGAAGGGCACTATATTTTTCAACAGAAATTTTCAATTTGTCTTTATAGAACCTTCCAGTCAAAGTGAATTCATTGTGTTGTGCAGTATTCACCTCACTGGTTTTCTTCTTTCTTCCTCTGATGCAAGCAGATTCCCAGGGTCCATTATAAGTAGAGCGGAAGCCTATTTTAGTACTCAGCTTGTCAATTTTGAAAACTTTAATAGGACGTGAAGGAAAATATGACTTTTTATCATCAATTGTATCCAAATGACTAGTCCATGATCTAAAATAAGATGTGTCCTCTATGACTTCAAATGAACTTGGCTTACAGCGGGCATTTTGGATAATTTCTGTCTAATCCAATGGAAGTTCTGCTCTTGTCTTAGATTTCACTAAACCCATATTTTTATCACATTCCATGTAAGAGTGGCCTCTCACTGGAAATGTCATAGTTATTTTTTCGAGTTTTTTCTCTTGATGTACTAAGTAATGCAAGAAACGAAACATAGTAAAATTTTTATTTTGCCCTCCGCAAGAGTCACAAAATACTTGAAGGTGAGTTATAGTAGGCTTCATGTAGTTATAAACAAAGTGATGGACCAGCGAGCATACATCATCGCTTCCTTTTCTACCTTCTGTTTCTGGATACAGGTAAAATATGCTTTGTGATGAAGATAACACATGCTGTCGTTTATAATAGGTATCATTTGTTTGTATGTTCACAAAGGTTTTTACCATAGTCAAAACTTACTGCTTCCATTGAGCTGCATGCTTCTTTACTGTGCAACTTTGCATGCATTTTTTTTACATTCAAGTCTTCAGGCAAATATATTTTATTAGAATCATATAGACTGTAATGACTTGAACGACCTAAAACAAAAGATAAAAATATTGTGTTATCATGATTTATACAAATAAATGAAAAAAAAATTACTAAATAGTTCTATTATATAATACATCACCTTTAAATGAATTAATATGCCCTCAAATTAAACTTTTGACATCATCATTGAGTTTTACATGACTGTTATGTTTTCCTCTCTTATCAACCGCAGCACATCCAGTTTTCTTCAAACTAGCTACTAAATATTCAACTTTTTTCTTGTAATTCCATGTATTAACATGAAAGTCTTTTTGCATATAATAACTTATTTTATTTCAGAATCAATCATAGCAAGTTCTCTGTACTTGTATACAGCATCGCAATGTAATATTCCTTTCTTGGACGGCCTATTAACTGGGAGAACGGAGATTGATCCACTCAAATAGCTATTTTGGGCATTATGTGATGGTAGTAAATTGAAATTCTGGAGAATTTGGGTTCTTGATTCCTTAGGAACCTTAATGATACATCGCAATCTGCAACCACAGTCTGGACCGGGTTCATGACTCGATAATTTTAACTTTTTCAACACTTCAGCCATTCTACCGTGTGACTTTCTCTTTTTTGAAGTGTTATAAACGTAATTTTCATCACTATCACTATTATTATTGTTCATTTTGAGAGAAACAACCAAACAGTGTTGCCAACGCTTAAGCCAACTCCCCACCAGTTTTTTGCAAAACCACCAGAAAAACACTCACAAAAACTGTTAAAAATCTGGAATCCACTAAATTGCCTACTACAGAATATTTTCATTCAATTACGGTATGAAACAATGGTCAAATTTAAAAGTCTTTCATAAATATCAACATTTTTATTTGTGGATCAACATTTTTGTTATTAAATCAACATCAATAACTATCATTTAATCAACTTACTACTATAATATGTTTTTTTATTATACGTCTTCTGATGAATCGTTTTCATCACCTTCATCATCTGTGCTTGATTGGTATGATTCTCTGTTACCAATTTGCTTCATAACATTGAGTGGTAGTTCATATTTGTTGCAGCATTTTCCACGGCGTATTCTTAATATAGCAGATAAAAGATTTGTCTTCATTCGATTTCTCAGCTTGTTTTTTATTATATTCATGCTGCTATAAACAGTCTCTCAACATCGGCATTGGAATGCGGCAGAATTAACAAAGAAATTGCAAAACTCGCAAATTTCTCAAATCTTGCTTCTCCTTGAGCATCTTTGAAATTTAGTACTTCATTCCAAAATGTTTTTGTATCTTCTTTTTCGTTCCATTTTAACAAATGAATTTGTTGCCACTGGTCATCAACTCTTGCCATGAAATCTGTATTTTTATTAAACTGAGCAAGAATGTCGATAAGGTTTCCCTTGTTGTGATTTAGTGCGTGTTCGACACTTATGCGTGAAACTTTTTTTATCAACGTCACATTTTCTGGCAACCTGTTTTTCATTTCCTCAATCAGACATACAATGAACGTTATGCAACGTTTTCTCATCATCTCTTCTTCTGATTGTGGAAACCCTTTTGTCTTCATTTCTAGCATTTGTTTTTCAAATCTGAATCCAAGATAACATCGTGCATCTAAAAAATCACGAATATTTTATTGACCCTGTTTATTTTAATCAAAATAGGGTATAAAAATGATAAAAGGTACTAGCGCATACGAAGGCCCGGCCTCTACGAACGCCCACTTTTAAAAAAGCGCGCTTTTTTCTCCCTACACGTTCGAAATTTGGCGGCCGCATCCTTTAATACTAAACTAAACGCATAGTGGCGCCAAACTACTTCCGGCCGCTGCCATTTTCTAACACCTCGTTCACTTCTCTCTGGACGCCGTCGTTGTCGCGTGATTATAACCTTACTGTGTTTGTGTTTGGTATTTTTTCCAAAAATAGCGGCATTTTCAGTGTCATTGTACTAAAATATTGTTATATGATAACTACAGACTAGAACGTAGTGGTAAGTTCACCAATTATTATAATATTTATCGATTTGTGACAATTATAGCGCCACTATGTAAAATGCGTAGTATGGCCCGGGCCTACGTAAAGGTCTATGGGCTTTCCTAAATATATGAGCATTTTTTTTGTTTTTTTTTTTCGACGGCCTGTGTTTCCAATGGTCAACATGCTGGACAGCCGCCTGGGATCCCGGGTTCGATGCCCGGTTGAGCAGAAATATAAAAGGCTTTTTTAGCGAGTGGACTCTTAGATCAAAGCACGACTTTGGGACCCTGATGTCAGAGTTTTAAGACAGGCATACGTTCGGTGTTTCTGGCTTGCACCCATAAAAAAATAATTTAGTTTCTTAGCTCCGGTCTTGATGAAGCAATGTGAATTGTCTAAGGAAACTTGTTATTTATCTGTCATGCATGTCAACCTATAATGCAGGCATGTTAAAATAGGCACTGTATAGTTTATGAATAGTTATCATTTACAGCTATAAATATATTTTGTATAGTTGTAATAATAGGATTTTGGTATTATATACGAACATTCTTACCATCACGTCTTTTTCCCATGGGGGTAAACAGAGACCATGGATCTCCACGTGCTACGATCCTTGCACACCCTCTCCCGATCTCTTTTGCTTTATTCACATCCATTACTTTACCATTCATTCCTCATCTAACGTTCAAAGTAGCGAAGCGACTCACCGGAGCCTGCTTTTCGCTCTCATGGGAAACGAGACGTGATGAAATTTGGTTTTAAGTAAGTAATATTAGTTTTCCTTTTGATAGATCATGGATCCACAACCAAAGAAAAAAAGAGGCCTTTGGACTGAAGAGGATTTAAAAAAAGCATTAAGTGACATTACCAACAAACGTCTTTCCCAACGACAGGCAGAAACTACGTATAAAATTCCCAGACGCACTCTGCGAAATTACCTGAATGAAAACTGTTTTAATAAAAAAGCGGTTAAAAAATGTGTTTTGACTAAAGACCAAGAACGAGATTTAGTTTCTAGAATCAAGAGATTTGCTGAAATAGGCGTCCCTCTGACTCCTAAGAGGATTCGAAAGCAAGCTTATATTTTTTTGTGAAAAGAAAGGCATTAAAAACAACTTCAACAAAAAAAAAACGTTCTGCTGGCAAAAATTGGTTAAAAGAATTTCTGAAACGAAATCCAGATATATCAAAACGTAAAGCCCAATTTATGAACCCGGCGCGCGCCCAAAAATTGAATAGATATATTGTTGATAAGCACTTCCAGTCAGTTAAAGAATTATATTCTGAATTAGATATTACTAACCATCCGAACGACTATATAACATAGATGAAAAAGGATGCCGGCTAAGTCTACACCACCAGCAAGTTGTTTTGGCTGCAAAGGGTACAAAAAGGGTGCACTTAATAGCTCCTGAGCATGCTGAAAATATAACAATAGCTATGTGCGTTAATGCAACCGGGAATGCTATCCCGCCATTTATATTGTTTAAGGGCAAACGGATGAAACCCGAATTTAACGATAACCTACCTGCAGGACGTTTGGTCCGAATGGCACCAAAAGGCAGCATGACTACCGACTTATTTATTGAGTTCCTCGATCATTTCTCTAAATTTAAGTCACCTGGAAGATGTTTGCTCATCTTTGATGGAGCATCATCCCACTTAGACTACCGTATCGCTGAAAAAGCAGATGAACATAATATTGAACTCTATTGCCTTCCATCCAACACGACACACGAACTACAGCCACTTGATAAATCTGTCAATAAATCGTTCGAGCATCACTGGGATCAAGAGTTGTTATCTTATAATGATCAGAACCCCAACAACAAAATTACAAAAGCACGCTTTAACAAAATATTTTCAAAAGTTTGGGTTAAGTGTATGACCCAAGAAAATATTATTAATGGGTTTCGAGCAACGGGTCTCTACCCTTTTGATCCTAGTGCTATTCCAGATGAGGCGTATGCGCCCTCTATACTTACAGAACTGCCAGCTCCACCTAAAAATCAAGGTCATAGTAATTTAAATGACTGTAATCATTCAGGATCTTCTTCACCAGTAATAATAAATCCCGTCGGTTTTGATTGTCCATCTAGGCCTTTTGGAACTCAGGATGGTTCTGATACTGATATCACATTTTGTGAAGATGAAGAAATTGGAAACTTCGGAGTTACTTTGCAAATTCAACACGATTCAAGTCAACTGAGCTTAAGATCGCCTGATTTTAATTCAAAAAAATTAGTGGATTACAGTTCATCAGAATCTGAACAATCGGCTATGGAGCAAAATGCATTTATTGAACCAGTACGTTATAACACACCGATTCCTTCTACTTCAGGTCTTCAACGTCTTTCGTGCAATATAGTACACCACTCCTCAACTTCAAGCTCAGATACATCAGATGTTGACGATTATGATTTTAAAATACAGCAGCTGTATCAACCTCGAACTAAGAATATTAGGATATTTTCCTCAACTTCCGAATCTGATGAAGAATATATGAAATCTACCATCACTACAGAGAAACTTCAAGAAGTTTATGATTCAGAAGATGAAAAGCCCTTGTCAGAATTGAAGCAATCTGCAAAAAACTCTGAGGTTTCCATTACATCTTTTCAAGAGCTTTTACCTACCCCAAACTACGCAATCACAAAAACGAACCCAAGGCGCAAAGCCTTAAATTATATTGGGCAAAGAATAACAAAAAACCTATTCACTGAAAAAGATATACCAAAAGAAAAAAACAAAAAGAAAGAAAATACAAATTCAGTTACGGATAGTAAACTAATCAAAAACCTAAAAAATACAAAAAAAAATAAGCTACAGGACAGAGTTACAAAAAACAAAGATTTAAAATCTAAAAAGAGAGCTACCGAAACAAAATCAAATTATAAAAAAAAGAAGGTTACCAAAGATAAGAAGAAAGCGACTGAAAAGTGGTACTGCCATGCTTGCAAGACTGAAAGGGTTGAAGCTATGAGAAAATGCGTCACTTGTCAGCAATGGTATCACGAAGAATGTGTAGGTCTTACCAAAAACGATCGAGAAGAATTTGTGTGTCCAGACTGCGGGTAGTTTGCAAAATTATGTTATGGTTTTGGAGCAGGATGGGTTGATTTTGATTGATGAAACACTGCCGACCAAAAAGTTCCTAATTATATGTACTTATTAATTTAAGTATTCTGATTTGTTGGCTTTCGTATAATGTAGGATTTGTTGATTTATAGATCTTTTTTTTAATTGATATTTTTTTTAGTGTATCTGTCGAATTTACAAGTTCGCGTAATGTTTGAATTCCTTAAATTTTTATTTTCAATATAAAGATCGTTTAATATATTTGATATCCCTAGTAAGGCCCACTCAAAAAACGAGTGGCAAATGAAGACTGAAAATTTAGCTTCTCATATTATTAGTATGTAGAGTTACTGTTTTGTTATCAGAAATAATTAATTTTTTATTGATTTATAGCAGAGTTTTATTTTTTTAACTATTTTTGTTTTTCGTACATGGGTCAAGGCCCAGTGTGCATTTTTTTAATGATATTTCTTAAAAATATCTATAATAACTGATATTTGAAACTATTAAACAAGATTTTCGAACCATTTTTTGAAAATATTAAGTAGATTTTGAATAATAGTTAATCAAAAACGGGCCTAAGAAAGGGCCAGGGCCTGTAACTAGGCCCACAGTAGAGTTTTTAAAAAAACATTCTTTAATATAGTTTTAAGTGAGAATATTGATCTTTTTGTATTATTTTTAGAAGTATAATAAAACGGTGCGTCATTACAAATTGTAATTTTTCTCAAACCCTTAAAATATATGTTTTTATTGCGATTTTAAATAAGGTGGGCCTTCCTGTGTGCCGGTACCTAATACGCGTAATTAATCTCGTTTGCGTACATGGCATGCAATAGCTCAGCCGTGTGACACCGTTCAGTCACCTTAGCTAGGGAAAAATGGGTTTTTAGCTATATTGAGTATATTTTTAGGAACCCGAAGTAATGAACAAATAAAAAAGAACACTTTGAAACAAACCAACACAATATTCAAAATGATAAGTGAACAAGCAAACAACCGTTAATTTACAAACACTCAGTAAGTAAAACAAAACAATGACACAAGCTCACGGTGTCGATGCCAACCACCTTACCAACCGATGACTGAGCGGCAAAAAGGCGCTGCATGCGGCTGTGCGCTTGCTTTTATAGGCGGTGGTGGGGATCGACACTGCCCTTAGCAAGTTTTGGCTAAAACGGCCCTCCTGATGGTGCACCGTCCTCGGCTGCACTGGATATCTTCAGGAGAACTGGCACGTATGGTGAAACTTTGCTCGTCATTTTCGCCCACGAAACTCGAAGCATCAGCAGGACCAGCAGGAGCATTTTAGGGTTCACTGACATCGTCAGGGTGATCGTCATTGCAATCTGTATAAAAAAAAACTTGTTAATTAAATTCGACGACATACATTGTCGCCTATTCTGCCGTTCCTCACACAAACAAGGCCCTCATACAAAAATGAGCTTTCACAACAAAGATAAAAATGCTTTGCTTTCAAAAGTATGCATACATCATCACAGAAAAGTCTCACTCAAACTCAAACTTTGAACATGCAAGTTCCCACGTTAAAAACGTGAACCAGGACCGCCTGCCAGGCCAGAGCCTGAAACGCGTTCAAAGAACACGTCAACCGGGACAGCGCCCGCCACGCAAACAAAGTATACGTCTTCCAGGACAGCTCCTGCCAGGTCAGAGCCTGATACGCGTTCGGCGAACACGTCTTCCGGGACAGCGCCCGCCAGGTCAGCGCCTGATACGCGTCCGGAGAACACGTCTTCCGGGATAGCGCCCGCCAGGTCAGCGCCTGATACGCGTTCGGAGAACACGTCTTCCGGGCAGCGCCCGCCGGGACGACGCCCGCTACGCGTACAATATACAACGTCTGCCGAAACCAGGCACCGAAGCTCCACGGCCGGTCCACATCGGCAGCACGTTTCAACCAGCGAGGCAACACCCGCCTCACACTCTCACACGTGCACACTCACTGTGCTACTGTAACATACAACAGAAACACGTTGAATAACTTTGGCAACAACTTACTTGCAAAAATTGCAGTACAGCTCTCAGGACACCATTCCACTTTCCAGGGTACCATATATTGAGCTACGGCCCGAGTCGTCTTGCCTCTGGCTCCGGTTAGTAACTTCAGCTCATGGCGATCGCTTGACAACACTTTTACAGCTCGGTATAGCTCTCATACACATGGTATCAAGCTTTCCAACACACTGAGAGTACTTCATTACGATCGTTGACCTGGAATTGTATTGGCGGGTGTCTCTGACGATTTACACGTGCATCTTGATATCTCGTTTTCTGTCAAGTGATGCTTCAGCAGAGCTCCTACGAAGCTCCTCATGGCTTCACCATTAGGGCTGGAGTTCTTGATCGCAACGTCGTGAACCAGTGCACAAATCACAAGAGCATGTTAGTACCTGCTAACAGGTACAAAGCCTACTACTGTACGCGTTTTTTTTTTTTTTTTTTTTTTAATATTGAAAACTAATTAAAAATCCATTTTAAATCATTCTTGTCCTGTCTATACATGGGCTAAAGTAAATAAAGCTTCATAAAGGCGTTGGCCAAAATTATAACAAATTTTTATCCGTTGGATGTCGATAAAGGCAATTGTTCCCAGTAGTCCCCTCTAGCCCTGTCCCCCGGGGAGACAGCTGGGAATTGTCTTCCCAGTTGTCACCGGGGTGACAGTTCGTGCCGATTGTTCCCTTTGAAAGCTGAATGGAGGGGACAAATGGGAAGTATATTTCTCAGTTGTCACGGGGGGAGGTGACAATTGCTACGATTACTTCCCAGAAAATAAAAGAACATGTAACTTTTTCCATTAGATTTCAGCATTTTTATTTGTTGTGTTATATAGAATCAAATAAAAAACCAATATTATGTTACGCTTACTTATACATACAATCATTAATCTTATTAATACTCATCGTTTTTTGATAATTACAGATAACCACTAATATTAATAAAAATAAAAATGTTTTTAAGAATGTCTAAAAAAATACAAAAAATCAACATTATGTTCCACTTGCTTACTTAAAGGTACAGTCATCAAACAATCACAGATATAATACTTATTAATAATTTGTTAATTATCACAGATAATCACCAATATTTACAATCATTTATTAGGAAACTAAATACTTACTAAGGTCATAAACTTAATGTCTAAGTGCTTCCAAAAAATGACCAACAGACATATCCCCTTGCAGAAATTCCATTTGCATTTCTTGTATGAACTCGTCCTTGAGTACATATTTCTTCTGCCTTTCTTTAAATATTTTTAATTTGTTTTTAATCATTGTGTGTCGAACTGTGAAAAATGATGCATCTTTTTGTATGATGTTAAGAAAATGAATGATGTTGGGCTTCTTTCTTCCTACTTCGCGATTCAATTTGTTGTGCCAGCCCTCCAAACAGTTAGTTGTGCGATGCTGACTTCCGTATACATTCCAAATTTGTATAAATTCTTCTTTTAACCATTGTTTTGTCATATAGGCTCGAAACTTTATCATGTCCTCTTCTTCTGTTTGTTTCCGTGTGATGTATAACCAACCTTTAATAACTTCGGATGGCGGTAGTAAAGGGAGCACAGCGCTTAATGCCACTTCGCGAATTTTTGTAGGATTATTCGATTTCGTGATTTCAAGCTCGCGTCCTTTACGCCAAATAGCCTTGTTAAAATGATAGTAACATCCGCTCACTATTACAGAAGGAAAAACCTTAGCGATGGCGCTCATAGCTGCTGTTTCATAATCAGTTTTATATTTTATGGGATTCCATCCAGGTACTTGGGATTTAATTAAAGAAAATAAAGCCACATAGGACGATTGTTGTCTGTCACTCATTAGAGAGTACACAAGTGGCACAATGTTTGTATTGCTCACAGTACTTCCTATATCACCATGTATGGTGTATAGTTGATCAAACGGTTTTGGACAAATTTTAAAGGTTCCATCGCTGTAATAATCCTCAACTGTAAGTAATAACTCTTTTGCTCTTTGTGAACAAAAGATAATGATTCGTTTATTATCGTAGTAATAATCTGCCATTAAGAAATCTTCATATCCAGTGGGAATTTGAACCTCTTCTATTTTGTCGCATTGGATTTTATCAACTGCAGCTACTTTATTTCTATATCTATACATTGATGATTTGACAGATTTAAAACTTGGAATTTGAGCAATAAGTTGCAGTCCTTTGTTTTCGTATGAAGCGACCATATCATTGTAAGTTTGAGGAACTGCTTGGTAATTGTGTGTAGTCAAATCTTGTTTGCATCGATAGAGGTGCTCGTCGATGTCGTTTTTGGCAAAATTGGGCGTACACGTGTGAATAGTTTCTTCTAGAATATTTCCGTCCTGAAAAACAAAAATTCTTTCAATAGCATCTAAAATAAATAATTACCCACTAGTTATTCCAATAAACGTTACACCGTACCTATCAACCTAATAAATTAATAATATTATTTTATAATTATTAGCATTATGATAAATAACTACACAGTAAATTATAAAATGTATTGAAAAAAGGTACCTAGTTAAAAAAAAATTGTGGGTAAGTTAAGTACTTAATCATTTTAAATCCCAAACTTTGTTGACATGTCATATGTAGATTAAGTAATTAAAGAAATCTATACTTAAATGCTTACTTTTATCCTGATACGCCCTTTACACATTTTCCTTCTCTGGCTACACTCCCATACTGAAAGACCAGTATTGTACTGTTTCTTCTTATAAAATTGATGGCCTGCTCGTAACAGTACGCTTCCAGTTCCTCTTTGTATTATCACAAAAGTAGATTCACACGAACTGGAACATGCTCTATTACCCGAACTGGAACATGCTCTATTCCCGGACATATTTGCAGTATTTAACAGTAAGTGACACAGCGGGCGGAACTAACGAAGTTTATCGTAGGAAATGCATCATCCATTTGAAAAATATGTTTCTACCTACATGTTGAAAAAATATCTTACTCGGTGTTGCCGTAGAAAATAATAGTAGCATAGTTATAAAATTGAATTAGGAAAACGATAAGTAATTAATTGATTATAAGATGATAATAACCCTGTGATTGTTTGATGACTGTACCTTTAAGTAAGCAAGTGGAACATAATGTTGATTTTTTGTATTTTTTTAGACATTCTTAAAAACATTATTATTTTTATTAATATTAGTGGTTATCTGTAATTATCAAAAAACGATGAGTATTAATAAGATTAATGATTGTATGTATAAGTAAGCGTAACATAATATTGGTTTTTTATTTGATTCTATATAACACAACAAATAAAAATGCTGAAATCTAATGGAAAAAGTTACATGTTCTTTTATTTTCTGGGAAGTAATCGTAGCAATTGTCACCTCCCCCCGTGACAACTGAGAAATATACTTCCCATTTGTCCCCTCCATTCAGCTTTCAAAGGGAACAATCGGCACGAACTGTCACCCCGGTGACAACTGGGAAGACAATTCCCAGCTGTCTCCCCGGGGGACAGGGCTAGAGGGGACTACTGGGAACAATTGGATAAAGGAGCCAATAAAACCGAACGTAAACAGATAACCCGTAACCGATATAAACGTGAACTGGAAATACAGATCCAAAGAAGTATACTTTTGGACAAACTATTTCAGGCCTGGCAACCAAAAATGTTTTTAAAATGTGGTCATAACTTTTGTGTGCATGAACCTGCATGACTACAGCACCGTACCTCGCAAATCCCAAAAACTGACGCACCTGCTTGACGTTGGCAGGAGAAGGTGCCTTGACTAAAGCCTAGATTTTGTGCAAGCTCGGCCTGACCTGCGCATGACTGATAACGCGGCCCAAGTACTCAACTTTGGTGGTCAGGAACGAACACGAGAATCCGCCCCCAATCAGAGTGCTCAAAACGTCACGTAGTAAACAATCATCGATGGTCATGCTTACGATCAGGACATCATTTATGTAGATGAGAATGTTTCCTGGTTCTATAAATTCGCGACAGCGATTATTTATGATACGTTGATATACCTACGCTAGGACTTACAAATCCGATCGAGCTTTCGTAAAACATTCGCTCTCTTTGTGCCCCATTTTCTTACAAAAAGAATAGACAGGTCTAGCGTTGTTATCGTTCTTATCCGCAATATCACATTTTTTTGGACACTCATCTTTATAATGCCCCGCTTGACCGCAAGTATTACACCTAGTTTCAGGTTTCCTCGAATCGGTAAAATTATGCTTTTTAGTCCCACTAAAACTAGACGACGTAGGTTTATCAGAATGGCGATTATCAATTTCGCGTTTAGGCTTAACATAGGTGGCTAAAAACGAAACAAGGTTTCCGTCGTTAGATCAGCATTTGTAGCTGCTGCACGTACCTGTATATCGCTAATACCGTGGATTACTATTTGAACCATAAGTTCCTCGCTAAACCCTTTGACCACTCGCAAGCGTAATAACGAACGACGCGCATACTCTGCATACGAAAAAAACTTCTCTGATGTGGAATTTATAACCTCGTGAAGAATCTGCGCGTAGTTCATTTTTTGAGGGCACAAGGACTTAAATTCTCTCATGAAACTAGACCAAGAGCGATCATTCGTACTCCACTCGTTTAGCCATGCTTTCGCGTCACCCCTCAAACAGTGAGCCACACGAGAAAAGCACTCGAGATCATCCCATTGGTTCGCACGCTTAGCCCTCTCGACTTCGTCGCACCACACCTCAAAGTTATTTACAGCCGGATCAAAATTTGACACGTAATAATTGCAAGACTTAGTTTTTACTAACATACCGATCGCATCAGCAAGCGTTTGAGTCGTAGAACTGCTGTTTTTATCTAAAGAGGGTTTGCTGCCACGAATGAACGAGGGAACGTCCGAGCCACTGGCCGCGCTCTTCTCTATGGCGGTTAATCGCAACATAATCATACCTAACGCATCTTTCACAACATTATCATGAGGGTAGGTACGCGATTTACTCCGATAACTACTAGTTCTATTCGAACGTGACCTGGATCTTTCCCGTGAGTGGCAATTCTTACGAACACGCGAACGACCCCGGCGTGAGCTAGTTTCGTCGCGATGCAAGCACGACGCGTCACGGCGGTGCGGGCGGTGCGAACGCGAGCACGCCCTATCACGACTCGAACGCAACCGGGTTCTGCCACGGCTGGAACGCGAACGCGACCTACTGCGACCTGATTGCACGTATGGTTTATTACATAGTGACCGCGAACGGCTCCTGCTGTGTCGTGAGGATTCACTGCGACGACTACGCACGACACGAGTCGATACGACGCGGCCTCTGAGCGAGCCGTTCACTCGAAGCACGTGGTATCTCGATACAACGCGGCGAGTCGTTCGCGCAAAGCACGTGGTATCTCGATACGACGCGGCCTCTGAGCGAGCCGTTCACGCGAAGCACGTGGTGTCTCGACACAACGCGGCGAGTCGTTCGCGCGAAGCAAGTGGTGTCTCGATACGACGCGGCCTCTGAGCGAGCCGTTCACACGAAGCGCGTGATATTTTAAACGAAAATTAACGGTTGTTTACGTTTACAAGGCTAATTGTCAGCGAAATCCTATCCCACTTCTGATTTTAGGAACCCGGAGTGATAAATATTTTAAAAAATACGTGTGGCACTCGGGGACTGCCGCGGTAAAGCTATTGCATAGCATTTTTTATCAACTTATGCAATTATAATTATTTCTTTATTTTATTTATTCAGTATTTTTTTTCTTTGGTATTAATTCAAGTTTTTTCTTTGATATTAACCATATACATACACGTTAAGGTTCAACTAGTCGCGGGCTCGAACTCACTCGTGGACGCGGCCAAAAAGCACGCTGTCTCACCTAGCATTGTGTCTAAAAGAGATAGAATCAGTTATGAGCAGTTAGCAGCTAGTCTACACGCATACGTCTAGTCGCACGCACACAAACACCGTGCCGTGATGTTAGACGATGCACGGCTTTCAACGCCGCACCGCTATGCCGGTCGGAGTGGGGGGTGTTAGGTTTTTTTCGTTACGGAATTTCTTGATTCGGTCGCCGCGCTCAAAGCCCGCGATAAAAGCTATGCAATAGCTTAAAAAGAACACTTTGAAACAAACTAACACAAATTTAATTCGAAATCACATCAATTTCACAAATTAATCACTAAACCGACACAATATTCAAAATGATGAGTAAACAAGCAAACAACCGTTAATTTACAAACACACAGTATAGAAACACAGTAAGTAAAACAAAACAATGACACGAGCTCACGGTGTCGATGCCAAACACCTTACCAACCGACGACTGAGCGGCAAAAAGGCGCTGCATGCGGTTGTGCGCTTGCTTTTATAGGCGGTGGTGGGGATCGATACTGCCCTTAGCAAGTTTTGGCTAATAATATATTCTTGATTCTATCGATAACCATCTTGTTTGGCATGCTTGAACAATTTTTAATGGATTTGTCCATCGTTCATAGCCTTGTATAACTCTCTGTAGGCAGATTGTCTGGATGAGGAGCGACTAAACCAGTCATATGTCTCTCTTATCAAAAATTCCAAATTTTTTGGCAAAAATTGCTTTGCAGCAGCTGAAACAGCCAGCTGTAAGGCACAGACAACGTATCAAAATTAGATGCGGTACTTCTTGTTTTAATTTCGCAAACACCCCATTATTTACTCCCACCATCACAGAAGCGTTGTCTGTACCAATGCCCATTAAGTTTTCAAGACGCAGATCAAACCGTTTGAGTGTATTTTTTATAGCAGTGACAATGCCTTCAACGTTACAGTCCTGTAGCGGTGCAAGGTCTAGATTCGTAGTAACTACTTTTTGGTGTACTTTACTGTAGTAAATCACAATTAGGCCCAAATATTTTTGCACGGCAATATCTGTAGGTTCATCGATCAGTAGGCTATAGGATTGATCTTTAAGATCTTCTTTGAGAACCTCAGTAAAGTGTGATGCCAATACGCTCAGAGCACTTTGTGCGGTGAAGCTGTATTTTGTCGATGTCTTTTTCATGGCTGTGATTTATAACTTCACCCAAGTGGTCAACCGTGCGTATACTTGAATGCATAGCTGTGTAAGCAAGTCGCAAGTCTAGTTTCTCCCTTTTTTTTCGTCCAATAGACTCTGGTTTGAATGGTAACTGGGGCTGTTTAGTTATAACCTGTAACAATAAAATTATAAAATAACGTTTAACAGGTTATTGATGTAACAGAAACATTTATTTATTTCAATTTTTTATTGGCAACACAAGCCCAAATTTGTTAGTTAGGTATACATTCATATAAATAGGTCTTAGTACAAAAACAGACTTATAAGACTTTAATCCTATGAAACTAATTGGTTACCAAATACAAATTGTAAATTAATTTTAAACTCATAGTCATCTTCAACCTATTCTTGTCCACTGCTGAACATAGGCCTCACCAAAAGCGTGACACAGCTTTCTCATCTTCAGACATAAACATCAAGCCACTGCCAGCGATTTTCTTCAAATCGTCGGTCCAGCGTGCCGGCGAGTGACCCACGCTTCGCTGACCAGTTTGCAAGACCAGAAATATTAAACTTACATAGGTGTTAATAATAATTTACCTACCTTAATTTATTTATATGTGCTTTTTCGACATTCCATGAGATTTTAAATCTCCGTAGTGACTCCGTAAAATAACACCACAAAACTTGCATTTTGCCACTGGACCAGTAGTACTTTCAATTACTTGGAACCAGTCCCTTAACTGTGGGTCGTGAAGCCAATTATCACGAAACTTTTGCGAATACTGCGGTTTAATTGACATTGTTACCGCAATAGGTACAAACGCTCACTGACTGAGAAGACAGTTTCAAACAAAGAAATACAAACGACCGCGAATATTCCCTGTTGAAAGAAAGCCCCGACCGGGAATCCCCGAGAATAATGTAGCAAGTTTGACGAAAACAGATTAGTGTTGTCAGCATAAAAAAAAGTCCTCAATTGAGAAATGTGTAAGGGAGGTTATTCTTACATTTACAAAATAACTTATCACCTAAGTGACGTAATTTTAAACATAACTTTTTCGACAAAAAGCCACTAAAAAACCACTAAACACTAAATGAAATATTCCGCCACCAAGAGGGGTGTCGAAACCACCAGATTTAGTGGTAAATCCACTAAGTTGGCAACACTGCAACCAAAAACTTATCGCACAATGTACGCGCAGTGTTGCCGCCGGGCCAATTGAGTTCGTGGCTAAGCCAGAGGGAAATGTTGCTAGATTTTAAGGAAAATCCATTTCGAAATTCCGCTAGAAGTGGCTAAAAATTATTTCAATTGAGACTTGGATAAAATTTAAAATAAATATGGATAAATTGTTTTAATGCTTTTTATTACCAATCAAATGTCAATAGTAATTAGATACAAAAAATAAAAAACCATAAAAATCTATTTCCAAATCAACAACGTCATTATCGAAAATGTCTTCGTCAACGGATGACGAACTTCCGGCGGTAACTCATAACTGTGGCAAGTTTTTTTCCTTATTTTGAGCTGATTTCTTATCATTATGATTGAATATAGGCACATGACGCGACAGCCACGCCACAGACACGCGACAGCCACGCGACAGCGACGCGGCGGACACATGCAGGACGCATGCAGCACGCATTCACTCCGAACACGACGCGGCACTGTCAAGTGACGGTTTACAAAGATCATTTGGCACGTGGCCGAAATCAGAATTAACGCTGCCATCTTGTAAAGCGTAATTTTTGACAGACAGCTGGAGTTGATGTTTGACAAATGCCAAATGATCCTTGTAACTGTGATGCAATGAGGAAAGAAAAAGCTCCTTTTAAGAGGAGAGTGCACAATGTCAAATAATGCGTGAAACAGATGTGCACAAACTAGAAGAACGATACATCAAATTCCATTGCATCATAGTTTACCTTATCTTATACATACCTACACTCAGCAGCACAAAAACGTGTCCAAGTGCTTGTCGCAAATTTATAAAGAAACGATGGGTTATTTATGAGATGTTTAGTCGTGCGTATAGATTTGAAACAACTTGTTAAGTTTATCTACTTAGTGCTATGACTCACTTTTTCTAACAATCGGTGCCAGAACTGTTTTCAACGTTAATCCAAGAGGTTTTTTAATATGTGAGTCTAAGACAAATGTTTATTTATTTGTTAGAATTAAAACACTTTTTATGCAAGTTCCACTATAATTATTATTTTTTATTTGTCACTTACTGTTAGTCAAATTGGTCAGGCGGTCTTCTTAGGCCAATTTGGGGCTAATTATCACCATACTATTTGCACTTTAAGAGGTACCCGTCACAATGAACGGTCACAGGTACGAGTATGCTAAAGTTGTATATACTCTATTTTTTTTTCAACTATAAAGTACTGAGGCTGAATACAACGTGCTCATTGGTTCATTCAAATTAAGTAGGTACGCTTAGGCGGCTTACACGGTGTGGATTTTACCTGCGATTTTCATCTGTGTTACAAAAAAATAAATCTAAAATATCTTCATATAATAAAATCGTAAAAACAAAAAGTCTGTACATTGAAGATAATCGAAAGAAAACCAACTAGAGCGACTTAAAACAACCACCTGAACACGTTACGACAATTTTAAAATGTTTTGTTTGTCTGTCTGTCTGTTTCAAAAGAGCTTTCCTGTGCTTCTCTCCTAACTGTACATCTATTAATAATAGCCAAGGGCGGCGACACCGTAAATCGAGGTTGGTACCATATCTAAAACCTTTAAGTGCGTCCGGGCTCACAGCACACTCTATTATCAGTTCACCTGCTTTACATTTATTTTCAGTATCTGAGATGTATAATGATGAGAGCGTTGGTGGAATAATGGTTAAGGGGTAAGACACGTACTCCGAGGTACCGGGTTCGAACAGCAGTGCCGCTATATACCAATGCTCTTGATAAGTTATATACATCAGGTGAACACTGACCAGTGGCCTTGCAGTGAGGGAAACATCGTGATGAAATCCGCACGTTCAAGCCCCATAATCCAATCTGGTCAGGTTCCCCTGTTAACAGAGTCACCGTGGTCAGATGGCAGTCGCTCCACTATAATCGCCTGATCTGCCAAATCATGGATCGAGACGGACCCCAGGCCCTTGCGCGCGAGACCACAACCGGGACATTATCGTCAAGATGACCACCCGAGATTAATGGTTCATTTTAAATTGTCATTGAAGGATCGGTATTTTGTTTATGTTCAGAGGCCCACGCGGATGTAGTCGCGGGCAACAGGTAGTATATAATAATAATATGGATAAACGGCTGTCAATCGGCACGCTCATGGCCAATCATCGCCACAGAAACCATAACCAATTATCCTGTCCTCTGGTTTTATTCGTCATTGCTGGGGGGCTATGAGCTAACTCACTGGAAAAATGAATTTGTCATATAAAAATCTTACACTACTCTAATTTTGTAGACGCTATGGCCGTAGATAATGATGTAGATGACGTAGTGTAGAATTATCTAATGTCAAATTCAGTTCGCAACTGAGTTAGACAATAGTCCCCCCGTCATGCTACATTATGAACTAGTGTTGAGACGAACTTTCAGTTTTGGCTCTAAATTGGGGTTTATATAGAAAATGTATGCATTATTGAAGGAATAATTTATATAATAATAATAATGTGTCTCAGTACCCTGTCGCGACTATTTTTGAAATCTAATGTACTTTCGGCATACCATTATCTCACGAACCGTTCAACCAAGCCCAGCAAACCAGGTGATAGGTAATAGAGTCACTCGGCGTCCTTCCACCAACATTAAGTACTAACAATTTTGATACCTAACTTACGTCAGTCATTTGGGGCGAAAATTTCTAATTTTCCTCGTTAAAGCCTAAATATCTCGGAACTGAAAGTCAGTTTGCGAAAATATTAAGTGCCTTGTGATTTTCAGAATTAAATCTCCCTTATAGCACTATCATTGTGTGTACCAGAAGCACTTACAAAATATTATAACGCCATTCACTTAGTGTGGTGAGTAATAATTTGACGAATAGGCACACACCAGCGTGAAGAAAGAACCTGGGTTCGAACTTGTACCCAGGATAGTGAAGGTACGAAATATCGACCTGTTGTTGTACTGTCCGCCATTTTGATTGCAAAAATTTCACAAGTCCCGGGTCGGTGTTTTGCATTTGTGGCAATGTGCGTGTTTCATATTTTACGTAATTAATTGTAAAAAGTCGCAATACGCAATAAAATCCCGAGTTGGTGTTTTGCGCTGGTGGTATTTTGCGCCTAATACGGTCCATCGTTTGAGACTAAAATCAAAGACATCGGCCGAGAACTCAGAAAATAGCAATGATTAGAAGATCCCCCAACCCCCCAAAGCAACTCTAATCGAGCATACCGCTAGCTTCAAACTGTTATGACTAGAAAACGATTAGTCTTAGAAGACTAGTTTCTAAAGAGAAATGATAGTAATCGTCAAGATTTACATTTCGGATGACAGCTGTCAAACTTAAAATAGTTGTAACTCGGAAACTGAAGGTCCTAGAACATTAGTTGCTAAAGGGAAATGATAGCACACCCCGAGATCTACATTTCGGATGACAGCTGTCAAACTTAAAATAGTTATAACTCGAAAACTAGTGGCCCTAGAACACTACTTGCTAAAGGGAAATGATAGTGGACAACTATGGACAACCAACGCGTGTCGCAGACCTTTAAGTTCTGCAGCATATGCTGTAAAGAAGATGCGAGGTTATTCTGATGAGGCTACAGCAAGATTAGTTTACTTTAGTTATTTCCACAGTATTATGACTTATGGCATACTGCTATGGGGACACGCTGCCGACTGGCATAATGTATTTGTTCTGCAGAAAAGGGCTATTCGCGCGATTTACCAATTGGGACCTAGAACTTCACTTAGAGATAGATTTAAGAATATTGACATTATGACAATGCCATCACAATCCATTTATGAGAACTTGATCATAAAAATATACACTTGTTTATGAAGAACAGTGGTGTGCATAGTAGGAATACTAGAAATAAAGATAAACTTGTTACTAGTTCTTGTCGTCTGGCCAAAGTCCACAAATCATTTATGGGTCAATGTGTACGCTTTTATAATAAGGTCCTAACAGATATACAGAATTTACCATTGAATAAATTTAAAGCCACTATAAAAAATAAATTATGTCAAAAAAGTTATTATAGTATACCTGAATATGTGAATGACAAAAGTCCATGGAACTGAACTGCAGTTTTAAACAGGTATTAATTTAGTTAAAATTAGTATGTAAATATAATATATTAGTATATAAGACATTAAAAAAAAAAAAAATGAATTAACTTAGGCTCTGTGGGTTTGTTGCCGTTTCTTTACCACGGGAGGACCACCTAGGAAGCGGCGTTAACATTCCTTCCCTTCCCACACACGCTGTCTTTTGGTCGTAGCGGGGCTGGGGGGCTACTCTGCGCGGACTGCGGTAGGGATGGCGTAGGATAAGATAGGGGAAAAGTAGGGGTAGGGTTAGGTTAGGTTAAGGGGTAGGCCGGGGTAGGGGTGGGTAGGGTAGGATAGGGGTAGGCTACGGGCAGGGTAAGGGTAGGGTGGGAGCAGCTACCTAACACTGGTATTGTCGGACATGGTCCGGCCGTTGTCGGCGGGGGGTGGGTGTGCTGCGGCCATGGGGCGGCCAACATGTCACTGTGTGTTTCCTTCCTAATTTCCTACCACCTCCTCTTTGACGATTGAAAGAGATATGTAATATCCTACTTTAATATTTTTAATGGACTCTCGCCGCAATTAATACTTTGGAACAAGGCTTTGTATTCGTCTCGGCGTTTCGGTGAATTTGAAAACCAGTTATAGGTCTCTCGTATCAAAAATTCTATGTTTCGTGGCAGATTGCTTTCTGACGAATGACTAACCGCCAATTGTAAGGAATGGCAGATGCATCTGATAAGTATCAAATTTGGTACGTGGTACAAACTGTGGTACTCTTTTCAAAATTTCAAGAACGCTGTTATTTCGATTTTATGCCAATTCCAATCATATTTTGTATTGAAAGGTCATGTGACTCCAAACATTTGACTAAAGATGTTACTATACCTCTTGCATCAGCTCGTTCAATCGGCTCCAGAGCCAGAATTGACGACACAATGATATTCATACTGGGTCTAAAATAGCGAACTATCAATCCAAGGAATTAAGAAACGCTTACATCTGTCGAATCATCTAAAATAATACTATATTTTTGTGTGCCGATATCTTAAAGAGTTTCTTTAAAATGTGGTGCCAGTACTTGATTGATGACTTGTGTGCACTTGGTACGATGCATTTTAATATCTTTGGTTTATTTTTGGATATTAAATCACACTTAGTTTTATGTTTTTTTAGTTTCACTGAGTTCACGTAAGTTATACAACGTGTTTATTTTGAATTCCCATAACTCTAGGGTTTCAACGAGACTACGTATAAGAATCAAATAACACATTCATATTTTCTAAATTCAATTTTTAATTTTATTTTCTCATTTCATACAAAATAATTCAAATAAAGTATGATTATCCATGTAACACCCCTTTATGTGAAATATGACAACATCGCAGACTCTTACCAAAAGTCATGAATGATAGGACTTACTTATGAATGAAAGTTAGGCACTACGTATTAGAATGCAGTAATTGTACAGATTGCAAAAAAATAAAAATGAAGTGACGTTTTATTCATACGTGTTTAATTTGCTAAGCAGTAATTTTAATTTTGCTAATTATTTTATCTTAAGCTATTACTAAAACATTGTTTTTGTAAACAAACTGGGATTCATTTTGATTTTTTTTTCGTAGTGACATTAAGTTCGCATTGAAATTTACCTAAATGCGATTACCTGCATGCCTGTATTTTACTAATTAATTAATTCATGTTTATGGGAGTGTCTTTAAAAATGTACAACAACAATTTTATTTGATGAAAAAAAAAGTTAGTTATGAATGACTGATTTCAAATTCTTGCCAGAGAACAAAACATACATTTGGGATACAAAAAGCGAGATAAATAAAACCATTTTTTAATAAAAATTATCAACTTAATTGATTTTCAAAGTGCCCACCATTACACTCTAAGCATACAGTTATTCTTGTACGAATTTGTCTATTTAAATTCACTTCATTGGCACTGTTATACGGGATTCAAGATTTGCCTTTTTAAAAAAAAGGCTTATAGATTTAAACACTTTAATAAGAAAAGAATAACATTTAAATAACACGGATATCTTTTGGCAACCGCTCTGTATGGTGGATCTGAACAGACTGACTGCTCTCCGATATACTCCACAGTACTGATAACTGCTGAGTAAGCTCAGCAGTGGCCAGGGTGGCACTAAGACCAGCATGAGCCGGCTATAACACCTCCCCCTTTAAGAGGAGACTTTGGGGGATGATTTTCCAAAGTCTCTATTAGATTCTATATCTGAATCTCGTCTATCTATTGGGTTATTATGAACTGGTTGAGGTCGAGATACTGAGTGAAATTTAAATAAGGAAAATCGGTTGCTGCCAGATTTACAAAATTGTATCTTTTTACAAATGACAAACAATAGCAATGAAAATATAACAATAGAAATTAGAATTGTTAGAACAGAATAATGTGTCCCATATTTCACTATATGTGGTTTTTCAGGAAATTCGATTGGTTTGAGATCATCTAAAATGGATTTTAATAGAAATTTATTTTCTGTATTAAAATCATCCAAATCTATATCGCGTAGGTGTGTAGGAGACACATAATCTAGAACCTTGTTTAATTTACGTAAATTGCAACAGGTGTCATTGATTAAATTAAAATCAGGCAAGTGGTTAATGGGCGAGGTAATATTAACAATATTATGTTTTGCAATGAAAGTGGTGCTTTTACAATAGCCAATACAATTATCAGGTATACTAAGGATACCTGTACCTATGATGTTAGTTTCATACAAATTGGAATTTAAACAATCAACAGATATTTTATTTGGTTCGGATTGCACGTAAATCCACTTATTATTAGTTAATGGTTTCCAAATGTCTAATTTTCCTGTTAGTATTTTAGTTTCGCACTGTTGTGGTTTTTCAGTTAGCACTTTTACCAATAATTCACTTTCACAGATAGGTTTTGCGTCGGTGGAGTATACACTTTCGATGTCACACATGAAAATACCGGAACTTATAGTTTTACATATTTTCAGATCATTGAAAACGCAATAGTATGATTTGTCTTTGGTCATTGCTATATATCTATTTCCTGGAGTAATGAGGCTGAATGCACGCGGTTCTTTAACATTATAAGGTATTGGAAGGGCGATGCTATGAAATAGTGCGTATTCTCTAGTGGATACCATTGGTACTTGTAGAACAAATGTAATCTTATTATTTCTATAATAACATACTAACTTAGAAATACTTAAAATAACATTTATATGATTAATATCTAACGTTACAGGCAATTCTAGGTCGCTAGGCAAATATCTGTAGTTATCGGCAAGCTCTCGGTATAACTGAGTTGGTGTCATAATTGCAGGATGCAGGATATTTTGGTTACTGAACAAAATGGCGTTAATTATGTTTTCTAATTGGAATGACAAAGTAAGTATTGACGTTTCTAATATGTTTAAAATCTCGTTAATGTTTTCCAGTATTTGGAAATCGTTAGTGGTTTCAGTAATATTGTTTACACTTTGCGAGAGGTTGTCGATAGCTTTACTTAAATAACCTTCATTGTCTTTTATCTTACGGAGAGTATTATTATAAGAGGTCATTGTAGAACTAGTAACTAAAATATTTTCTTTCATTAGTGAGGCCAACTGTTTCTCGTTACCTTGTAAGGTTTTAATTGCTTCGTCATACTTCAGAGCATCGTTTTCATCTAATGTACCAAAGATTTGTTTTGCAATAGTACCTATTCCTCCTATCCAGGCACTACGCTTGGTTCGGTTATCTATTAGATGTGAGATAGACGAAAAGTCTCGAGTTAAATCTTGAAAACGTGCTGTTAAAGGCTGAACCATGTTATAGCATTCTGCGTCAACTATCGTTATACGAGTCTGATTACATAAGTGTTTCGTGGTATCTAGGATAGATTCGATGTTTTGTATGTGGGGGCCAAAATGTGAAATATTTACTGGTATTACGATTTTCAGATGTACATTATTTATTTTTAGTTTCCCTAAGTAATCATAGTAGAGGCCTGAACTCGAAGTTATCTCTTGGATAAAATCTTGCTGGGAGTGAGCCCGAACTGCACTACAAATAATTGATAATATTAATATTTTATTTTTCAGGGTTAGGAGCACTACGTCAAAGTAAGTATTACTACACTATTTCTAAATCTTAATCCTAATACATTTTATGTTACAGGTTAGAATCGACATCAGCGGCTGGTTTCACTTGGTCAAAGTGATGATTGACGTGACGACGGTTTATAAGTAAAGTAAGGGTATTATTACCATTTATTTTTATAATTTTATAAGGTCCCTTCCAGAGGGGTGAGAGTGCTTTACGCAGTCTCAAATGGTTTTTTAGATATACATATTCGCCAACTTTGTATTTGGCTGGGCGAGTATGAGAGTCGTAATAGGTTTTTGAGGTTTCTTTAGACTTCCTTATGAAATCCAAAGCTTTCTCCCTTGAATACTTTAATCGATTTTGGAGCATACGGACATAATCGGGGTATGTCGCTCCTGGTGTTGCGTCGAATACAGAATTAGGAATGAATGGTTTGTTTCCGAACATTAGTTCGTATGGTGAATAATGTGTGGTAGAATGAATGGACGTATTATACGCAAGCATTGCTGTATAAGTATAACGAGGCCAATTTGTTTGGTCTTCATTGATATAGGATTTAAGTTACTCCTTGAGGGTCGCATGACTTCGTTCCAGGGCACCTTGGGTCTGTGGATGGTATGGAGAGGACCAGAGATTTTTTATTTTAAGGAATTCACAGATTTTCTTAAATAGTTCTGAAGTGAAGTTGGTTCCTTGGTCCGTGAGGATCATCTTGGGAATACCAAAGATAGATATGTAATGAAGTAGGCATTCGCATGTTTCTTCCGCTGTAGTACTACGAATTGGATATGCTGAGGAAAATTTGGTAAGATCATCTTGTATGGTTAATATGTATTTTAGTTTCGCTGGTCCGGCCTCTGGGAGTGGACCAACAATATCAAGGGAAATTCGTTGAGAGGGTTCTGTGGATGTACTAGTGATTTGCATAGGAGCACGGTGGATTTTCCTAAGCGCTTTATTCTCTTGGCAGGATTTACATTGTTTTACGTACGATTCTATATCACTGCGCATTCCTTTCCAGTAATATTTTTGTTTTATTTTGTTATACATTCGTAAGGAGCCTAAATGGCCTGCAATTGGAATATCGTGATTATCGAATAGAATTTTCTTTATATCAGTCGGAGCTGGGTATATAATACTCTCGTGATATATGTGGACCTTAATATGCGCGTCATGGAAAAGATAAAGTAACATATTATAGATTTTTATAAATGAATGTTTTTGGAATGGGTTTTTCATATCAGATATGCCTATCTCGTTGGCATTTTCAAAAACTATTAATTCATCTCGGATCGTTTTTAGGGTCTTGAAAATTTCAGGATATGATGCTTCATCAAAATGGTGTACTTTTAAGAACAATAGGTAAACGATTTTATCGTTGAACTCAATTTTCTTGAAGGAGAAAAGTTCTTTCTCAGAGTTAGTTACAACAGTGCTTACTTCAGGGTCGCTAAGAATTTCTTGGATGTATTGATTGGATTCATCCAAGTCGATAGACGTAGGAACTAGGATAAATTTCGACGTACATTTCATGAGGTTTTCATTATGTTCTATGATTTCTGTATTAAATGATTTATCTTTATCTGCCATTATTTTCAGGAAAGTGGGATAGTCATCGACAGGTAAGTCTGGACATGCACTCGTGGATGGCGATGGGATAACATCGTTCTGGATTTCGGGAGCTTGTGGCTGTTCAGGTAAGTTAGCCATTTCGTTTTCGAGTTCTTCACTCGGATCATCAGGAATATTGGAAGGTAAGTCAATTTCGGGTAGCGGCAGGAGATTTCCACCAGGATCAAGGAGGTTTGGAGAAGGTAGGGTAACTTCGTCAGCGTTAAATGATGCTGGGGATGTTAACAGGTCCATTAGATCTTCGTCTAACTCTTGAACATTATTAGGTTGGATTGGGTTGACTGGAAATCGCGATAGAGCATCAGCATTGGCATTGATTTTCCCTTTTTTATATTGGATTTCGTATTCGAACTCTTCTAGTTTTAGACACGCCAACGGATAAGTCGTGATCCGGGGTCTTTGCAATTAAATAACCATTGTAATGGTTTGTGATCCGTTAGGATCTTGAAACGGTGACCATATAAGTAAGGCCTGAAAACCTTAGTGCCAAATATTATAGCGAGACACTCTTTTTCGGTGACGCTGTAGTTGCACTCGGCCTTATTTAGAGTACGGGACGCATATGCAATAGGACGATCTTGTCCTATAGGACCTTGAGATAAAATTGCTGATATGGCATAATTTGAAGCGTCACAGGTTAAAAGGAAGGGTTGCAAGAAATCTGGATAAGCTAAGATCGGGGCGGAGACGAGTTTAGATTTTAGAGACTCGAAGGCAAGTTGCTGTTCGTTTTGCCATTTAAAGGGGGTATCTTTCTTTAATAAGGAAGTTAGAGGTTTGGCGAATTTGGCGAAATCAGGTATGAATCTTCTATAGTACGATACTAATCCTAAAAATGATTTAATATCCTTTGGAGATTGAGGAATTGGATATTCGGTAACGGCTTTTGTTTTATCGGGGTTTGGTTTAACACCATCTTCACCGATAATATGGCCTAAGTAGGCGACTTCTTTACGTAAAAATTCACATTTCTCGGGTTGTAGTTTTAAATTGAAGTTACGGAGTCTGTCGAAGACAGCTTTCAGATTGTTTATTTGGGAGATAAGATCAGCTGAATAGATGACGATGTCGTCTAAATAGACAAAGCATCGTGTACCTTGAAGACCAGAAAGACAGTTATTCATAAGCTTTTGAAATGTAGAAGGTGCATTTTTTAATCCAAACGGCATTCTGTTAAATTGGTAATGACCTTGTGGCACAGAGAAGGCTGTTTTGGATTTATCCTCGGGAGAAATGAGGATCTGATGAAAACCGGAAGTGAGATCTAGAGTTGAGAAGTATTTACTATTTCCTAATTGATCCAGAATTTCAGAAATCTGCGGAATAGGATATGTTTCTCCGATAGTAATATCATTCAATTTTCGGCAGTCGATGACTATACGCCATTTACGACGACCTTGAGAATCTGGTTTCTTGGGTACTACCCAAATTGGCGAACTCCAGGGTGAGGATGATGGTTCTATAATACCCTGGTCGAGCATATTATTAATTTGAGTCTCTACTTCCTTTTTATGAAATTCTGGGAATCTGTAAGATTTGGTATGAATAGGAGTATCACTGTTGGTTTTGATTTGATGATTGAGAGCAGAAGTGTGGGTTAGTTGATCATCAGGTAAATGGAAGATGTCTGAATACTGGGAACACAGCTCAATAAGGGCATCAGATTCTTCTTGGTTTAAATGATCGATTCTTAGGGAGTTGATTACGTCATTTGTTCTAATGGATGTACTTGGGATATTGGTGCCAATTTGAAATGCGGTAGAATGCAGAGGTTGTATATTGAGATTTAAATTAGACTTGATGTTAATAGGGGATTCAGAAATGTTGGCAACTGTCAAGTTGACACGGTTGTTTTCTTTAATTTTGACGATGCAGTTAGAAATTAGTAAGTTATCAGAGATAAGCTGATCTGTAATGATGCCTTCTTTAAGGTCATTATTACGAACTGAACATTCAATGACAACTTCGGAACGAGGAGCAATGATGTAGAATGGGTCGGAAAAGAGTAATTTGATGTTTGAGTTCCCTATTTTCAGGGTGTCGTTTATATAATCGATTCTGCAACCAAATGATGTCAGGAAATCTGTCCCTATGATTCCATCGTAAGGCAGGTAGATGTCTCTTATGACATGAAATTTGAAGGACGCGGACTTCGTTTCACCTAATTTCAGTTTAAGTTCGAAGTGACCCAAAGTCGAAGTCGGTTCATCACCAGGGTCTATGCCTTTGAGTTTTATTGGTTTTCGGACAAGTCTTTGTTTTTTATGAACACAGGATTCTTTTAGTAGACATATGGCAGAGCCTGAGTCAACTAATAGAGATAGCGGGATATCTGAGACTTGTGAATATAGTAGGACATGAGGTAAGAGTCGTTTGGTTGTGTCTAGATTTATCTCATATACTTCTTTTTCGGTCCCATTTGCAGCGACACAGACCGTTGGATTGGAAATGGAAATTGCATTGGATTTAGTACTTTTCTGACCATCTATTTGGGGCTGGTTACCCTGTCGGTAGGCCGATTTAGAATTTAAGGTGGTAGACATATGACCTTCTGTTTGGGGCTGGTTACCCTGTCGGTAGGCCGATTTAGAATTTAAGGTGGTAGACATATGACCTTCTGTTTGGGGCTGGTTACCCTGTTGGTAGGTCGATTTAGAATTTAAGGATTTGGGAGATTGGAGATTGGTGTCGACTTCAGTGGACAGTCTCGAGTGACACCGTGGCGAAACTGTTAACCGTTTAAATTTCCGAGTGAAAGGTCTACTTCGTCTTGGCCAGCCTCTTCATCAGGCTGATCAAGGTAGTTAACGCGCGGAGGTGGTCTGTGAGAGCTCTGGCCAGGGAATGTATTCTGTTGGTTTCTATAACGGTTATTGTTATATTCCCGTTTTTTACAAACGGAGATATCATGACCGGGTGTTTTACAGTATCGGCAGAAAATGTTGGATGAGCCCTGTGGATGAGGGTTTGATGATCTTTGCGGGTTTGACACATCTGGCTTGGATACGTTAGTTCTAAATCTGTTGTTGTTATTATTCATGCTTGCAGACTTATGGTCAGTCTGCGGGCGCCTATATAACGTTTGTTGGATGCGCTCTTCAGAGACAGCTAGGTTAATTGCTTCATTTAAGGTTTTAGGAGACCTACACCTCACAATATTTGAAATACGACCCATGAGGAAATAATGGAGAGCGAGATCCTCCATAGCCGCGATACGACCAGGTAGCTCTTTCGTTTTCGTGGTGGATAGCGCTGTTTCCGTGAGCAGTTGCGACAGGTAGGTCTCTACGCGTAGCGCGTATTGACTGGCATTCTCCTGCGGACCCTGTTTGCTCTCTTGAAGGTCAGTAAGGAGGTGGGAATAGTGTTTACGTTCACTAAATTGTGTTTTTAGAAAATCTTTGAGTTGGTCCCACGTATAAAATTCTTTAATGGAGCAGGCAATTTCTGCTTTTCCATTTAGTTGGCTCAATATAAATTTGGACAAAATTGGTTTTTGGTAATCAGATGCGAGGTCGAATGCATTGTCACAATTTAGAATGAATGAGCTCAGGGTTTCCCGGTTACCATCATATGATTTTATGAACTTGAATAAAATGTTTAATTCTAATTCGTGCATTGCTGAAACTGCGGCCGTTTTTCTAGTAACGCGAGGAGAAACAAGTGGTGACCTCACTGACGTATCACTTGCGACCTGTTCTAGTGTTGGGATATCGATAGTTAATTTACTTTCTTCTACTTTGGGCACTTTTGGCATACTTAATCTTACAGGAAAATTAGATAGAACAAGTAGCAAGGGTAAAATATATATATTACAATCACTGAGATAATTATTACGATACTTTCAATTAATTAAATAAATTACGCAACCCTAATGTTCGTCAGTCGTAGACAAAACAATGACCAAAGACTTACAGTATCAGCAGCAGTACGTGGGCGACGGATGCAAGCGCGACGGCCGGGAACATTCCGATGCGATAAGGCTCGGCGGGGCTTACGACTTCCCAGTCGGCGAATATTTTAATGAATCTTAAATTATCAATTTCTCGATTTGATCTTGGGATACAGGATATCGAAGTAGAATGGATGTTCGGTAAGTACTTCTGAAGGTTTCTCTCTCAGTTTGGAGCACACACAGCTCGGTCGAAGATAAGTAATCGCTGTTCGGGATGCGATACTGTCTTCGCTGGACGATCAGGCCCTTTCCAGGATCTGACCGTATGGTCGTGACGAGTACGTTGAAGATGAAGAAGAGCACCTTGAGCACTGAACTTTATTTACTATAGCACAATAACTTTTCACTATAGCGCAGGATTTTAAATTATGGATATAATTATAGTTCTGCAGGATACGGAGCGAGTCTGCGTAACGGTTGCCGGGCACTGGGGATTTCCGTATCCCACCGCTGCCACCAAAATGTTATACGGGATTCAAGATTTGCCTTTTTAAAAAAAAGGCTTATAGATTTAAACACTTTAATAAGAAAAGAATAACATTTAAATAACACGGATATCTTTTGGCAACCGCTCTGTATGGTGGATCTGAACAGACTGACTGCTCTCCGATATACTCCACAGTACTGATAACTGCTGAGTAAGCTCAGCAGTGGCCAGGGTGGCACTAAGACCAGCATGAGCCGGCTATAACAGCACGCATTTCATTTGCTTCTCGTTGAATCCGCTGCAACAAATGATCCCGGGAAAGAATTTTAGCAGCATACACTTTACTTTTTAAGGTACCCCATACGTAAAAATCAAGAGGGGTCAGATCGGGTGATCGAGCCGGCCACGCTAAGATCGGGCTTCCGCTGCCGATCCAACGTTGTGGATACTGCTCATTAAGGTACTCTCGTACTTGTGTACCGTAATGCGGTGGTGCTCCATCGTGCTGTATCCATAATGAACGGAGACTGCAGATCCACATCTTCAAAAAAATCTAAATTCAAAAGGTTTTGTAGAAACTCAAGATAGTTGTTTGAATTTAAACGATGCGGTATTTCTATGGGACCTACAAGTTTGTTATTTAAAATTCCCGCCCACATGTTTACCGAAAACTCTCTTTGGTGTGATGTTTCCCACACTGCTTTCGGGTTTACTTCTTGCCATTGATGCTGATTTTTACTATTGAATACGCCTGCTCGTGTAAATCGTGCCTCGTCCATCCACAGAACTTTTGTGATCAATAGTGGATCTTGAATAAGAAACTCACTTATCCGCTGACAAAACGCGATTCGTGAAAAATTATCACCGGGTAAAAGGCCTTGCACTTTCCGATAATAATAAGGATGAAGTCCATATCTCTTCCATAATCTCCACACCATAGTATGAGAGACGCCAACTATGCGTCCGATACGTCGTGTAGGTAAAGTAGGATCTTCGATAATTAAATTCATTATCCTCATTTCTTGGTCCAATGAGAGGTTCATGACTCGCTCATGAGAAGCTATTCTTAGGCCTTGCTCACGAAATCATCTATGTATCTGTAACAAATAAAAATAATTGTTTACTAAAGCTTACGCGAACTTTACACATTGAATTAATACTACTTCAACGGATCCTTACGATAAAATAAAATTAAAATAAATCAATGTAGAGTAGAGAGTAGATCCGTAAAAGTGGTTTTATTTAAAAAAAAATAGGCTTTACATTTTACAGTTAATTGTTCTTTCTCCATAGTAGTATTCTACCCCCGCCCGGAACCCACCCTGCTTTTAGTGATAAAGTACACATAATGCAACATTAACAAATGCTTGGTTATTGCATTATCACTGTTTTATTAGGGCCCTATTACCAGTGATCGGAACAAAGCTAACTAAAGCGCCGACAAGGCTAAGAGTGGCCAAAACCACCAAAACTTTATCTCTATCGAATCTCGGATCCCGGAAAGGCCTAAGACCCAGTACTCTACAAAAATCAATTAACTAAACCTCGGAGGCTGCAATCACTCACAAGCCTTGTCTCGTCGGCCACCCCAGGCCAGTTAGCCCTATTCATTTCGATCACTGCCTATTAACTGAAGAAATGCCTACTTAACACCAAAATGCTTAAATAATTAATGTGAACTTACGTTTACGAAAGTATGATTGTCAGGAACGGTGCGATTTGGATATCGACGCCGGTATTCTCTCACAGCTTCCGCGGAATTTCCATTGCAATATCCATACACAAAATGAATATCCGCTTGATGTTCTGGCGGATAGTTGCGCCTCGGCATTGTAACCAAGTTAATAACTAACAGTTTAACAAATAAAAATAACAACCAACACTTTAACAATAATAAAAACTAATAGTTCAACAATAACAAATTAACAACAAAACGGATTAATAACAGTTCTAATCGCGGGTACCAATACTTGTAAGCAAGACGAAGGTCAGGAAACAAGTAAGTAAATAAAGGTGCATGTAATCTTTGGCGGTTAGTTATTTGAGTCACTGTAAAATCAACCGTATTTCAAAGCTGTTACAATTAATTTTACTTTTTTTGCTGACGGTATTAGGCTGTAGGTCTACGGGCTTCTTGCAGGCACGGAGGGACTCGGTTCCATGTGGGCGTTATTTTGTCATCGCGGCACATTATTAGGGTTGTCAAAACTAAGACGAGTCTCAAAAGCTGTTGGTGGGATTTCATCAAGTCAAGTTTAGTGTTTATTTGTAGATATTTTTAAGCTATTCGTGATCAGGGTGCATAGTGTGAGTTTTGTTTACTATCCGTATTCATTCGATTACGTTTACGAAAACGAATATTAGTATGGCATTGAAGCCGCACCTCCCGGCGTCATAACAGAAGATTTAACATTTTGCCATACCAATTCTCGTTTATGTAAACGTTACCGAATGGCGAATGAAACTCGCACTTGGCACCCAGATCATTTTCTGATCTGATCACGTAAGATTGTGTAAATTGTCTTTAGTTTCGTTTAGTTAGGTACAATCACCTACCTCTTGTTTATAAGTTATTTGGTTTATAAAAAATAAACGTTTAACGGATTTTATGTTTACTTATAAAATTAAAAAATAAAGGAAGACTTTAAAATCTACATTCTGTTACACTTACATATTTAACATTATTTTACGTAGGTGATGTACATCCCTAATGTTTCGAGCAAGCAACCCTACGCACACATTGAACTCAATATTACACTACTGCACGCAGCGTCGCCACCCGCTACACACAAACATTCTTTCTCACTTTCACTAAGAGATGCGCATAAGTAAAGATGAAAGATCCGACTCCAAAGAACTACGTAACGGTCGTACATTGATGATCGAACACTCGTGCGCCGCTTTGGTATTGTGTAAGCAATTTTGAGATGATATCGATAATCGATATCTCCCGGAATTATTATTTTGTTTAAGTTTTTATTAATAATTTTAAATTAATTGAATGTTTTATTTTATTATGGAACTATTAAACATTGCTCTGTGATCTCGGGGTTCCGGGTTCGAATTCCTAGTCATACAAAGGCTCGGACATCTCGAACGCAGCTTTGGTAGGTTAAGTATGAACCCGCATTTGGCATCCGCTGCGATTATTACATTATCATCCAGTAATTCAGTTACTTTAAAAAATATGGTAAATCTGGAATGACTGTGCCCTTATTCGTAATAAATTAAAGGTAGGTATTGTTTCGTATTCGGCTACAATCCAGCCGCCGGATATTCACGATAAGAGTTTTTTTTAATTTTAATAATCATAACCATTATCGAATAAATTTATTTTGAAACAATTTATGTTTCGACAAGTAGCATTCATTGTCTAACTTTTGAAATTTAAAGAGTTGCGAAATAAGCAACTAATGCTTAATTGCTAATAAGAGTTCACGAAGGAATGCAAACTAATCAATGCATAAATTATTTTCGTTCTAATTGCATTTCGTAATCCAGGATAATAGGTATGATTTTATCGATAGCGACTAATTGGCTTTCACTTCACTAGTTGACACGGGGAAATCCCACCGTAGGTTTTTTACAACTTTGCTGTCGTAGTGCGTGTAGAAATTTGGCAACGTCGCAAAAATAAGGAATCAACTTACTGGAGACTATTTATGAATTATTTTAACCAAAATTAATGTTATCTTCGAAGATATGCATTTTAGAACCCATGTTCTTTGGAGTTTATTAATTATTTTTAGTGGTAGAATATAACCTTAGAGTTATGGGAATTGAAAAAATACAGGTTGTAGATTTTAGCTGATATTTCCATATGACAAAAAGTGCACCAGGCTTACGTTGGATTGCCTGCAACTGGCTTTATCCAATGTTTGAAGTCTTCGCTATTTTCCCATTCGGATCTATATTTTTGTAGATAACATTTTTTCGTAAGGGGAACCTTCATATTTGTAGAATAAACTCGCTAGTTATCGCTTCATTAATTAACAACCCTCAAAACAATTACATAAGATGATAAGCCACTTGCTTAACACAACTCGTACGAATTGACTGAATTTTTTTAACTTTCTTCATCATAATACGTGGTAGTTTCTATTACAAAGTAGTTTCTATAGCAGTGTCAATAAAGAGCTTTTTTATTCGGTCTATTCGAGTTGCGTAACTTTATCAGGAAATCCCCCAACATACTCGGCGGTGTTGCCTGCCTACCACTACTAAAACCACACAGATTAATATACATAGTCGATCGATTTGGATTACATAATTTTGTATTATACCTTCGCGAACAAGAAAATTCCAGAAGTAACCAGAAGTGGCTAGATATTATTTAATGGCTAGAACGATTTATTTTGTAGCTAAACCCATCGAAAATCCGCTAGATCTAGCCAAAAAGTGTCTAAAACGGCAACACTGTGTACGCGTCGTAAAATTTCTACAATGAAGCTTATCTGACAGCTGTCATTTGTATGACAAAAAAGTTAATGGTGGATGGCCGGCTATGATCGCGTTCTTTATTATAACCGCTGCGATCAGCCCGTTCTAGCGTGGTTTCTTAGACAATGGGCCCCTTTTTACTGGGTATGGAATGCAATGAGCGTGTTTTATTCTAAAGTAGGATTATTTTAAAAGAACTTTACACCAAATCAGCCCTTTTTCAGCAGAATTATGAAGTAAATGGTACAGTAAATTAAAAAAAGGTAAAAATGTCAGTGAGCTCCTTTTTTTCCTGTGCCCTTCATTTATAATAAGAATGTAACGAATTGAATAAAGAAAATATGCTCTCTTCAAAAATCTAAAAATTATCTCTTTTAAACATAATCAGTCCTAAGATTTGAGATTCCTCGTATCATAAACCAACTACCTATAAACCTTTTATTTTCTTTTTTTCTACTTATCTATGGCTTAAACACTAAATCACATTCATACCTTGTTACTGTATCTACTTGTCATTGTTTTATAAGTTACGACCAATTTTTTCTTAATAGTTAAATATAAAGTTAAGTCAAAAATACAATCACAGCTTCTGATTTGATATCAATGTATAGAAGTATTACTTAAGGCACTTAGGGCACATATCAGGTAGCTCACTACAAGTGTCATGAAGCCACCTGTGGCTTTGAATCCATTCAACATTTGGACCTTCTTTGTCGCAATAATAGCCTTTGCAAATAACACAATAATCATCGTCGTCGTCCTTTACGTCATAATCGGAATCATCACATAATGATATTTGTTCAATTGAACTTTCAGAGCTAGCTCTTATGCGTTGCGTTAACTTCTTTTTTGATGATGCCTTCTTGTTTGTAATTTTACTCTTTGGTTTTATCTTGTTTTTAGTTCCAGAAATGGACGCTCCCTTGTTCGGTTCGCTTCGTAATGTTTTTTTTCTTGAACTGTTTCTAGTGTTTTTTTTTTGTTGCTTTTAAATCTTTTGATGTGCTCGGTTTTTGTTTCGTTTCTGTCTTCTTTTGTTTTTCAATAGTCTTATTTTCAGAGATTTTCATTTTCGGAATTAAAGCGGCTCTTTTTTTAATGGATTCTTCTAGACTTATGTGGACTTGATGTCAATTCTATTGTTTTTTGAATACCTCTTTTCCTCTTACTCATCGATTTATTTTGTGGTGCGGGTGAAAGATCACTTATAGGAATAATAAGTTTTTCTCTAGATGTAATATTCGTATCAGCTACGCCCACGTTGCCAGCTTCACATGAGTTGGTATTCAAAACTACATTCCCACCACTCATCTCAATAGACTGTTTGTCATCAATGTATTTTGTGTCTGGTCGGCCAGAAGATTTTAAACTTGCATTTTCTGGCTTTTGCTTATCCACTGAAATTTGCTTTGCATGACCCATTACATCGGGGTTTAAACAATTTATAACTAGGGATTGCAATGTTGCAGGATAATAGTGTCTTTTTTCGTCGACATCATTCATATAAACATTAGGATTCAAGTCATTCAAGTCAGTGGGATCTGCAGTAATTGATGGTGACTGGGACGGAGTTTCAACATCCGTGTTATCCGGTGAATTGTGTGCTTCTAATCGCTCAGGTTTTGATGTATTCAGCTCAGCCTGGCGCGGAGTTGTTGGACTGAAAATACTTATATCTTCGTTATTGACCGCTAATGTCTCAGATGGAAGAAAATCGTGATCTTTAAAGACGTTACGGTTAACTGGCCAGATCCCAGTTGCTTTATATCCGCTTACTGCATTCCCCACGGTCGCAGCTCTCATATACGCTTGATTAAATAATTCAGTGACTTCCTACTGAGTTACGGCTTTGCCTGGATTCGACCTTAACCATGTCTCTACCGATTGTATATAGTACTTGCTAATAGGTCCAAAAATTTAGATGTCCAATGATTGGAGCCTGTGGGTAGTGTGTCCGGGCAATTGCAGCAAAACTATGTTACCTATTTTCTCGTGGTAATTTAATTGCTTCAACATTTCTGGAATGTGTTGTGTGTCCATCTAGTAGTAAGAGTAGGACATATTCGATTGTTATGTCTGTGGTTTCTTTTACGAATCTAATTCTTATTGGCCGACAATACCGTGGTGAAGATGGAGTAAGGTTTTGCCATATTATTTTTCTTTCAGGTCCGTAAACCAATTGAAGTAGTACCATGGAACTTTGGAATATGTTTGCATCAGAATCGGCTTCATTTTCAAATTTCATTTTGTACTGCATCTGTCGAGATCCGTCGCAGCCCCATTTACTTATTAATACTAAAGACTGTTTTTCTGATTCATTTAATTGTTCTACTATCTCACCAAGATGTAAAATCAATCACTGTGCTGTGTGATCCATGAGATTTTGAAACCTTACTTCAGCGCATGTTTCAGTTACACGGTGGATTTCAGGATAGCACTCTTTCTTTAACTTTTGCAATATCGAATAGCACGGATAAAGGCTTGGATTCGTTTCCCGCACTATTTCATACTGGGTCTGTGTTAGTCCCGCTTCAGTATACATAAACAAGGCACGTAAATGTGTTAATTTGTTTGATTTTTCCTGTTCCATTTCAGCAATATTTTTTTTTTATTTTTTTATTAGCAGATCACAGCAACATTACATTTGTAATAAAAATACATATAAAACATACATGTGCCAATTAAGAGCCGCAATTTAAAAATAACATAATAAAGTAAACCATTATCTTAAATATAAAATTACCATGCAGCAGGCATAGCTCCTACCGTTCCATTCGTGAGTTACATTAGCTAGATTTATGAGATAATAATAAAAATAAATAAACAGAAATGTAGGCTCAGGTATCCCACGCGATCACCTGTTTACGTATGTCGATGTATGTGAGTTTGTGTGTATTTGTATGTGTGTGTATGTGTATGTGTGTGTATGTGTATGTGTGTGTGTCTGCCGTGTGTCACTCAGACCGAAGTTTTTGCTGCACTCCCCTAACAAACTGAGCCCGCCGAAGTAGAAATATATCGACCGTACGGGAGAAGCGGGCCTCATACACATCAATAGCTCTATTGATGGGCGAGTCCAGGGCGTAGCCGCTACGTACTCGACCATAGTGGAGCAGGCGAGGCCAGCGACCTCCTCGACGCGCGGGCGCATCCCCCGCACAGAACGAAATCCGGGACAGCAAATCTGGACTATCCACCTCGCTGTGAAGTACATCGTGCAGAAGCCTAATATCTGCAATCAAACGCCTATCCTCCAGGGAAAACATTTTATATTTAATCAGGCACTCCTCATATCCCAATCGTTCGCATCCAGCAATGTAGTTAAAACGCCTAAGGAACGCTTTCTGTATGGACTCCAATCTACCACGGTGGTTCGCATAAATTGGAGACCACACAGGCGACGCGTATTCAAGTACACTCCTAACATATGCGTAGTAGAGAGTTTTAAATGCTGCAGCTGAGTTAAGAGGCTTACACGCCCTATATATGAAGCCCAACATTTTCACTGCCTTCACAGCGATGTGCTCATATTGTGCGATAAAAGTCAATTTAAAGTCAAGAATTATACCCAGATCCCGGACCTGGTATACCCTATCAATTATGCTACCGTCCAACTTGTAGGAGTAGGGGTCTGTACTCCTCTGTCTAGTAAAAGAGATCGTTTGACATTTCTTGACGTTTAGCTGGAGACCATTCCGGAAACAGTACTCAGAGACTCTATCCAGGTCCTCTTGTAGTAATGTGCACCCAACTAGCAAAATTAGTCGTATAAAAAACTGCAGCACGTTTTTCATTCAGCTATTGGTGGAGAGAAAGATCTGTAAAATGTCGAAAGAGAGCTCTGTTCACGTTCTCTCGACCCGATTTGGGCGCACTTCTCTCAGCTTCAAATGCTATGAATATTGTAAAATCATCGCTTAAACAACCAAATAGTCGAAAGAATACCGAGTAATCGCAACTCGAATGTTAAAAAGTGCTATGAATTGATATCAGACTGCCATCATTCCACACATTAGCTGTTTACAAGTCGGTAGAACTTCTTTCATTCGACTTATTTATAGTAAAATAGCAGCCCGCTTGCTATCACTCGACTGTTTAATCGCGTAAACATTATCAAGCGACGTTCATAGAACGTTATATTTGTCGTGAAATTATAAGTCCGTGTTGTACGAGTTCGTGATTATAATTAAAGTAAGTATTCTGCCATTTATAAATTTTGCCGCAGTTTTTGTGAAAGTTAAGTATTACTTGTCTGAAGTCACAAACATTTAGTTATCCGAAGCGATTATCATATGCGGATTTAATTTTTTCGTCTATATACCTCAAATTTTAAGTAATATTTTCATGGGCCCCACGATTTCTTGGTAAAAACTGAATCACATATAATATTAATTTAATTATTAAAATTGACTCGCCATTTATAGCACTAACTTTATCATCACAAAGCATTCACTCTGCCTTTAGCCGAGAGACAGAATCGAGGATTCCATTTTACAACTTCTAAGAGCGCCATTACAGCTTGTTTAGGGTTCCTCGTGTAAAATGTTAAATCACTGTTTTTTGTCATTACCTCATACTGGTGCAAAGTATCTACACTTTTCAAGCTTAACGTCACAAGTTTGGTGTAAGCTACAATATTATTAAACTATGTATAAGCAGGTGTATGTATGGATAGGTATAATATTTTATTTTGTCGTTTTTAGGTGCCTGATAATAAAATGGTAAACTATTTGGATATTGATAAATTTATAACAAAGGACGACATAAAGCAGCTTAAGAAATCGGAATGGCCTTGGAAGGAAACGCACTTTATAATTATGCAAAACTGTTACTCATGCGGCACTTTTATTGATAGTAGTGCGGGAACAAAGCCTACTCATTTTATATTGTCTGATAAAAGAATTAAATTATTACTGAGCTCGTTATTTTTTTGGTGCCCGAGTTGCTCAAAATATTCAATTTACAATCACTATCCAACCGACGAATGTTATTATTGTAACTAGGATTATTAAAACGTAAAACGATGTAAGTATCTCCATACCTATAAATGTACTTATGTACTTAGAAATGCAACACTTGAACTAGTCAAGGGGAATTCCCACCTGTCTGCGTAGAATAGGAGCGGTGAAGTGGGGGGATGGGTCGAAGCGACCGCGGCGTACACTGCATTGCTTAGTTTAGTATCTTAAGAATTAACGTACGGAAAGGACGCTCTGACGTTGAACATTTTTAGTGTTTAAAGCTTGCAGGACGATTTGGTGGTACAATTATAACAATAACGGAAATTTATTGAGTTAAAATCTTATGTTTGAGTAACGTGGTGTACTTTACTGTGCGCAATTATTACGTGAACCCCTACTCTCCAAATTTAACGCGTTAGTTGATTTTAGCAAAAAATACGTGTCTAACTTTTTGTTATTACCGGATTGAGAGGTACGCCCGGTTTCCGAAAAGCATGTCAAGTATTGAATTTTGTAACAGAGTGTCATAATTAACAATCTGCTAAACAAATTTGGGTTTCTGAAAAGCTATTCACCGTAAAATTATCTAATTAGACTGTTTGACTTTTTTCATTTACTCATTCATGTTTGTTTCTATCCAAGAAGTTTCTAAATACTCCTTGTAACATCCAACGCTCTAGTTTTGTCTCTTCCGTTGACAACAAATGTCAAATTCGACCTTTGTCACTTTATATGACGGCCTCCGTGGCGCAGTGGGAAAGACCTTGCCTCTGAAACGCGGGGTCCGGGTTCGATCCCCGGTCATATCTGTGTTTTTTTTTTATTCTATATTTTTTTGGGAGCTTTTGTCGATGACATGTCATTCCCATTGAACATGATTTGTTCATATTTTATTTATTATTTATATTTATTTATTACACAAATGCGCAGATTTGGATAAAAGTTTGGAAATGTTGACGCAAATGAATGAATCACGCAAAATCTACTAGGCAAATGGATGAAATTTGGTACACTAGTAGAAAAATCTCGAGAATAGCATATATATAGATAGGGTATTTTATTCCGAAATTCTCACGGGAGCGAAGCCGCGAGCTGCGACTAATAGGTAAAACCATCGATAAAATATTATGTTTTATCGATGGTAAAACGTATTTTTTTTTCAATTTGTACGAACGTTTTATGTTTTCATCGAAAATTTCGCGCAGAAAATCGATAGATTTTATAAAATACTGGTGAAATTTATCGTGACACTTTGTTAATTGATCGATTTTCGCGAATTATCTCTGAAGATTATAACATGCTGTCAACATGCGAAAAAGCTTTCCGGAAACCCAAATTACCTTAATCGGCCATTAATTCGATATCTGACATTTGCTACATCATTTTTTCATTGATTTGCGTTTCAGAAACCGGGTGTAAACCTAGTTTATTATTAGCGAAGAGTGACGGTTTTGGTGATCGATAAATTTTTTGCTTTACTGAAAATGATTTGTATTCCACCATAATAATATTATTTGTATTATGAGCCTTAACAAATACTTAAAGCATTATTTTATATATTAATTAAATAAAATGTCTAGTTATCATATTATACCATAATCGACATGAATTTGTTTTCAGCATGTCATTTAAAATCGTGGAAACAATTGAAAAAGGGAAATATGTACTAACCGCCGTCCCTACGTCTTGGGAAAATCAAGGTAATCTACGTTGGCCAAAAATTAAAAGTGAAAAATTACGACGTGATCCATTTTCGATACCTGAAGATACCTGGCGGAGTATGAGTTGTATTGTTAAAAGGAAAAATATTATGAGCTTTGAGGAAGCAGAAACGGAAATGAGAGCTATGAGTGACGTTAGTGATACAGATCAAGAAATGTTAATACAGCATTTGCCAAGTAAACCCACAAATGTAAAAACTGATTTCAATAAATTAGCTCGCCAATGTTTGGAGACGGCGGCTCAGGTATTTCTTTTAGATAATTATTAGCTTTAACTTGCATTGCATGTATAGATCGATATTTACCTAATTTATGTTTTATTTAAGTGCCTTCATGGTATAGTGGTTAGAGCGGTTGGTTCTCACGCAGAGTTCGCGGGTTCGATTCCCGGTGGAGACAACTACTTTTGTTGTTGTTTAGTTTGGTGAAGACATTGCAGGATGATCACCGGGAGGATGATGACCGGAGGGCACGTTAAGCCGTAGGTCCCGGCTGGTGCCTTTGACAGTGGGGTAAACCACGTCTGAGACCTGTTAGTCGATTTCATTGTGTCGTACTTCTTCCATGCTGGTCTGGGAGAAAAAGAAAAACATATAATCTACCAGCTGCTTCTCTTCCCGCGCAGGTCGTAAAAGCCGACCGAGGGAATTGGGCGAATGGGGGAATCGTGATCGTGAAAACCCATCACTATTGATTTTCTTTTTCAACAACACGCCCACCATTTTGCTAAACATGGCCTTTGGGGTCTTGTGGCCCTAGGATCTATCTACCTCGTAAGGGACAAAGACATACTATATGTATGTATGTACTTCATTCGATCCAAGAACCCACACGATATGATGCCATCGAGCTTATACTATGTGAATTAGATAAATAAATATTAAACTATACTTATTTTTTTGCATTATAGAAACTTTTATTTATTATATACCGTATATGTACGTTGAAGTATCGTTTTATTTTTAGAGACAGAACAAAAGCAAGGTGATAGATAATAAATATATTTATACAGGTGTAATAAAACAAGAAAGTCATATCATAATCATCATCATATCAGCCGCAAGAAGTCCACTGCTCATAGGCCTCCCCCAGAGATTTCCAATATGATCGGTTGTAAGCGGCCTGCATCCAGCGTCTTTCTGTGTCCGACGCTGCGCTTGCCGTTACGTGGTCTCCGTTTAGAACCTTTCTGCCCCATCGGCCGTCGGTTCTGCGCGCTATGTACCCCGTCCACAGCCACTTCAAAGAACTAATCCGCTGAGCTACTCGTATGTCGGTCGCCTTGGTTCTTCTACGGATCTCCTCATTTTTGATTCGATCTCGAAGAGAAATACTAAGCATATCAAGGTCGCTCAAAGAACTATGGCCCTCTCCATAGTTCTTTGAGCGACCTTGAGCCTTCTTATGAGGCCCATAGTAAGGCACCATTTGATACGTTGAAAATGATCACCAAATATTAATACAACCTGTATAGGCATGATGTCTTTTAACCTTTTTATCTTAAAATTTACTATTGTTTTAGATTCATAACCCCCCGCCTGCTTCAAATATTATATTGGAGCCCCCATCTTTGGATAGCAATAAAAATATCCTGTCCAAGAATGATGCAAGAATGGAACCTGTTATCCGAGAGTACCTCGTTTTTTCGCCATCTAACAGTCATAATAGTAAACCAGAAGCAGTGCAACCAGTACAAGTTCAGGTAATGATAATTCATGAAATAACATTATGTCATAACCATTTTTGGTTAACAATCTTTTTCCAATAACGTATTTTTGTTGTAAGCACTCATATAATTCTTATCATGATTTGTACAAAAGTTCGGCGCGTATGTGTTGATATTATTTTTTTTATCAAATAATTGTTTAACTTATAACTAGAAATGTATTTCAGGATATAAATATATTTGAATACGGAGAGAATGCACCTAGAATAGACAATGCTAATTCTGATATGTTTACTAAACACACTCATGAGGAAACCGGTATAGGATATGAAGAGCAACAAGTGTCTATGACAAATACGGACATTTTGATGGCAGCTATAAACAATTTAAGTACAAAATTGACATCTCTGGAATCCAAAGTTGACAACTACATTGCTAGTAATTCAAAGAATCAAATAATCATCACCATGAACCAAGAACAGATAATGCAAAAACTATCTGAAACATCAGCCCAATTCGATGAATTCATCAAACGTTCATCAACATTTAACTTGTGCCGGACAGAAGATTTAAATAAAGGGATTAAATATATATATATATAATGAAGAAAGTTTCAACGCATTTGAAGAGTTATTGAAAAATAAGCAACAGCTAGAAGAGATGACGAAAATTTATTCAGTGGTATGCGGCAAAGGTAAAGGCAGGGCGATCAATAATGCATATGCATTATGCGATGCGATGTTTGATCGGAATTTTTTGAATCAATGTTCTTGGGCTGGAGGATCTCACGGGGAAGCCACAAAAATTTGTTTTAAAAGTTACAAACGTACCATTGATTTCTTTTTTCATATAATCCACGCATCAGATAATCAGTTTACGAAAATTGAATGTGAATCTTTTTTTAAGAACATACTTCGAAATGCTAAGAAAAGGTGTGAATCTAAACAGTTGAAAAGGTCAGCTCAAAAAATAAGACAAAAAAAGAAAGAGCCTAAAGAAAACGAATCACCAGAAGTCGCAAATGAAGAAATAGACGAGCCTAATGCAGCTTCTAACGAAGAACAGGAATCTGCCATAGATAACATTCCAGAAGCAGTAAATGACATCAGCAACAATCATAATTTACTTTTCCTGGAAACAAGTGTGTAGAAGAAAATGTAACATAAATTTTATCGAATACCGTGTGAAACCAATACACCATATCTTCAGAAACCATATATGTATTTAGCAATTTATGTTTAAAGGTTCTAGTAGTTCTTGTGGTTTAAAGGAGGTGTTATTCGATGTTCAGAAATATATTTATACTTAGCTATTCATGCCATCAAATTTTAAAGAGAAAAAATATAAGTTTTAAGTTATTAACGAAAACATTAATTACCCATGCATTTGCAAGAAAGATAAGGTGTTTTGGCTTCACACAGTTGTTTGTTTTGTTGTACAGCTGTCATTTACTGCATACAGCTTTGGAAATACACTTTATTTTAAAACATGTCATCAATTTACTTCGTCTTTTTTCTTTACCTGTTCTTTTTTAGTTTCCAATATGTTTATTTTTTTCTAATTTAGGTGCTACCTCAACTCCGTAGCATTCCCCTGACATGTCAGATTTATTAGCTAAGTTAATTATCACATATTTCATATAAATTTAATTTTAAGTACATGATCGGTGATTGCTCTAGTCAAGGGAGCGCTTGTCATAAAATATACGGGTTATGAGTACAAAGTTTTTTTAATGTTCAGTTGATTGTTGAAAGACTGTTGAATAGTAATAATAAGAAAATAAAAAAATAAGTATATTTTAGCACTTTTTTATCGGATTGACATTCGAAATGACGATCTAAACATTTGCGTTTCCAGTCGAGAAGGTGATAGAATTTACTAACATTTTGATTTGGACGGTTAAAAGCCAATTGAACTAATAGAATAAGTCCAAAATATGTAAATTTTTCATAAACTAGATGGTTAATTAATATCTAGTTTTTATGATAGTCTTAGTTACAGAAACTGTTTTTTTTTTAAGTATAATTTTATTTTCTGCTGCTCTCTGATTTGTACTTCTAAATTTATTGCTTAAAAATTTAAATGTTGTACACTATACTGCTGGTGAGAGAAACTAGATATTAAATATTACGCTCAAAGACCGAAATCGCTCATTGAGCGAAAAAAAGCTCACAACGAGTTGTGGTATCTGTAAAACAGCCACATCACGAAATTCGTGTTATAGCTCTTATGAAAACGCGATATCACAACGCGCCGTTAGCCGTTTTTTCGCTCAATAAAATGAGTGATTTCAATTTTGAGCGTAAAATATATAAACAAATTTTAGTTACTGTTGATTTGATATGTTTAAATTTTATAAATCTGGTCTCTTATGTATCTCATTTAGAATTCTATCAAATTTTAGATTAAGTCTAATTGAATTAATGATTAGTAACTACTCCATTCCATTTATTTAGAGTTGAAAGATGCGTACTTTTTCGTTTTTTTTGTCGTTGTTATCTTTCGTTTCGATTGCTAATAAAAATGACACACAATATTATTTGAGTGTTTTATTGTTTGATTAATTATAGAGTATGTAACAAAGGAGAAAAATATATGTATGAATCATGAGTCACTGCAAACAGTTTACTCTTAATATCACTCACTTGACACATAACAGCAGTTTTTTTAATATTATTTGTGTTACATTTAAATATATTTAAAAGCGAGGACTTGATTGGTTCGTCAAACACATCAGTTAAATTGAGAATTTGATTTCCTTGAATCTGTATGCAACCAGAACTACTCAATGAAATAGCTTCGATTTCTATGATGTGATTTTCGGAACCGGAACCGGTCTAAGCGATACTTCACCCCAGAACAGCGTCTGTTGCTGTATAAGGCACAGGTGCGGCCACATATGGAGTATTGTTCCCATCTTTGGGCTGGGGAAACCGCCGACCTGCTTAATCACTTAGATTCTATACAGAGGCGCGCCGTACGAATTGTCGACGATACCGTACTGACAGGCAAGTTGGAACCACTGGCTGATCGAAGGGACTTTGGCTCCCTGTGTGTGTTCTACCGGCTGTACAATGGGGAGTGTTCTGAGGAATTATTTGATCTGGTGCCCACAGCACAATTCCGCAATCGCACCACCCGCCGTGGGCTGGGTACTCATCCCCATTACGTGGACCCTCTAGTGGTGTCCACGCGAAGATTCGAAAGAACGTTTCTCGCTCGTACGATTCGGATGTGGAATGAGCTCCCAGCAACGGTGTTTCCTTTGGTCTATGACATGGGATCGTTCAAGAGGTATATTAGAGGTCTCCTTAGAGGCGGGCAACGTATTGGTAGCACCCCTGGTGATGCTGATGTCCATAGGCGGCGGTGACCACTTTCCATCAGGTGGCCCGCATGCCTGTTTGTCTGCCGGATAACATAAAAAAAAAAAAACAAAAAAAAAACTAAGGAACCATTTGTCTGGACCATACGATGAAAGCATAAAGTCTATGAATTGGAGTTTCAACTTCTCGGATTTATATTTAATTATTTGTGGGTACGAGCTGGTACGGTTTTCTTTCAAGTTCTCAATTTCAATAACATGTTTTTCACTGAGTCTTCTTGCTACTTGAGCCAGAGGATTATTTCCTTGCCTTATTAATTTTTTGATAGAAAACAATTTATTTTCAAAAGGATAGGCATTGTAATCTTGTAGTTTTCCAAATCGTCTTACTTCTGAAACTATATGGGATAAGTTATGAACGTTGCTTGTTATATAATCTTTGCTATAAAACTTATCAAAATCTTCGATAAAACAATCGAGTAATTTCTCTGCAAGTTCTAAAAAATGAAAATATTTTTCATTCGAGCATATCGTGATAGCACAAAAAAAACATAAAAAGTGTTGATATGCCTCAGAACATAGTACATCTTTTAGAATTGCAAAGCTCAAGTAATACAGGAATGTTCGAAATTCGGATGCTTTCCAATACGCTAACACCTCTAATGATCTTGTAGAACGATGTATCTCTTTGGGTGTTTTACAAGTCACTAAAAACTTTCCAACCTTTTGAATATCCTGCGCTCGCCACTTGGTTATATATTTGCCAAATTTACCATCTTTCCATCCAACCAATAGTCTTTTCATAACTCCTAAGTCAATAAGATGAAGAGAATCGGAAACGGGAAAATCTTCCACCATGTTTAAATCAAGTTGTAATAATGGTGAGTCACGTTTGTGGTGTTCTCCATATTTTTTGGCACGGAAATCTTCGTTGTTTCTTGCTAGAGATCTTGCTTTTAGAAAAACTACTGTATGCGAATTATGAGAATACTCTCCCACTGTAGTACACTTCAAGCATCCGTGTTTACTGTTGAAATTAGATACACCTGAAAAGTAAGTACAAACTATTAGTTTTAAGATTTAAAATTATTTATTATGTACATTTAAAGTTAATAACTGTCAGCTGATGAAATATATTTTATTATGCCAGTTTATTTCACATTTAGAATTCAATAAAAATATGTTTTTATACAATCTTAACAACAAATTCGTTCAACTGCGACAAAACAAACATTTTTATTTTGTTATTTATTGTAATGTTTTTGTTTATTTACTTAACTTTAATCAAAGCTCTGGCAGGTGAGTCGCAGACGAAGGCTTTAATTTTTATTTTGACAATCTTTTCAGTTCCTGTTTTTGTTATAATACTGAGCCCATTTTCAAGGTCTTTAATTTCACCCACAAAGTGTTCTAAATATTTATCTAGGTCCGATGGTTTTTCTTGACCTACATATATTCCGACAACTAGGGGCGAAATTGTCGGTATTTCTACTATTTTACACAATATTGGCCAAAATTGAAGTTTTGAGCTATTATATACTGGTAGGCCGTCAATATTTATGAGAAGACTTAAAACATCAAAATTGCAGCCAATAATTTTCAAATATTTTTGTAAAGGTTCAGTTAATCCATTGTGCCAGTATAATCCAGAACCAACTACAAATAAATTAATTTTTGATGTATCTGTTTTTAAAATAGTACGGGGATCTTTTGGCAGTATATACGGCAGTCTTCTATTTAAAATTGTCGTCAATTCTCTTAAGGCATCATGAGAAATGTTAAATCGGAGTGCCCACTCTTTAAAATCAGACCGAAACTCATTATTTAAAGATTCATTGTCTTCGGTGTTTGAACTATCATTGGCCTCAGACTCTGATCTGTAATTGTCATTATCATCACTGTTATTATAATCAGATTTGCTATCACATTCTGAGTCTTGATTACACGACATTTTTTCAGCACGAAAACTCTCTTTATTAGAAGATGGAAAACAGATTCCATTATTAGGTGTGTGAAAATTACCTACGGAACCCTCACTAATATTTAGCGATTGTTCTTTGCCATCTGTTACTGTCAATGAACATGTTGCCTGTTTCAATTGAGCGTAAATTTTATTTACTTTCCGTCGGTAACCACCACTTCTTTTAATTTTTTTCCACCGCTTACAATCCATTGTCGCAAAACGAAATAAATACGGTTGTTGCAAAAGCGTACACTGATTTAACAAAATGGCGTGCATAGTGCTGTAAAAGATTTCATTTAGCTATAACGCTGTATACTGACTTTCAAATAATGTTTAGACCACCTCCGATGCTGTAATAGATAATTTAGAAGCATTTTCTCAACTTCGAAATTTTAATCAAATTAAAGCCTCCAGAAAGCTGTCATATAACATTTGAGTGCAGAAATAGCAACTGTAATGCTATTTTGACGAATGAGTTGCCTTTACTCTACAATATTGTTCTTGGATTCAATTGTCGAATAAAAGTGCTGTAAAAGGTATTTTGATGATAATTTGGCAACTCAATTGCCTTTAAAGAATTGTCATGAGAATTATGGTCGTATGAACGTCATTCGAAGATGTATTTATAGAATTATCGAGTGAATGCAATAAAAATCTGCCGAGTAAACGTTTACTAGATATGTTTACACAGCCAAAAAGCATTTGATGCAATACAATCTAGAAATATGCGTTTATACGTCTTTTTGAAATAATGGGATCTTTCATACGAGTGTTTCTCGATCCATAGTCGGGAGAGAACTTTCTTATACGATTTTTTTGCTGGTTGGGCGTGACCGTCGAAAGAGAAGGAGAAAGCGCCGCCAGGAATCCCCAGCCGTGAGTCATAGCGTTCTATTGTCATCAGTGATTCCCGACTTCGACCCGTTGGTAGATAATATAGATATGTGGTTGAATGTGATAGAAGCTAAGCTTTTAAGTGGTCTGATGATATGGTCAAGTACCAGGCTTTGCAAAAGTTTCGCAGTACGGCGAAAACTTGGCTTGATTCTTTCCAAAAAAATGGAACTAGGTGGACCACGTGGAAGTGGAAACAATGGCGTGATACATTGTCAGATACATTTCAAATTAAATGCAACATGTTTGCCTTGCTTAAACAGTTAATTAACGCGAAACCCGAACCAAATCAATCGTTATATGATTTTTTTTTCCAATAAAAGGGGAAAATTGATAGATTACACTTAGATTTCAAGGAACAAGATATTATTTCGGTAATAGTAGGGTCAATCGGTGATCCAAATATTACTACAGCGGCAGAGGCGGGTAATTTCTAATTTTGTGACGACCTAGCTTCTTTCTTACATAGTAAAAATTATACGATGGAGAAAACGATCCAGTCAAAATTTGTTTCTGCACCTAAGCAAAATTACAAACAGATACCAGGCAATTCCGAACAAAAACAAAATGTAGGTAGACTGGAAAACCCGAATGTACGAAATAATTTTTCGTGTTTTCGATGTGGTGAGTCAGGCCACAAGCGAAATGAATGCAATTTGAATTATAACGTTAAATGCCATTCTTGCAGCAAGCTTGGCCACGTAGAAGCAGCTTGTAAATCAAAATTAAAAACTAAACCGGAAAACAAAGTAGAAGTAAAAAAAATAATTGAAAGTGGGTCAAAACAAAAATTCTGTAAAAAGTTGTCGTAAACGGAGTTGAATGTGAGGCTTTCTTTGATATGGGTAGCGACTGCTCGTTGATAACGGACAGTTTAGTGAAACATTTTGCATCCATTTCGTTTAAATACCTCAATATCCTTAGTGGGATTTACGAATAATTCCTCTATCCAAGTTAATGAAGCGGTCGCTGTTACATTACAGTCAATGACACGTTAGCGTACGGTCTATAACTTGAAAATTAAGCATCTGGGTAAGGCAAGAGTGTTATTTTCGTAATCAGTGATAAAGATTCTATAGTGCATAGGGGTCAGGTGCATTTCCGAAAATTTCCACCTGTTTTGTATGCGCCGCCTTCAAAGTGATATTAATATGCGTCAAAGCAGCAGGTAACATGAATTGCTGGGGCCGCAGCATCAGCATCCAAGTTGGGGCCGAATGCCCAGAGTCCTACAGCTCACGTTCTCACAGAACGACACCTAGAACGCCTAGAACAAACATACTTCTTGTTGCATTATCTGCTTTGTTGACATGCAGCGGTCACCTGCATCAGCTCATAGGCCATACACCGCTTTGCAACTTTTGCATAATGCGAGCATAACGTTGCACTGCAGCGCAGCATTCATAGCGGGCACTCACAAGAGCCACTGGTGCTATAATTGAAGTTCTTTATTCAACAGGAGTACTAAAGTAGGATGATGCCTAAATATTCGCAACGTGTATCTAAATAATGGCTGACGTGGTCGCATAAATTCAATTGCCCAAGCAAGGTTATTTATAACGGGAAAACCTAATTAATTTTGTGGCAGCATTGTTATTTATACCTAGGATCTTTCACGTACCAAACTTGGTTGTTTACGATGAATCCGCCCCATTATCGATAAGTTACTTTGAAAAGCCAATTCTTTAAATAACTACTACACAGTAGTAGATAACATTATCAGTGTTGATTTTCGGCCAGCCACAAGACCGCTATAAAAAAAACAGTGGACAGTGACTGCTCATCACTTAAAGTGCAACACTTAAGTAACAAACATAAACAAAAGGCCCCAGAGCCGCAGAACTTTATCCGGTCGCAATGGCGTTACAGAAGAAAAATAAATCACAGGGAGGAAAGAAAAGTTTTACAGTAGATGACTTCACGAAACGTGGGTTCCGTCGACCGTGTGGGGCCCCCTTTAACGTCAACCAATATTTGAATTTTGATCATGAGTATCGCCGGTTTCTTCTGCCCATGAACAAAATTAAAGTAACTTTCTTTAACAGCAAATCCTTCCAAGTGCTCTACAACTTCGATGCCACAAGAACGGAGGAAGATCGCCTGCTCATCAACTGGGATACCCTGACACCTCTATTCGGAGAAGTAACCCCAGCGGGGTTCAGAAGTTTCGTCAGACTCTCGAAAATAGCGACGTTCGTCGGAAGGCGCATCCATCTCGACCAGTGCGAAGTCGGCTTACACAACTCCTGTTTCTGTGAAAGAATGCCGAGAGATGACCTGGAAAATTTTTGGGACTCGTGCAGTGATCGACACTTCCATCATTTCTGTTCAATGCACGTACGCTCGTGGTTGTATCTGTATCTAGATCCGAAGATTTTATTCCAAGAATCGGAACAGCTGTTCTACTAGACCGTCTGGCGGGTACACTCGAGCAATCCAGATATCTTGAAGTATTATTCAACAGGAAACCGCAAGGATATAGCGATTTTACTTGATTCGGCAAGCTCCTTTGGTTATTCCAGCTTTTGCACAATAAATCGAGTGATATGTTTATGAATATAGTGATAAATAAGTATTTAATTAAATTAAGTTATCAAGTATGTATACTTTGTTGTGTATTCCTTTAAAGTACAGGATGACTGGAAGTAGTTGAGGAAATGTATAAGCACCATTTTCTGCAATGTCGATGCAAGTTGCATTTCCATTTTGCCACAGAGCACACCGAGCATAGGTATCACACTGCAGCCGTCATCCTTTTTTTCCGTTTTCATGGGTTACGAATGTAACATGGTAAGAACTAGGAATGCACAGCTTCGCTGACTTGCAGTGGTCAGCCGCGTTTGCTGGAGCATACATCACGTTGTCACTTTTGCATAATGTAAGCATAACCGCTAAAGTGCAGTGCAGTATGTCCAGCGGGCATTGTCAACAGCCACTACTATTATCGCGCTTATCACGCACACAATGCCGTATGTGCTTAATAGGTATTTGGAGGAGGTTCGGCGACGACGTTATCTTGGCCTGTCACATGACGAATGTCGGTAATGAATTCGCTGATGAATTGCAGTTGGCGTGCTCGGCGCGGTAGCTCGGATGGCGATGGCGACTTGTGTAGTACGTAGGTAAGCGGCTTGTGATCGGTGAAAATTATGGTTTCCTTCCCTTCAAACATTTTTCTGAAGTGTTTGAGGCCATATAAATAGCTAGTAGTTCACGGTCGAATGTACTGTACTTCTGTTGTGCGTCGGAGAATTTCTTCGAGAAGTGGCCGAGTGGCTGCCATCTGTTGCTAATTCGTTGTTGGAGGACGGCTCCAGCTGCTTTGTCGGAGGCATCTGAGAATATCGCCAATGTTCCATGGTGGGACGGGTGGGCGAGTAAAGCTGCCTTTCGAATGCTGGCTTTACAGGCTTCAGAATGCAGATGTTGATTGGTCGTCCCACTTTATTTCCGTTTTGTCTTTCTTCTTCGAATTATGTAGGTAATTGCTGAGCGGGGCTTGAATGGTAGCGGCGTTAGGTATGTTCTCTCGGTAAAAGTTGAGCATGCCGAGGATTCGTCGTAGCTCATCGATTGTCTTCGGTTTCGGAAAATCGGCGATTGCGTTGATTTTCTCTTGTGGCGGCTTGATTCCGTGCTTCGAGACGTGGTACCCGAGGAAATTGACTTCGCCATTGCCAAACACGCATTTCGAAGGGTTGATAGTGATACCGTATTCTTCTAGTCGTTGTAGGACTGTTCGAAGGTGTTTACGGTGCTCATCTTCGGTTCGGGAAGCGATGAGGAGATCGTCGACAAATGGAAAGACGTAATCCAGCCCTCGCAGTACTTCCTGGACGAACCGCTGAAATGTTTGCCCGGCGTTGCGGAGGCCGGGGCACATGCGTGGGAACTCGAAAAATCCGAACGGCGTTATTATTGCTGTTTTTTCGATGTCTTCTTCCTTGATTGGTAATTGTTGATAAGCTCGGTTCAAATCGAGCGTAGAAAAGACTTGACAACCGGCGAGATGGTATGTAAAATCTTTGATGCTTGGTATCGGGTAGCGGTCGGGTTTCGTAATACTGTTTAGGCGTCGGTAGTCGCCGCAAACTCGCAGATCACCGTTTTTCTTCGGTACGATGTGTAAAGGTGATGCCCACGGGCTCTTGCTCGGCCGACACAATCCTTGATCGATCATATTTTGGAATTCGTTTTTGACTCGATCGTAACGATTGTGAGGTTATAGGGCGGGCTCTGCAGTACAACGGTTGTCCGGATGTCTCGATGAAATGTTCCACGTTGTGTTTGGGATTGAGTTGAATCGAAGTGATGCGAGTGATTCCAGGGAAATCTGCTAGTATGCTGTGGTAGGACTGTTGCAGGTCGATGCTCCGAACTGTAGGTATTTTCGTGTGACAAACTGGTGCGTTGACTGCTAGGTTTGTGACGTCGTCGATTAGTCGGCGGTTCTTGAGGTCTACAATCAGTCGGTGATGTTGAAGAAAATCGGCTCCAATTATTGGTCTGCTGACGTCGGCGATGATAAATTTCCAGCGGTAAGGTCGGCGTAGGCGTAAATCTAGATCCAACGTCGTTTCGCCGTAGGTAGGTATCGCGGAGTTGTTGGCTGCGTAGAGTGTGAATGCCAGCGGTTGCGGTCGTGTTCCTTTCCTTTTCGGTATGACGGATATATTTGCACCCGTATCTACTAAAAAGGTGAGTTTCGACTTTCTGTCGGTAACGAATAGGCGGTGTGCTGTACTTTAAAACACTGGTTTCCGCCACAGCCAGTGTTTGTTTTAGTTTTCCGCTTTCTGTGCGGTGAATGAGCATGGCGACGTGCAGCGTCTGGCGCGATCTCCAAATCGGCGATGGTAGTAGCAGATTGGGCGATGCGGCGAGTGCGGCCGGGGTGGCGAGCGGGACGGTGGTCTGTAGCGCTGGTGCGACGGGCTTCGCTGTCTTGAGCGCTGGAAGTGGCCGCGTGCCGATTGATGCGCTCGTCCTTGCTTTAGTTCCGCGACCTCCATACTAAGCTTCCGAATTTCTTCGAGCAGGGTTTGATCGTGGATTTTGTCTTGAGCTTGAGACGCAAGTGTTGAGGACACGGCGGACACTTCGGGCGACTGTTGTAACACGTTGTCGGCGAGGTTCGCTAAGTCGACTAGTTTTGCGGTTTTGTGATATTTTCACTGACGGCGATTGCAGAGCGAACCTCGCCGACAACGTGGTAGATTTTTCTTCCACAGATGCTGCAGCACTGGTTCGGAGAGCTTTCCTCGGCTGAGCATTTTCATGTGGCGTAGCAGCTGGCTGGGTGTGCGATCGCCTAACTCCACTTCGTTAAGCAGCTTCTCGAGTTTCCGCTCGTCGCTCTCTTCGTATACGCTGATGAGACGACTTTTCAACGCGTCGTAAAATTCGGCGTCGTCGTTAGGTGGGTCGTAAATAATGTCGCACACTTGTTCCAGCTCTGGTTTGCCGAGTTGCGCGATGATCATGTCCACCAGCTGCCGTTTTCCTTTTTTCTGATCCGCTATGACCGACTCGAATCTGTAGAACCATAGTCGCGGGGTGTCGCGCCAAAACTGTGGGATGCGCAGCGAGAGAGCGATGCCTGCAATTTCTTGCTGATCCCGTTGTGAGTCTTGAGTCGCCATAGTTCCCGGTGCTAAGCTGTGTTCTTGCTTCTTGAACGTCGGTGGTCACCACTTTGGAGGTCTTGAGGTTACAATGAGTTAAACTCAGTAGACAAGTGTAGAATGGATATATTTGCAGAAAATGTGCCTAACTATATTTACAAATATGTACTACCTAAGCTTGCGTGTTTGATCTAGCAAATTTGCATTGACCAATCGGAAAGCCCGACGCGAGGTAGCTCCCCACTCCTACCGAACGCGCGTGGTGCCGCTATAAATAAGCGACACAGACGGGCGCTCGCCCAGATTCTCCGTTTGGGCTCCGGTGCGCACACTCGTGTCGCACGCTGCCCGCTCGCCCTCGCATTTTTTACGAGTGTTGTGTTTTCGCGCGTGTTGTGCTGTGTGGTGTTCACTTCGCGTTGCGAGCCCGCTTCCCGTCGAACGGAACTCCAGGTACGTTCGTTCAGAGACGTAGTTTCTTGTTACCGATTCGTCGGTAACATAAAGCAACGTCTCTACCGCGTTTGAGCTGGTGGTTACTTAACGGTGACAACTAAGCCAGCTAGTGTTGCCCCGGTGCGCTGTTAAGGCCCCTCAGGCCTTAACGAAACCGGACGTCCCGATCCCATTACACTTGGGCCTGCCCAAGGGTGACGGATAGCGGTTATATCCAATAGGGATAACCGCTCCACCGACCCCCCCCCCCTGCCTCGCGCAGGGAGGACCTCTCTCCCTCTCTCGTCTTCAACGATAGTATTATTAGTATTGCTAGCACTCAGTCCCCTACTCATCCCTCTCGCCTTAGAATGGCGCCGGTCACCGTGGAGCAATTCGCTGCACAGGCGGCCGAGCTCCTTCTGAAAGCCAACTTAGGCCAGGACAATTACATCGTCCGTAATTACCTGGCTGCAATGGGGAGTGCCCCTCAGGCCCCCCTGTGACCCCTCCGAAGCGAACATGGAGTTCGAGGACTCCGTGTCGCAGTTCTCGGCGCCGATCTCTCGCAAGAGGGCGGCGTCCGTGTCCGACCGCGCCTCTTCGTGCTCGGGCACCGTGACGGGACCCCGTTCCCTCACGCCATCACTCCCACCCCTTACGAGCGAACTGGACGAGTTTGAGCTCGTCCCTAAAACCAAGCGGCATCGCAAGCGCGCCGCCCGCTTGGAGTCCGAGGCCCCGTCCTCGGTAGCCGCGCCCGCCCCCCGACCCCCGCCCCGAGCACTGCTGCCGCCCGCACGGGCGCGCCGACTGGCGTCAAATTAGTCGCGCGCTTCTCTCCGCCCGCCCCGCCTAAGGCCAAGCCTCCCCCGCCCATTTTCCTTAGGAAAAATTCAAATGGGAGTTAGTCTCCCGTCTCTGCGCGGAACAGCGCATCCGCTACACCCGGGTGTAGCCGTCAAGATCGACGTAGCGTCGACCGACGATTTCAGGAGCCTTACCAGGTTCCTCGCCCTCAACAAAGTAGGGTACCACACCTACGCCCTCCCTGAGGAGCGTAAGGTGCGTGCGGTACTCCGCGGAGTGCCGCACGAACTCTCAAATGAGGCCATCTTAGATGACCTCAAAGCCCAAAATTTCCCCGCCGAGGCTGTACATAAGATGTACACCTTGCCGCTCCGGCAAGGTGTTCCCCCTGGCTCTGGTGGTGCTCTCCAACACCACCGATGCCAGGGCCATATTCCGAGGAGGGTTCACAGTCTGTAGGCTCTCCGGAATCAAAGTCGAGCCCCCGCACAAACGCGGTTCCCCCGGGCAGTGTCATCGCTGCCAGCTGTATGGCCATGCATCGGCGTACGCGCGACTCCACCACCCCTCCCTTCTGCTGCAACTGTGGCCAATCTGGCCACACTGCAAACTACAGGGGTTGCCCGCGCGCCCCTCGCCCCCGCACTTCCGCACCGAAGCCCGCTAAGGGCAAAGGTGCGAAGCCCCACCCTCACCCTCAAATACCGAAGCCCGCTAAGGGCAAAGGTGAAAGGCCGCCGCCGCCTTCAGCGTCAGCGACCCACTTTCCCCCCCTCAAGGCCAAAGGCACCCCCCCTGGCGCAGCTCCAGTTGCAGCCTGGGGTCCACCTAAGGCCCCGGGGCCAAAGGCTCCCCCCACCACCACCCCCCCTAAAGCCATCAGCCAGTCCCAGCCCTCTTCTTGGGCGGAGGATTTACGGTACATCTTCTCCATCCTAGCGTCCGTCAATATTGACGAAATCCCCATCCTGGCGCACAAACTGCGCACCGCGTCGTCTCAGTTCGAGCGTGTAGACGCTCTTGCCGAGCACTTCACGCTACTTCAAGCTCTGAAGTAATGACCCAGGCGCCTCACGCCACACCCACCATTCCCGCCAACGTCGGCACCGGTCGCGTAAAGCCGGCCGGGGTTTCGCTTGTTTCGTTCAATGTGCGCAGCCTACGCACCAACATCCCCGAACTCAGGAAGTTCGTTAGTAGCAGGGAACTCGATATACTTCTCCTCCAGGAGACGTGGCTTAAGCCATCGATCCGGAGGGGTATGTCGATCCCTGGATTCTCCCTTGTTAGGAATGACAGGACTGCCGCCGTCGCGCGCGGCGGGACTGCCATTTACTACAAGAGATCGCTCCACTGCTCCCCTATCCCCACTCCTACTCTCTCGAGCATGGAGGCTTCTGTAGTACATTTAGGCATGACTGGACATCCGTCCCTGATCATAGCCTCTGTCTACATCCCCGCAGGCTCCCTCCCTCTCAAAAGCGACTTCGAAGCGCTTCTATCTTTAGGCGAGTCGGTCGTGATGTTCGGAGATTTCAACTCCAAACACACCGACTGGACTTGCGAATCCACAAACACGAATGGTGTCCACTTAATGGACATCACTAGGTCCCTCGACCTAGACGTGTATTGTCCCCTCTCCCCTACCCACTACCCCGACAGAGTGGATCACCGTCCCGACGTACTAGACTTTGCGCTAGTGAAGGGCGTGTCGCTCATCCTCCGGTCGATCGACACACTCGACGACCTAGGCTCCGACCACCGTCCAGTCTCCCTCGTACTAGGCTCACCCACCCCCATCTCACCCCCACTTCCGCGTACTTTCACGAAGTGGGAAGGCTTCAAGAAGTCCATGGCGGCCATCATGGACGCGCCCGACTCGCCGCTCGCTTTTTCACCCGACTATTTCGATAGTACGGATAAAATCGACGCAGCGGTTGCCTCCTTAACGTCCCACATTTAATCAGCGTTGAAAGACAACGAGCAAGTGGCCCCTGCCGTCGACCGGCAGGGTCTGCCGCTCGAAGTGAGAAACCTGAATAAAGCCAAAAATGCGGCCCTCCGGAGGGCCGCCCTCTACCCGACGCACTGCCAACCGACTTCAGCGGGCAGTGAGAGCACGTCTCGACGAAATGAGGAACTCCCGCTGGGGAGACCTCATGGAGACGATTTCCCCGTCCCATCAAGCGTACTACAAAGTGGCGAAAGCCCTTCGTACAGACGCCACCACCACCATCCCTCCTCTTGTCTGCCCAGATGGCACAATTGCGTTTGCGACGAGTGAGTGAGTGAGTGAGTGCGACGATGAGAAAGCCGAATGCTCCCCTAGCACCAAAGAGTGCGAGGCCGGTCACGTGCGTGCGGTGGAAGAAGAGGTCCGTCAAAAGACATCCCTCCCCCCCACCTCGGACCCAGTCACAGTGTCCCCCGACAAGATCCACTCCTTCATCAAGGGTCTCAAATCTAACAAAGCACCGGGCGCGGATGGAATTTCCAACCGAGCGCTTAAGTACCTCCCCGAACAGGTGCTTACTTTGTTAGCGGTCATTTTTAATACTTGCTTTGACCTTGCCACTTTCCGACCGCGTGGAAAGAAGCCATAGTCATAGGCATTCCCAAGCCGGGAAAGCCACTAAATGTAGCGTCATCCCACCGTCCGATAAGCCTCCTCAAGGCACTAGGGAAAGTATTCGAGAGAGTTGTACTCTCTCGAATGAAAGAACATCTCTTCAAAGACGATGTTCTTATTCCCCATCAATTCGGCTTTCGTCCCAAACACAATTGCCCCCGACAAGTCCATCGTATAGTAGAATTCATCCTCAGTGGATTCTACCCAAAGAGAGAAAAGACGGTCGCAGTCTTCTACGACGTCGCCAAGGCCTTCGACAAAGTCTGGCACGAAGGCCTTGTATACAAGCTATACAAGCTTGGTCTCTCCGATCGACTAGTCCGATTAGTAGCGTCCTACCTAAAGCACCGTACGTTTCGGTTCAGACACGAAGGTACATTGTCTTCCCCACGTCCACTGAAGGCCGGCGTCCCGCAAGGCTCTGTACTCTCTCCCCTCCTCTATATATCGTACACCAACGATATCCCCGTCCCCGACAACGGGGTACAACTGTCCCTATTCGCCGACGACACGGCAATCTACGCCAAAGGGCGAAGGCCACCGATGGCCAAGCTCCAAAAGGCGGTGAACAAGCTCGAAGCTTGGTTCAAACTGTGGCGCATCGAAGTGAATCCGGAGAAGAGCTCCGCGGTTTGCTTCGATGTTAAGCGCAGACGGGGCGACAGCGACCCCCCTCCCCTCCGCATGCAAGGGAAACTTGTTCCCTGGCAGCGCGCTGCCAAGTATCTAGGCGTCGCACTTGACAAGAGGCTCACCTTTGGGCCTCATGTCGACAAAGTGTGTCGCACCGCCCGTTTTTACTTGGGTCGCCTCAACTGCATGTTGGGGAGATTCAGTAAAATGTCCCTCAGGAACATAGCTGGGCATTAACTCATTAATCCGTTAATCGTTAATTAACGAAGTTAATATATTGATTAACGGATTAACTTTTAGGTTAACTTTTAAAAATGTTAACGGACACGTTAACTTCCGTTAACATCAGTCAGAAGTCCGTTAATCGTTAATCCAATGGGTACCTACTATTTACCGCACGACCGGCATCGCAACGCGGCGCGAAAAACAGGTTCAGACAAGTATGAAATGAAATGACAAGTGCCGGGCGGAGCGTGGCAGCGAGTGAGACAAAAACAAAACTAGATATATTTTGCCGCCGCGTGCGAGTGAGATAACTGCGAAGAGATTTGTTTCGTTTGATCATTTCATTACTTAGCGCCGCGCCGGTACTTAGAGTGACGAGTGTTTTGTTTGTTGTTATTATTTATTATAATTATTACTGTCAGTCATCATTTGCGTGTTGATAAAAAAGAGTGCAGTTAGATAGAAAAAGTGTACTGTACAGTGCAGTAATTAAAACCATATCAAGGAAGTTGTTGTTGTTCATGTTTTCGTAATGCGTTATTCCTAATGTATGCCGACGATACTAAGATTTTCATGCCCATTAAATGCTCAACCGATTGCGTAAAACTACAGGAAGATCTTGACAGAGTATCGACATACTGTGCACAGAACAGCCTGGATGTCAACGTGAAAAAGTGCATGACTGTCACTTTCACCAGGAAGAGAAATCCAATTCGCACAAAATATAGGCTTAACAACGCAGCAATTGAACGCAGTGATCAAGTGAGGGATCTGGGAGTCATTCTAGATTCCAAACTGACTTTCTGTGCTCACTATGAGGCTATTGTTGCGAAGGCGATCAAGATGCTAGGTTTTATTTTTAGATCGATTAAGCCCCTGAAGTCTACTGCGGCTTTTAAAATTCTATATTACGCCTATGTCAGGAGTGTCTTAGAGTATGCGTCACCTGTTTGGTCCCCGATCTACGCTATCCATCGCACAAGGCTGGAGTCGGTACAAAAATCGTTCATCAACAGGCTCAATTATTTCTCTTGCACGGTACCGGCGGGCTATGCGGCTGATCTGAACACCCATAGGATCATGTCTTTGGAGGACAGACGCTTTGTGGCTGACATGAGGCTTCTGCATGACGTCATACACTGCGGGGTTGATAGTCCGCAGCTGTTGTCCCGGGTGTTGCTGTGCGCGGGAGACCCGCGCGCGCGCCGCGGTGGCCGCTGGCCTCGGCTACTTGACCACCGCCGCGCGCGCAGCGGCTACGCCTTAGGCTCTCCGCTAAATAGGGCTATAGACGCGTATGAGAAGCACCTCTCTTACAGTGCTGATGTGTTACACCTGAACCGTGCAACATTTTTGAACAGGGTTCTCCAATATATCCAGTCGCGGTGAAGGGTCAAAAACGAACAAAAACACACACCATCCATGTACAAACACACACACACACACACACACACACACAAACCAACAAACACTAACGAAACAGAGAAACATAAATACCTATATCTTGTTTTTCTTCTTGTTTTGCTCTTTTTTAATTTTTTTAATTTCTATTTTTATTTGTAAGATATAATATATAATTGTATTATTATACCTAGACCAATTTTGTTTGTCGTAGTTAGGTGTATGAGCTACATTAAGTCCTACATTATAAATTGCAGTTTAGTTATTGGCACTACAGCTTGATTATGTATTTAGTTTAAATAGAATTAGATTGCTGTTAAACTGTGAAATAAATAAATAATAATAATAATAATAATAATAAGTTGGAAGACATGGAATCGGGTTCCAGTGGTTCTGATGACGAGAATCCATGGCCACATTTGACTGAGTATGTAGAATTTGTATCCAGGTCGGGCCAGCAAATACTTTTTGCGTGTAAGCGATGCTTGCCGAAAGACACCAAAATAAAAGTTCATGTATCAAGCCTGAATAATTTGAAACAACATGTAAGAAGGGTACATGAGTCACAATATGTACAGTTTGAAGAGATTGTTAAGGCGGGCTCTAACCGGGGCAAGATAAAAAGAAGAACTCATTCTGACAATATTAATGATGATAGCACAAGTAGCAGTAATCCAACTCCCGTTAAAAGAAGAATACAACAGGGTCGACAGCTGAGCATCGGGGAATCATTCGGGATTGCAGCTACTGGCAGCGGTGTACAGACTCCGGCAATAATGGTTAACCTCCCGACCTCCCGGAGAGCAATATATTCTCCGGTATTTCTAATGGCACATTTACACTCAGCCTTGTTGGGCAGGGAAGTGAGCAGGGAAGTGGGCAGCGCGAGTATGTAAATAGGTTACTCGCGTTGTCACTGCCCATGCCGCTGCCACTGCCCTACGCTCCCTCGATTGTCGGTTTTTCGCGCGGAAGTCAAAGGACAGGCAGCGCGAGCGCGAGTGACTGTTTACATTCTCGCTCATTTGCCGCGGCAGTGCGACCGAGAAAGAACGTGCTACGCTACGTGTTGTAACCCGACTACGGCAATTCATTTATTTATCTGTCCTGACCTGACTCCTGTGTTTTTATTATGGCACCGCCACAGGAGTGGTGTAATGATAAAATATTGAAGTTTTTAGAACTATATGAAATTGAGCGGGTAATATGGGATCCTCATGATAAAAACCATAAATTGAAGCATAAAGTGCACGATGCGTGGAATCGCATCAGTATGAATTTGGATGATATCCCAATAGAAGAGTTAAAATCGAAAAAGAAGTCGCTTATGGCGACGTTTCGACCGCTTCTAAAAAAAAAGAGAGCATCCATGCGTTCCGGAGCCGGTGATGAAGATGTGTTCCAACCAATATGGTTTGTACCCGATTTTCGTTGTCACGACATCACGCGTGAACGGCTGGACCAATTTGGATGAAATTTGGTATGGATACAGTTTAGGGTCCATAGAAGGTTCTTATGAAAAAAAAAGGCGGTACGAAGTTCGCCGGGTCAGCTAGTATTATATATTTATTTAGTTAGGTATTTACTCTATGCAAGTTATGAAAATATTGGGCAAATTCAGTTCGAATTTCACAAATATTTGTGGATGAACGTCTAGGTATTGCTGCTATTGGCCAGCATTGTCAATTTAAGAGCTTTGAATCAGAGTTTGGAAAGTACTGAAGATAAACAAAGCATTGAAAATGAGATAAAGTTATTAAAGGTAAATAATCAAGAACATCTGAAGAAGGCTGAAACTTTTTATGCAAGGAAAAGAAATGCAAGGCTTAGTGCACGAAGATCAGAAAGCGAAGAGGCTATTCGTATAGATTTAAAAAAAAAAACGAAATCTACCTAATATAGGTACACACTACCAATGACGCATACTACAAAAGAAAATTATCTTCTAAATTTTATGTATATGATGAAACAGTTGCAAAAAAAGGGTCAGATAATGTGGCATCAATGCTGTATGACTACATAATGTAAAAAAATTAACAATTTTTTGTGATTCCTGTGGTGGTTAGAATAAAAATTATCTGATTATCAGATTTATTTATTACATTGTGCACATTCGGCAGAAATTAGATGAAATAAAAATTGTGTTCCCTGTAAGAGGGCATTCTTACATGGAATGTGATAGAAACATGGCTTTGATCAATCAAAAAGCTCACATTGAGTTACCCTCCGATTGGGCTGAACAGATATCAGTGGCTAGGTCTAAGCCATCTCCGTTCATTGTTGAACAGTGTGAACAGGACCCCTTCAGGAATTGGGCAGATTATATTAAACCCATGTTTTAACCAAAATGTCCAATCCCAACACGCGATATCAAAGAGATTAGAGTACGCATAGAAAAACCAAAATTGATTTTTCATCGAGACTCATATAATGGTGCATGGGTATCCGATGTTATCACCAATAACAAATACAAATACAAGGGTCTCCGACTGCAAGTCAATGAATTCACACATCCTGAAAAATTTTATGATTCATTGCTACCAATATCTGCACCCAAATACAATGACTGCTTACACTTGACAAAATTCTGCACACAGAAGGCAACAAATTTAGGCAGAAGGTTAGCCATGAAGTTGGTGTGTGTGCGCGACTCATATTACTTAAGGGACGCTATACCATGAGCTATGGACTTCAGTCGTCATTGGTTCTCTGTAGCGTGCAAGACGTTTCTGTGTATTATATTTAATTATACGGAGTTGTCGGAAACATTTTGTGTCTATTATTATTTTCGCTATTAGTTCAGAAGTGGGATAAAATATATTGAACTCAAAGGACTTAGTGGGACTATTTGTGTTGTGAATTTGTGACTTTGTGACAGTGATGTGCGTCTAAAAATAGAACAAAGAACTTGAGGACTCGGCGCAGTGACACAGTGCGTACACAGCAAAGTTTCGGGGGAAGAACCGCGGGGGGAAGACCCGCGTCGTATTCGCCTCTAGCCGATACCCGGATGCCCGATTGCGTCATCGCATACCTGTGTCGGCACTGAACCGTCGTCATTCATCGCCTGCTTAACCGACCCGCGCGCCCCAAGTGCAGCGTACCTCATGTTTACGTTACTTGGAATTTGGTGAGCTCGTTTCATGTTCCTGTTCTACTATAGACTCTTCTTTGTGTGATATTCTCGCTCTGTAATAACGTTGTTCTATGGATGGATATTTTAATCACTAAGCAAGTTCGGACTAACTTAAAAGAGAGTGAAGAATTGCACTGACTGTTGTGTTATAGTCGTTTGTGTATACTAATAAAGTGTACGGTACTAATTACTATGGGACATCACAAGAAACGCTCTAAGCGCTCTAAGCGTAATCGTTCGCGTAATGGTACGCCTTCATCCTCCTCATCTTCATCTTCGTCGTCTTCATCATCTTCATCATCCTCATCCTCGTCATCCGTTGAAAGTGTAGGAAGGAAGGCCTCGGAATGTCTTGCGTTTTACCGGACAACGTACTTGCTGAAACAATTATAGGTACAATTGGAGATAAAATGATTGAAGTTGGTGCTGTTTCGGCGGGTTGTCGAGATACTTCAACATTGTTGAATTACCTAGCGAATATTCATCAAGGTAACGTCCAATCTGATAACCAAAAAACTAATGATATGACAAAGAAAAACGAGGGTTTATGCTTTGTATGTGGACGAAAGGGGCACAAAGCAAGAATTTGTAGAGCTAGGAAGTTAAACCAGCAACTCACTGCTTCTAACACAACATCGAAATCAAAGGAGAGCCGACGTTGTCACTTTTGTCATCGAATTGGACACGTTGAAGCTGACTGTTTCAAGAAACGTAATCAATCTAAAAATTGTTCTTTTTGCGAGATTTCGGGTCATACAGTCGACGAATGTCGAAAGAAAAGAAAGAATGATCCAAAAGTTAAAAACATTATGGCATTATCTATTGATAAGGCGGATGCAAAATATTATAAAAATATCAAAGTTGATGGCAAAGAATGTACAGCTTACGTTGATTTTGGTAGCGCTTGCAACACCATTCGACAGTCGGTACAAGAGAAGCTTGACTTGAGACTAAATAAAGTCGAAAATAATTTAATCATCAAGGGATACGGAGGGTCTTTAACCTCACCTATAGGAACGGTCAGGGCACAATTAAAGGTTGATGACGTAGTTCGCGATACTTCATTACTCGTTGTTCCTGACAATATACAGAAAGTGGATGTTATGGTTGGTCAACCATTTACTGAGGCGGAAAATATCATGGTTGTTAAGTTAGCCACTGAACTGTGTATTTTGGATGATTTTGGTGTACAATTAGAAAGCATTTTCGGATGCTCTAAGAAAATCAACCTTAACTCTAAAGAAGAAGTGACCTTGACCCCAGGTGTAAATAAAATTGAAGTGTATACAAATGAAATAATATCGACAAGATTGGATGTCCACGAGACGGAGTACAAAAAACCTCGTTGTGAAGCCATTGTACCTGGAAATACCATTGATATGATTATGGGCAACGCTGTTATCAAAGTCTTAAATTTGGCCACAGAAAATATAATAGTAAGCAAGGACCAATGCGTCGCTCGAGCTAAACCAAGCAGAGTAGATGATAGTGCACAAATAAAACGCTCATACAGCATTGGTAAGGAGCTGAACGAAGAAGATAAATCTGAGTTAAATAAAGTTTTAAATGATTTTTCTACATGTTTCGCAAAACACAAAATGGATCTTGGAGTTGCAAACATTGAAATGCACATAGAGTTGATTGAAAATAAAATAATTTATTATCGACCTTATAGACTTTCTCAGTTTGAAAGAGAGATAGTAAGTAACATCGTGAATGAACTATTGAAAGCAGGGGTAATAGAAGAGTCGAATTCACCATATGCATGCCCTATAGTTTTAGTCAAAAAGAAGAATAATGAAATGCGCATGTGTGTTGATTATCGCGCACTAAATAAAATAACCAAGAAAGAGAGATACCCTTTACCGATTATACAAGATCAATTAGACAGATTTGCGGGAAGGAAAGTATTTACTACGCTGGACCTGGCTAGTGGTTACCATCAATTTCCAATTGATGAAGAATCCCGGCAATATACGGCGTTCGTCACGCCAGATGGTCATTACCAGTATAAAAGAGTCAGTTTTGGATTATGTAACGCCCCATCAGTTTTCCAAAGGGCTATGTGTAAAATACTAGCACCTGTTTTACACAAATTTGTTGAGGTCTACATAGATGATATTATAATTCTTGGAAACGACGTGAACAATGGATTGAAAAATCTAAGAGCAGTTCTGAAACTAATTTCGGAGGCGGGTCTTAAAATAAGACTGGAAAAATGTGGCTTTCTGATGTCTTCTATCGAATATTTAGGACATGAAATTGGTAACGGAGAGATGAGACCTTCAAGAAATAAAATTGAGGCTGTTATTAGTTTTAGAACTCCAACCAATGTTCATGAGGTTCGACAATTTGTTGGACTAGCTAGCTACTTTAGAAAATTTATTAAGAACTTTGCCAGATTAGCTCAGCCAATCACTAAACTTACCAAGACTAGTACTACCTGGCATTGGGGAGAACAACAAGATAAAGCATTTAACTCCTTGAAGCAGGCATTGACAGAGGAACCTGTTTTATCTTTATATGATAGCACCCTTGAGACACAGGTGCACACTGACGCCTCAAAATTAGGCTTAGGTGGCATTTTGCTCCAAAAGCAAAAAGATAATATCTGGAAACCAGTAGCTTATGTTAGTCGCCAGACCAGTGAGGTCGAACAAAGATATCACAGTTTTGAGTTGGAAGCTCTGGCGGTCGTCTTTACTGTCCAAAAATTTAGAGTTTACCTTTCGGGTATAACATTTACTGTAGTGACTGATTGTAATGCTCTGCGAGCTGTGTGGGTTAAAAGAGATATGTCTCCTAGAATCGGAAGGTGGTGGCTTACGCTACAGGATTATGATTTTAATGTAGAATATCGTCCTGGGGCAAAAATGGAACATGTAGATGCATTGAGCCGCAACCCTATAGAAATAAATAAATTAGAAGAGGAAGATTATATTGACGCAATTCAAGCTCAAGATCGTAATACCCAGGAGCTGATATTAAACTTAAAGAGAGAAATTGAAGCCAATAAAGGTAAAAGAAGTGGATTGTCTAAGAAATTTCAACTAGACGGTGAACGTTTATGTCGTATCATAGGAGATTCAATTATTCCCGTATTACCAAAAATGGCACGTCGGTACATTTTAAGAAAATATCATGACGACAATGGGCATGTCGGTTATGAGAAATGTTATGATGCCCTTAAAAGAAAATATTGGTTTCCACGTATGAAACAGACTATCGAAAAGTACGTCAAAGGATGCATTCCATGTCAATTTACCAAAAGACCAACAGGTAAGCAACCCGGCTTGCTACATCCTTTCCAAAAAATAACCATACCCTTTCATACTTTACATGTGGACCACCTCGGTCCATTCTGTCGTGATGGTGGAAACACTTATGTATTAGCGATAATATATGCATTTACCAAGTATATTTGGTTGGAAGCCGTTACGAATGCTAACACACAATGTACTTTGTCTGTTTTTGAGAGACTCATTAAGACATTTGGATACCCAACGCGTATAATCAGTGACCAGGGGACAGCTTTTACAAGTCGAAAGTTTGAAGAGTTCTGTAATGACCATGGGATTAAGCATACATTAAACGCTGTAGCGTCACCACGAGCCAATGGTCAGGTTGAACGATTTAATCGGACAATTTTGGATTCCTTGATAACAGTCGTGGGAGATGATCAAAAAGGATGGGTAAAACATTTGCCTAAAGTTCAACTTGGTCTCAATTCCACAGTATGTAACTGGTAAAACCCCACTAGAACTAGTTTGTGGCCTTCGTCCACGATTATCTGGAGATTTGGTGGGACCAACTGTTGAAACGAATCTATTGACGTTAAGAGCTGAGGCAGCAACAGTAATGGAGCGTAATGCTGAATATATGAAACGAAAGTTTGATGCTAAACGTAAGGGAGCGCATAGATACCAAGTTGGAGATTTAGTAATGGTTGAGAGAAAACTCTTGAAGAAGGGTATAACAAGTGGAAAACTTGTTGAGAGATATGCTGGTCCATATAGAGTGATTGCCGTGTTACCACACGATCGATACACAGTTCGCTCCTTTGCCAAAGGTCGACGAAGTTATGAAAACACTATTGCTGTTGATCATATTAAGCCCTGGCGTCATCAGACATTATCAGATTGTGAAGAGGTATCAATGAGTGATTAGTGTTTACCCGTTTCCGCGGATGTTAGTTAAGAATTACCTGCTCCGGCAGACGTATAATAAAGATTGCTTAGTTTGTACCCGTTTCCGCGGATGTTAGTTAAGTATTACCTGCTCAGGCAGATGGTGGTTAAGGATTACCTGCTCAGGCAGATGTATAATAGAAATTACCTGTTTAGCAGATGTTGATAGTATTTACCTGCTCCGGCAGATGGTAGTTAAGGATTACCTGCTCAGGCAGATGTATAATATTATTATTATTTTTTATTTTATTTCTTTATTCAGACAACAGAGATCCATTTTTGTTAGTAGTACAGGTATCTTACAATATATGTTAGTAGAACAATTCTTAATATTTTAATTTTAAATGTGATTCATCTATATGACAACCCTGACAAATGCCTGCCATATAGGTGAATCATACCTATCAGCTATAACCTGCAGGATACTGTTCGGGCTGCCGCGCACGCGCCTTAATAACGAAGCAGTTCTTTTGCGCCTTATGGCGTGGAAGCCGTCCACTCTCGCCTGCGCGAACATGCCTGACGCGCTGCAGTAGCGCGGCAGCCCCAACAGCATCCTGAAGGTGTTATTATATTGGACACGTAGGACATTGAGCGATTTCAAGGTATGACTAACCCATAGGCTGCTCGTATAAAATGTTTGGCAATAGGCTCTAAACAATGTAATTTTTGCCGCCTCACTGCAACGAGCAAACCTACGGGCAATCACATTACCTCTCATCGCCAACGCCCTACGTTCTCTCTCTATGTCCATCTGGTCCTTAAGATCGCTGGTCAACATGTGACCCAGATACTTGTATTGATTTACCCTTTGAATCAAGGTTCCATTTAGTGTAATGGGAAGTACTGGGTCAGTACGCTTTCCAGCGGTCCCAAAGACCAGATACTCGCTTTTTTTTACATTATATATTAGGCCATGATCCTCCGCATAGCCCTCACAAACAGCAAGGAGATCCCTTAATGCCCCAACCGTCGGTGCCAGCAACACCATGTCGTCTGCATAACTCAGATTATTGAGACATACGTCATCTAAGTAGCATCCGACACGTCTGTTGCTGAGACCGACAATCAGATCATCAACATAAAGGTTGAAGAGTTTAGGGGACGTCAGCCCCCCCTGCCTTACCCCGCACTGCAACCTATACTCATCTGAAAGTGCATCAGCCCACCTCACATAGTTTGTTTGGTTACTATACCAGTACCGAAACACTCCAACCAAGTCACTAGGCATACCCCTTCCCCTCATTTTCTCCCAGAGCTTATCATATGACACGAGATCAAATGCCTTGGAGAGGTCTAGGAAGCATGCATAGATAGGAGTATTTCGGTCGGTATAGTACCTAACCGTATGCTTAAGGCTGAGTATGGCACTCTCAGTAGAGAGCCCCTGTCTAAAGCCAAATTGAGCGTCCTGTAGATGTAGGTATTGATCTAGCCTCTCGCCCAGCAGCCCATCTAGGACTTTTGCAACCACCGTCGCCAGCGAGATAGGCCGGTAATTTGTCTTGTCAGACAGGTCACCTGTTTTATTCTTTACAACAGGGACCACCAAAGTTTTCATAAGATCATGAGGTAAGTAACAGTGAACCAAACAAAGCGAGAAGAGCATAGAGAGAACCCTAGCGAGATGAAATCCCGCGTGTTTAAGGTGCTCGATGCTGAGCCCGTCGTGGCCCGGCGACTTTCCTCGTTTCATCTTTTTTATAATTGCCGCGACTTCAGCTGCCGAGAAACGAACGTGCCCCCCGCCACGGTCGGGCTCAGCATCGCCCACCTCCCGCGAGGGACCCAACGGAGATTCAACCTGAAAATGATCCTTAAATAAGTTGGCTATTGAACCCGTCTCACTACACCCACCCACGCACACAGGCAGGCCAGGCCGCTTATTCAAATTCCCAGTAGACTTCCAAAACTCACTAAAGTTGTTAGAAGAGTGATGCTCAGCAATAATATCCATTCGGATTTGTTCTTTATGGTCTTGACACCATTTCAAACGACCTTTGAATATTTTTCGACTCGTACACATGTCCTCGTACAACTTACCTGTAGTAGGTTTGTTGTTTAACAACCAGGATTTATACTTCAGCCTGGCCTCCCTGTGCGCGTCCCGCACATGCCTATTCCAGCCGGCCACCCTGGCCCGTCCCCTGGGCTTCACCTTAGTACATGTTTCAATTGCGGCTGTAGTAAGAATGTTTACAACATTTTCATACATTTGGTCTATTGCTAGCCTATGCTCCAATTTATCACAGTAATGTTTATCCGCACAACAACGGAACACTGCAGGAAAGTTTAATAATTTAAGTTTACTATTACATAATTCAAAATACATACTAGTTTGATCACTATTTCTTGATCCCCAAAGAATGTTATCTTTTTTAGCATCAGTTTTACAGCTTTTAGAAGGTACTATGTCCACATTACATTTCATAGTTATAGGCAGGTGATCGGACCAATACACACCACAAGCCACATTCATGTCAGTGACCGTTTGCCATGCGGATTCCGTGAGCACACAGTGATCTAGCCAGCTAGACTGCCATGTACATCACTTACAAATGTGTAAGTGCCAGAGTTTATACCTAATCTACATATGTCAGCACAACACCAGTTTTGGTCATAACAAACGCTTTGCAATTCACGACCAAAAAGCTCACTTGGATTCGCGTTAAAATCCCCCAATATATAAACTGTCTCTATGCCACTACTGTCTATAATTGCACTAATTTCACTCAACACATCGGTGAACTCCGTCAAATTATCCATCGAGTCAGTAGGCATGTAGACGCTTATCACCATTACGGAACGATTCATGATTGATAATTGAACCGCCACCAACCGATCACTGTTGCACTTTACGACCGAAACGGACTGGAACACGCCTTTCTTCCAGAGGATCGCCACTCCACCGTAGGGCCTTCCTCTCAAGATTCCCTGTGAGGTATCCACTGCCGATTTTCCTGTGTACTCGAAGTCTTGATGTATGGTACCAAGCACCGGGATGTCGTGTGGGAGAAGCCATGTCTCTTGAAGGGCCACAACCTCAGCCGATTGACACAGCAAACGCACATCATCCACTGATCTCTTCACCGATTTACAATTAAAGGTTGTAAACCTTAGTTTGTTGTGATTCTTTTGTGCGCACACGTCCATAGGTACGTAAATCATTTATTCGACATACACATCATCCGAGGCTATGTTCGAGCCATTCTGTTCATTCACTTTATGCCTAAACGGTATGAAACGCCTAAATGTGACACCGCTAGGCCAAAAGTTTCCATCCATGTACACATTAAGTTTACTTTCCGGCACAAATAACTTATACGAGTCGTAGTTTTTCTCGTTCCGCATCTTTATCTTTGTAAGGGAGACTACTTCACTCGTTTTATTTTTAATGAAATAGGTTATGTCCGCCTCACTCGTATCCTTACACACGTTGGATATAAACAATGGTATACTTTTCTGCGCTGCTCTAAATTTTCCTTGCGGCTCAGAACAAGCTCTGCCTTTTTGACCCAAATATTTATATTTACGTTTACTTTTCCTATTCACCATTGTCCATTCATCGCCTTTATCCACAACCACTGGATCTCGAACTCGACTCATACACTCCTCATTATGTGTGCTTTGCATATTAAATCGATTCTCGCAAGTTGTTTTGTTGAGACGCGTCGAGTTTAAAACACCCGTAGTAGGGGAACCGCGCTGCGCTTGCGCTTGCGCACATTCCAAAGTCGTGATGTGTTCCGTCTCGTTCTGACTCACTGCGCTGCCATCACAACATGCTGCGTCTCCTTTGCTCTCGTTGGCGCATACAGGAACCGTGGTGCAGGCCTCATTCATAGCTTTTGTCAACGTACATGAGACTGATTGATCACTGCGCTCGTTGGGAGTATGCAAGGCAGAATGAGACAACGCAATATCGCACCTTGGGTCGTTATCTATTCCTTGCGAAATGTATTGTATACCCACTGGTCCGCTATCGTATGTAAAACTATTCATTCTGTATGTACCTCTTTTTCGATTTATGGGATCAAAACTATTGACTATAGATGCATGCTTGATATTTTCGAAATCCATTTTTAAATCATTTAACTGATTTATTGTTGCATACACCTCTTTAATATGCTTGACTTCACTAGTTAAGTTGACGATGTTTTTTAATAAGTGAGTCACATCTACATGATCGAAGGTGACCGGGGGTAGCTTATGCAAATCCTTTGCGACGAACACTGGTAACTCATCTGGATCCGTAGACTTAAGTAGCCCGATCACATCATCCAAGTCTCTTACTGACTTCCCTTTATTCTTTCTTAATTGCCGTTTCGACGAGGGTACTGATTCGAATAACAGAAATTACGATACGGTACTGATTCGAATAATAATAGATAATTACGGTACTGATTCGAATAATAATAGAAATTACCTGTTTAGCAGATGTTGAAAGTAATTACCTGCTCCGGCAGAGGGTGGTTAAGGATTACCTGCTCCGGCAGATGTATAATAAAGATTGCCTGCTTTAGCAGATGAAAAAAAAAGTGTGTTTCCCTGTTTCAAGAGAAGAGTTATTAGAATTACCCGCTTTAGCGGATGCATGAGGTTATATAGTGGTTACCTGTTCAGTCAGATGTGTTGAAATGTTTACCTATTTCAACAGATGTAATACTGTTCTGTTAGCATGTCCTGTATAATGGCAAGAGAACTAGTAATAGACGATGAGGGCATCGTCAGTGTCAGGATAGCCGAACTGTTAGGCCCTCCGCACATGAAGCTACTCAAAAAGAACTAATTACAAACTCAAATTACTAACAAGTTGCTTCAGCGTCACCGCCCATACATTCTCATTGAGGTTCGCACACGACGCGACTAGTCACTAACCGGTTAGTAACGCGTTAGCAACTGATCGCGCATGACGCGTCGTGCCGGTCGCCACGCTACGGTTTACCAGAGTTTTCTAGATTTGTTGTGAAAATGAGCGACCAAACATTAAATATAAAATTTGTTCAGGAAGTGGAAAAGCGTCCATGCTTATATAATTATAAACTATCAGATTACTCACGAAAGGATGTAACAGAAAGGGCATGGAGTGAAGTGGGAAAAATATTTAATTTGACAGGTAAGTAAGTATTTTTTAATTATTACAAAATATGATTCCATTGCCACGGTAATGCTGCATGTGGTGTAATAAAATAATTTGCCAGATAATCTCTGAGATTATAAGCTGAAGATAGTGGAGTTATTTGAAGATTTTGTGGAGCTGGTATTGATTCAGGAGTGAAGTCAGTTGTTTCAAATTGCTGTGGTTTGTACTGAATACCTTCTCTGCTACGTACGTAATTGTGCAATATACACGCAGATTTTACAATATTTGTAACTTTTTGAGGATCTCGACAACGTATAGGTCTGTCTAGAACACCAAATTTCTCAGCCATCATTCCAAATGTACATTCAACAGTCTTTCTTCCTCGACTCAGCCTATAATTAAATACTCTTTTTATATTATTCAAAGTTCGTTTTGGATATGGTCTCATCAGATAGCGTAATAATGGAAACGCCTCATCACCTACGAAATAGTAAGGAAATTCCTTATCGTCGTTTGGTAATCTTGAAGGTGCGGGAATATTAGCAGCGTTTTCTAGCCACTGTTTGATACCAGAAGCACGAAATATTCCACCATCACTATTTCTCCCAGCGTAGCCACATTCAATTAATGTAAATAGCCCGTCTGCATCACTACAGGCCATCAAGACGACAGAATGAAATGATTTGTAGTTAAAATTATTTGATCCCGAATTAGGGAATTTCTCTATTCGAATATGTTTCCCATCTAAAGAACCGATGCAGTTAGGCAAATTCCACAACAAACTATAGCGCTCTGATATATTCTTCCATTGGGTCACATTCGGGATTGGCATAAAAATATCTTTTAAAACATTCCAAATAATAATTGTAGTTTCAGCGATTATCTGTGCAACTGTATTGTCTCCTCTTGCAAAATAGTAGCTGATATTTACAAATGAATCTCCACTTGCCAAGTACCTACAAAATCAGACTAAATTTGTTAATTTTGTTTCAGAAAGCCAAGCTAAAGAAAAATGGAAAAATTTGCGAACTGTTTTCGTTCGGCACATAAAACCAGCTCCAAGTGGATCTTCCTCGAAAAATAAGAAATCGTATTATTTGGCCGATGCGATGCAATTTTCAATCCCATACATCAAAGTTCTGAAAAATACCGTATCAGGGAATGTTCCTCATCAAGCTATTAGGGAAGTGATGGAGCAAGAAGATAACGAAGAAGTAAATGAGTCGCAATCCATATTACAACAGAACATCCCATCACCATCTCAAAGCATGCAATCACCAGTCGAAAACACCCCATCACCATCCCAAAATATCCCATCACCCATGTCATGCCCTCTGCCTGTATCTTCTCCTATATCAAATCAACCACTGTCTCCCATGTCATGCCCTTCATCCAGATCAAATGCGCCCAGCACTGACATCCGCTCTAATCGTCGTAAAGGAAAACCAATTTCAACTGTCGATGACGGTATTATTGATTACTTCAAAGCCAGAAAGGCTAAACTTGAAAAAAAAGCTGAAGACACAGAGGATCCTAAACGGATGTTTTTGCTAAGCTTACTACCAGACATGAAAGCAATGTCCGACAGTCAAACGAGAACCTTCAAGCGAAGAGTGCTGGCCTTAGTGGATGAAATTTTAGAAGAATCTCCGAAACCTTTGGCACCACCACAACGAGCCACACCAGCATATTTTGATACACAAGGTGTCTCTCTTTCTACGCAAGAACTGCCTGTATCAAATGAACAGCAAGCCACACCAGCATACAATAATCACATTTTGTCGTATTATGAATCAGTACCGCTTCTACTTAATACAAATAGTGATTAAAAGTTCATTTAAGAATTTAATACTAAGTTATGTGATTGTGAATTACAAGTAAATAAATAAAAATCTTACCTCAAAGTTATTAAAATTCTTTCTTCTGCGCTCACGCACTCCCGCATGTTAGTATTTTTTTTATAAATGGCAGGAGATATTAATTGTACCAAATTTAAATAGCTATCTTTGGACATTCTATAGAATCCCACAAATTTATTATCTGTTTCTCGCAGCTCTTGTGCTGCAACTGACAATCTGCAGTTCACATTATTTCGAATATACGGGTGAATCCAAAACCTTCGAGGATTCCTTCGGCGTCTATTAAGATAATAATATAATACAATGTCGTCGTCATCCTCGCTCGCTCCACTCGACATGTTTCTTTTTTTTTTTTCAAATATTTCCCCTTGTTAAGCGTGCGCTTTCGTGAGAAAAAATAATAGAAATGACTAAAACCTTGCAACTTGAGTAGCGTCGTGTGCGAGTTACAGTTTGTAATTGGTTTGTAATTGTAATTACGGATTAGTTTCGTCTTTTCTGAGTAGCTTCATGTGCGGAGGGCCTTAGCCATGAAGTTGGTGTGTGTGCGCGACTCATATTACTTAAGGGACTCTATACCATGAGCTATGGACTTCAGTCGTCATTGGTTCTCTGTAGCGTGCAAGACGTTTCTGTGTATTATATTTAATTATACGGAGTTGTCGGAAACATTTTGTGTCTATTATTATTTTCGCTATTACTAATAATACTAATATAATTGAAGATGATGATTATTTAAGCATAGTGTGAGCCTTGCCATTTCAGTTTCTTTGAAGACATTCATGACTTTTTGATGGACATTCATCATTTTCCCTTGTAATATTTGGCAATAATTTTTCAAATTAAAAAAAAAAAAGTTATATTGTAATAACTTTGCATTTAATTCCAACCATGACAATAAATATAAACCTATATACATGAATTTTATTTCGTGCGAGATTTGTGTTAAAGAGAAACAACAAGTATATAAACCTGAGAATCTAATTTTCTCAAATTATGGTAAAATTGACATCCATCATTATTTCCCTGTACCCTTCTATATTATTACCATTGATGATGTGTCAGTGGAGGTCACATTTGAAATGTTTTTACCATGATTGATGGAAGCATTTGTAATGTTATTAGTGAAACTAATTCGACTCAAACTTGTTACATATGTGGGTGTACGCCTAAGGATATGAATAAGGAAGTTGCTGAAAAACGTGAACCTAATACGGCAGTCTATAAACTTAGGTTATCGACACTGCATTGTCATATAAGGTCTTTTGAATGCTTATTGCTCATTTCATACAGATTAGGCATTAAAACTTGGCAAGTTAGAGGAAAAGAGTCTTAAAAGATCGTTGCTGAAACAAAGGCGAGGATTCAAAGGGAATTTAAAGAAAAAACGGGCCTCATAGTAGACAAACCTAAACCTGGGTTTGGATCTACAAATGACGGTAACACAGCCCGGCGTTTTTTTTAAAATCCTGCTCTAAACGCTTCTTAGCTGGAATTAATATTGATTTAATTTCCAACTTGGCTATAATATTAAAAGTACTTGCAAGTGGTAAAAAAATTAAAATAGATCCGTTTACTATACTCGTAAATGAAACTAAAAAAATATACCTTGGAAATTATAATTGGTATCTATTATATGCCTGTAAGTTTGCATAAAATACTCATTCATGGCCCTGCTATCATTGCATCATTTTTTGTGCCTATCGGTATTTTATCAGTTGAAATCTAGTGAACTTCAAATCCAGACCGTCTGTTTAAGTGTGAGCTTTGATCTTCAAGTTCTGAACACTTAATTCATTGTTTGTATTTCGCCTTAAGAGACCTTTAACAACAACGATATCAACTCGCGCGTCTTCTACGGAATAGGATTAGGAGTGGGCATTGAATCAACGAACGTGTTTTTATAACTGCTTTTCTAATGTTAACTTATTAACTGCTTTCTGTTAACTGACAAACTAGTTGAATGCATCAACCTGTTTTTCGAAACGAGACGAATGAATAACGTTTAGAGATTTGTGGTGAATGAAAGTAACTCTTTCGTTGTAATGATATAGTTGTACTTATTTAGATTTAAAAAGTTACTAAAATTCCGGCAGCCCGAAAAAACTCTAGCCTTTTATGGCGTCATTTTGAGAAAGACAATGACAGTGGAAAAGCGGTGTGCAACATTTGTAAAGAAAAAATAAGTTACAAATCGACTACTACAAAGGACATTGTAAAAAATGGCCTATGAATCAACACGCATGAAACATTTACTATAATTACTAGTTCTTTTTATAATATACATTACAAATATTTCAATAGAACGGACACTTCTTAATTTCGAAAACATTAAAAAAAGTATTCACTTCCGTCATAATCCTCGGTGTTATTATTTTTTGGTTCAATTTGAGGTTTTTAATAAGAGTTTGACACAGACAAGCGTCAGTATTCTCAACACTTGATATATGATAATGGTTTTTAGTGACAAACAGTCCGCTATGATGTCGCGGAACCATAATACGGCTTATCAAAAAACTCGATTGAAAGCGCTGTTTGAAACGAGCAATAATATCGACACTGATATCGAGTTGATGAATTGACAGATGACAACATTTGACATTTGGTAGTAATGTCACTTGGCGCGCGCATTCTGTGCTCGATCTGCGTTTGCGTTGGTTGCGTACTGAATTCGTTTGCATTTTCTTATTATTCTTTTCCGATTTTATCTGACAACTTGGCGTGAACAAAGGACTGTGATTTTCCCTTGAAATATCGATCTCTGGCTGAGTTTTACTGATACGGACCTACTTAAGACAACGACCTGGCTTTTAATAAACGGACTTTGCGTAGTAAACATGGAAATAGAAGGCGTTTCTGTATTTTGTGTTAACTGTGGATCAGCTTCTGGTTCCATGGTATTGGAAGATGAGCAAGTTCTTCATTGTATACATCAATGGACTGCTCCTCGTTTGGTAAGTAAAACCTCTCTTTTTCTCGGCTGATTCCTTTTTTGAAACAAACTTGCTGACTGTATTAAAATATTAAATCAATGACTCTCTCAGAGAGTAAGCTGCCCTGTGTGAGCATTATGTATTATGTTGATGATTATGATGACAGGTGATAGTAGTTATTGGTGACTGTTTAGTAATTCCAAACTTTTTTCAGGTTCAAGCTCACGATCTTATTTGTACAACATGTTGGGCGGAAGTCAGGGCTACAGCAAGCATTCCCAATGTAAGTCACATTGGTAAAGAATGTGCGCTGCGTCATGTAATATTGCCACATCATGCACGTTCTCATCAAGTAATTGCATTGAGGACAGACACTGTTCAACATGTGAATATTAGAAACATCATCTTGGAAAGACTTTTTTTTTTTTTTTTATATATTATGCAAGGCAAGCATTTGACCGCCATCTCACCTGTTGGTAAGTGACGATGCGGGCGAAGATGGAGCATGCTCGTCTTGGAACAGCCTATTCACTCCAGCCTTGAAGGCATCCAGATTATATTGATCAGGAAACACACTCGCAGGCAACGCGTTCCACTCCTTAGCCGTACGCATTATAAAGGTCGAGCCAAAGCGGCTCGTGCGGATAGCTGGAATATCCACGACATAAGGATGAAGCGCTCGCCCGGATCGCGTCTCCCGATGGCGGAAAGGGGCCGGCGGAATGAGGTCGTGCAGCTGCTTCGCACACTCTCCGAAATGTATCCTGTAGAAGACCGACAGACGCGCAACCCTACGCCGATGTTCGAGGCTCTGCAGCCTAGCCTCAACCAACTGCGGGTCACAAATTATCTTCTTTGCACGTTTTTCAACCGAATCCAAAGCCGCTAGTTGATATTTGGCTGATCCATCCCAGAGGTGGCAGCAGTACTCCATGCAGGATGGGACTTGTGCTTGATATAACTGAAGCAACTGCTTTGATGTAAAGTACCGCCTAAACTTCGAGAGGACACCAAGCTTTTTTGCTGCAGTCTTAGCCTTGGATTCGATGTACGGACCGAAGTTGAGATTTGCAGATAGCTCAACGCCAAGAAGCTGTAGGTTGTCGGTAATTTCCACAGGAACATCCCGAAAAGTTGGAGTTAAATGGAATGGACTCCTTTTGGCAGAAAACAAACACGCCTGTGTTTTGGTTGCGTTGAACACCACCAGATTGGCTTCACCCCAATCAGAGACTGCCTTGAGAGCTTTGTCCAAACGATCAACCATAGCCTCTCGACAAGACTGAATATCGTCCCTGCTGGCTTTTGCCTCTGACAGATATCTATCCGTTACTGTGCTGTCGTCTGCGTACCCAAAGGTAAATCGTACTAGCAGATTGTTAATATGCAGCAAGAATAAAGTCGCGGACAGTACCGATCCCTGTGGAACTCCCGCGTCGATAGCCTGAAGATTAGACGAGTAGCCATCGATAACTACACGGATAGAACGTCCACTCAGAAAATCCGATATCCAGGTGCAAAAGCCAGCAGGAATACCAAATGAAGAAAGCCTGCTTAAAAGGCCCGCATGCCAAACTCTGTCAAAGGCCTTGGAGATATCAAGAGACACAGCAAGGGCCTCGCCATGTCTCTCAATGGCCTCACTCCATAATTGTGTGGCATACACCAGAAGGTCCCCAGTAGACCGACCACGGCGGAATCCGTACTGGTAATCGCTGAGGAGATCGTTACCTTCAAGATGCGCAAGGAGTTTGTTATTTAGTGCACGTTCCATAATCTTACAGAGTATGGAAGTGACCGAAATAGGGCGGTAGTTGGCAGGGTCGGCGCGGCTGCCTTTTTTGGGCACGGGCTGCACATTGGCAAGCTTCCACGACTTGGGTAGAATACCAGTCTCAAGTGAGAGGCGATACAGGCGCGTAAGTACAGGAGACAACTCAGGGGCACAACTACGCAGGACTATTGCCGGTATACCATCAGGTCCATTAGCCTTGTTCACGTCCAGACTCCGCAGGATTTTTAAAATTTATCTCTGATGTATTCGTACCTCTGCCATAACGCAGTCAGCACGGGGTGAGATAGGTGGTGTTTTTCCTGCAGTATCCAAACGCGAATTCGCCGCGAAAAGAGAAGCAAGCAAATTCGCTTTCTCTTCAGCAGCATGGGCCAATGTTCCGTCTGGCTTCAGCAACGGCGGCAACGAAGATTGGCTGAAATTAGATTCGACCGCTTTTGCCAAAGACCAAAACGCCTTACTCCCAGGAGGGTAAGAGGCCAATTTGGCGCCAATCCGGCTTATGTGGTCGAATCGAGCCCTGCGTAGTGTCCTTTTGCAAGACTTGGCGGCGAGGTTAAAGGCTCTCTTCAGTTTACGAGTATCCGGAGACATATGCGCTCGAGCCTCAGCCCAGGCAGAGTATGCTGCCCGCTTCATCACTTCAGCGCGACTGCACTCAGCTCCAAACCATGGACGAGACCTGCCGTTCATCGCTACGTCAGAATACGGAATAAAGTACTCCATACCCTGACGCATAACCGCGGTAACGGCTTCAGCACAATACGACGGATCGCCCGAAGAGAAGCATGCCTCCCGCCAAGGATAGGACGAAAAGAAGTGACGCATCTCATCCCAATCTGCTGACCTGTATCGCCACACCCGTCGGGGGTTGCATGGGGTTTGCTCGGGTGGGGAATAAACGGATACAGATTTCACCAGACAGTGATCGGATGTACCCAGCGGTGCAGAAACCGATACTGAGTGCCTGTCCGGATCTGTTGTCAGCAGAAGGTCTAAGCAATTGGCGGTATGGGAGTCAACATCAGGTACCCTCGTGGCACAGTTTACCAGCTGGGTGAGATCTAGCGACAGAGGTAGTTTACGCGCCTCTCTCCCAGCATGATTAGTCACCTGGTAGGGGAATAGCCACTCTTGGTGGTGGGCATTAAAATCCCCCAGAATGACTAACTGCGCCGCAGGGTAACGCACCCTCGCTTCATCCGCCACTTCTATGAGATGGTCACAAAATCGAGTTGTCTCCTGATCCCCGCTGTGCGATCGATAAACGCAGACATAAAGGATTTGTACTTGACCTGTATCCACCAGCAACCATAAAATAGAGAAACTAGACCCCTCAAAGCTCCTTAGACGCCGAATGCAGATGTCTTCGCGAGCGTACACACAGACTCCTTCACGAGGTACAAACCTGTGCTCGAGAGTATACCCTGGGTAGCTGAGGTACGCCGCGTCAGCCGGACATCTGATCTGTGTCTCAGTGAGGAACAGCAGCTGCGGTTTTTCAGTCTCAAGGTGGTAGTGGACTGCATCGAGATTTGAGTGCAGGCCTCGGATGTTAGTGAGGTGCCAGTGCAGGTAACTAATATTTTTTTCATAACAGATTGATGCTATGGTTGGTAGTTGCAGTTTCATACAGATAATCATACTTTCATATTATACAATAAGTCCGAAACAAATATTCTTCTCTGTGGTTTCATACCCGCTTCTGGGCTCCTATTCTGCGTAGCGTTATGTTTTATAGCCTATATATGTTATGTTATACAGCCTTCGTTGATAAATAGACTATCAACACAAAAATATTTTTTCAATTTTAACCAGTACTTCCTGAGATTAGCGTGTTCAACCAAACAAAAAAACTCTTCATTTTATAATATTATAATACACAATATACCATGTAAGAATAAAACCTGCAACTAGTAAAGTAGCAGCCAATCACTCAACTACTATACCAATTGTATTTAGTAAATATTTGTGTTAAAAGGATTATTAATTTCAGGTTCGTGCATCACATTACATATGTCATCGATGCTGGCAAAGGGCTGATCGTGCTGCTAAACATTATTCAACACCATTAACTTTGTCATCGGCTTCTACAACCACCAGCAACGCATTAAGATGTGCAAATTGCCGTATTGATTTAACAAGATTGAGGCGACACATTTTAAACAATGAAACATTTCTGTCTCAAATACAACAACGTGTTGCACCACAAGTGGTGAGTGTTTCTTATGTTGATATCCAGTTATTTATTAATACATTTTATAAAATAAAGCAATGCTTCCTCTCACCCAAGTAAGACTAAATAATGGATTATATTTCAGGTGAGTGCCAGTGACTACATATGTGATGCATGCCCCACAATATTCAATAATGATACACCAACGGTCTTAGCCGATTCTGCAGTATTTGTAGGTCATCAGAATGCGTGCATAAAATGTAGTCACTCCGTAGCACAATTGCGGCACACCATTGTACAAAGTGAGCAGAACCAGCACATCTTGACTGTTGTGCAAAACTGGATTCATCCACGAGGGGATTTATTCAACCACCTGATGTGATTTGTCACAGATGCTTCCAAAGAACTGAAGCAGCTGTTCATGCAGATGCAGTTACTGCAAGTAACCAAGTTCCAGAAGGATCTGAAAGAATTAGTTTACCGAACTATTCAAGGGCACCTGATACTCATGCTCGGTGCTTATTCCCAGCTTGCCACAGCAAGCGGTACCATTTACAGTCAGAGTGAGACTCTTCAGTGACCGCAAATATTATATACCACCAAATTGTAGAATATGTAGTTTTCACCTGCAAAGCCAATTGTGGTCACTTTTATACGAGGCTGAAAATACTCTGCACAGTTTTACAGCTGCCCATATAAAGCATATTTGTGAGCTACTCAGAAATGATAGAAACAGTCTAGATTTTGAAAACATTGTATAAATGTAAAACAACATGGTGTGGTATTGGCTGGGACGCACAAAACAACAGTTTAGAGAATTTGAAGCTGCATTGCCTGATTTTCATAAGCGTGCCATTGCACTTGGAGCTTATTTATTGAAACTTCGTACAGGAGACTCTGATGAAAGAATTTCGACATTGTTAAATATGAGCAGAAGCACACTAAGAAAATATATAAAAAAAGCAAGAGATGTAATGATGGCACACTTTGTGCCACAACATCTGGGTTTGGAGCATATTTCAAGGGAAGGAGTTGCAGAAAGGAACTTATACATTCCAAATTCATTGTTCGGAAACCCTGGAAGTAATATAGAGGAAAGAAAAGCCATTGTAATTGTACGGAGTAACGCCGCACAGGCAATTTTACCTACAGCTGTAAGTAGGCCAATGCGCGCCGAATGTATTGCAGCGTAGGTAAATTACTTAATGTATAACTTTTTATAATAAATTAGTGTTTAAACATCATTCAACGCGTTCGGTCATTAACATCCCTCGCCTAACCCCCCTAAACACTCACAACAACTGTATAACACTACAGTTTATGGTCCTTCGAGCCGGATGAATGGAACATACATTTATGTGCAAAAAAGCAGTAACTACTCATATCAAAAAAATACTTATTCACTTCATAAATATAGAAATCTTGTCAAACCATTCCTCATAGTATGTTGCGATGGCTACATAACCGACGCACTGGGCCCGTATCCTGCCACAAAATCAGATGCCGATATTTTAACTGACCAATTCAGCGATGCATCTTATCCTTTAAGAGAATATTTTAGAGATGGTGATGTATTTATTTTGGATAGAGGCTTTCGGGACAGTATTTCCCTATTGGAAAGTCTAAATTACTCTGTGCATTACCCTGTGTCAGTTCAGTAAGGTGAATATCAATTAACAACAGAAAATGCAAATGAATCTCGCAAAGTGACATTATACCGTTGGGTCGTGGAGGTAGTGAATGGGCGCTTCAAGCGGGATTTTAAGTTGCTGCGACAGGAATATTTTAATAGGGCCTCAAAACATTTAATGATTGATTTCAAAGTCGCAGCAGCCTTAATAAATAGATTTCACCCTGTTTTGGTTAACAGAGATGATGCAAGGGAAATAATATCGATAATCCAAGAAAAAATGTTCACCAATAACTCTTTGGCAGATTTTGTAGATGCTAATAATTTAAACAGGAGACGGGCACAGTTTCAAAGTATAACTGTAGAAAGAGATAATGTTGAAGGCTTTCCACAAATGGAATATAATGATTAAGTTTTGATTCCACTAGGAGTATATCAAATAAAACAGGCTTGCTCATATTATGGTAAACATGTGAGACAAGATGGTTAATATATTATTGAAGTATGCAGGGAGGTCGACATGGAGTTACTACGCGAATTGCAAGTAACTACTTGAGCTGGGCAAGTTATCAAAACCTTATCGACGACCCCCCTTTTTTGGACGATATATTAGTAGACAATATAGACGATGCTCTTGATGAGATCCGATGATGTAACCTATATTAATAAACATTTTCTAAAGCAAAACATTATTGTTTTAATGTATGAAATACCTATCTTAATAGATGTCTATTATTTATTTCTGAATCCTAGCAAAGGCTGTTTACTTTCTCTTGGTTGCTGGTACTAATGGCTAAAAGCCGTAAGCGCAGCTGCTTATCGTCCTAGGTTCGATCCTTGGGTTGAATAATGTTATCGATATTTTCGTAATTCTCAGTTACAGCCTGGAGTCTGGATGTACGTCCGGATTATGGAGGAGTAAACAAACGAGTTTTTATTATGTATGTAGTACAATGCTATACCTACTTTATAATCACACGAAAATGAAAAAGTAAATCCTTAATAAAACCCTTGCATGTCCAAAAGACTCCCGACTCCTAGACTCCTAGAGTTCAATGTCAAGCGCATATGTCAAGCCGACTCCTGGAGTTGGGTCCGCTTCAACGACAGATTTTTTGACCGATAATTCAAAGAAAACTGAGGTACTTAAGTATCCTATATTACTCTCACTTGGATAACGAGTAGAGTGGAAAACAAGGATGCAAGCCTTTAAAACTCAGCATCAGCGGGATATGACGAGAATTATAGCAGCAGAGCTGTTTTTGAAACAGTAGTTCAAAGTAATATGACTGACCTAGCAGTGTGGCAATAAAACGTTTATCTACAATTTATAATCCAATGTAAGTACGTACTTACATTCAGTAATAAATGCTAAGTCATTGCTACATACCGAATGTTTTTATTGACGTAATTATAACCTCAAAATCCGAAAGTGTTTTGATTTTTTCCGAATTCTCAAAAGAGTCCGTTGTTTTAATTTAGGTTCAATCGAATATATACATTATCTAAAACCCGAAAAATACACCTCCCTGTTGGATCTTAGGCCAACTATGTATGGACGACGAGCAATGTCCTTTACGTAGTCATTTAAAACGTAGACATATATCCATATATACGTCTCTTTTATCAGAAGAAAAAGGGGACGGTATCCGAGTCATTAGGCGCAAGAGTTGGAGAAAATGAAGGTGAAGGTGAATCTGTCGTTGTTCTCCCAGGTACAATATAGTACCAACAATTTGCCAGCAGCAGCGGTAGTGGTAGCTCCTAAGCGTCAAAAAGTTATGGACACGTTTGTTCATAAAAAAATTACAACGCAACAGAAGAAAAAATTACCGGGATTTATTAGACCTTTGTATTGACGCATTTCATCCATTTTCAATAAAAAATTTCAGTAGAAGAAAGGTCTTTCATTAAGTTCGCACAATACCAGGGTATATACTGCCGTCTAGGAAAACCCTGTCAAATTCATTATTACAAGAAGCGTATACAGAGACCGATCATATTGTTAAATCACAAGTCGCTGAGGAAGCATTGACGGTATGCGTAACTACAGATTTATGGACGTCACGAGTGACGGAAAGCTATATAGCTGTGACAGGCCATTACATAACAAAAGACCTAGAATTTAAGACAGTTTTACTGGGCTGCTGCCATTTTCCTGGTAGCCACACTTTAGCGAATATTTATTTATTTATTTATTTAAAACTTTATTGCACAATAACACAATTGGCGGACTTAAAGCCATTAAGGCTTTATCTTCCAGTCAACCAGTAGACCATGCAGAAAGTGAGTAGTAGGTGCTTTATAAAGCGTGATGATAGTTTGTAATTAACCTAAATACAATACTAACTACATCAAGATAGAATAAACATAGAATATTGCTGAACAGATTAGTGCCCTGATCGATAGTTGGGGTCTAAGAGGAAAAGTTAACTTAGCGGTCACTGACAATGCGTCAAATATTTCCAAAGCAATTAAAGAGGGTTTAAGGCGGAAGCACTTTGGTTGCTTTGCTGATACTCTCAATTTGATAGTCGATAAAGCGCTGAAAGTGGTTAAGCCACTGACTGAAAAAGTTAAAATGATAGTTGCACACTACAAAAGAAGTACTGTGTCTTCAGAGAGACTCGCGAAGTACCAAATACTACAAGGACAAATACCAAAGCATTTAATACAAGATGTAGAGACAAGATGGAATTCCACTTTCTATAGACGACCTGAGTGGTTCAGTGGTCAACATGCCGGTCGCAAGAGGTCCCGGGTTCGATTCCCGGCCGGGCAGAAATTGAAATGATGAATTTTAATTTCTGTTACGGGTCTGGATGTTCTATGTATAATAAGTATGTATTTAAAAGTATTTAAGTAGTTTATCAGTTATCTAGCACCCATAGCACAAGCTTTGCTTAGTTTGAGGCTAGATGGCGTTATGTGAATTTGTCCACGAAAATTTATTTATTTATTCTATTTTATATGATACGCAGATTTATAGAATTGCAGGAGGCTGTACGTTCTACGCTAGCATTGGTGAATAACGACATGCCAGTAATAAGCAGTGAAGAATGGTCTACCTTATCACAGCTTTGCCAGATTTTACGGCCATGCGAGGAAGTGACGAGCATGATGAGTGCACAAAATTATTTAACGGAAAGTTACGTGATTGTTATGACGCGTTGTCTTGTAGAATCATGTAATAAAATATTAGCAAAAACCGATCTGACAAACGACGTCTCAGATGTTGCGCTTTTGCTAAAATCAGGCCTCACAGAGAGATTCAAGAATGTGTTCTTAAGAAGATGGACCCTAGGTTCAAGATGCACGCATTTTTAGATCAAAACGAAGCCATTAGAACTAAAGAAAGAGTAAGAAATCTCGTGGCGACGTTGATTTCACAAAAAACCAGAGATACTGTACAAAGTGCTACAGAAACAAACGACACCGTCGAGAAAGATGAATACAGCCCTTGGGAAATATTTGATAACATTATTGGACAAAATAAGACCCAAAGCACGCCAGTGTCTATGGCAATTAAAGAAGTGTATTTGTCGGACGAACTACTACCGAGGAAAAGTGTGACTGGGGCATGGAACTGCCCCTTGAAGTGGTGGAAAAACCATCAGTATGTGTACCCAAATTTAACAGAAATATTTATAAAACACTGCAACATCGTTGCGACGTCAGTACCTTGCGAACGTATGTTCTCGAAGTCTGGACTTATTATAAACACTAGACGAAGTAGATTGACGACAAGTAAAGTCGAGAAACTGATGTATTTAAATGTAAATATAAACCCCGATAGATTTCAACAAAAATAAACATGTCCATAATTTCAATTATATACATGTGGGAGATAATATTATTATTGTATTTATCTTGATTTTTATAAAATGAAGGTAGTGTTCTTAAATTAAAAACCACATGCGGGTACACCGCAGTCTATAAAAAGGCGGCCATCGCTCTCGACAGGTCAGACGTTGTCCGACTGCGGACACGGCACCACCAGTGCTCTGAACTGTCTTCCTCAGGTAATTTTGCTTAACCGTATAACGCATATTATTTCTATGTTCTATTTTGTTATTTCTATAGAAATAACAATTAATTATTGTCAACTTGTCTGTATTTTGCTAAATCTAAGTACATCACTTAAGCTACTAAAATATGTCCTCTCCATCTGTTGCTGTCCATTTAATATATTATTGGTAATAATATACATAGATTTATTATTCATATTTCTTTGTTTAATTTCTATACACGTTCTCCCACATCAGAAGTGGGATAAAGGATCCCAACGTCCCACAATATTTCTAATGCAATGTCCTTCGTTTTCATGTTACATCGTGATCTTTTCGCACCGCCCGCATGAGGCTGAGGAAACTGGATGCTTCCGACGACGCGAAGTGTCGAGTGCATGACCAGACATCATAGGGTCCACAACAACTACAGGCTGCAAATTAGCATTCGGTGAGTCGTTACGAGTTTACTTGATTCAAGTGAGTTTATAACCGAATTAGAATCATTTGTTTCCGTGTAGAACGTGTAAAGAACAGAATTGAGAAAGTCCGACTAAGTTTTTATGTACCAAATTACGGAGTTACAATTTAATTTTGTTTTACAATGAATTATTACTGTCTAGAAACGAATACGAACACAAAAGTAAACGTCGAACAATATTTGTTTGCCGAGGGTATGATTTTATTATAATTTTAACGTTGACCGCCAAAATACGATTATTCTGAAAAGCTACCTCCAACATTGAAAAAAAAAAAAAAAAAGTCAGTTTGATTAGTAGGTAACGTCATTTTTGTTGGTGACAAATTATTTTATCGAAAGGAATGTAAATATATTGACGGTAGATAGTTTCAAATTATGTTTTGAGTGACTTAGTTAATCCTGTGACTTACTTAAGTTCGACCTGTTTAAGACTTTGGTAGACGGATTTAAGCAACTAAGTCCATACGTGACGACTATCGAGCAAAGGTTTTTATGACATTTATGTGGTTGGTTTTGTTTACTCAAAGCTTGTGGCATCACCGGATGGAGATGATGTTGGTGTTTTACGTACTAGGCTGACGGAGCCTCTGGAGCGTGGCCAACAGATGGTAGTTGTTTCAAGCTTTGTGAAAAGATGTTGAACATGATGATGATGATAAAAAAGTGCACATATTTTGGTGATTGCTCAATAGTCAGTTACATAATGTTAACTTTAGCTTCGAGTACTGAAATATCATTGATTACCAATACCAAGTAACTATTTCGAGTTCTGTTATTGTGCCTGTAAGATGAGGCACTGTAAGCAATGGTGAGATTTCATATCCTTCGGCTAGTACGAGTTTGGTAGTACCTACACTGTTGTTGAGGTTAAACACCCCGATTTATTTTGCTGATTTGGAGTGGCCCGGGAGTCGTGTGTGTGACTCTTTGGGCTGAGAGCCCCAAAAGTCTCTTTTCTGAAGAAGTTTTTGTTCTGATTTTTTTGGAAGACAGCTGGATATGAGACCTCTTCGTTATTACAAACATTGCTAAATTGTTTAAAATGAGAACTTACACGTAACGTAGTCACAGATAGAGTAGACTCGATCGAACAGTGAAAAAAAAAGTGATGACGATTACTTTACTTGTTTAGTTGTTTTGGTGTGGTAACCGATAGACACATAAACTTAATGAATGTAATATCTTATTCTTATAGGTCAGAAGTACTAAAAATGTTACATAGTCTGTTTTATAAATCCATGGGGTGGGAGCCTGGTGACCTGTATCACAGGTTCTATGTAACCTATTTCAGGCACCAGTTTCTCACAAATAAATATAGCTACAAAAATTATATAGTACTGATCTACTTACGTATTATTTGTTTGTGAAAAAATAATAAACGCTTGTTTTATTTTTATTATTATACTGTTACCTAAAACTGTTGAAGGCAGAAAGAAGCTTTTCATTTCCAAATTTGGAAATTATGTATCTAATGTAAAGAACGATACATTTTTAGAGACGTTAACACAGTTGAATGAAAGCGTTTTACCGCGCTGGTAGACAAATAAAAGTAGGTAATATTTTGAATTTGATTACTAATGAGACCTGAAGCAAGTGACTTAATGGAAAATGAATTTCCGATTCTGTTATCCACGGACCGTGACCGTGGCAAAACTCAGTTGCTCTTTTATGACGCTGCTTTAGATATTGGCTAAATAGAAGTTGCAGCGCTGGGAATTTGCATTGCATGCTACTGGCAGTATAGTTGTTTAGGTAGTGAGTACGGGTCAATGGTGTGGAAAGTTCCTACATGATTTACGATAAATCAAATACAAAAAATATGGAGACTAGTCAATTGTTTTGTCTAGGGTACAAGAGTAGAGTGTAATTTCTTTAATAAAATGTGATTCCGATGAAAAGCCCTAGAGTTGGCTAGTATGTAATCACGGGGATTGGAAATCCTACCTAATGGATGATCACGGCGATGATCATCAGGTTGATCACAGATGATGACTGATGGATAATTATAAAGTTGAAATTTCTATTGTAAGTTCGGGTAGAGCATCCGGGATAGCTCTGTGTGATTGTATTTGAAGATAAAGACACCTTGCAATAACAGAGGTGACATGTTCTGAGATGTTAATTTTGGGTACATTATTAACGATTAACGACTGAGTAATTGAAATTTGTGACTTTGATGCCTAGAAGCTGTTCATTGGTAAAATCCTGATTCAATTTAGATTTTGGGCGGTAGAGATAATGTTATTTTCGTGGAGATGACCATTGAATGTTGGGTTGGGTCTAGGACGATTACTTGTTGTGTAACTCACGTGTTTATTATCACGTGTTGTGATGGCAGATGGACTGCATTACTTGTGATAGTCTGTATACGATGTACTGAATAGATTTGATCGGAGGACTGACCACGAGCTGATAAAGTAAAGTGGGCTTAGTAAAGTAATTTTGTTAAATTTACTATTTTACGATTTTAGCAATTTCATATTGAGATACTGTATAGTCTAACAGTAGTTTATCTACATACAAGAGTACGGCCAGTACTGTACTAGCTTCTATGTATTACAAAGGTACTACTGGAGTCTATAAGTACTTACGGATTACAAAAGTACGACGAATCAACGTCACTGAGTGGAAGCGTTAGCAATGTTTATTGATTTCGATTTGTATTTCCACGAGTTAAGGAATATTGTTTTGAGTTTAGAATGATAAGAGGAGAGCTAGTATAGTCTTTTACAACCATAGGGTCAGGAATGATCGAGCGAACATGGTACTGTGCTGTGGTATTTTAGTTTCAGATAACACACGAGGGCGGTCTTGAGCCTAGACATCATGTTGAATAAAATATGCAACGTCAATCGAAGCACCGCCTTGCGGATTGCTGGAAATACTGTGATGACATCATATTCGGCTCGCGGCCGTGGTCAGGACGTGGAACTAGCTGCTCATCCATTAATGAGAGAAGAAGTCTTGATTTATTGCCTCACGTCATATGGCCGTTCTCCATAAATGCATAAATGGGAGTGCTGCATAATGGATCATCAAGGGACCTTCGTTCTTCGTTCATCGGTGCTCCGACGAATTGTGCTGTACAATATATCGATGGCCAACGATGTTATACTGGGTGTTTGGTGCGATGTGCGGGTCATTTGATTTGACCGTTGCCCTGTGATTTGGCATTTAATTGTAGTTGATTTGGCCACTGATTTGAGAATTGGCATTTGGGGTCATATGATTTGACCATTGCCATGTGTTTTGGCCACTGCCGTGAGGATTGGCATTCAGGTACCTGTGATTTGACTATTAGTACCATGTGATTTGGTGTTTATATGGCTCATGTTATTTGGCCATTGCCATGCAATTTGGCGTATTCTACCAACCACAGAAGGAACACCTTTCTATCGTGAGTGAATTTTAATGATTTATCCAAGAGAATTAATCTTGATTTATTTAACACAAGTTGTGAGTCAGCGAGAGACCGCATACTCAACTATTACTTCGACGCGTTGTGGCATTTTTCAAACCATGTTTTTATGGAGTTGACTATTGTTGCATTACTTTCGAGTATTGTAGGTATATTTTAGTTTAAACTTGAAATCGTAAAGTCTTGTAGACTGTTCGGTATGCTTGACTTTTAGTTAAGTATGTATTAAATTATCCAGTTTTTATCGGTGGAAGCCTGTAATTGGTTCTGTGCTAAAATAAAATAACACTGGTATTATTTTATATTGTAATCATTGCTGTTGGTTTTCCTTAAGTAAATAAGATAAAAAGTGTGATTTCGGTCACGTTTGACAAATTTAATTGCTACGATCATGAGACCTAATCAGTATTTCCTAAATAGATAATTTAATTGGATTTTACATTGATGCTAGTTGATGTAAATTGATTATCTATTTAGTAAATTGTCATGATGTCACTCGAGTAAAGATACGTGCATTGCATTGTCATGATATAATTCGACCCTAAGTATTCTTTAAGGATTGAATTTTATTGTTTCCTAATGTTAAATATCTGTTTCTTATGTTACACATACATTTTTGTTTAATTGTAATTTTGAGATAGTGTATCGCAAGCCAATTAGGCTGCTCGTCAGTATGGCCGTGTGGGAGATAATATTATTATTGTATTTATCTTGATTTTTATAAAATGAAGGTAGTGTTCTTAAATTAAAAACCACATGCGGGTACACCGCAGTCTATAAAAAGGCGGCCATCGCTCTCGACAGGTCAGACGTTGTCCGACTGCGGACACGGCACCACCAGTGCTCTGAACTGTCTTCCTCAGGTAATTTTGCTTAACCGTATAACGCATATTATTTCTATGTTCTATTTTGTTATTTCTATAGAAATAACAATTAATTATTGTCAACTTGTCTGTATTTTGCTAAATCTAAGTACATCACTTAAGCTACTAAAATATGTCCTCTCCATCTGTTGCTGTCCATTTAATATATTATTGGTAATAATATACATAGATTTATTATTCATATTTCTTTGTTTAATTTCTATACACGTTCTCCCACATACATTAAAAAAATGAGAAAAAAAAAAGAAAAAAAAAAAAGGAAATACTTTATAAATGCATATAGAATGTTTGTGTAGATAGAAAAAGTATGTATTATAAATCATACAATAAGGCAAGAATAAAAAAAAAACAAAAATAGAACATAAAATGATTATAAGATGTATACTGGGTGTCCCGTAAGGTTACGATAAGTTGGGATCACTAGGGTCACCAGAAAAATATAAAAAAAAATCGCTCTTGGATATTTTTTAAATTATGGAAATTTTTTTTTTGAATCAAACATTGAACACCCGTTGAGCCTATTTCACTTTGCCAGCCGAGCTTGTTGTTAGCCGTAGCCCCCCGTACGCCGGCCATTTCGACATTTTTGTATATTCGATATAAAAAAAAGTAAAATAGTTACGCATTTAGATCTTTTTTTATGTGTTAGAATAACTTATGACAGCCGATCACGACACCGGGTTGTGACGCTCAATTTCCCCCCGTACGCCGATCACGACACCATCTCGTGATGGCCCGTCCTTGATTTTTCATTAAAAACACGAGCTACTGTCGTGATTGGCATTCTCTATGATTGTTTCTTTCATTCTTTGACTACACAAACACATGCAAATCATTTACGTGCGGTGGGAGGTGGGGTCGAGGGGTGGACGGGAACGTCGCGCGGCCGAACGCGCTGGCAGTTACGCGGCAGCAGGCTAGAAGGAAGAGCGTTTACGTATGTTTTTGGCGCGAAATGACATCGCGGCGTAACTTTCGACTTACGTCGGATGAAGTGGCTGACGTGTTATGTAATGACGAGGACTCAAATGTTGGTTCAAGTTCGGACAAAGATATTGAAGGTAAGTGTTATTGTTTCTAGGTATAAGTACCTACTAGGGTACGACTTTGTTTTGAATGAGTTATTTTAATTATTTTTTTCTATACGCTGTCTCGGACTTGCGGAGTGTTTCGAATGCCCAAGAGGAGAGGGATGATGTTGAATCTCAGGCGATGGATGTTTCTGGACCTGAACGTGAGCGAGGTCGTACTCGGGAACGAGGGCGGAGGGTAATTAGAGGTCGACGACGTCTGCGCGGGCGCACCGCACCTTCGTCTGCTCGAGAACGATTGTCACATTCGACGCGTATCCTCCAAGAAATTGATGAAGCCAGCGGGTGGAAGTACACACCAAGAGAGCAGCCTCCTGAAAATATCGACGGCCCCAAATATCAACGAGAACTCGTCCGAGTCTGATTATTTCCTCGTTTTTTTCCCCGAATCAGTTTGGAAGCTCATGAAAACCGAAACCAACCGATATGCGGCTCAAATGAAAGCTAAGCAGGCTAGACAAGGGCTGCTAAAACCAGGGAGCATGTTATCGAAATGGACACCAGTTACACTTGCGGAACTAAAAAAGTTTATGAGCATCATCATTCACATGACATTGGTTCACAAAAAAACTTTGGATTCGTACTGGTCAACACGGGGCATTATTCATACTCCCTTTGCTGTCAAAGTAATGACACGGGCTCGGTTTAGAGCTATTTACAGTTGCCTACATCTAAACGATAATTCAAAGTATATCGCACGGGGTCAGCCAGACTACGACGCCTTCTTCAAGCTGCGACCATTCTTCGATGAGCTCTGTAAAAAGTGTGAAGAGAGCTTCTGCCCAGGTGAACACTTGACCATCGACGAGGGGACTTGCGGTTTCAGAGGAAGAATCCATTTCAGAGTCTTCAATAAAGACAAACCTGACAAGTACGGCATGAAGATGCTGTGTGACGCTGAGACTGGCTATATTTTGAAAATGATTCCATGTCGGGGACTCAAAAACTGTACCTGAAACAGTCACAAAACTCGCTGAGCATTACCTTGACAAATGGCATACTATTTACATGGACAGATACTTCACCAGCCCGACTGTAGCTGACTTGTTTTGGCTCAGAAACACACGTGTCGTTGGCACTGTGATCTCAAATCGGCGTGGCTTGCCGCAGCATTGGCGTCAGCAGCCTATAAATACGGACGAAATGGCCTTATGCCATCGTGGAAATTTGACACAACAAAACATGCCGCCTCTTGGACGGAAGTCACAGTAAAGGCTAAAGGAGGACCTAGAAAAAAAATAAAGCCTGACTGTACTCTGGACTATAATATCCACAAAATCGGTGTTGACCTAAATGATCAGTACGTGGCATATTACTCCCTTGACCGGAAAGCCATGAAATGGTGGAAGAAGATGTTTTTTCATCTGGTAGCGAGAGCGTTGGTGCAAGCCTACATCATATAGAAAAAATCACACCAGGCAATAAAACTAAAATTTTCCCAGTTTCTGAACACTTGCGGCGAGCTCTTCTTGACGCATGTGGAGCTGATGATGCTGCTGGACCATCTCATGGTCCTCATTCTGCTGGGGCATCTGCCAGACTAATGGGCAGACACTTTCACCGGCGAATTCCACCGACGGCAGTCAAGCAAAATGTAACCCGAGTTTGCAAGGTTTGCGCCGATACAATAAAAAAGCAGACTGGCAAACGGTGAAGAAAAGAGACGTCTTTCTACTGCCCAACCTGTAAATTACCCCTCTGCCATTACCCATGTTTTGAAAAATTTCATACGCAGAGGGACTACACAGTCTAAAAGATTTTTTTCCAATATTACGTTATGTAAGTGTTTTTTTTTTGCAAAACATGTCTGATTATATATTTTTTTCAATAAAAAAGAATTAGAGAAAAGAAGAAGCGGACGAACAGGAATTTTCATCATTGGCGAACACGAAGGTCACCTCCATGTCATCCACGACTGTGCCTACAGTGGATCAACGTGTAGATGCTTACACATCCAACGCCTCCGCGAATATACAACGGAATCATACGAGATGAAGGAGAAGATGAATACTGGGGAAAAAGTCAAAGCACCATTATCCCAGAAGGCGAAGTTACTCTCGAAGAAGCGGAAAATATCGAGCAGCGACGACGAATCTTACGTGCCTGGTCACCTGTTCATGGAGTCTCAAGCATGTGTGGAAGACCAGAGCGAACCAGACGTAGATATTGAACCGAAGACCAAGAAACCAAAAGTGGTAACGTTCCAGAAACAACACGAGACGGAAGAGGAACCGAATTCGTAAGACAACGAAATTCTCAACACCGAAGAGGGCTACGCATCTATGGTTGCCGGTCTTGCCCGAGCTCATTCATTAGTACAGAGTACTGGCAAAATCTCACAAAGTATCTCCTTAAAGGACGACGACGGATTTATCAATATAACGTCGCCGGGCGAGTGTGCGTACATGCTTATGAAATTAGAGCTGTACCCATTCAAAGACTCTGAAATTGCCGAAAAATCAGTACTGGACGAAGAGGAACTTCAGTTCCTTAGCAGTGATCTCTAGTCCGGACTCCCTTGCGTACAAGGTGCTGATGGCACTCCTCAGATAACCAAGGACATCATGAAAATAAAGGGAGTCAAAACCGAAAAGGAAAATCTAACAAGCTGGAAAAGTGGCTAGATTCGTTTATTATAACTCCAATGAAGAATATTTTGTATACAGGTCACTGGATTAATGGTGCGTACAAATATGTACCTAAAAATAACCAGTTACTTGGGACCTGTTTTTATAATATTCAACAGCTACAGCAGCAACAGCTTATGCTTTGTCTAAAATAGGATGATAATTTTGACAACTCACTAATTGTTGGTCTTTGGCGCACGCCTATGAAGTGTCGTGTTTTTTCCGGGAAAATGTTCTACGGATAATGTCGTACTTCATGGACAGGTACCGCCCCTTTAGTGAAGTGCCACGAGTAACGAATAACAACAGACCATCGAAAATCGGTTTTCAAATAAAATAATTGAATACTTAAAATTAAATGTATGGTAATTGTCATTTTTGGTAAGCAAATTCTCATTCTTTTTGGTAAGAAACAGGCTTAAGACTGAGTCACAAAATGAGAGCAATCAAGATTCTCATATTCTATGTGAGCGCAACAGGTGTACTTTCTCTTCTCTTACCTGTCCCCTTGGAGTCACCACACGGAATTAGTCGACATGAGTTCTCGTGTCACGACGGGGCCCCTATCTCCGCAGCAGCTGATTATGTCACAGAAAAGTTCAAGGCCTACAACCCGGCAACCTCCGCACACCCAGTCAAGGGCTATTTGTGCTCAAAGACGACATGGGAGACTAAGTGTGATGAAGGTTTTTTTGGCGGCCAGACAATAACATACCTTATACAGCCTGAAGCGGTTATAGACTTGGAGTGCAAAGTAGCTCTAAAGAAGGTGAGGGATGACACTATTAGGACACAACCTTACTTCCCTCCCAGTCAGTGTGCTTGAATGGCTGTAAACTCAAAACGACAGACCTTCATTGTAATAAAGCCCCGCGATACTTAATTTGATCCATATACAAATCATTTAGTTGATCAAATTTTCTTAGAACATAGATGAAACACAACGGTTTGCAAGACCCACTACGACAACATCAAATGGGTCACAAACCCTTATGAAGTCTCTGTATGCACATCCTGGACTATAGTTGATGGAGAAATCATATGGGACGAAACCAAATCCACTAGAGGGTCACACGTCCAGACCTAATTTATGCCCCGGACGACTCTGAGTGTGATGTGTCGAGGAGTCCAATATTGTGGGTTTGTAGGCTTCGTGACTAATAAGGGCCTTTTTTCGCACCGGCTTGGGCAGATCTCCGACATCGCCTTGATCAGTTAATACCTGTATGCTCAATTGGGAAGGAAACATCCCTCCATCCTATGTCCTCTCTAGTTGCCACAGCGGAGATAGAGACTGTAGAGATCTTGTTTCAAAGTAAATGTTACGAGACAGTAGGCAAAATTAGGGGGGAAAGTTCCCATCACGACGTATGAACTCGGGTTTCTGCAACCTTCCTTTGGCGGTGTGGGATTTGGATTTATCAATATCAAGGGACAGCTTTTGAGTGCTAAGGTCTTCTATGAGCATGTGTCCGATTACAGCATAAAGAGAAATCGAACAGGAATATTCATCAAATACAGGGGACTAAATGAATCTAATCGAACCCTCCCCATCCAAAACTGTACCCCCTTCAACTCAGATGACGGTATTGACTCTTGCAGTTGGTTTAATGGAATTATCATTACCGGAAACCAACTCAAGCCGCCGTTTTCAATAAAACTAGAAAGATTGTTTCCGGATCAATTGGAAGATGAAATAATGCCGAAATTTGTTCATCACATCGGGATAGAGGATCTCCCCAATGATACAATTAAACCCTCTAGTAAGACATTTGATCCTGATTACAAGAGTGCGGACATTTTTAAGGTAGTATTAATAAATTATTAATTCAAAAGAAAAAAAATAGTTTGTTTTGTATAAATACATACTACAGCCGGCGATGTAAACGCACCTTTAGTGGCGCTGCAATCGCATGGAACTAAACGTTCAGACAGAATGGTCCGTGCGCCGCACTATGGAAAATCGTAGAACAACCGCTAATTAAAAATGTTTTTTTTTCAATGTCGCTACTGGCATGCTTTTTTTATTTTACTCAATAGTTTAAGGACCAAACTAGACTATAATATCAAAAAATTATACATATTATATGTAATGATTTTTTTACAACATCACAATCTTTAGAGACGGGCGTCCATGTTAAGCCCGTTCACTTCATCACTTTCAAATTGATTTTATTGTTATACGTTACAGGAAAAGGTATAATGTATTTTATATTTCTGGAAACCTCGTCCTGTGAAAAATATGAAACAACTAATTTGTATTTAATATTATGTTAACGTTTACCTTAAAATAATTGCAAAACAAAATATGGTGAAAAAAAAGTTTTTTATAGTTCATCGAGACTTTTGACAGTTGCCCACGTTTATCCCTGCTTTACATTTAATGTGATTTGTAGCCTAGCTATCCATAAACATAATCAAATAAAAAAAAGCTGCGGATATTTGCGGTTTTCGGAGTAATTAGTAAAAATGTGATAATAGTCAGAAAACGGAAAACCCCTCGCTATCTATTGCGGTTTGAAATGTTGCTGTTTACATAAAAAGTTTGCGGTAAGTTTTGTAATTTATCATTGATATTAGGGCGTTTATCTTTTTTGCACTCATGTTGCGTGTGAAAATATTGATCAACAAGATGCACACTACCCTCATATTTCATCTAGTATATAAACAGTTGTTTCATTTCATTGTAAATAACAAAATAGTGGTAAATTAACAGAAGTGTAATTGTTACGAATACAATATAACTACGTGTTTTGTTGACTCTTCAAAATGTCTACTTTCAAGTGTCCTAAACGTGAAATAATAATTTCGTATATCGAAGGAGGAAAATCATTGGAGGCACTATCAACAGTTATAAAAGAAAATTATCATGTATTTATTTATTTATTTAACAGTTTATTGCACACAGTAAAATACATAGAGAAACATCATACATATAGACGACACAACAGGCACTACTTATTTCTAAAAGAAATTTCTTCCATGTATCTGAAGACAACTTATGTTTTATCCTCAGTGATTTTCAAAGACATATTATTCCCGCTTTAAATAAACGATGGACAGAAACTTTACGGAAAAAGGATATATTTTTAATGAAAAACAGTAACTAATTGGAATCAGAATATTCAGTAACTTTACCGAACTCTGAAGACGTTACAACCGTCTCCACGCCATCTACTTCTTCTGTAAAAAGTGGAAGACCGTGCGTATCTTACCCAGACTTGTCACAATCCAGTAAAAGAAGAAAAAATACAATGTTACTTAATGAATATGGATTTGAACACGTCTATAATGCATATCTTCAAGGGTTACGTTCGATAGGAAAAGGAACAGAAGCTAAACTAGTGGAAACATTAAGGTTTGCTGACAGTGAAAATAAAACCTTATTCTCGAGTCTCATAGAAGATGCAAGGCAGACAAAAATGTTAACGCATGAAGAAGCATTGAGCGTATTTATCGACTTGGATTTAACGAAAGCACAATATTTGTACTTGAGAAATTTAACGAACGTACGAAAATGTTTTGTGTTTCCACCATATTACAAAGGACAAGAAGTTAAAACTACCTGCTATCCACCGTCTTCAGCTATAGAAATTACAGACACAAGTGCAAAAATAGTAAGGGTGGGTTGTACCTTAGTACCCGTTAATGTAAATGTTAAAGTTAAATTTAACAGTAACAATAGCGCTAACTTTAACCGATGTAGCGACATGGGTTGCACCATCCTTTTCTGCACTATTGTTAAAGTTACCAGGGTTGCAAGTTTAATGACGCCTATTTTGCCGCAAACTTACTGTGGGAAACAATTTGTGACATGGCAACACCCGACGTAACGTCAAAAAGTTGAGATGAAAATTTTTCTTTTCTTATTAATGTATTGTATAACCTTAAAATATAACGTGTGAGAGTGATTTTAAACGTTTTTGTGAACTACCAGTGAAAATCATGGACGCAAGCTTGCTCGCAGACATTCCAGCCAAGTAAGCACGTTAATTTTTGGAGAAACGTGTTATTTTTTGAAGCTGCGTGTTAATTCAATTCAAAATTACTTTATTGAGTAGGATATTACATATCTCTTTCAATCGTCAAAGAGGAGGGGGTAGAAAATTAGGAAGGAAACACACAGTGACATGTTGGCCGCCCCATGGCCGGAGCACACCCACCCATGTTATTCTTTGGATTACTCCGAATAAGTTCAATTCTATACTTACATTCTTAACGTTTCAGAGAAAGGAGTGCGAACTTCAGTGCACTAGAAATGGAAAGACTGCAAACTCTAATTGTAAAATATAAAAATATATTGTTTTGCAAAAAACAGATGGTGTTAGCACCAAACAAAAAGAGAGAGCGTGGAATACGATCCACTGTGAATTTAATACTCTCGGACATACGAGGTGTGGCTATTAAATAACGAGACTGACGCAGCTGCGGAACAAATACGCATGCGCCAACCGCCATTGACCGACAGCTGTTTAGTGTGTAGTTTTCTTGTTAGTATGCAGTTAGTCTCGCCGTTTAGTCAGAGCCTCCGTTCGCGTAGGTGTTGTTTTTTATTTTGCCGGATAAAATGGTTAGTGTAACAATAGAGCAACGAATTGTTGTCAAATTTCACTTTCAACTCGGAAAAACTGCTACTGAAACTTATAATTTACTGAAAGAAGTGTATGGCAGTGAATGTTTATCGCGGGCACGTGTTTTTGAATGGTTTAAGCGTTTTAAAGATGGCCGAGAAGACGTTGAAGATGATTCACGGCCAGGGCGCCCTTCAACGAATGAATGAATGATTTATTGCTTCAGGTACCAGCATTAACGTAGTCTTGTCTGTATTCAGCGTTCAACAGTTTAAGTATTGTAATAATCATTGTTCTATGCATGAGTGCAAACTAGCCAAACACCATGCTACCTACCTACTTACGTATTGCATAGCAACCAGAGCCTGCGTAGTGTTGTGTATCTGTGTGTATGGAGTGTATCTACCTACCTACGCTACGATACGAGTACAAGCTTACTTGATAGTTAATACCTATTAGTCATCCGAACCACAAGAAAGCAAGAAAGTACTTATGGTTTAACCGCGCTGGCACCTGACGCTGTTTGTTTTCATAAAATAACTTTAAAAAGGTACGTACCTACATGCTTTAAAGGTCTAGGTTCTAGCTAGACTAGGAGACGCTACCTACCACCTAAACGTTAGAAAGGCAATCGCCGCCGTCCGCGTCGGTTCTTTTCCGACGGGAAATAGTTAGAAAAGACAGCGCTTTTATCTTTTCATAAAAACATGTAGGTATTTAATGGAACCTGTCTGTAATGTGTTTTACCAAAACTAGACTCGACTCATAAGTGGTTCGCCACGCTACGTAGGTACTTAGATGAGGGACCCGTGTTAGTAGGGACCTAGTACTTACCTATCTGTGTAGAGCCATTTTGTTAATTGAACGAAAGCCGTTTCAGTTTAGTAGATATCTACTTAAGTAGGTAGGTGTAGGTAGCTGACTATGTTTAATTTTATTTAGTTGAAGTTACCTATCTGCGGCAGTCCACACCGCGGCTCCGGCTGACTCCCAGACTGATTAACATTTTGTTTTGTTTTTATTTACTTAGGTTTCTACCTACCTAACCTCCATAGATACTGTTTTTAAGCCTTTTGTTTAACTAATTTAATAACTAAGTATTATGAATTTAATTCCTATTTTACCTTTGTTGTGCTGTTAGGTACCTAGTACAAATCATCTCGGTGTTAATGACCTGGTTTTGCTCTCGCGCACGAGGGCCTAGGGTCCGCCTTGACCATGATACAGGATTTCGCATTTCAAGTACTTACAGTGGAGCGACTGCCATCTGACAGTCCTAAGTTCTGCCTGACCCTGCTACCAGATTAACTTGATTGCCTGACCAGATTGGATCATGGTTAGACATTCAGTCGCCTAAATGTGCAGGTTTCATCAAGATGTTTTCCATTACCGTTAAAGCATCGGTTAGTATTTAACTAATGTAAGTACATAAGTCAGAAAAGAGTCACTGGTACATGGCGGCAGTGGGATTTGAACCCGGTACCTCTCGCGTACGAGTCATACCTATTAAAAATAATTTGTGTAGGTAAGTTCCTAGTTAATTTAGTAGATCTTACGCGCTTATTACATTTGGCTAAATTCTGTCGTCTTAATTCAGAAGCAAAAAGCGTGAGAGCATATCAAAGTGAAATGTATTGCTCATAGAATAAGGCCCATTTTAATATCACGCCTTTTGAAAAACAGAGCGACGCGTATAATACGAGTGATACAAAAATGAACCTTATTCTATGAGCAGTACATTCCACTTCGATTTACTCTCACGCCTTTTGCTTCTGAATTTAGTCGACTAAATTTAGTCAGGTGTAATAAGCGCATTATTCATGTAGATAAGTAGGTAACATTTAGTTCGACACCTGGTAGTAAGATGTAGGAGGTTCGTTTGTTTTGATATGGATGGCATGAGGTTATTAAACTCCTCCTTATGGTGCGTACACACTCAACGTACGCCAACGAAGTGCTGTCGGGCGAATTCGCCGTTGGCTTCAGCACGTTCTTTGAACTTCTAAGGTCCAATACTTGCATTTCGTGGTCAAGCAAGTAGCTTTGCAAGATTTGGGAGTTTTGAGCGATTCGGACTCTTCAGCACTCCGTGACATTGATATCCACTCTGTCCTCATACTTGCGATTGCTCGATCCACTCTATATATTATGAGTGATACAGTTGACTTGTGAGCACCAGCTGTATCGCCAACACATCTTTGAAAAGAACCAGAAGCATAATATTCTAATGCTATCAGTACTTGCTGCTCTGGTGTAACTGCTTTATTTCTGAAAATTATATAATTTAAGATGCAAGGTGTATGTATTTCTGTGCCTAGGTAATCTGATCGGAGGCTTTAACCACCGTTGCAACCTTTGCACCAGCCACCGTTCCATGTTTTAGCGACTCGAAATCTTGCTAAAAACGATGCCTCATCCCACGTTGTAAAGCGATCGGGCCTGAAGAAGTATACTTTTCTATTTCTAGGTCTTTCGGTGACCCTAAGACTTCAAGATTTATTAGATCACACAGCAGCTAGAATATTGACAATAGATTCAGTGTATAGGAATGGATTGAAAAACTTACTTCTATACAGTAAATGGGGCTGTGATGGCTAATGCGGTCATAGCCAGTAACAGTCAAACAGAAACTGCCAGAAGAGTCTGAACTAATTTTTGATGCAAATTTATTTATCACTTCTTTGGTGCCTATTAAATTAATTAACGAGCTAACAGGTGATGTTGTCTGGCAAAATCCGGTACCTTCATCTGTTCTATTTCGTCGTGTTTTATTTCGTGTTTGTATTAGTATTTGTTTTGTTTGTGTACGGAAAGAAAACGCGGCGCTGCACCGTGAGCCGATGATCCGGGCGGTAAATCAAACTGTCAAAGTGACAGTGGCAGTCACTCAACCCAATCCTAGGACCAATAATATCTGGAATGCATCCAGTGTTCCAAAACAAACTTACCGGCTCAATGTTGCCACGGGCGGCGGCCTCATTTTTCTCAAATGTATTTATTGTGTTATTTGTATTTTCTATGACGTTCATAAGAGTTAAATTGTAAGACCTAAATTGAATAAAATTATTTGACTTTGACTTTGTTCGTTTTTGCCGGCCTATATTAATAGAATTTTGCAAAGAAACTTCCGAGAAGACTAAAGCTGTTGTGGATGAAATAAAAGGTCAAATGAATTCTTTAGGGTCCATCATTAACCTCCTCAGTCCTGATCGGGGACATTTTTTCTACTGGCGCCAGCTAACGATTATTTACGGTATCGTTCTAATAATTAGTTCAGCGTGTTTTGAAAAGATGCCTCTCTAACGGAAAAGTAGTAACTAGTATTGTCGATGAGATTTAAAAGTTTTGACAGTTCGAAGTTGCGCGATCTCAAAAAGTTGAAACAATGGCTGCTCGAGGTAAGTTTTAATTAATTTTAAAACAAAATAAGGCGTCAAAGGCTTTGAATCCATGCGTTTCTTTATTCTTTATTCTTTATTGTACACAAATATGACATCATTATACAGTACAGTAACAGAGATGTACAAAGGCGAGCTTAACTCATTAATTGAGTTTTCTACCAGCAAACCTTGGAGTCATAGGAACAGGTTTAACTTAAATGCAGGTACTAAAAGTGTACACTTAAACTTACTACGGTAGATATTGATAAACACAGTTACTTACTTACATAAACATATACTAAAAATACATACATATTATATATAAACACATATTATACATACATAATATTATATACATACATATATATTACTATACATACCTATACATTATAGATATATATATACCTACTATGAAAAACTAAAGGGAGAGATAATGCTCTTTTACTCTTTTTTTAAAAACATTCAAAGATGGACTATTCCGAATGCTATGAGGAAGGGAGTTCCATAAACGCGCGGAGTGCACTGTAAATGAACCACCATACCGGCTAGATGTATGGGATGGTATCTTTAAGAGTAAGGATCTAACAGAACGCACAGGCTTATCCCTGGGCACTAAATATTCAAAATGCTCACTGAGGTACTGAGGAGTCCGTGGATTGTTAAGAACATTAAACAGCGTGCTGAGAACATGTACCTCCCTGCGCCGACGTATCGGCAACCATTTCAATTGGGTTCTAAAGTCAGACACATGATCAAACTTACGTAGACCAAAGATGAACCGGATGCACAAGTTCTGCAGCCGCTCCAATTTATTTAAAAGTTCCTCGGTAGCGTCCAGAAAACAGACATCAGCGTAATCAAGATGAGGGAGAAGCAGCGACTGGGCCAAGACAACTTTGGTCTCAAAAGGCAAAAATTTTTGGAGACGCTTGAGTGAACGAAACGTGTAATGTACCTTTTTACTTACCAGCGCTATATGACCAGCCCAAGATAGATGAGAGTCGAATACAACTCCAAGATTTTTAGCATCTGGAGTAATTTGTATAGGCGTCCCGTCATAACTGATCGCCGGTAAAGAGGCCAGATCCAAACGACCCCGCAATAGTGACGTGCCAATCATTAACGCCTGAGACTTTGCTGGGTTCACAAGAAGCCCATAAGAACCCGCCCACTCCCGGATCCTATTCAAGTCATTGTTCAACAAAACAATGGCTTGCTGAACTTCATCAACCTTGAAGTGACAATAAATCTGTAAATCATCTGCGTAGAGATGGTAGCGACACGATATGATCCGAGTAATTTCATTTATAAAAATAGAGAATAATAGAGGTGAAAGAACTCCGCCCTGCGGCACTCCCGCCGTGAGGTCATACCAATCTGACACGCAGTCGTCAGAACGGATACACTGAGAGCGTCCCCGTAAACATGACCCAAACCAGTCAGTTACCGATGGCGCAACATTCAGAGAAGAAAGAATTCCGAGCAGCACATCAAAATCCACAGAATTGAAGGCGCTGCTAAAGTCCAGCAAAGTCAACACGGTGAGCTGCTGATTATCTATTGCTAGTCGAATGTCTTCCGATACCTTCAGCAGCGCCGTAAGAGTACTGCAGCCAGGACGAAAACCCGATTGGAACTGACTCAGCAAATGGTTATCACTAAGGTACCTAGAAAGCTGTTTGTGCACCAAACTCTCAAGCACCTTGGACAGGATGGGAAGTATAGATATTGGACGGAAATCTCCCGGGGAAGAAGGGTTAGAAATCTTGGGCAGTGGAAGGACAAGTGCTTTCTTCCATAATGATGGGAAAGAGCCTGTTGTAAGGGAGAAATTCAGGATATGAGTAATAATGGGAACAAGCTCATCCAACAGTAGGGAAAACATTTGAATGTTGAGTCCATCATCCCCAATCGCCTTGGTGGAAATAGACTCAAGAGATCTCTTAACCTCTCCTTCCGTGACCGGCTGAAATGAGAAAGAAGTGCAATCAGGACGAGGTTTACGGGAAGATGATCTATTGTATCAGATTTTACAGGATCATTCAAGGAGACTGGAGTTCGCGAGAAGTGATAGTTTAAGTGATTAAGGTCCAGGGAGATAGGCGAGTCAGTGGTAGATTTACCAACACCGAGAGTTTTTAGGAACTTCCACACCTGAGAGGTGTGAACGCTTTCTATGGAATGGTGAATATGGTGCCTTTTAGCATCCCTACACATTCGACTACAACGGTTACGAAGCTTCTTATAAACCGAGTGATTGATCTCGCTACGATCCCTGACATAGAGCCGCTTGGCCCTGTCTCGCCTCGCCATCATCCTTTTTATAGCGTCCGATAACCATGGCGCCGGTAAATGCCTTACACGGACACGCTTGATAGGAGCATGTTCGTCGTACAAACTAGTGATGGCGGCCGTGAACCTTGCAACCTTCTCGTCCAAGCAGTCCGAGCCAACAACACCGGACCAGTCAATGCCACACGCATCAGCCCGCAAGCGCTCCACATCGATGCCTCTAAAACTACGAAGGTATAGGAATTTGGGACGCGGTTTGGGAGGACGAATTTTATAGGAAAGGAAAATCAAGTCATGGTAGGAGAATGAAGCAGGAAGTTGACCATGAGTAGCCACCATATTTACGTCACTAACCATAATCAAGTCCAACAGCGAGTGACCAATATATTGAGGAGCGTGGTGAGTTGCCGAAAGTGGCAGGATACTCATGTTCAACGAGGAGGCCAGGGAACGCAGTTTCAATGCACGAGCATCATTTTTTAATAAGCAGGTATTAAAATCGCCGAGAATAATGGTATGGTCATAAAGAGGGCATAAGCAGTCCAACTTAGTTTCCAGAGCCGAAAAATAATCAATACGCAGAGACGGACTATAAAAAACACCTAGTAACAGCTTAGACTGTTGAAAAGTTATTTCCAAAAATAGGTGCTCCGCCGAACCACTGTACGCACCTGGCGAGCTATCCACTACCTTACAATCGATGTCCGCACGAAGATATATCCCCACTCCACCCCCACCCTTGCCCGTCCTATCATTACGTAATAGTCGAAAGCCTGGAAGAGCGTACTGGGTAGATGGAAGAGCAGGTTTCAAAAAAGTTTCCGATACCAAAACTGCATGTATTACTTTAGAGTCAAAGCTAGTCAGCATATCAGAATAGTGCGCTGGGATACTTTGCGCATTAATGTGAATAATATTAAGAAATTTCGGAGAGGTAGAAAAGCGTGCTTGCAGCAAGTCGCACAACTGCACAGAGTTATCGCTAAGAGCGTCCTGGAAACCCTCCTCAGATGACGCAGAGCAAGAAAAGAAGTCATCGCCTAAATCCATACAAAATAATAATAATAATATATAAAAATAAATATATTAACAATAAACTACCTAAATAAAACTAATAAAAAAAAAATGAAATAAAAAAAAATGTTACTATTACCTTGAGTTCCTACACTCGCCAGCTTGATCAATCATTAAAACAGTAGATTAGTGTAACAGCTATGAGAAAACAAAGATCAGCATATTGATACTTAAAAAAAGAAAACAAAATAACAGTTTATACACGACAAAACGAAAAAAGAAAAACTAAAAATTTACCATGCAAGATGAGGCTGCATGGGTAAAATTGACACTGACAGCTACGTTCAACAACAAGAAAACATAAACAAACATTTGACACTTTTGATAATGACCGCACTTATAGCTTAAAAATTCTAAAGTTGTTATGTATAATAAGAGGGTGTATTTTGTTATAAAAGTAACTATAGAAAAATATTCGAAGTGCCTGCAGAAACGAAAAGTGAAGTTATAATGCGACCAAATAAACAAGGATCAACACACAACAGCTTACTTTGGCGGCTTCGTATTAGAGCTTGCCTGCACTGGTGCAGGCTTGGCAGTGGGTCTAGCGCGCAAGGACATGCCGGCGACCGGGGCACTGCTCGCCGTGGTGTCCTTTGTGGGCGCTATGGTATTGCGCGCGGTGTTCTGTGCCTTCTCCACCGATGAGAGAAGTTTGAAGAGCTCCCGAAGTTTGTCCAAATCTGCCATAACCTCAATGCGCTTTCGAGTTTTGTTCGGCAGAACTATGGCGATCTTGCCGTCCACTGTCCAGCATTGCTTAACGCCGAAGTGAGTGCGTGCCTGTAGGAACACGTCGTGCCTGGTCTTCGTCAAAAACTCCGAAACGGTGATGCCAGATCCTTTAAGAGATGTTTTGGCTTCCCACACCTCAGTACGCAACTTAAACTCTTTGAAACGCACGAGTACAGGCCTTGGCTTTCCTGTGCCAGAACCTGGCCGATGACAAGAAGTTATGTCATCCACATTGCAGCCATCCATCTTCATTTTCCCGGTTAATACCTTGAGTACGGCTGCAGTGGGATCAGTGTTCCCATCCTCCGGGAGGCCATGGACCAGCAAAACCTTCCTTCTAGAGGCCATTTCCAGTCTGTCCAGGCCAAGATTCAATGACTCAACCTTAGAGCTAAGCATCTCAACCTCAGACCGAAGTGTCGCAAGTGATTTCAATGTGAGAAGCTTAAAGTCAGCGAAGTCCCTTGCAAGATCCTGCAGTGTTGTATGACAAGACTTAGCTTGAAGGTCCTTCTCATACTGCTCCATCCTGGACTGGAATATAGATGCCATTTCTTCCATATTGCTTGAAATCTTCGCATAGCGGTCCATTGTAAAAATATATAAAGGTGAGTGGAAAGGAGAAATAAATATGCTGGGCGTGTGTAGAGAAACTCACTTAACACTTATATCAACATAAGGCTACACTATTTTTGTTATATTAATTTAAAACATTAATTAATCAGGACCGATATTCAGATGTGTGTTTACACTTCGACTACCCGCGTTTTTTTTCCGCGTTTGTTTATTATATTTGATATAACTGTAATGCATTTGTTACTTATTTCAACACATAATTTGCCCGTGATGGTGTCGGATATCTGTGTCTCCCGTATAAGGGACATAGGGACTCAGGCTTAATTTTCCTTTTATAAAAATATTAATAGTATATTATTTTAAAAATCTAATTGCTTTGTTTTACAGGTTTATCTAACCTCCTGATACTCTTTGTCCTTAATTTAGATCATACAAATCAAGTAAATATTTTGTCCGAAATGGTCACTCTGGCAAAAGTTTATGCTTGAAACGGAACGTTCCCATGGTAAAAAAGTAGAAAAAAAGTTGCCGTACTCTGCCTTGTCTCTGTCACTTGTGTCAAACCGAAAATGGTAAGTTAATCCTTCATAATCATTGTTTTTTCTAAAACTACCCATTTTGTATGTTTGTAATACGATTATCGACATCGGTACAGTAATTATCCGCCATTATTTCATTGATTTAAACTTGAGCAAAATTTCATCAATGTCCTAAATTTATGACATAAGGCCCCTGCGTGGGTAGATCCGATTTTTTTCATGTTCTTATTTTAGGTCTTTCGTCTTTAAAATTTGTGTCTTTTCTGATTTCAGTTTTACATGAAGATGCAATTCTTCAGGAGTTAAATGATAGCGAGGGTGATTTTAGTGCTTCCAATGATGATGAATTATACGAGCCACCCCAACAACGCGCTGAACGGCGTAATAGCTCCGATTCAGAAAATTCAGTCCATGACATGTCATCATCACCACCAGTTCCATCGCCAGTACTATCTTCGTCTTCATTCATATGGGGGCGACCCAGAACACGAGGACTACTTTCACGCGGAGCCAGAAGGAGTAGGGGACGCTCAGTACGAGTACGCGGAAGGGGACGAGGTACAGCACAAGACAATCAAATACCTTCTACGGGTAACACTTGGACCGGAACATTTAGTCCAACAATACATAACTTGCACTCACCTAATTATGAATGAATGAATGAATAATTTTATTTCAAGTACCAGTACTCATATTCGGTTAGTATTAACTTAAAATTAGGTTAGTAACAAATTCATTATAATGTTTTAAATATTTATACATATATCAACTGTCATAAATATTTTATATATTTTTTTATATTATTATGCCCAGAGAGATCATCGTAGTTTTGAAATGTTCGAGTATTTCGAGGTCTATATGTATAGACGACAGCATACTGGAGAAAATCGTAGCAGCAACAAATGAAACAGAAATGATGAAGAGTCATAAAAATCTTCGGCTTACAATAAAGGAGTTAAAGATATTCATTGGCATTAATATGGTCATGGCCAGTATTGGATATCGGCAAATCAAAATGTTCTGGGAAAAAGCATTTCGAATTCCGATAGTATCAGATAACATGACTCGTGGCAGATTCTTTTCTCTGAGATCACGGCTGAAAATCGTTTTTGACAACGATATCCCACAGAGTCAACGTGCAACTGACAAAATATGGAAAGTAAGACCATTGTTTGATCGTGTCTGTACAGGATGTCACGCACTACCTAAATCAGAACATATTTCGATTGATGAAATGATGATACCATTTTCAGGCCAATGTGGAATCAGACAATACTGTCCTAACAAACCCAATCCCGTTGGTCTCAAAGTATTCGTTCTGGCCAATCCAAATTGATGTATTTATGACATGAAAATATACGAAGGATCCACAACTTTTCCACAAGATGATGGTTTCAATTTAGGAGAGTCCGCCATTTTACATTTGACAATGTCATTAGTTCCCGGGAATTTTCTATACTTCGACAGCTACTTTTCCACCGTGAAGTTGATGAAAGAATTGAGTCTCCGTGGTTTCAATGCAACTGGAACTATTATGAAAAATCGCGTGCCTCGGGACTGCATCATGATGCCTGACAATGAGTTCTCAAAGCAGGACCGTGGAACAACTGAGGTTCTAGCGTCTCAAGATGGTAAAATTGCAATAACGAAATGGTTAGACAACAAAGCAGTTTTACTCATTTCAACATGTCAAGCTAACGAAAAATTCGATGAGTGTTAGCGATGAGATAAACAAAACAAACGATATGTGCAAATTCCACGTCCTGAAGTCATCGAAATGTACAACACCTACATGGGCGGCGTTGACTTGGCAGACCGGATGATAGCCGTCTGCCCGATTCGGTCACGAACTCAAAAGTGGACGATCAGATTTATTTCCTATATGATTGACATCGCCGTATCAAACGCGTGGCTAACATATCGAGAACAACGTCGACTGCGCAACGATGTATGGCATAAAATACCGCAACTGTAGGGTCTTGCTGCACCACGTCCGTAGGCTATACCCTAGAGACCCTACACGTGACTCCCGGATGGTGCGAAGAGTGCAGCCGAAAAATTGCTTGGTGGTAGGGCCTCGGCCCGAATGGTTAGCGACCACCCACGGAGATGAGTCTGCATGGCGCTAAGCACCCTCTGGGCTGTGTTCCGTCAGAGTACTCCGTGAGCCATTCCCCCTCGTCCGAGTGCTGTAATATTGGTATCCTGTGGGTCCCAGTTTTGTGTTGGACATGTTAGAGGGTTGGGCGTGACAGGTTGGCGCGGGGGCCAGGGAGACCCGATGAAACGGCTCGTCGCTGGCCGCCCGCCAGTTAGTAGGGGACCCGAACCCGGGCATCACTTTTAATCTCCGGCCCGGGAGGCCGCCAACTGTGCGAAAAATCCCGAAGATGTCTGTCGTGCCGGGGTAGGAGACCGGAGTGGACCCGGCAGGCATATTCGGGGGGGATCGGGGGCCCTTCCGTCCCTCGTGCCAGCTTTTTCACACATCCCTTCCCTCTGCAGCGTTCAGTAGCAAAACGTCCTTGCCCTACTGGATACCGATGTTACAGCACTCCTTTACATCCCCACCTATAATATTATCACAAATGGCAAGGAAAAATAAAAGTAAGGTTCTCTCAGCGGCACCCCTTTCCACACTTCGAGTGGACTTTTGTAATATCAGGGGTCTACACTCCAATCTGAACGCCATACATCACCACCTAGAGACGGCGAAGCCCGTCTTACTTTTCCTGACGGAAACGCAGATATCACCTCCGGCTGACACTTCGTATCTCCACTATCCTGGATACAAGCTGGAACATAGGTTTTTACCTCGCGCTGGTGTGTGCCTATTCGTCAGAGGTGATATCTGCTGTCGGCGTCTTAATGCCATAGAACTAAGTGACGAATCTGTGGTGTGGGTGTGCGTAGAACAGGGGGGTCTATCCCGTGTCTACGCATGCCTATACAACAACCGTCACGGCGTAGGTGAGACAAATCGGTTTTTCGAGCACATACAATGCGCTACCGACAAAGTCTTTGAGCGGTATCCTTCCGCCGAGTTGGTGGTCCTAAGAGATTTTAACGGTCACCACACTGAGTGGCTAGGGTCAAGCCGTCCTACCAACCCAGCCGGGAGGTCCGCCCATGAATTTTCTCTGGCCCTTGGTCTCACGCAACTGGTATCAGAACCCACCTACTTACCGGATGTTGTGGGCCGTGATCCTTCTTTGTTAGACCTTCTGCTTACCACCCACCCAGACGGTTATCAGGTGTCTGTTGATGCTCCTCTTGGGACATCAGACCACTGCCTGGTTCGTTCCGAGGCGCCTCTTGCTATACCCGAACGGGCTCGCCCCAGTGGGTGACGCAAGGTATGGCATTATGGTTCAGCAGATTGGGATGGATTGCGAGAATTCTTTGCGTCGTACCCGGGATGCGGCTTTGCTTATTTTATTTATTTTATTTTATTTTATTTTCTTCGGAAAACAAACAGTACTTAATAGCTAAATGGAATCAATACAAAGAATCTATCGACCATTTACATGTTTTCGCAAATAAAAGTCTATATAACGAACACTTGCTTAATTATTAGAAAACCATGAATTAGATGCTAATAATAAAATAATAGTTAGGGAACTGAATCAAACCAATTTCTTGAGAGTGCAACCTTAAACAAATTTGATTTTGAATTAAAAAGATCAAGATGGGTACATGGGTCAGGCAGTCCATTCAATGCATTTGGCGCACGACAGAAGAATGAGTTTTGCCTATAGTTTGTGGAGCTTAGGGACACAGCTAATAACGGAGTCCGTCTTAGAGTCCTACTTGGTACTCGCAAATCTATCTTCGATAGAAGTTGAGGAGAGTCTACTTGACTCTGAGCTATGTTAACAAGGTAGACAACATCAGCAATGTTCCGCCTAACCTGTAGAGGTAAAATATGTTGCTTTTTACATCGCGTCTCATAGGTTGTTTCATTCTGCCCGCACTTATACTGAAGATATCTCATGAACCTTCTCTGTATAGACTCTAACCTGTTAATGTAAATTTTGTATAACGGATTCCAGATTTGAGAACAATACTCGATAGTACTACGCACATAAGAACAGTACAGTATTTTGATCAATTTGATGTTATTAAACTCTGAGCTGGACCTCATAACAAAGCCCATAGCTCTGTTAGCTTTGGTGGAAATATGTTCTATATGTTTATCGTATAGTAATTTAGAATCATGTATAACACCAAGGTCACGAATTTCATCCACTATCTTTAAAGGTAACCCATAAATCAGATAATTGTGGGCAATTTTGACTCTCTTTCGTGTGAAAGTTATTGAATAACATTTAGAGACGTTTAATTGTAAATTATTCGCTGAACAATAGTGCTCAAATCTGTTAAGATCCTGCTGCAGGAGATCACAGTCGATAACAGTATTTATCCGCTTAAAAATTTTCATGTCGTCAGCATATAGCAAAAAATATGAATGAATGAAACATGAACTAACGTCATTAATAAAAATAATGAATAAAAGCGGCCCCAGCAGTGATCCCTGTGGTACACCGGAAGGAACGTCCTTCCACACAGAAGAGAACCCATTGATTACCACAGCTTGCGATCGATTTTCTATATAAGAAGTAAACCATCGGAACAGATTACCATGAATACCTGCTCTTAATAGTTTCTGTAGTAATATTTGATGGTCAATACGGTCGAATGCTTTCGTAAAATCCGTGAATATGGCATCCACCTGACCTCCAGCCTCCATAGATGCCGTTGCGTAATCATAAAAGGACAACAAGTTGGAAGTTGTAGAGCGCTTCTTTAAAAATCCGTGCTGTTCGGGGATGAAAAATTACGAAAGAGAGGAATATACCTGCGAGTAAACTAACTTTTCAAATACTTTAGCAAACAAACATAGTTTAGATATTGGCCTATAGTTTTTCACATTATTCTTGTTTCCATTTTTGAGAATTGGACTAATAAATGCTGACTTCCAGATTGATGGCACTATACCCTCCTTAATAGACCTTCTGAAAATTGCTGTTAGGGGTCTAGTTAAGCTATCTGCACATTTAACAATAAAAATAGGCACAATATCATCAGGTCCTGGTCCTTTAGTTACATCAATAGAACTCAGCAGTTTGAAAACTGTGCTATGATCGATGTCAATATCCCCTATAAAGTAATTGTGACACTGATTACCATAAATATCGCGGCTTGCTCCAGTCATATTACTGTTGGGATGAGATGGCGATGAAAGGAAGGTAGAATGAAAGTAAGTTGCGAAAAGATTACAGACTGCTTCGCCAGAGCTGGCCGAACACCCCTCGTAAACCACAGTGGAAGGGATAGAATTCGAGTTTTTATTTCTGGATTTAATATAAGACCAAAACATTTTAGGAGATTTTATGATAGAATCTTCTATATTTTCCATATAACTGGTATAACACTCATGTTCTAATACCTTTGCTCTCTTTCTCAATAGTGAAAAAGTGGCATAGTCAGCCGAGTTTCCATATGTACGATATTTTCTTAGAAACTTGAGCTTTTCTTTAAGTAATTTTTTTAGTGAGCTACTATACCACGGGGGAAATTTATTGTTACTGATATACTTATGAGGAATGTATTTATCCCTAGTGTTATATAAAATTTGGTAAAAAGAGTTGAGAGTGTCATCGAGAGAAGAATTATATAAATACATGTCCCAATTTATTGCGTTTAACTCTGAGTTAATGCTATCGTAATCACCTGATTCATAAAAATATTTGATTCGGGAGTTTGATTTGAGGGGTTCAGCATTCGAAAGTGTTAGTAGGATCTGAAGAGACTTGTGGTGTAGATCCTCAGTCACCAAGGGATCATCACAGGGAGTCACTGTGACTTCCATATTACTTAGGACATAGTCAAGTAACCTATTGTTGTGATTCCGACATAAATTAAATTGATTCAAATTACACTGCGACAATGTATCGAATAAATATATCTGATTATCCCCTGTGATTCCAACTGGTTGAAGAAAATCCTGACCCTGAGACCAATCTATGTTACTCAAATTGAAATCTCCCATAATAACAAATACATCACTAGGACACGAATCAACGGCCACCGACAATTTATCAGTGAAATTATTCAGCTGGACATTAAATGAGTTGCCTAAACTTTCATTACAAAGGTAAATTGAACAGAAATGTATTTTAATTTTGTTATGATTATTATTAGTTTTTAAGGTGACCGTCACCCAGACATCTTCGGCTGACGAGTGCCACTCGGGGCGAGCCACGGCCTCATATTCCCGACGCACAGCCAACAAAACCCCCCCGCCAAATATTTCCTTGGTTAACACATAATTTCTATCACGTCGCCAGACAACATACCTATCATCAAATAATTCGTTATCCATGATACCCGGTAACAGCCACGTCTCCGTTATTGCAACAACATCATAAGAGGATAGGCATAAGTTGCGTTTAAAAGTGTGAGTCTTAGTGCGCAGCCCACGAGCATTTTGATAATACAAGTTCAGATTAGTCATTTTACACAATCAACACAAAGTCTCAAGCGAATCAATAGGCGATAATAAGCGGAATCCGTTAGTAGCAGGTCTAAATAAAGCAACACATTGTTCATTAAAACACTTCCAAGATAAAGTTGATCTGTATGGTTAGAATAACAATATATTAAAATAGTAAAAACTAGTAAATTGAGAATAAAATTGCGATAATATTCACACAGTACGGTAGTCTCAAATATTTGTTCAAATAAAAATAGTAGTTGCAAGTTACGGTAAAATTTCCTAGTATTGTAGCAAGTGCAGGCAATAATGAGCACAACTACAAGCCGGTAAGCGGGTGCAATTCGCTTACAATGAGCTATACTTACGTGCGTAAACAGCGTAAACCGGCTGACTGACCCATCACCATTCACACAAAATAGAAGCGGACAATAGAATCGTACGATGCATGCGGTTCCCAAACTATGCGAATCAAGATGAAAATACAAAGCAGCTGTAAGTGATAAATACAAGATAATAAAATATGAATGCAAGAAAATTATTCTAATTAAATTAACTAAACGATTTTTGTAATGTCTTTTTCGTTTTTTATAAAAAATGGCGTTGAATCTGATTTTCTAGCCATGATTTTCGAATGCTTTACCCATATGTATTTAAATCCATTTTCCTTCGCTTGGGTCTTGGCTTTGCTTAACAAGTTTTTATTACGCATAGTCAAATGATCATTGACGTAAAACTTTTCCTCTGAAGCAAATCCTATTTTAGAGAGGGTTTTCTTCTCCGCTTCGCGCCATGAAGATATGTATTCCTCCTTCGTGTACCGATTAATAAACGAAATAATAATTGGTTTCTCGACATTAGGTACTCGAGTCGGAATCCGCGCTATGTAGTTTACGTCTTCCTTTTTAATGTTCATGTCGCCAATTTTACCAATCTTAAGCGCGATGTCGTAAAGATTTTCATTTTTATGCTGAGGGATGCCCCTTATCTCCACATTGTTCGCACGGGCCCACTGGTCTCTGTCGTGGAGTTCTTCGTGGAGTCTTACAACCTGTGCCTGGAGAGTGGGGACTTCCGAAGCTATCTGCTCTATCTTCACAACTCTAGTCTCAAGAGCATTAATTGAACCCGAGAAATTGCTAATCAGCTCATGTGCCATATCTAGAGACTTCGTAAGGCTGTTTATGTCCGCTTTAATAGCTTTCACATCCTCTACCAACGAGCTCAGGGGTGACAGCTGATCCACAATTTTGTTTAGCTGGTCTTGAAGTTTGTCAAATTGACCCGATAATAGTGGAGTCGGAGATGACAAGGGGCTGCTCTTACATTTAGGGCATCGCCAAGAGCTCTTCCTCTCACCCAGCTTCCTAAACCCAGTTTCTGTGATTCCCGAACACTGGAAGTCGTAGTGCTTTTTACACACACTGCAGAGTGTACCATCGGTATGTTTGGCTTTGCAACTTGCACAAGTGAACATCGTATCGGTCTGCATATCCCACAACTTTGAGAATCACTGGAAAACACGTTCTAAACAAGCAAGCGGTTGTTCTCGACTAAGGCCCACGGGCAACTCAGACGGTTATCCTCAAATGACACCAACATCTGTGCTGCCGCTGTAGCTGATGTCATACTGCAGAGAATGGAGTGTTTTATCCCGTCCTCTGTAGTCCGTCTCGGCGGCAAGAGTCAGCCCTGGTACGACAGGCCTAGTGCTGAGGCAACTCGCCTCAAGCACGATGCTTTTCGTGCCTGGACAGTGGCTCGGGCCCAAAAGGACCCTAACACCCACATTTTAAGGAAAAAGTACAATGCTGTAAAGAGGGTATTGGCCAGAGCAAAATTCAAATTCATCGGTGGAATTGGAGAAAAACTAATCAGCTACCCCTCTGGGAGCCGTGCTTTTTGGTCTCTCCCCAAAGCTGTCGAGGGGAACTTTTGTCGGACCACCTTTCCACCTTTGCGCAAGCCGGATGACCAATTGGCCCACACAGCAAAGGAGAAAGCCGCTCTCTTGGGTAATCTCTTTGCTTATAACTCAACTCTGGATGATGGGGGAGCTGCACCCGCACCTACCATCTCACGGTGTGAGGGAATCATGCCCGAGGTTCGTTTCACCCAAAAAATCATAAGACGTGTGCTTCTCTCCCTAGACATCCGGAAGTCCAGTGGACCTGATGGCATTCCGGCTATCGTTCTTAAAAAGTGTGCTCTCGAGTTGTCTCCCGTGTTAATGCGCCTATTTAAGCTTTCCTACACCTCAGGAACGGTGCCGTCTTCGTGGAAGTTAGCCCATGTGCACCCGATACCCAAGAAGGGTGACAATTCAGACCCATCAAATTACAGGCCTATAGCGGTAACCTCCTTGCTCTCTAAAGTGATGGAGCGGGTCATAAATATCCAGCTCCTTGGATACCTCGAGGATCACTAGCTGATCAGTGACCGCCAATATGACTTCCGTCATGGTCGCTCAGCTGGTGACCTTCTTGTGTACCTAACACACCGGTGGGCTGAGGCTGTCGAGAGCAAGGGGGAGGCTCTGGTTGTCAGTCTTGATATAGCCACAGGGCACTGCTAACAAAACTCCCGAAGTACGGTATCCCTTAGGGACTCTGCAATTGGGTATCCAGCTTTCTGTCTGGACGGAGCATCCGAGTCGTTGTCGACGGATGCTGCTCCGATACCAAGAGTATTAATGCTGGAGTACCCCAAGGTTCAGTGCTGTCTCCCACGCTGTTTCTTCTGCATATCAATGATATGCTGAATATTCCCAGTATTAATTGCTATGCCGATGACAGTACTGCATACGCTCGTTATACTGGCCGTGCGAATATTCCTCGATCCTTGGTGTCGGAAAGCCGAATAAGACTTGTGTCAGAGATTGAACACTCCTTGGAGCAAGTTGCTCACTGGGGCAGATTGAACCTGGTGGAATTCAACCCCTCTAAGACGCAGGTCTGCGCATTTTCCGCCAAAAAGGATCCTTTTGTCATGGTGCCGCAGTTCCAAGGAACATCCCTCTCCATCTCAGAAAGTATCGGGATCCTTGGTGTCGACATATCAGACGACGTACGGTTTCGAAGTCACCTGGAGTGTAAGGCTAAACTAGCCTCGAAAAAACTTGGTGTGCTTAACCGGTCTAAGCGATACTTCACCCCAGAACAGCGCCTGTTGCTGTATAAGGCACAGGTGCGGCCACATATGGAGTATTGTTCCCATCTTTGGGCCGGGGACCTGCTTAATCATTTGGATTCCATACAGAGGCACGCCGTACGAATTGTCGACGATACCATACTGACAGGCAAGTTAGCTACCACTGGCTGATCGAAGGAACTTTGGCTCCCTGTGTGTGTTCTACCGGCTGTACAATGGGGAGTGTTCTGAGGAATTATTTGATCTGGTGCCCACAGCACAATTCCGCCATCGCACCACCCACCGTGGGCTGGGTACTCATCCCCATTACGTGGACCCTCTAGTGGTGTCCACGCGAAGATTCGAAAGAACGTTTCTCGCTCGTACGATTCGGATGTGGAATGAGCTCCCAGCCACGGTGTTTCCTTTGGTCTATGACATGGGATCGTTCAAGAGGAATATTAGAGGTCTCCTTAGAGGCGGGCAACGCATTGGTAGCACCCCTGGTGATGCTGATGTCCATAGGCGGCGGTGACCACTTTCCATCAGGTGGCCCGCATGCCTGTTTGTCTGCCGGATAATATAAAAAAAAAAAAACTTCGGGAGTTCATATTAAAGTTAGGCTTCAAGCTTATTGAAGAAAATACGGTATTATCAGATGACGAATATGTAGAGGATCATTAAGTACTGCCAAGCCAGCAAAAGAAGAGACGAGCTACAATTAATCCTTTGCCAACCCACCAAACGAGAATGTCTAACGCAAAACACATGGCAAAATTTACAAAAAAGCAGCAGACGTGCCGCCGAGAAGGCTGCTCCGAGAAAACCACCGCTACGTGCCGCTCATGTAAAATCTTCCTATGTCTCAATAGCTCCAGGAATTGTTTTGCTCTGTTTAATGGGTATTCTGCTGACTCAGAGTCTGATTAATTAGGTATTTGATCTCAATTATTATTATTGTGAACAATTATTATTACTGTGAGACTGATTTGAATTAAGTAAAACTAAAGTTCATTTAGAATAATGTTTCTAAAGTTTAATAGAGGATTTATATGGGACTGATTAGAATTAAGTAAAACTAAAGTTTTGATAGAAGATGTTAATGTTTCTAAAGTCTGATTGAAGATTTAATGTTTTTGATATTTTTGTTGCATTTATTTCTATGTTCCTCATTTATTATTTGTACCAAAAGACTGTAAGTCAAAGTTACATATATATTTTTGTTCATTTACTGTACTAAAAGGCACAAAAAGTGCTGATATCAATAAAAAATTTGATAAAAAATAAATTTATTAAATTGTTTATAGACAACGAACATCCTTAATTAAGGACAACAAAGTTTGTACTAGGAAACGGAGGTCCTTTATTTAGTACATTGGGGCCGTTCAAGTATTAGGTACGTAAGCACTATGGGGGGGGGGGGTCTTTGCTTTGCTTATTTTGGATGACATGGGGGGTAGGGGAGTCTAGATGATGATTACGTCATCGGTAGTTATTTACTTTTTTACACGAATGGCAACCCTCACATTGTCTTTGCTTGAAAACGAAACCCATTTTCGGGGATTCCCGCAAATAATGCATACGTTTAGGCACTCGCTTTAGAACCGAGTAGGGGAGTTACCGCGCGCTATTCACTTGTCTAAATTTCCTCTGTCAGTGTATTGTTTCGTTTAGATACTATAGCGAGTAGACGTATTGTAAGCATAGCAAAGCAAGTAAACGTTTGTGTCACCGTTGATTCCATTAGCCAAAGTTTACCGCCTTACCACAAAAAATATTTTAAACACAAGATAAACACGTGTTTAGTTAGTCATTGTCTAAATTGTAAAACACTGTTTTGGCGGGTGTTTAACTTTCTTTACTACAAAACTGTGTTTAGCAACTGTCTAACAAGACAGTGTTTAACTTCGTGTTTTCATTTCATCTTTAGTAACACTGAACAACATTCATTCATTTCGGTCGCCATTCGTTCTGAACCGTTTCGAACATTATTCGAACACATTTCGGTGGTTTCCGAATTTCAATGAAATTTAATGAAAAATATACAATAAATTAACCTTTATTATGTTTTGCTCTATAATTTATTGATTTAATTAACACAAATCAAAATATTTTCGATTAATTCTTAAGAACTTGTTTCCATAGCATGCTTGCAACGGAAATGGAACGTAATTTACGTTTGACATTACTAAATTGATGAACGACTTGGTTTTGTTTGGCGCGAGACGCGAGTTTTACGTTACGTACAATATCTTCCTCTCTGCGAGTTTTATTCGTTTAGTTTCGACAATATACTTATATTAATAGTAATATGGAGAAAAAGGTTCGTGAACGTGGAGATAATTGGACAGGGGAAGAGAAGGTTTGTAAAAATCATCACGCTTTAAAAATCACCATGCTTGTAATGCATCACAATTATTGGTTTATTTTGACTTATCTTATCTATGTACTTATCACTAATTTTGTGAATATTCCATTTTAGAAACTATTTATTGATATAATGCGTCAGTCTTCCGGCATAATTGAAAATAAAAACATTGACACAAATGCCAACAAACGCAAACAGGCTGAGTGGCTTATAGTTCAAAAGAAGTAAGTTCTTCATTTATTATTATCGGTAGAGCTAATTTTAAGTTGGTAAGAAGACATAAAAATAAGTACCTATTTATTTCAGATTATGCCAACTTTAAGGTCTTTGGAGGAGGATTAAAATGGCAGCAAAAAAAGTGTATCTCAACACAGGAGGTCACTAAGAACCACTGGTGGAGGTCAAAGGCCACATTCCCCTTCGGAAGACGATAGAAAGATCATGGAAATTTGCCCATCAGATTTTATCATAGACGTAAATAATTATGATAGGATGGGATTTCAAAAAAAAATGTAAGTTCATATTTCTCTATAGTACAATTTTCTATTTAAATAAATGAAAATAAAAATGAGTTATTAATATGAAGAGTGATTTGCATTTGATAATTAACAACTGAACACTAGTAAATTTGTACACTGTTTAATATCAGGAAGCGTCTAAGAAACTAAACTTTATCTATTCCAGGAGGTAAAACTAGAGAAACCAATATTATTGGCTGTTGTAAACGAAGAGGGTGACACACTGTACAATAACGAGGTGCGATGTGAGGTGAGGTGTGATTTTTGAATTTTATTACAATTATTAAGAAGCTGACATTAAAAATAAATTTAAGAGAAATAATTAACTTTCTATATTCCAGGGCTTAGATAAAACTGAAGAAGGTGAACAACAAATGGTTGAAGAAATTGTTGATGAAAACGAGGTGACCTAAATAATTTATATTTTAGTTTATTAGAAATACCATACCATAATGTATTAAATGTAATATACTTAATGATCTAATGAATAAGTATATGATTATGTGACAAATGTCACGGGAGAATATAGGTGCATAGTAGTAGTAGCGTGAAGAAAACGATAAAAAAATTTAATGTTCACAAGACTGAACGTAGCAACAATAAGTAGGTATTTTTGAAATAATAATATGAAATTGTATAAAAAAAGTTGCTATATATGTCTGTTTGATTGTTTGTTTAGTTCTTGTAAACTACGCAAGAGATAATTAAATTTATAAATAGTACGGAAAGGGCACTAGTGGTAGACCTTTCTATATTAGGTATATTATATTATTCTGTTCTAAAATTTTTAATATATCTTTTGTAATAAATTGACTTTTCAATTTTCAGAACAAACCTCAAAGAAATGAATCTGTCTAGCAACACAGACTTCAAAAAGCGTACCTTGCAAACGTTGGAGGAGGATCATAAATTAAAACTTGAACTATTATTACTAGATAAAGAGAAAAAGGAATTGCAAATAAAAATACTGAAACAAACTGTAGCGAAAAATGTATAATATTTTTTTTTATTTGAAAGTGCTGTGGTATGAAGTTTCTTCTGACAATATTTCCCCTTAATGTGTCTCTAGGGTTCTGCTGTCTCGGACTGCGTTGAGGTACATAGCGGACAAAGTCAGGTCTTTCTTTCATGTCAATGGCTATATGATGTCTCGAAATGTATCAATGTGATCTAAGTCTTCCTCGTCGATAAAATCAATCAAATCCAAAATATCCATGACCGTACTCGAAAATTTACCCGCCACGAGTCGACACGATCAAGAAGCCACCAAAAATGCCGCCAAAATTAATGTTAGTCACGCGCTAAACCAACATCTGGCAGTGTTTAAAGTTAGACATGGTTTAACAATTGCTTAACTCTAGACAACCGTTAGACACTCTTTTGTGGTACGACTTTTCCTAAACATGTGTCCAACAGATGTCCAACCCTTGTAAACAACTTTTTTGTGGTAAGACCGTTAATGTTTATATAAGATGTCGTTTCAAATAGACAAATCCAAGTAATACCAAAAATTGTTTGAAAGTTTAAAAAAATCTCATACAAATACGAAAGTACAAAATGTACAAAAGTTAGTTAACGAAGTGTGGCGAAATTATAAATTACAAGCAAAGTCCGATAAGGAACTAGATATTATTGTATCTAAGAAAATTGAAAGATTATTAAAGCTATAGTTAAATAATCTTTAAATGCAGTTTTTTATTGTATACTTTGTATTGATGTAGTTTAATAAGAGAATATTTAGCAGAACCCATAGAAAGTTTTTATTTTTAGGCAACGACTACCTGTAAACCTGCAGAAAAAACACAAACTATACAGCCAGCTTCAAATATTAAAAAACAGGAAGCAGATAAAATAAAACACGGTAATGAATCACAACAGCAATGCGAAAATGCAGATAAACAGAGAGCAAAACCTTCTCAGGAAATTATGAAAAATAAGATTGCAAAAAATCTGAATGCTTTGTATTCTGCCAGAGATACTATGCCAAGCCGTGCTGAAGTTGATAAACAGATCATTAAGTTGCGCGAGAAAATCAAAACAGCAAAACAGTCTTTAAACAGGAAGGTTCAAAACGCAGTTGCCCAGAAGAAACACAGGGATGGTATGAAAAGAAAGTTAGAAGATATTTGTCATGAAAATCCAGAAATAAAAAAAAGACTATCTCTGAGGGATTCAGTGGGACGTCCTAATCTTGAAAGCAATCAAACATCACTATTGAAAACAATTGCGGATGCAGTGGGACATATCTTCCGTTTGATTCCCAGGAAATCTAATTCTGCAGAGGGACGAAGACATGTATCGACAGTCCCTGTTAAGCTCATTCGGGCTCAAACTGATCACCACAAGAGCCACTTAGATAGCAAGTTCGCTGAAAAATCAATCCATTATTTAGATAACATAGCATCCATACTTGGACCAGATCAAGTATTTTTCATATCTCAAGATGATAAAGCTCGAGTCCCTATTGGCGTAACTGCGGCAAATAAGCAAGCCCCTCTTCTAATGCACATGCAATATAGGATCAAATTGCCTGATCACGATTGGGTAATCGCTGAGCGTCATAAATTAATGCCATCTGTTTATGCTGGTATCAAAATCGCTTCCAGTATACTAGGACAACCGCAAGCCGTTGGATATTCTGGACCAACATACATCGTTATTGAAGTGAAAAGCATAGTTCATCTACTGCTAATACTCATGCTCAGGATTTCGAGACGTTTCTCGAACTTGATGAGTTTCGACCATTAGCTAAAACTGACCATGGACTAGTAAAACCAGTGGTAATCATGACGGTTAATGGAGGGCTAGATGAAAATCCGCGTTATCAAAAAGTCATAGGGTTTGCTATACAACACTTTAAGCGACATGATCTCGGTGCATTGTTTTTAGCTACCAATGCTGCTGGAAGAAGTGCGTATAACAGAGTAGAGCGCAGAATGGCTCCTCTTAGTCGGGAACTGGCTGGTTTAATATTGCCTCATGACCATTTTGGGTCTCATTTGGATGAACGTGGCGTTACAATTGATGAACATTTAGAAAGATCTAATTTCGAATTTGCAGGAAATGTATTAGCTGAAGTATGGAGTTCAATGGAAATTGATGGCTATAATGTTACTGCTAAATATGTTAGGGCAGGTGAACAAGATCTTCCTGATTTTCCAGACATTAAATGGTATTCAGAACATGTGCGTGAAAGCCAATACTTGCTTCAAATTGTAAAATGTGGAAATGCAGAATGCTGTCGTCCAAGAAGTGGCCTATTTAGATTACTAGACAACAGATTTCTTCCACAGATTCCTTCCGCCTTCCTGTTTGTTTTAAGTAAAAGTAAAACAAACAGTTGATGACTTGGTTTTGGATGAAGGAGGGCAATTTCTTAATCTTCCAGTCAATTTAGCTCTACGCTTAAGTGCTTCCATCAAAGATTTCCTGCAAATGCCCCTCGATTATTTTTGTCCGACGGTAAAATTGAGGCTATCAAGTCGAACATGCAAAACGTTGGTATTTATCATGCTTCCGTCAAGTCACTAAATCGTCACATCGAGAAGATCCATAAAAAAGTAAACACGCACACTGATAGGAAAATTAGACCTGTAAGAGTCGCTGCTCGTCGTGCTAATGAACTGATGTGCATTATTAAAAATTTAGAGCACCATGATGTTGAATGGCTCGATGAGAACGAGGTAGACATTCCAAAATCGGATGAAAGTGAGCAGACTCGCAAGAGCTTTGCTTACTTTTGCTGACAAGGGGGATGGAGGGGGTAAATAATTGTAATAAATCTGCTTACGTAATACTTGAACGGCCCCATTGAGTAAAACCGAATTTCCACAAACAGTATTTTTTTCAGTATTTTATCTTGCTTCTGCACCATGTCAAAATGCGATACTCAAAGTTTCAAGAAGAAATTCGAAAAATAACTACCCTGGGTCTCAGGAGGCTAAGCAAGAAATAGAAAACATATTGTAATTTAATGATGCAGATTCAATAAAAGATGGATTTTCGGACGATGACGAACCTCTCATTGCTGCAGCTAATGAAATAATCCAAGACAAATGTGAGGAAAGCCGTTCATCAGTATATTCAAGTGACGATATTTTACCTCTATCCACTCTTGCTAACCCTAGGCCTTCAAACGTTGAACAGTCTACTCAGGGTGCGTCTCGTCGGGTATACTGGAAGCATCAAGAAACTTTTACGCCTTCTCCCTCTGGAGTATACTGTCAACCTCAAGTTGTCCCTTTGGTAAGGTTGGAGACACAAATTCAATATTTTTCCAGTTATATTCCAGAAGAAATATTTAAAATTTTCAGCAATTTTTCTAATCAAAATTAACAATTGCTTAACAAAGATGGTGAGGGAGCGCAAGTGAAGCTTGATCTTTTTCTTACAATGATAGATGGCAAAGTAGCTCAGGTATTAACAGATACGCCTTCGGGTTCCACTTGTACAATATGTGGAGCTACTCTACGGCAAATGAACGATAAAAAGTGACTGCTAGACCTGAGAATGAAGATTCTTATCAATACGGACTGTCTACTTTGCACGCCTGGATTCGTTGTATGGAAATGATTTTACATATTTCCTATAATCTGTCTTTCCAAACATGGTCAGCCACAAGCGAAGAAAAGAAACGACTAAAGCAAGAGAAGAAAACCCTGGTACAAAGGCGTTTCCGTGAAGAGTTAGGATTGATCATCGACAAACCAAGACAAGTAAGTGGTAATTCTAATGACGGTAATACTGCCAAAAGATTTTTTCACAATGCAAGCTGCTCTGCTGAAATTACAGGAGTTGATATAAATTTGATTTAACGACTTTACATCATTGTAATGGTGTAATGATAAATGCTGAAAAATTTGGCAGTTATGCTATGGAGACTGCCAGGATCTATGTGAGCAATTATGAATAGCATACATGCCATCTTCAGTTCACAAAATTTTGATTCATGGAGAAAGTGTCATAAAGCATTTTGTAGTACTTCATATTGATCAACTTTCGGAAGATGCACAAGAATCTCGTAATAAGGATTATAAAAAAATTCGTCTACATCATGCTAGAGAATGCTCAAGATCCGCTACAAACGAGGATTTATTTCATACTCTTCTTTATACTTCAGATCCTTACATAACCAGCATTAGAAAACCGTGTACTAAAAACGTGAAGGAAGGAAGTTCATCAAGTGAAGACACCTTAGATCTTTTGAAAGTGAACGAATTAATTTTAGATCCCGAAGTTCATCTACACTAATATTATAAAGAGGAAAGATTTGTACCTATTTTTGTATGTTTGTAATGAATAGGCTCAAAAAGTACTGGGCCGATTTAAAAAATTCTTTCACCAATAGAATGCTACATTCTTCCAATTTGACATAGGCTACATTTCATTTTGAAAAAAATTAGGGATCCTTGGTAAAATTTGAACAATGTAACCGAAGGTGTAGAAAAATGAGTCTTAAAATGTCTTTCGTCGAATGCGCTGCCGAAACTATTAGCGATAGAACAAAATAATGTACAACAATATTGAAGTACATCATAATGTCTACAAAAATCTCCGCGGTAGTATATGTCCAACTATTGTAGTTATGTCACTACAACAACTTTATTCATTTTAAACATTAATAAAAATGCTAACAAAATTCAAACCATGCTATTTATGTGTTTATATTAATCCTTATCCAAATAAATTATTTTATGGTCAAGACCATTTAACTACCTATAAAATAGTTTTTAAATTATTTAAATTGGACTTTCCTTTCAAAAGATATTACGAATTTAAAAATTCAAACAGTAAACAAAACCGCCATAGCGCCGTGGCCGTTGTTTGCGATGCAGTCTGAAAAGCGCGCCGGGCATCGCGGCGGGCGGGGTGGAGGGGGCACTGAAATACAGGAGTGGGGCGTGCACGTCTGTAAGATAGGTAGCCGCGCGGCTCCATCGCGCGGTCGGCTCCTTACGCAGCGGACGCTACCGATATTGAACATTTAGATTTCTCCATAGAACACATTTCAGATAGAGCACATTTTCTTTCTATCGATTAGGAGTTATTTTCAAAACTGCGCATAAATTACTTGATTAAACCTTGACAGTTTATTTTTATAGCAGTGTCACACTCTTTTTAAAGCACCTATTTAAGTATTGTATGTATTTTTTTATGAAAACTTCTATTCAATAAACTGTTCATATTAAAATCAAATTAATTCTTATTTATTTTACTTGAAAACCAAAACTTTCAAACAATTATGCCTAAAAAAAAAAGGTCCCAATTATCTCAACATAGCTCCCAAGCGAGATTAGCAAAGATTCGGCGTGTTGGAGAATCATCTTCAGAATATTCTGATCGACTCGAAAGTCAAAGAGAATATGCATCACAATCACGGGCCAGAGAATCTAGCGCCGAACGCTCGCAGCGACTTGCTGAGAATAGAGAGCGAACCTCGCAAGCTCGCGCAAGGGAAAGTAGCGCCGATCGTTCGATTCGTCTTGCAAATCAAAATGTCAGATCGTCAGAGGTTCGCGAAAGACAGTCGAGCGCAGAACGCGCGCAACGCCTTGACGAAAATCGAAAAAGAATTTCGCAAACACGGGCAAGAGAGTGCAGTGTCGAACGCTCACTTCGCCTTGCAGAACAAAATGAACGATCTTCTCAGATTTACGAACGAGAGTCGAGCTCCGAACGTTCACAACGCCTTGCTGGAAACAGAGATAGAGACTCGCGGGCACGTGCCAGAGAATCTAGCACCGAACGCTCGCAACGGCTTGCTGGACTGAGAGCCAGAAACTCACAGGCACGTGCCCGAGAGTCTAGCGGTGACCGCTCGCAACGACTTACGGCACAGAGAGAGAGACAACGTGCAGTAGCAATTAGAAAGCAATAGATCGGCATTCAGCTACGATCCACAAATTAACTACGCCGATCAAAACAGCATTCAAATTGGAGCGATGGATAAGATATGCCCTAAATGTTCCGCGAAAAAATGGAGAGACGAAGCAATTGGTATGTGTTGCGCGGCTGGAAAAGTAATACTTCCCAGTATCGTAGAGCCTCCAGAACCAATCAAAAGCCTTCTGACGAACAATAGTACACTATCCGCGCATTTTTTAAAAAACGCACGTCGTTACAATAATCTGTTTCAGATGACATCGTTCGGGGCGAAAGAAATTAGGGAGGGGAATTTCATGCCAACCTTTAAGGTAGAGGGACAGGTTTATCACCTCATAGGCAGCCTCCTGCCGCCATCCGGACAAAGCCCACAATTTCTGCAGATATATTTTATTTCCGATGCTGACCAACTATCTTTGCGCTCTAACATGGCTCCTATGCTAAAACTGGATTTGATCAACGAATTGCAGACCATGTTGAATAGTCACAACGTTTACATACGAAGTTTTAAACAAAGTATCGAATCGACATCTCCAGAGAATTTAAAATTAATTATTCACGCTGACCGCACACCTCAAGCAGAACACCGAGGCAGATACAACGCGCCTTCCGTCAACGAAGTGGCCGTTCTCTTGGTTGATGAAGACAAAGGCCCCAGAGATATAGTGCTGCACGGTAGAGACGGGCAGCTGAAGCGAGTGTCGGAATTGCATAGGGCTTATGATCCGTTACAATATCCGCCAATGTTCGTATCAGGAGACGACGGATATTACTTAACTATTCCTCAGCAGGATTCCTTAAGAAATAAAACTGTATCATGCATGCAATATTACGCATATTGCTTAATGATTAGGACCAGTCAATTTAATTCGCTGCACTATTACAAGGATTTGTTTAGTCAATATTGTGTGGATATGATGGCAAAGATGATTTCGGAACGATTAAATTTTATGAGGCGAAACCAACAAAAACTTAGAGCAGATGACTATATTCATCTGAGGGATGCTTTAAACCAAGACGCAAGCGTGAATGCCGCCGACATCGGACAGCGCGTCATCTTACCGTCATCATTTACTGGATGTGCGAGGTTTCTAAACGAAAAGACGCATGATGCTATGTCCTATGTGCGCAACCACGGCCGGCCAGATCTATTCGTCACTTTTACGTGCAACCCTGAATGGGAAGAGATAAAGCAGGAACTTTTCCCCGGCCAACGGTCTTTCGACCGGCATGACATCATTGCTCGAGTATTCCATCTAAAAATGAAAAAAATTATAAAAATATTCACGAAAGACGCGATTTTTGGACCGGTCAAATGTTATATGCTTAGTGTTGAATGGCAAAAAAGAGGATTGCCGCATTGTCATATGTTGTTTTGGCTGGAGACAAAAATACAGCCCGATCAGATCGACGAAATAATCGTCGCTGAGCTGCCTAATAAAGACGAAGACCCAGTGTTATTTGACATAGTCACAAAAAATATGGTACACGGGCCATGTGGGCAAGAAAATTTGAATTCACCATGCATAAAGAATGGCATATGCTCAAAAAAATACCCACGATGATTCATAAATGAGACCCAGACCGGTGAGGACGGATATCCCGTATATCGACGTCGCGACTCCAGCAACGGAGGTCAGGTCGCTACTTTAAACATCCGAGGCAGAACGGTCAACATAGACAACAGGTGGATCGTTCCATATTCTCCAATTTTATTGCGATTTTTTAATGCTCACATAAACGTTGAATTCTGCCATTCCGTCCAAGCAATTAAGTATATTTGCAAATACATCAACAAAGGATCGGACCAAGCCACTTTCGGTGTCAGAAATGCTCACGACGAAGTGGAAAATTATTTGAACGGACGGTACATTAGTACATCGGAGGCAGTGTGGAGATTGTTAGAGTTTCCTATTCACGATCGACACCCCACCGTTGTTCACTGGGCTGTACACTTAGAAAATGGGCAACGGGTATATTTTTCAGCTGAAAATATACAACGTGTAATTGAAAATCCACCAAAAACGACTCTCACGGCGTTTTTTGACCTGTGTCGCAGTGATGAATTTGCCAAAACGTTACTCTATCATGAGGTCCCTCATTATTACACATGGGCCAATAACAAATTCTCAAGAAGGAAACGCGGCCAAGACGTAATCGGTCATCCCGGTGTAAAAAAAGATGCGGCGTTGGGCCGAGTGTACAGCGTCCATCCTCCTCAATCCGAGTGCTTTTATCTCAGGATATTACTTCATCATGTGCGTGGCCCGACATCGTTCCAAGACTTAAAAACCGTTGATGGCATTGTTAAAGAAACATACCAAGCTGCTTGCAGAGATTTAGGTTTACTAGAAAATGACAACCAATGGGAGATGACTTTGAGAGAAGCTTCGGTTTCTGACTGCCCGTTAAAGTTGAGAGAGCTGTTTGTGGTCATTTTATTATTTTGTTTCCCCTCTGAACCTCTCAAATTATGGGACACTTTCAAAGACGATTTGTGTGAGGACATCAGACGTGCAGCTCAACAACAAGATCAGGATTGTGACGTACACAACGAAGGCTTGATACAAATAGAAAACAAGCTTTTGGAACTGAACGACAAGCATTTAGCAGATTTTGGATTGCCTTCCCCGAATCGGCAACAAAACATCGTCCATGCGATACCGTGCCGTCCGCATGATATTAACGAGTTGTCTGTATTTGTCAACACGCATGTACCCAAGTTAGTGGCAGATCAAAAAATAGCATTCGATGCTATAGTACAGAGTGTTAAAAATCACAGCGGTAAACTGTTTTTTTTGGACGCGCCCGGTGGAACAGGCAAAACCTTCCTTGCCAATTTAGTGTTGGCAAAAGTACGTCAATCTGGAAAAAAAGCTGTCGCAGTGGCATCGTCCGGAATTGCTGCAACCCTATTAAATGATGGAAAGACTGCTCATTCTACATTTAAATTACCATTGGCTGTGTCTTTGGAACAACAATCTGTGTGCTCGATCCGCAAAAACGGTCCGCTGGGGCAGCTCTTACAAGACACTTCGCTGGTCATCTGGGACGAGTGCACCATGAGCCACAGGGCGCACGTGGAAGCCGTGGAGCGCACGCTGAGAGACATCCGAAGCTCAGACCGTATAATGGGGGGCGTGACGTTTGTTTTAGCTGGAGACTTTCGTCAAACATTACCAGTTATAACAAAAGGTACTCGAGCTGACGTTATTCGAGCTTGCCTTAAATCATCAACTTTATGGCAATCGATTGAAACTCTTAATCTGCGCACAAATATGAGAGCACATTTAAGTGACAATGACGATAATAATTTCTCACAAAAACTTCTAAAACTTGGAGACGGAAAATTACCGTCTCCGGTTGCAAACAGTCCCCAGGTATTGTTGGATAACGAATTGGGTCAAATCGTTCAGAGTCTAGAAATTCTTGTGGACACAATATATCCGGACATACAAAATCTTACGGAGAGAAATTTCAATTGGCTCTGTTCGAGAGCGATAGTGTCCCCGCGAAATGAATCGGTTAATGAGATTAACAAAATTATTATGGAAAAAGTACCCGGTGAATTTAAATCTTACAAATCTATTGACACAGTATGCAACATCGAAGATACAGTGCACTATCCACAAGAATTTTTAAATTCCCTGAATCCTTCCGGCTTGCCGTCCCACGAACTAAAATTAAAGGTAGGCACTCCCGTAATGCTGCTGAGGAACCTATGCCCTCCCAGTATGTGCAATGGCACGAGACTTCTGGTGAAGGAATTGCGGGAGAACGTCATAGTAGCCACTATAATCACCGGGGCCGCGGCCGGACAGCTCGCCCACATACCGCGGATCCCCATGATTCCTACGGACTTGCCTATATCTTTTAAGAGGTAACAGTTTCCTCTAAAAACATCATTTGCCCTCACAATAAATAAGTCCCAGGGTCAAACATTTTCGATGGTTGGCATCGACCTAAGAAAAGAATGCTTTTCTCATGGACAACTATATGTTGCCCTTTCTCGAGTGGGATCTCCTGAAAATCAATATATTTTGTTGCCATCTACAAATACCACTGCCAACGTAGTTTACAGTGAAGCTTTAAGATAAAAACTGACAAATATAAAAGTAAAAAACGTAAATCTACCTTAATATTATATCTGTAAATAATGTAAAAGTAAACCTGTAAAATAAAAAATACTAAAAATGTAAATTATTAATTAATAATAAGAATGAAAATGATTAATGACAACCCCTTATTTAATAATAAATAAAAAACAAAAAAAAAACACAAAAAAAATATAAAAAAAACAAAATAATAAGCACAAAACAACAAAACCAAACAAAAAAATAATAATTTTGTAAGGAAAATACTAAATAATGATAGGCAAGTTTCTATCGACACGAACAAAAATTTCTTTGAAATACCTAGATGTATAGGTAGATACATTTTTAGTTGAAAGTTGTCAACGTTTAATTTAGACTGTATATATTTTATTCGACTCTGCTTTTATTCTAATTACTTAAAAAAACCATAGTAAAAATGTATATAATATCCTATGTAAATATTACTTATTTAAGTGCCCGCCACTTAAACCATCAAAGAAATTGAACATAAATAGACTTACATACAAATATAACTGTGGGATTTTTTTTAATATATAATTAATAAATAATAATTTTTTAATAAATAAAAATATTTGTGAAAAAAAGTGTTTTATATCCAAATTTCCAAAAATAAATAATTGTCTACCCCGTGCGAAGCCGGGACGGGCTACTAGTCAAATATAAATAACATAACATTTAGTAAACATTACAATTAATTTTTTAATCTGTGTTCGATTTTAATCACAAAAAAAAAAACAGAAAAAAAAAAAATTAAATTGATTTGTATTTTGATGTACTATATGATATTTGGTTTTTGTAAACATTAAAATAATAGTATTCATTGTTAAAAAATAAATATTGGACATTTTTGATACTTTTGTATTTGTTTTATTTTTTAATGTATGATTTTAAATTCAATCATAATAAATTACATTCCATTTGAAGCCATATACTTACACTATTCTATATTTGTGCAAAATTTTAGAACATAATAAGAAAGAAATAAAAAAGTTATTGATTTTTAATCAGAAACAGACCTTTATTTTCCATAGTGCGCCGCCGGGACAAGCCGGCACGAGGCTGCTAATTAAAAGAATGTCTGGACTTCTGGAGTCCGCCGCAAGAAGCAATCAAGCCCGAATGTTCGCGGTTTGCATGTGAAGCGAATCCTGGTATTATAACCCAACCAATAGCAACTCATAGTACGGATTTTAGTTCCGCTACTACCCGATAGAGGCTCTGTACGAATTCTTGTACAAATTGTCTTACGTTTACTGTAAAAAAATATCATGATAGAGGTGCTGTACCAGCAGCGGCGTAAAGACGAAGATCTTCAGTACCTCTCAAACACGCGACAAAACCAGCAACCACTGCTTAAGTAACTGCGTATTGTTAACGTGTGTTAAGAGTGTGTGGCAGCAGTAATCTGCCGAACGTTGATTGGCCCCCCACTTCCTACCAGATCATTTAAACGGAGACAATTACATGGAATTGCCCCAAAAGGATCTCCTAGAACTTGTGTTCGAGGCCGAAATACCAATATTGGCAATGAGAAGACCAATGATTTTTCTATAATATGGTTGTCCAGAGCATTGGACTCTAAACGTGAGAGATCATTTAAATAAGTGTTGCCCAGATAGCTGGATCGGCGAAGACGGGCCCATCCGTTGGCCACCTCGAACACCTGATTTAACTCCTGTGGAATTTTTTCGTCTGTGGACGGGCCAAAGAGCTCGTCTACACACACATAGAAATATCAACCAAAGAGGAATTAATAGAAATAATTCAAACGGCTTTTCAAGTCATGAAGCAGGAGATGAAATTAAAAATCACGACTACAGAAGTGAGAAAACGGGCCCGCGCTTTTATGAGAAACCGCGGTCAACATTATGAGCATAAACAATTGGTGGTTAAACAAACTTACCTGTAAGTGACGTTTGACCATAATTATACGAGACGTTGCATCCGAAGAGATTTATTCTTTACTTCACTTGGTAGTCCACTTCTCAATCTACTAGGCATCGCACAATATTCAGAGAACTAGAAAAAAAAGGTTTAGTTCCTTCCGCCTCCGCTCTGGCCGGTGGCGGCGCCCCTGTCTTACGTCATTCATTTTAGAGATGCTACCTATTTCATGTTACGATCGGGTAGCTTGCTTTTTGTAATAAGCATGCCGGGATTGGGCGGGTAATAAATCTCTTCGGATGCAACGTCTCGTATAATTATGGTCAAACGTCACTTACAGGTAAGTTTGTTTAACCACCAATTATACTACGACGTTGCATCCTCGAGATTTATTCTTTACTTCACTTGGTAGATGTTTAGCGCCGACGTGAAATAGGTGGGAGAGGAAAACGAAAGAAAATTGATGCATAGAAATAGATATAAACTTATATTCTTCTACAATTATTATATTATAATCTTTAATACAGGAAAGTATCAACTATTCAATCAGAATCGCATTTGTTGCGAAGGTATTACTATCCTCCATGGCCAAAGGTCTATTATAAAACTTTGCAAACACGAGGGAGCTTCCGGTCCACCCCGCAGCTTTCTTTATAATATCAACAGATATACCCCTCCGACTAGCCGCTGAGGTAGAAGCATGGCGCGTGCTATGCGCGGAGAAAACAGTGGTATCGACTCCACTCTCCGTCATTACATTTTTAATCCAACGGCTGATAGTTGAAGCGCTCGCGTTATGGATGGGTCTTTTAGCGGTAAGTACTAACCTATCGGTTTGTGGAAGGTCCCGGAAACCTTTGGTGGCCTCAATGTAGGACAGTAATGTCCTCGCAGGACATATTTGTTGCTTATCAGGAAAAAACGGTATAATTAATGTCGGCATTGCGCGCCCTGGCGCAGATGTTTTAATTATGTCATTAATAATTATCTCGATCCTGTCGGTGATGACTCTGATATTAGCCAAGCGAATCAAGGACAGCGTCTGCACACGTTGTGCTGTCGACAATGCGAGAAGAGCCGTCAATTTTTTAGACAGTTTGTCTGTACTTAAGGCTTCATTTGGGTACCATGTAGACAGTAGGTCCAACACTAAATTCGGGTCCCAGGTTGATTTGTATTTCGGAAAATTGGGTCTAATCTTAAATACACCTTTGAAAAACCTACATATTTCATCGTTATTACCTACTTGTTTGCCTAAGATCAGGGTCATCGCCGATCGGAGAGTATTTAAAGAAGAATAACTGGCACCGGCTGCAAATTGCGATGTTAAAAAGTTTAATATTGTGGGAATATCTATTACATAATAGTTAAGATTTCTATCGGTGCAGAATTGCCACCATTTTTTAATAGCAGTATCGTATTGTTTAATCGAATTTATAGACAACGATGCGATCATAATATCAATTGTATCGGCACTCAAAGATTGTCTTGCATATGCTCCCCTGATAATAGAGATGACACCAGGGTAAGTCGTCTCCAAAGTGGGTGGCGGGTTCTGGAAGGAGACAATAGCAAACCTGGCTTAGGTTTAAAGTATATAGGCTCTAATTTGGACAATTTAAGAAAAAGAGGATACCACGGCTGACTAGGCCAGTATGGAACTACGATTATGCCTGTGGCATTATCATTGACAATTTTCCGTAAGCATTTCAAAATCAGCGAAAAAGGAGGGAAAGCATAGAAGAAATGTTCTCTCCAATCTATAGTAAATGCATCTACATTATAGGCCTCGGGATCTCGTTTCCATGAGATGTATTTTAAACATTTGGCGTTATTTTTAGACGCAAAGAGGTATATTTCGGGACACCCATAAATGTCAACTATTTTTTGAAATGATAGAGTATCTAGACTCCATTCTGTGTCTATGTTACTGCGCCTTGATTCCTCATCGGCTTCGCGGTTGTCCTTGGACTTAATGTACGAAGCGAATATATAAAGCTGCCTACTCTCACACCATTGCCATATAGCTCGAGCAATCTCACTGAGATGAGGAAACTGGACCCCTCCGTAACGATTTATGTAGGCGATTGCCGTAGTGTTATCGATACGTAGAAGTAGCTCCCGATCCTTCATGTTGACCGCGAAGCACTTCAAGCCATTTAAAGCCGCTTTTAACTCTAACCAGTTAATGTGATGCTTAATTTCCATTTCATCCCAAAATCCGCCTGTCCTTTCTCCGTTACAATATGCCCCCCATCCTGTCAGCGAAGCATCCGAAAAGATTTCTAAAGCGTATCGCCCATGGCGGATGGGATTTTTAGATTGTGGTATATTATTTTTCCACCACAAAAAATCCTCCTTAAGATGAGAGGGTATTGTCATATTGAGGTCATAGTCCTCATTACACTCTTTTAATGCTAAGAACTTTTCGCGTTCGAATCGTTTCGTATATAGCCATCCATACGACACTGCAGGACAGGCAGAGCATAAGAGTCCCAAAAATTTAGCAAAATCCCTTATAGGTAATACGTATTGCTTAGAAATCTTTTCGATGTAATCTGCTAATTTTAATCGTTTTTGAGTTGGTAATTTTAAACACATATTAAGCGAGTTTAACTCAAATCCTAAGAATGTCTGTACCTGTTTTGGTACTAAGTTACTCTTTGTGTAATTAATGACGAAACCCAGCTTTAAGAGTAGGTTTCGAGTATTTTTGACACATTTTTGACAATCCTAAAATGTAGCTCCTAAGCAGATAATATCATCTAAATATATTGACAAAATGAAACCTTTATTTCTCAAATAGGCTATTACCGGCTTCATAATTTTCGTGAAAATCAAGGGTGCTACAGACAGCCCAAAAGGTAAACATTGAAATTCGTAAATTTCGCCTAGAAATTCAAATCTCAGGAACTTCCTGCTGTTTGCTTCTATCGGTACCAAAAAATAAGCGTCCTTTAAGTCAATAGTCGACATGAAGCAGTCTTTGCTCATTAATTTGGTGACGGTACGTATATCCTCCATTTTAAAATGCGGAGCGGATATGAACTTATTAAGGTTCTTCAAATTAAGAATAAATCTAAATGTACCGTCACTTTTAGCAGTTAGGAAAACTTTTGATAAAAATTGACCAGGTTTATTATTACACTTTGTTATTGCACCAAGAACCTGTAATTTTGATATTTCATGTAAAATTTGTTTAATTTCAGCAAAGCTAAAGTTATTATTCCCGGGTACGTAATGTTGTACCACGGTATTTTCGAACGGAATTCGAATACCTTCAATGTATTGCCGTACGATAGGATCGTCGGTCAGTTGGTACCACTCCTGTAAGAAGTGGCGAAGGCGACCTGAGTGGGGTATTACCTGATCTATGACTTGCGCGTCTTGTTGGCTGGTCCGCCGGTCTTCGCTGAGGTTGCCGGGCGGTCCACTGCTGGCGCGGCACGTCTGTTCCCTGGGCCGATGTACCGGTTCCTCGGCCCACCCTGTCTGTACGCTAGCTGTCCGCGACCCCTGGGTGGGCCTCTCCAGTTTCCCTGTGGATACTTGCGGGTTGATGTGGTACCGTCGGTACGCTTTATTTGAAGCCCCGATTTTTCGGCTGTTTTTGATGCTTTTATCTTCTCATTTAGATGTTCGCCGAAAAGAAAGGTATCTCTTTTAACATCCGTGATCATTCCGGTAAATTTTTTATCTAAGGAAGATATAATTAGCTTCCTCCTGGTCTTTGTATTATCATGATGTAAGTCTAAGAAAATTTGACTAATCTCAGAGACTCTCTTCAGGAGTACCAGTTTATCGGTCTCCCCTTTTATAATGTCTGAGGTTAGGTGTGTCAGTCCTGCGATTCCTAATCCGAGATGGTCTTGGGCTTTTTGTAAAAGTTTATCTCTATTTTTAACTGGATCACCCAATACTGGTGTGATTTCGGGATTTAATGAAGGGGCTTTAGCTAGCCGAAAGTTATCAGGGATGAGAGTCCTGTCAGCTATATCCTGTTTTTGTTCTTTGGTAAGGCCATCCGTTAAGATACGCCCCCAACGTTTAGCAATTTCATCGGGAATGGCAGGACCAAAGACTTCATCTTTTCCTTTTGGATCCCCAAGTGCCTCTAAGATGTCACTGGTCAGAGGTACTGTCGCATTAGCTAAGTCAGAGCTGGTACTCGGGACTGTTTCTATTGGTAGCCCTGTGACTGTTGGCTCCGTAGCAGTTGGATCGGAAGATATTTGAGGGACCACCGTTTCGGTGTCCAATTCAATATTGGTCGGCTCGGGCGAAGACACTGAATTGTCTTTATTGATATTTGGTGTAGGAGCAGGAAGCACTAGGGATCTGACACTCAGAGGTGGTAAGGTATCGTCAGAATCGGAGTGAAGTTCCCAGGTTTGAATAGTTGCGGGTGACTTGCAACTCAATCGCCTCGTCGCGTGGCTGTGATCCACGTTACGTAAGTCTGTTAGGACCAAATAGGAAACACTACATTACCTTCCGTACTACTTTCGTAGCAGTATATTTATAAAGACTAGTATTTTTAAGTCATTGGGCGTAATCACGTTACGAAACGAGACTAATGAACACTATCAGCCGTGATCACGTCACGGAGAATAGCGCATAGTGTACCGCTTAGCGGAATAAGTAGATAGATTATCAGCCGTGATCGCATCACGGAGTATAACCAACATCAATACCCGTAAAGATCCGCTATGATCACGTCACAGGGAATAGTATCTTTGCCCAATTATGTACATCAAATCACCTATTATTCACGATTTCAACAAATAAGTAGGTATACAACTAGTTAAGTTTCACCCTCATTGTTATAGGTACGCTACTGAAGGTAGCTTATAAAAGTATTATCGATCTTGTTAATTTATACTAAATAATTATATTATGTTGCGTGAGTAACCGGAGTGTATCACCTAGAACGAGAGTTGCACAAATTCTCGACTTACCCTCATCCGAGGTAGTATCCGAAGAATAATTTCGTAATTTATCTTCTAATCGTCTAATTTTCTTACGAATATGTTTACTTTTACGATGTTTACGTTTTCCCATGTTCACTTTGTATTATACACTCAAAAAAAAAGTTCAACTGTTTAAGAATTCGCCGAAAAACAATTTATTTATTTTATTAGCTGTTGCGATGCCCGCACAAGAAAAGCGAATGACGTAAGACAGGGGCGCCGCCACCGGCCAGAGCGGAGGCGGAAGGAACTAAACCTTTTTTTTCTAGTTCTCTGAATATTGTGCGATGCCTAGTAGATTGAGAAGTGGACTACCAAGTGAAGTAAAGAATAAATCTCGAGGATGCAACGTCGTAGTATAATAGATTATTTTAACAAAAATATTGTGTTCCTTTGTTTCTGTACCAGCAGCGGTGTAAAGTTGCAGACCTTCAGTACCTCTCAAACACGCGACAATACCAGCAACCACTGCTCGAGTAACTGCGTATTCTTTTGATATGAACACTAGTAGTGAATCACGAATGAAAAAGAAAATTTTGCATCGCCTGATAACCAGTCGATTTACATGAAGTGTAAAGGTGCGTATCGACTACGCGCGGCAAACCAACGAACATTGGCTCGCGCGGCGGTCGCGCATTATGGGTACTGCGCCGCCGCGCGCGTCAACTCGAACATCGGCGCGCTCGAACGTGCCGCGCGATGAACCAGTTTGTGTCGGTTTTTGACGGCGCACTGTGGTTCGTAAATCGAGCTCCATACTCATAGAAACATACTGTGAGATATTAAAAAAAAAAATTGTAACGTCGTCAGTGTACCTTCCTCTATCCAGCATGAAAGTATAAACGATACAAGTTACTCCGTTCGTAAGAAAAAAAATGTTTTGTTTTTTTTTGTATGGGAGAAAACACTTAAATTACATTTTTTCGAAACTTAATGGAACTGAAGGGCTGGTGCTTACATGAACTTTTGTATCCTACACGGCGAACAAGATGACATACAATTCGTGCCCCTTTCGATGCCGCTTTGCATGTACCAAATATTTGCAGTTTCGAATTTCAGCTGTGTTATAATTAAAATCATAAACGTAAAATAAGTAAACTTACCGACCGATTATTTTATATTGTCACTAATTATCAGACTGCTAATGACTTTAGTTGAAAAACGGTATGGATTATGTACTTTTGTTTTTTTAAATAACAAATAACTATTTCAAAGAAATTGCCGATCGCTTTGTATACATTGTCTTTAGAATTTTTTTAACCTGTTACTGACAGTTATAATAACAATAAAAATGTACCTACTTATTTTTTAAAGAATCAAATAAATTGCCTTCCGCTTTATTTCTATTGTCGTTATGCCGACCGCTTTGATTATGCCGACCCCTTTGTTAACATTGTTGTTGGTTAATGACCTGATACCGACATATAATAACAATAAAGGTTTGGATTGAGTACTGCATTGAAAGGAGGTAGTAGTTAGGTACATATACATAAATAGGATATATTTGAGTTAAATTCTCTCAGTTGATCTATGCACTTGTGCACGTTAACTACTCCATATAATTATAAAGTTGTGTGTCACGATGGAAGGATTCGCTACCAATTTAGACATTTTCATTTTTGTGGCCATTAACAGTTGTTTTACTAAATCCAATGTATTGTTTGAAGTGTTTGTGAACGGTGTTAATTTAACGGAAAATGAAAAGAAACAATTGAAACACTTCTGCCAGATCTATGTGCGTTCTCTGACGAGCAAATGGATAAAGTGTAATCGCACGAGACATACATTCATAAAAAAGTTCGAGACATGGCTACAAGAATACATAAAATGGCCCGAGGAAATAAAAAAAAAGATGACACCTTTAGCATCAGTAGAGCAGCAATCATGTTCCAGTTTTGATTTGGGTGTGAATGAAGGAGCATCAACATCCTACAAACCAGAGATGTGCAATGTTGGAATATCCACAGTGGTCAGTTCAAGAAAACCGTTCTCCGATCTAAGTCCGCTACAGAAGAAAAGGCGAGTGAGTGAACTTTTAACGCATGACACTCTTGCTCATGCTAATGGGTTAAGTGCAAATAACAAGGATGTATCAGATATTATTAAACTAATAACTGAGCACCCCGAAGAGGCTACAAAGATAAAAGACCTATTAAAGTGTAAAACCAAAATGTCTGTGTATTCCGCTGATAAAGGTTTAGCTATTTTGACCTCGTTGAAGCTTTCAAAGTGGCAGTATATATCCTTAAGAGGTTGTGCAAAAGAAGAAGGAATACCACTCTATCCTTCGTACCATGCCATCTTTAATGCAAAGACGGACTGCTATAAGATGACCTAGAAATCACGGATAGGGGGGTAAGAGTAAAGCTACAAGCAATTTTAGACAAAACTGTAGCAAGGGTTGGATAATTCTTACATTTTGAATCTGCACTGGAACAGGAAGGTAAAGAATGCACTTTAATTTGCAAGTGGGGCTTTGATGGTGCTTCAGGACAAAGTCTATACAAGCAACCGATGGCAGAAGGAGATGATTCCAGTATTTTTATGTGCTCATTTGTGCCTCTGTAATTAGTTTGTGGCGAAGAAAAGATATGGGAGAATCCAAAACCATCTTCCACAATGTTTTGCAGACCACTGTATTTCAAATTTGAAAATGAAAATAAGTTAAATATCAGTGAAGAGCATGCTCTCATTGAAGCCAAGATTGCAGCGCTGGAGCCGTCTATTATGGGAACTTATATTAAGCACTCGATGCTTATGACCATGATAGATGGTAAAATCGTGATCGTCAGAATGGCCGGTCAAAAGCCATATTAAACTTTGAAATAGTGTCCAAAAATTGCTTACCAATTGCTGATATTTACTTACCACTATGGGAGATTTGCTTACTACATATTTTAGAAGAATTGAGACATTTAAGGTTGACCGTCCATTCTAATGTCAGGATGGCAGGTCCATGTCCATAGCATAGTAACTATGTGGAATTACTGATTTTTTTGTAGACTATACATTACTTACCAATTGTTTACTTCATACTTTATAAACATAGATCCTGTAGCTATCAAGGAAATAAAGATACCGTATAAGTTTACTGAAAACCCCTAGCGCCTGTTAAAAGTATAAAAGCAAGTAATTATCATGAAAATTGTGTTTACATATCGAAAGGATCTGCTGCTCGTTGCTTCTGTTTTTTATTTAATAAGCAAACTGTACCTAATTTTTATATTTAAAGAAAATCCCAAAAAACCAACAGAAAGGAAAAACAAAAGGTAAAAAAATAATGGTGTCGGAATTTACTGATGACTCGGTTTTCTCAAACAATCCAAGTTTAATAGAGAATTGGAGAGGCCTGGGTATGGTAAACGATGACAAGTAAAATAAAAAGCATCAGACTAAACCAAAAAGAAAACTTTTATTGCTCTCGAACGGCGGCAGATTTATAATTGACAACGAAATTGTAATTACTACTAATACGTGTGCACTGGACTCCGTTTGCAAAGCCTTAGCATTGTTATATATTGATGGAAGTAGTATAAATTAAATAATACAAGAAAGTAATCATATGCTTTGCCAGCTCATCAAATCTATGTGTGAAAAGAACAACGAAGACGTTTACAAAATTAGAACATCCTTTGCTAAAACTTATTATAAACCGGTTAAAAAAGGAGCTGTTATTGAAATTGATTGCGAATGCAACGTGTTGTATATTTTTGATAATATTCTGATTGACTGCTATCTGTACAGTGCGGAAGAAAAAGAATCTTGCACCGATGTAGACTGTCCTATAAATAAAGTAACCAGAAAAGTGTCTGTTTTACGTTTACATGATAAACGTGCAACTGATATACAAGAAGCTGCAAATATATTATTATACAATACAGACATGACACCATGCCGTCGATCTACTTGCAAAGGCATTAAAACATTTGAATTGGTCTTACAAAGTCTTGTAAGTTTTGAAATATCCGAGGAATGTATTTCTGTGTATGAAGCACCTACAAAATTAGTTTTAAAGGACAATGCATATGATTTAACTTCCATCATAGAATTCATTCCTCCTGCTGTTGGTGAAATGGGACACTATAATGCACATCATAGGCGTGGAAATACATGGCAATGTTACGATGATATTAGTGCGAGAATTATAAGAAGTACATACTAACAAAAAAGTGATTCCACATTGTATTGTTTACGTTAGGAAATAGATGTCATATAATTATATTCACAAATCAATGCACATAAATAAATAAGATTTTATTACTTAAAAATTAAAGATCTCATTGCCTTGAAATTTAATAATGATAAAGCATTTATTTCGGACATGTCTATAGATTTTAAGGCCGAAATATTTAAAATTCTTTTGTATAATAAAATTACATTTGTGTCGCTAGTATATGTGTGTTTGCTTTCATATTTTTAACAGGCTTTCAGTTAACTTATACGGTATCTTTATTTCCTTGATAGCTACAGGATCTAAGTTTATAAAGTATAAAGTAAGCAATTGGTAAGCAATGTATAGTCTACAAAAAAATCAGTAATTCCACATAGTTACTATGCTATGGACATTGACCTGCCATCCTGACATCAGAATGGACGGTCAAACTTAAAAGTCTCAATTCTTATAAAATATATATAGTAAGCAAATCTCCCATAGTGGTAAGTAAAAATCAGCAGTTGGTAAGCAATTTTTGGACACTATTTCAAAGTTTAATATGGCTTTTGACCGGCCATTCTGACGATCACGTAAAATCACTTCGCAACTGTCGAATACCTCAACGCAGACTTGTGACATCTGTAAAGCTACCCCTTCAGAAATGAATAACATAGAGAAGAGAAAGTATTAAATAATTGAATGTCAACTTGCTGTGCTGATATTATATTTGTTTATTAATTTAATCTCTTTGTTCCCAGAAAAGCTGTTTCAACTGAAATATACCAGTATGGTTTGTCGACCCTTCATGCTTGGATCAGGTGCATGGAGTGTCTACTCCATATTTCTTATAAACTGGAATTCAAAACGTGGCAAGCAAGAGATGCTAGCAGTAAAGAATCATTGAAGGGAAGGAAACAAATAATACAAAAGAAATTTTATGATGAAATGGGTCTTTTAGTGGACGTCGTCAAACAAGGTGAGTAATAGAAACAGTTCTTGTTTAAATTCTGTTTTAAGCGAACTTTTCCTTTGCAAAGTCTTAATGGTTTTTTATTCCAGATTCAGGGACTACAAATGATGGGAACACAGCCAGGAAATTTTTTGAAGATCCTGTAAAAATAGCATCTATCACTGGATTGGATTCCCGTTTGATCCAAAGATTTGCAACACTTCTACGTGTGATTACTTGTGGGGAGCCTGTTAATGTTGACGCGTTTGCAAACTTTTCACGCCTCACTGCTGAAATGTATGTGGAGCTCTATGGCTAGTATTATATGCCATCGAGTGTCCACAAACTTTTACTGCATGGTACTGCAATTATCAAGCATTACTATATCATGCCCATTGGTAAATTGTCTGAAGAAGCATCGGAAGCCAGAAACAAAGATTTCAAGAAAATCCGAGAACATCATTCGCGTAAATTTTGTCGTAAAGCGACAAACGAAGACATTTTCAATGGTCTCCTTGTATCCTCAGATCCCTACTTGTCCAGCATCAGACCTGTACTAAGAAATAAGACAAAAATAACTATCACTGACGATATGAAACCTCTTCTTATTATTGATGATGATTGAATTTGTCGATGTTAGTGCATTAATGATGGACTCGGATTTAGAGGACTCTGGTGATGGTGAAGATACTCTCAGTTAGGAGTTGGTGGAGCTTTGCATCAATCGTGATGCCTAAAAATACAGTTTTTAGGCATCACGATTGATAAAAAATGTATTAAGGCTTTATTGACGAACAAAGGCTATTATAATATTAGTGACTATTTAAATGACAAAGATGTCTGGCATTCCCAATTGTACATAACTTTTATTTTATTATCATTGATGTTAATATTAATAATAAATGTATTTTAATTTGTAATAATTGTATTTTTGCTGTAATATTAATAGTAATAGTCTTTTCACAAAAAGGTTTTTTCTGGTTTTTCACCATATGTTCCAAAAATAATGTACCTATTTTATTTCAATAGTATATTTCATTCCAAAAGATAAATTCTCAGAATAAAAAAAGTACATTTATTCCGGATTTGTTAATGTTATTATATGTCAGTAAAAGGTCATTAACCAACAAAAATGTTAACAAAGCGGTCGGCATAATGACAATAGGAATAAAGCGGAAGGCAATTTCTATGATTCTTTAAAAAAATAAGTAGGTACATTTTTACTTCTACAGGTAAAAAAAATCTAAAGACAATGTAAACAAAGCGATCGCCAGTTTCTTTGAAATGATTATTTGTTATTTTTAAAAACAAAAGTACATAATCCATACCGTTTTTCAACTAAAGTCATTAGCAGTCTGATAACTAGTGACAATATAAAATAATCGGTCAGTAAGTTTACTTATTTTACGTTTATGATTTTAATTATAACACAGCTGAAATTCGAAACTGCAAATATTTGGTACATGCAAAGCGGCATCGAAAGGTGCATGAATTGTATGTCATCTTGTTCGCCGTATAGGATCCAAAAGTTCATGTGAGCACCAGCCCTTCAGTTCCAATAAGTTTCGAAAAAATGTACTTTAAGTGTTTTCTCCCATACAATAAAAAACACCTTTTTTTTCACGAACGGAGTAACTTGTATCGTTTATACTTTCATGCTGGATAGAGGAAGGTGTGTACCTTCCTATATCCTGACAACCTTCCTCAATCCTGTACCTGACAACGTTACAATTTTTTTTTTTAATATCTCATTATGTTTCTATGAGTATGGAGCTCGATTTACGAACCACATTGCGGCGTGGCAAAGGAGCGTCAGTGCGTTGTGCGCGCGCAATTGGGACGGACCTGACGACTACTTACGCATTTTTAGAGGATACGTGCGGCAAAAACATGGATAACGAGAAGTGTCGTACTTTAATCGCTTGTTAATAATATGATAAATAATGATAAAAGCAGCAGCGGCACGTCGCCGACGTGATACGTCCATGGTTGTCGCGCAAAAAATGGCTCGCGAACCAAAACACAGATTTGCCGCGGTCGAACAAACCTCGCGCGGCGGCCGCGCGAAATCGATACGCACCTTAAGAGTTCTTGTTCGAAAGGAACTGCAAGTTTTATTTGAGTAATGTGGAGAATAGTTCGGTCGGCAGGTAAAAATTAGGGGGCCTTACCTGGACAATGAGTCATGTGGGGAGCTTGAAGGGTTGTTCCTTCCAATTAAATGGAGAGGTTGACACCTACAAGCCAGAGGACATGATGAAACTGAGATTTTATGGATACGTACAGTTGAATTGCGATGATTGCTCCTTCGGGATACTGAGCACCTTCACCGGATGTGATGACTGCTTGTGGTGCCAGCATAATGAGTCAATCAGCACTTGTAAGTCTTCTCTATCGCCAGTCTTAATTTCAGCTTTCATAACCATCATTCTGACCTTGCTGGTAGTCCTGCACAACTAAATTACTTTCTCATGCTGAATCATGGGCAAAGGCCCGACGGCTTCAACTAACGAAATCAACTAGATAACAGGAGGAACAAAGCTCTTAGGCTCAGACGGTACATGAGCTCCGAGGAGTCTAAAAATAATGAAATCAGACAGGAAACTCCACCTCCCTTACCACGACCTCGGCCCACCACCCATGTGTATCCCTCGATCAATCACTATCTAGAGCTGGAGGGTCTTAGGTCTGAGCTAGTAGAGAAGCCAGAACCCCTTCCTAGGACTTACAGCCCTAAGTGTAGCAAAACAAAAGCTGTGGCTGCATTAGTTATGTTAATGGCAACTTCATTTGCCTGCCCTTATCCTGGAATAAGGATCCCATTCATGCTCATCGTCCATCCATGCCCGATCCGCTTACATCTCCACTCCTAATCTCTCGCTTACTGATATATAGTCTTCGGTGTTTAATAAATATGTGTACATTATGTATTTTTATTATCTTTTTTTTAAATAGCAATCGAGATGGGGCTGGAAGAACAAATGAATGTGGAGATAGAGTTACCCATAATAGAATGTAAGGAGGTGGAGCTGTAGACTTGTAAGTATTTTTAGGGATTCACTATCTAAAGTAACTTTCACTTTTTTATCATAAGTTAATATACAATAATATTTCTTAATCCTTTATGGGGTAGGCAGAAAGTATAGAGTGTAAAACTCAAGCCTATGGAGTAAGAAATCAATTTGGTCATATTTCATGACATGTATTTAATAATGAAAATGATATTTAATTTTCAGCTCTCTTTGAGCAGCCGTGTGATGAGCCAGCTTATCTCACTGCCATCCCTCCGCTGCGCCAGGTACACTTACAACTTCTAGCACAACTGATTACCCACGATATAAAGTAACCGAAATTTCAAGCGTTCTTTTTCCAGAGCTACGCGAAACTATCGCAGCCGCCGGTGGTTCGCGTGTTTCCCGGAGGATTTCCAGACCAAGGCGAAATGAAAACTTGCCGGACTGGGCGTACGTCCTGGAGGAGCGGCGCATCGCAGTGGAAGAACGACTCCTGTTGCAGGATCATCTGACTAAAGAGTGATTTTTCTCAAAATTTTATTTTTAATTTGAAATATAACAAAGAAAAATTCATTTAAAATCAGTTAAACTAGCTTTATTGGAAGGGTAATGAAATGCCATTTATGTTTGAATATGATTTCGGCCATGAAGCCATCCATTTTTTACATTTTTTTCAGCGAGGAAGCCCACTTATTATTGAATTAAACTAAAATTGTATAAGTAAAAAATATTTTGAACAAAGTAGCGTAAATTTCACATCTCCAAACTGATAATAAGACAAGTAAAAAAAGTCGATATAGATAATTTTACTGAAGGCTGTAATTAGACGAAAAATAACCAAATCTTACACAATTTATAAGAAGGTCCCAAGGTCCAAACGCCTAACAAACAGAAAGCTGCTCATTGAGCGACCTTACATTGTTTCTTGTCCATGGAAGTATCTAAATTAAATGAAAAACATTTAAGAGAGTAGAAACCCATAATTTACCTAGATGAGACGTACATAAATTCCTCTTTAAATGTATCAGTGTTGGCAAACTGAAGAAGAACGCGGAGTGCAATTTTGGCAAAGGGACGAGATTAATAATTGTACACGCAGAAGGTTAGGCTGGGTGTGTCGACGGAACTATTTTAATTTTTAAATCGGAGAGTAATTCTGGAAACTATCTTAATGATATGAATTTTGTAACCTTCAATAAATGGACAAGAGAATAATTATTGCCAAAGTTACCTCCAAGATCTGTAATTATTATAGATAACGCGATATCATTCAGTGCAGGAAGATAGAAAGTCAACAATAACATACACGAAAGCTGCTATGCAATCCTGGCTGCAAAGACACAATGTGGAATTTGATACTTCCTTAAGAAAAATGTAACCTGTTCACGTAGGTCAAGCAACATGGCTCTAAAAATGTTTATAAGATCGATATTAAGACTTCCGCCGTACCATTTACAATAGGAAAACACAAATATAGCAATAAACGAAGTATAAGCTAGTAATAAGCTTCTTTTTTTCTTTTTGTGCTTTGTGGATTATTGCTGTGTAAGAACTCCTTCTAGACTTTGCGTGCTTACACAATAAAACTGCGTACCTGCAAGTGTTGGACTTTCTTATTTATGCAACATCAACCTACGGACTGCATGTACCGACCACTTATAATATTTGTAACCGATACAACGTCCACTCAATATCTTGGCTAAAAATAATAAATTGCTTTCGACGTTTAAAATGAGATCAAATCAATCTATCAATATAGAATTGCAGCCGGAGATACCAGCTGATGGTTAAAGGTCAATACCGTCACCAAGAATATCTTCAGTAGACCGTGACGAGTAGCTTTCTAGAGCTGATGAACGATGATGAGCTTCTAAAGGTTCGTCTCGCTAGTTTGATCTGGCGAAGAAAGTTTTTTAGACGATTCCGATGCAGATCCGCACTGTGTGATCCCCAAGCCCAAAAGAAAATTACTTTTTTCTTTATACCACTAAGGTGGCAAACAAGCTTGCGGCCTGCCTGATGGTAGCAGTCACCGCAACCTATGGACGTTTGCAATACCAGGGGCATCACCCACGCGTTGCCGACCTCGTAAAAACCTTTTAACCCTTTTCTTGAAGAACTCCATGTTGTACTCTCCAGGGAAAACCTCTCCAGGTAGTTCATTCCACAGTCTTTCTTTAATCGGCGTACATCACCAACTGTACGTACTCTTTCGTCCTCAAGGTCATCTATTGAAATTGTTCTACAACATTTCGAAGGTAAAAATAGACATAGACAGTAATTTATTCGGAGCCTCGTTACATCCTTAACCTAAAGTGAGTACAGTAAATTATAATGATTGAAAATTACACTCCGAAAACTAAAAAATAAAATGAAACTCTACCCTAAGGTGTCTCGAAAAATTTTTTTTCGTCTTATGGTAACCTAATAGTAAAAAGTTTGTGCGTTATTGGTTAAAAATCGACTATGTAAAATATTATTTGATTTGATTGAGAGTAACTGCCATCAAATATAGAAAACATTATTTTAGAGCCTACTTTGATGCTACATTACTGTATAAAAATCAAATCAGCTGACTTCTTGTTTTTCCCTGAGTAATTCCTATTATGATCTATTTTTAAAATAAAGTAATAATAATGCTCAAACTTGTGTACTAAGCGCGGGGAAGGAGGGCGGGAGGGGCACTTAGCCGCAAGCAGTGTTTCCAGATACACTGTAATTACAGTAGATTTGCTGTATTTTTACGCCATCTACTGTATACTGTATTAAAACAAAAACAGTGTATGCACTAGTATTGAGACCACTGTAATTTCGTCGGGTACGGAAAATTCTCAAAAACCAAAAAATATTTCAGTTTCAGTTAATAAATGTATGGAAAAATATATCAAACATGACTTTGACATTTCAGTTGCAGGTTATTAAGCCACCTAGAGTGCGTTTAATCTTATATGGCCTTTGCCGTTATGTTGGCAGTACGTCAATTTGTATTATTTTCCAAAGAAAACGAAATGAACGCATCTTAGAAAAATTATAATTTTGAACGCGATCTTCGCACTCTTCTTGGGGAATTCCCTTGTAATGTAAATAAAATGAGCCAGTACTACACGACTAAATAATATTGTTATCATACATTAGAGGAGTCTAATGCCGTATTGTATTATTGAAATTAGTGGTTTTATATTTAAATCAGATAATAGACAGGAATTGACAGGAACGCTGTTTTATTCTGCTTGTTAGTATATTTACGTATTTTGGTATCTGAATTGAACGATGTCTTCTTCTGGAGAAGAAAAAAGTGGACCTACAACCCCTAAAAAAGCAAAAAAGCTTCATTACAAACAAAAATTTAGGGATGAATGGCTAAAGGAAGATAGTTTCAAAAGTTGGCTTCAACGTGATCCCAAGGACCCGTATCGTGCATCTTGTAAGTTATGTGATGCAAATTTACTAGCTGACAAAGGTGCTATAAAACGCCACTCTGAAGGAAATAAACATTTGCAAAAATCTAAACCGATATCCTCTCAAAAATCTATTGCAACAGTCTTCCAAACACAAAAATTTAATTCTGTCGAAGATAAACGAAAAACAGCTGAGATTAAGTTAGCCGGATTTATAGCAGAACATAAAATTTCACATCGAGTGATGGACCATTTGATTGATTTGCTACCTAGTGTTTTTCCAGACTCAGAAATCGCAAAAAATTTAAAAATGAAACGGACCAAACTTCAGGCTGTAATTAACAATATTTTAGGAGCCGCTGAAAAACAAGATCTATGTGCAGATATAAAAACAAAAAAAAATTCTGTTATGATCGATGAAAGCACTGATATCGGATCAGTAAAGACCATGTGTATCGTAGTGAGATATTATTGTCAAGTAAAAGGCCAAATTATAAGCAGATTTTAGGACTTATTTCAAATACATGGTGTAGATAGCAACAGCACTGCTGCTGCTACTGCCACAGCCGAACACTTATTTGAAGCGTTAATTAAATCCTTTCAAGAAAACTCAGTTCCTATTGAAAATATCATCGGTTTTGGATCGGATGGTTGTAATACCATGATGGGATGTCACAACTCAGTTTCAAGCAGATTTAGAGTAAAGTGTCCTGGAATAATTGTATTGAAATGTGTTTGCCATTCTTTACATTTATGTGCAAGCGACGCATGCAAACAATTACCTGCTGATTGTGAAAAACTAACTCGCGATATTTATAATTTTTTTGCAACTAGCAGTAAAAGACAGACACAATTCAAAGAATTCCAAGTTTTCACTGAAACTGACATCCATAAAATTTTAAAGCCGGCTCAAACACGGTGGCTATCTTTAGACTCTGTAGTTGATAGAATTTTGGAACAATGGAATGCTCTCACATTATTTTTTAATGGAAGATGGCTAGAAGACAATGAATGCGCGCAAATCCATAACCAATTGAATGATCCTGCGATTAAGACATATTTTTTCTTTCTGAACTGGATGTTACCTAAATTCACCAAAGCAAACACAATATTTCAGAGTGAAACTCCAATGGTTACAAAAATAAATAAGACAATGAACGATCTCTATTATGAACTATTGTCACTTTACATGAAAAGAACATGCATCACTGAAATTGGTATAGACAAAATTGATCCCACAGACGAAAAATATTTCCAAAGGTTAGAAGACATGTACCTGGGTCTGGGAGTCCAGAAACAATTTGCGACAGGCAAGATTACATTAGAGAAACAGAAGGAAATAAAAATAATCTGCCGTAATTTCTTGATAAAAGCATGTGTAGGAATCCGCAAAAGATATGCGCTTAATGATCCAGTCTTAGTTGCAGTTTCTAAACTTGAACTTGATAGTTGCTTAGATGACTCAACTCATCGAGAAGAAACTCTTCAAAATCTATTTACCTTACTGCCAAGATTGGCACCTAGCTCTTTAAAGGAACAGCAAGAACTTGACGACCAATGGCGAAAATTGCCTAGACTAAAAGCTGAGGCAGATTTAAATGAAAGACTTGATGTATTTTGGCATAAGGTTTGTATTTTTTTCTTTATTTAAACTATTTTTGAATACCTTGCATTGCAACATGTTTGTTTAACGCATTTTTTTATTTCAGGTAAAACAAAACGAAGAGTTCTCTATGATAGCTCAATTTATGCTGAATGTTTTAGCTCTGCCAAATTCCAACGCAGAGTGCGAGAGAGTTTTTAGCAAAATAAACGATATGAAGACAAAAAAAAGAAACAAATTAATAACGAACACAATTAAAGGAAACATGTTGGCCATACAAGCGATTTCTCGCCAAAACGCCGATTGCGTAAGCTTCAAACCAACTGAAACTATGTTAAAGCTGTTCAACTCTAAAATGTATAACAATGAGGCAGCAACTGAACTTAGTGACAGTGATTAACTATCAAAATGTCTAATTTGTTAAGATTAATAAAAAATTCTACGGTAAAAATGGCTTTTTATTTACTGTAAAGCATTCTGTATTTGAAAAAGAAATTTACTGTAATTTTACCTAAAATACTGTATTTTAAGATGTAGAAACACGGTATTTTCATTTTGCTGATCTGGTAACACTGGCCGCAAGTGTCGCGTCATCCGCCATTGCTCAGTGCGCTATTGGTTTTCGAACGCATCGGCCGCACGCACGATTATTTAAAGAATCTGTTATTCCTTTTTGTTGCAAGTATGCAAAGAACTAGGAATGTATTTAAATGTCCTCTTCTTGGTGATGTTTGTGATCTAAAAGATAATGTTCTACCTACTTATGAAGATGTATTGAAATGCTACGAATGGACCAGACATGAACTAAAACTGCAATCGGAAACCGCAAAAGTACCAGTGTTTGGGGAAATAGCAGATATTGTGACCAGGATTGAAAAAATATGGCAAACTGCGACTATTCCGATAGTGTCTCGAACAAGAGTTATGCAGATGTTAAAAGCGTATCACTTAAAATACAAAAATCTACTCAAGTCGGTAAAGAGACTTACACCGGAAAAGGTAGAAGATTTTCAACAAAGCAGTAAGTTACTTTTTGTCATTTCTTCATGCAAGTGTAAAGAATTCGCTCGATGTAACTGTCCTAAAGAAAAAAGGGTTCCCAAACAAGAGCAAACATTTTTGGTCGATCAAAGAACTTCTCGGGCTATGATAATAGGCGGAGTCGACGTAATTACGACAAAGAAGTTACAAAAGACCCTCCAGAGAAAACACGAACGAGAGAACCGTCCAAGCACATCCGGAATTACTTCAACGGTAGCCATTTTAGACGAAAGTACTTCTTCGGCATCAACAACAACGTCACAAACGTCTACTATCGAACGTAGTAATAAAAAAAGAAGAAACATGTCGCATCAGGTCTCTCTTCCTACGTTGCCGAAGACCTGCGACAGGTATGGAGTATCGGATAGGGCAGCGGCAGCTATTGCGTCATCAGTTTTGTTCGATATTGGCTCAGATATAGAAATAATCGACAGGCATAAGCTACGAAGGGAGAAAAACAAAGTTAGGGCAAGTTTGACGAAGCAAGAAACAGTTTCTGAACTCTCTGCTTTATATTTTAACGGAAGGAAGGATAAATCTTTAAATATTGTCGATTATCAATCACACCCTCTAAGTAGTAACCCTTGTATTAAATTAAACATCTGTAGGATATCTATAAATAGCTTAAATCTAGAATCCAAAATTGGGAATCTTTTGGCAATTATGTTAATTATAACCAAGTCAAAAGTTCAAATAAACATTGTTTCTTTTAAATTTAACTACCATTTTTTATCCTCTAGATTAAGCGCCCTACATCGCACTCTTTGTAAACATTACACCATACATGTTTTACATCAAATCTATCATCGAAAGAATGAAACTCTCGTATCTCTAAGGAAATATTATTTTATTCCGAAGCTAAAAAAAACTTAAAACAAGCTCAAATCACTTTTACAAAGAAGGGAAACCCAGTATGCGCAACGTATAGGCTTAACGACGCAACAATCGTACGCACTGATCAAGTTAGGGACCTGGGAGTCATCTTAGATTCCAAACTGACATTCTGTGCTCACTACGAATCTATTACATACGCACACACCCACACACACAAACACACACACACACAAACACACACACACATACAGAGAGATAATCTTATATTATATTTTAGATATTTATTTTATTTATTATTCATACTCGACGCTGATTGACCGAGATATTACGGTACTAATAGTATACTAATAGTGCAACTAGGAATCATATAAAACGCACGCACTCGCGGATTTGTGTCTTTGCTGCTCAACCCTTGAAGAAGCAACACCTTGGAATTTAACTGCTGCGTGAAACTACCTGGATACCATGGCTCGATTTGGAACTTACTTTGACATTTACTTATTTTTACGAGAAACAGACCTTAAGGACTACAAACGACTTCATCAAGCAATTTTGAACAGCATTTCACTTTAAATTTCGCCAGAAGATTCTGAAGCTATATTAAAATTTGCAAGATCTTTAACAGTCAACTTGGGTGTCAAATGGACCGGTGCACATAGATGCCAGAAATCATTTATGAATAAGAACAAGAGCTGGTTGACGAAAGAAATCAAGTGGCCTTTCTGCAATTCCGTAAATCTCGGAGAATTATTTGAAGGCATAGAAGATTTGGGGCAAAAAAAATTTGTTGAATCAACTGAATCCGATATTCCTTCTACATATCAAAAACCTAATGGAAAAATTACTACAAGATCATAGGAAGCGATTAAAAGTATTATATGAATATGTATCGGATAAACTGCAAAATGATAAGATTAAAGTTAGGGAAAAACGAGGAGGTGAGGAACCATCAGATATTAAAGATGGCGATGATATATTTATGAAAAATACCCGAACGAGAAAAGCGAAAGATCTACCCCGTTTCGAGAAAGCTAAGGTCATAGGCTCACCATCTAGGAATATTATTCCAGTCGAGCTAAAGAAGAGAAAAAAAAGGGTAGCTATTTAGAATATTAAACGTCCTCCGCAGGTCAAACCTAGTACTTCTAGTACTAGTCGTACTGATCGGCAGCCTGGTACTTCAAAACCAAAACCAGAATCCGGGAATAACACCGATCAAACTTGGCACAGCAGTGATGAGGACTAATATATGGACTATCTTTAAGACATTAGATTTAGAAACTGTAGTAAGTGAAGTAGATACAACAGTATGATAAGATTTTAGTAACTAGTAATAATGAATACAAAAGTGAATTAGGAAGTTTATGTACGCAAATTGAATTATTAGTAAATGAAATAAAAGCTAGGATTAATCAGATTTTACCCACTTTTAGAGTAAGAAGGGCAATATTTAGTCCCTTACGTTCTTTAGTAAAAATTATTTCAGGAAACTTAGATGAAGAAGACGCAAAACAATACAACTTTGAAATAAGTCAGCTAAAAAAGGAAGAACATTCAGTCGAACGAAAAGTATCCATAGTAGTTAACGCTTTAGATAAATTCGCTTCTCTATCAGATGGCATGAATTCAAATATTAAATACTTAGATAACAAAACAGTTGAGATTCAATCACTTCTAGAAACAGAAAGTAGACGTAATAACATAATTTCATTAATGAATAGCTTGTATCAAATTTCTAATAACTTTCGTACTATTTATGCATTAATCCAGGAAACCGAGACCGCTATTGCCTTCAGCAAGTTGCACACCCTACATCAGTCAATATTAAATTCCACAGAACTTATGCAAGTCCTTATAGAAATTGAGAGACATAATAATTTAATTTACACGGTAAAAAGGGAAAACCTAGTTAAGTTAGAACGTAATATTTTGTTAAAATCATACATTGATAGAAATAAGTTAGTTTATGTATTAGAAGTTCCGCTAATAGAACCCAACACGTATATATATTATAAAATAATTCTCATTCCCATATATCACCCCTTAATCCAAAAAACCGTTACCATTATTCCCAAACACCCCTACCTAATGGTGAATAGGTTGAAATACAGACCCGTAGCGAACCTGTGTGAAGAAGTCGAGGACAACAAGTTCCTGTGTTCACGAGACGACCTAGCACAGTATCCTACCGAAACCTGCATAGAGGAGATAATGACGCTAAAAGATAACTGCAGCAGATGCCACCAGCACATAATACAAATGGAAAAAGAAACGATACAGAGAATAGTTGGAAACTGTTCTAATCATCACGGAACACTGTAAGGACGAAGTTTACAAACAGAACATACAAGGGACATTTCTGATATGGCCGAGTTAACCTGCACAACACAGGTACAAGATGCCGTCATAAACATACCGACAAACGCCTCAACGATCAATCTTCAACTACCGTTTGTACAGATACCAGAAATACGTCACGTCATCAGACAAGAAGACAAACGACTCAACCTGCGAAACGTGGACTTAAGTGATACCAAAGACATTATCAACAGTGCAAAGTTTAGTGTCATGAAGTATATGTATGTGATGAAAAACATAAGTGTATGGACTATTCTACTCTATTCTATCATTTTTATTATCATTATATCATTACTAATTAAATTCAGATTATATAAAAAATGTATAAACCGAAATTCTCCGAAACCAACTTCAACGACTTCGGATAATTTCTCTCTTAAGGAAAGAGAGTTAGGAGAGGGGAGATGTTAAGGTTGAGCACCCCTTACAACTATCATTTGTCAGCACCAAGTCATCATAATCAACGAACGTCATAAGCTATATAATATTGTCAACACTGCACTATTTTGGGTATAAATAACACTGTATTTTAGATTTAAATTAGTATTGTTTTAATAAACCAAGTGTAAACTCTGCCTGGTTAATAAATTATTTTTATTAATCACTCCGCCGCCCCCAACTTAATTCGGGCAAAAGGCTAGTCCAAAAATAAAACAATAAGTCTAATACTTTCGTGCGCGAGTGTCCTCATGCGCAAACACACCCCCTCCACTTTCTTCCAGCATTCTTAATAACTTGCTTCTTTCGAATGAAATTAATTATTTCAGTCATAACTCAAAGCACTTGACTTTAATGAGAGCAGCGGATATTGTTGTTATAATGAAGAGCTTATTTGAAATTATAAATGCAATTGTGCCATACTTAAATATGTCATTAAATGTTTAAATATTTACAAATACAAATTTACTTTAATGTATACAGTTAAGAGTGCAAAATGTTGTTTAGTTTTTAAAAGGTACCTATAGGAAAAGTTCATGTCGTCCGATTACCATTCCTTGTGGTCCGATTAATCGATCCAACAGGAAAAAAAGGTTATGTCGTCCGATTTGTAGGACAACGGCAGTCGGACCACGTGGCAAGAGGGCTTGCAATGTACATAATCAATTGTGTTTCATTTTATGTTACCTACTGTATATTGCTTTTTGAAATATTTGTAGGACAACAACCTTCTTGTTCTTCATCTAAAAATGTAGTCATCCTTTGCGCATATTCTTCAAATAGATCTAAATAGAAAAAAATGTTAGTCAAATTTCAAAAAGGTGAATTGTAATACAATTGCAAGAGTACAGAAGAGTACCTACAGGTGCAAAACAAGGAATGTCACTAAAATTCAAAAAGTTTATTTTTGATGGCAATACTTTCATTTTCCCGCGTATTTTTATTTGGCATTACACAAAAAGCGTAAAATCAAGTATTAGTCAGATGTATTACATAAGTCTCAAAACTGTTTACAGGAACAAAACAGGGAAGGTCCATAGTGTAACGGAACGTAAGAAGGAATGTCCAAGCTGTCAAACAATATCAACTTTGAGGTTATGTCGGTTAGCGGCTGTGTATAATTTCGAAGAGATAGTTGTTTTTTGGTCTATCGTTAGTAAAATGAGTGATAGTGACGAAGAAAATAATAACAGCTTTGTGCATAAAACAAAGAAACGAAAAAAAAACAGGAAGAATGCGGGAAGTGATGAAAAAAATTAGAGTTGCTACGCACGAGCCGGGAGATGATTGTAAGTGTAAAAGATTCATATGTTTTGATAGACTATCATCAGAGCAACGTGTAAAATTACTTAAAGGCTTCAACAGCATGAAGGGCACAGACGATCAAAATTTATACTTATGTGGCTTGATAAATGTGTGTTCAATAAAAAGGAGGCGAAGTAGAAAGACAGATGAAATGGATGCTAATTTCCACCAAACCGATTTCACCTACAAAGTGAGGGTGATGGAAAATGATGACACAAAGGAAGTACCTGTTTGCTATAAGGCATTTTTATCCATATTTGGGATTAAGGAAAACTTGAACATCTTCAAAAGTCATTGAAAACTACAGGTACTGCACCAAGTGACAAAAGAGGCAAGTCGAGTTCAAACAAGAGATTAGACGATAACATTAAAAATCTGATATGTAATCATATAAAATCCTTCAAAGGAAGGTTAAGTCACTACAGCTTAAATGACACAAAAAAAGAATATCTGCCCGAAGATCTAAACATAAAGAAAATGTATAAGTTATACTTGGATGCACATGAGTCACAAAATCATGTATCTTATGAAACTTACAGAACCATCTTTAACACAGAGTTTAATATATCATTTGGCTATCCAAGGACTGATACTTTGCATAAGAAACAGGCTCAAACATTTTATGATCGCAAGAAGAATGCAAGAAAGAAGAGCAAAAGAGATGTGGAATTTCAAGCAATTGCCATGGACTGCCAGAAGAATGTATCCCTGCCAAACATTACTACAAACGATGTGTATTACAAGCGTCAGTTATCAATGTACTCTTTTAATTTCCATGCATTGGGAGATTTTTTTTTATTTTTTTTGCGCCCAACGCAAAGGAAATGGGCACCCTCCGGTATAGCGGTTGGGAGGGAGGAGGTGAACTCTCATGAGTACCAGCCGGCCGGCCAGCTGGTTATGCACGACTCGCCAAAAAAACAAACTGCTAAACACCCCCTGGGAGCACCTGTAGCCGGAAGGGCCTTTCAGGTTTCATCGGATGCGACACCCCGTAGGGACGGGGTGCGCTCAGCGGCACTCCTTACCTTATGGAGCGTACACTGGAGAACTTATAAGCGTGACCCCTGAAGGGGGTCCCGCTGCTGTGGACTGGAATTGGTGGCCTACGGGGGCCGCTGAAACGGCAGGGAGGGGCTGTGTCGGGTCGACCTGAGCCTCCAGGAGGAGGTTCAGAGCGCTCGACAGGTCGTTGGGGGGGTCCGTGAGGACGTGTCTCGGCCTCCGGATCACGTGGCCGGAGACCGGGTGGGGAGAGTAGGCTGCTGCCTCTCGCACGAGTGGGTTGGGATGCACTTCCGCGGCCTTGAAATAGGTCTCGGAGAGTGTTTTGAGAAACTGCTGCAGGGTAGGCAGGTCCATGTCTCTATGTAGGTCCGCATTGCGGACGTACCATGGAGCCGCCATTGCCGTACGGCAGAAGATGTTCTGCACAATTTGCAGTTTCTCAATGACGAGGGAGCTCGCGTGAGCGCATTGGGAGATGCAAGCTCCTACTTTTATACCTATCCTGAAACCTGTGGACGCAAGGGATCAGATGAAGTGGTTTCATTTCTGTTTCATTATTTAACTAACCACCTGGATAGTCGTGTTAAGCATTTGGAAATATATTGTGATTCAGCAGGTGGACAGAATAAGAACTACACAGTGATAAGAACCCAGATAATATATGGATTAACGTAAATAAATACTAAATTCAGGTGTTACAGCTAGGCCTATCCGACCATATCGGACAATTAATTTCGATACCGTGTAAAATGAATGTCAGGGAAAAATATTGGTTCATATTAAAAGGAACATAAATGCAAACATTGATATATTTCAAAAATATATATCACAAATAAATTTCAAAGAACTATATGAACAGTCAGATGTAAACAATGCCTTTAACATATTTCATGTTACATAACACTTATTTTGTTTAATGTATGATCTACGAGTATGTGTACCTGAGAACAAGATTAAGTTATCGTGCCTGAAACGAAAAAAATGGTTGACCAGAGGTTTACTAGTATTAAGCAAGAATAAAAGGAAGTTCTATCTTAATACAATTCGTAGTAGAAATCCTCTAGTAATTAATAAAGGGGTTAAATATAATGACCACCATAAAATGCTTTGATACCCTTAGTTCTTTTACCAAAAATATATATACATAACACCAGAAAAATAAAGTCTAAAATTACAATAATACTAGCTATTTTAGTCACGACGCACTTCAAATTGTATTCGAACACCAAATGTAGTAAATGATCTCCAAATCTTAGCGAGCAAATTAATGCGCTATTTCTGCCTAAATAAACCACTATGATTGCCATAAAATGCAGGCTTATTACCAAATAAAGTATTATGATGCCATATTAAGTTATTAAGTTATGATTGTTTAAATAATAAAAAAAAGGATTATTGAAATTGTAACAGTTTTATTTTTTATCTTAGGTATAGCATTTGGTTGAATAAACGAAACGAAAAGGTTAGGAGTTTATTTACTATGTTTGGCAAAATATTCTTTTCCCGATGGTAATTTACTTTAATCGGATAACGAGATATTATTTTTTTTGCATGTCATTTTAAATTAAACTATTTTTGGTTTAACAATGATTTTTTTGAAGTCAGTTTGTTTAGATAGGATAGCAAGATGTAAAAACTTTGGTTATAATTTTACATTAAAATGCGAGTTTAATTTTGGTGATCATTTACTATTTCTGTCTGTTATATGTTACTATATCTGGTGGTAAGTTAAACATAAGCCATTAATAAATACAAAAAATACTGTAGAGTTATGAACTTGGTCACCAAAATATCGAAAAGGATTGCAAATGTAAGATATACAGGGTGTCCCAAAACTCAATGTCAAGCCGAAACGGGGTGAGAGGATTGATTGTAACCATCAAATCCCAAAAAAGATCTATCCCATGCAGTTTGAAAATTATGGGCATTTAAGAAAAACCTAGAAATTTGGTCAAACTGTAACCATTTTTCGGTTATTGTGGTTAACTTTTATTATTTTTGTTAATTTAAACTTTAGAACCGTAACCCTAAATAACATTTCTAGAACCACAGTCAAAAATAAAGACACAATTGCCCCAAGTTTTCTAGAATTAAGACTATTTGTTAAACTATGACTTTAAAATTTTCAAAATTTGTCGACATTGAAAGGCCCTCCTTTAAAAAAAATGTACTAAAGTGCCTTGGCAAGTGCCATTAAAAGTTTGCGCATTTAATCAGGATTGTAAAATGGTACAATACGTGTTAGTTTCATACTAAAAAAAAACGAGTAAAAAAATAAAAACCTCAAGTAACCCGAATTCCTAAGTACATATAAATATTATCACTGAATGATGGGTGTTGGAGGTACGGATAAAACTGTTTTCTAACCTGAATAATTCGGACATTAAATCCTCTACATTTTCGCTAATTATTTCCAAAAGTTGGGCGAATTTAGCATACTTAATTAAGTTACTATCTCTATAAGCTTGCCTATCTAAGATTAATCCTAACGTAGCATTGATTTTGCTCTGGTTTTCAACCAACTGAGCTATAATATTAGTATGGCGAGATATCCACTCCTTACTCAGGCTAATGTGGGTATTAAATTCGAATTCAGCTTTGTTCTGGTTCTTCTGTAATTATTTAATAGCCCAATTATAATATAAAGCATCTGTTTGGTCTAAATTTCCAGTTACGCCTTTTATTACGGAACCTAGGCCTCATTTAGCGCGACTAGGTTCTAAAGACTTTAATTATAATATATAAACTTCGATTGGTTTATAACCTTGCCAAGGTAGTCTATTTGAAATTCGTAAAGGGGATAGGTGTCATTACTAAGTCGGTTGGTGTAGGTCAGTAATTGATTACGTAGTGAGTGTACTGCGTCCTCTATGTCACTTAGCTCTATATATTGTAAGAATGTATGGTAATGAGTTGTTAATCTCGTCGGTCCAAGTTTATAAGGTAGTAGTCCAAGTCCGTCAGCTATGCTCTCGAGTTTTATCTCTTGGGTCCACGTCAAGTAGGCGGGCATCAGTAACATCACGGTCCTGTAACAATTGGGCTGACTTAGGAACTCGTTTAAGTCTTGCCTTAGCAACGGGGCCACGTTTCTTTGACGTGTAGATATGGATTGGTAAATCCGCAAGGACATTGTCCTGTGTGTAACGTGGGGCTGTTTTTTGTCGGCTAGCAAAGGGGTTCTTTATGAAAACCTGTTGCTGGGGGGTGTATTCAACTTCTGGCTCTCTATTTTTAATCATATTTTGCATGATTGCGGTACGTTTTTCAAGCGATGAGTAATTAATTATCTCATATACTTTTTTCATTTGATCACTATGGGTTTTAGTGTTCTGTTGTAATAAGAGTTGTGTAAGGTCAATGTCAAGAGCATCGCGTGGGTCGAAATGTCCAGTCAGCAAGTCAAATGGCCGACAACGCGTAAAACTATAGATATAACTATTATAAGCTATAATTGCATAGGGCATAATGTTGACTATAGGTTCGTCTTTCACCGTCACCATCATCGCTTCCTTCTTCGCTGGACATACCTCAATCCTAGGGGGTAGAAGAGGAGCGGAACGATAACGAAGGATCGACAGATTTAGTTGAAGATCACTTTGACGATGCCGTCTCGGAACCGTTCGGACCACCTGCAGCCACTACCTCAGATGTTGCTGAGCCAAGAATTATTGTACGCTGGAATAACGAAACCTCACCAAGCAGGCCTAATAGGATGTCACTACGCAACCCCCCCAGAAAAAACTATAGATATTAGGTAATGCTACTGTTTATTGTATAGAGATTCAATAGGGGGAGGAATATTGTATATGTAGGTAGTTGTGGCTGTGCCCACTACTTAAATATTGTCTCTCGGCGAATACAGTCAGTACGTTACAAGCTATCTTGTGTTTAACTGATGCGTCAACTGATCTAACATTCGCCAATACAAATTGGCTCTCCAGCGCCGCGAACCACATATATGGTTTCGTCGGGTAAAATGACGGTACCCGCACGGCGACCCGATCCACATCTCTTCCTTTGCTGCCGCCTTCACCGTAGTCGCCTAACATAGTGTTCTTCTCGGGGTCACCAATAAAGTGGTGTTATGATACCCGGTTGTGGTTTACGAACAGAAATAAAGCCACGGAAAGTTCACTCACTTTTGATGTTTATTCGTACTAGATGGTGGACTCAGATATACAGTTACAGTACACAGAATGAAAGTTCGAACACGCACAGGAGAAATTAAAAGCGACGGAAAACAGATTTAGAAACAGGAAGGCAGTACACAAAAGGGATTCGGCAATCGCGTAGGTACGTTGGCGGTGCACAAACGATCATGCGTCTCGCGTCTAAAATGATTGCGACACCCGACCGGACCGACCCGCGTACGCGGCGCAGGATTTGGTAGATACGATTTGCGACTACAGCCACGCGTCTTGCGAAATTATCTACTAAGAAAAGTAGTTGGTCTGCCCGGTGTATGTTATTGTACATTGAGTAATAATTATATTATGTTGTGAAAGTTTCCTTTACTCGAGTCAAGCTCGGTATTTGCTAAGCACCCGCCCCGAGACCCTCAGGGAAAAGGTTGCTCAGACTACTCCTCATTACCTAACCTAACCTAACCTGTAACCCCTTGATTATTTACAAACACAGAATCTTCAAGAACCTTACTAATTATGGTGACTGTATGAATGGCTGCTTGTTTTTGAATATTGATGTGTAAATCCAGTTTGCAAGCTTTTGGCAATCATTTCTGTGGCGCCGACTACAATAGATACGACTTCGGTAAGTGTTTTCCACAGTCGGGTTATCTCGATTTTAAGCGCGTGATATTTGCTGAGCTTTTCGATTTCCTTGGCTCGGATATTGTAGTCGGATGGTACGGTGATGTCTATTAAGTAGGTTTTACTGTCCAGGTTATAGACTTCAGTTTCGACCTCCATCGCGAGCGAAACGGAAAATTGTATTTAAAATTTGTATAATACTACAAAATTTAGAGAGTTTTGTGTGTTTACCAATTCTCGTTCCAGCTTGGGTGAGTGCCCATTTGACCTGTCGGCCATTGAGCCGGTACCGTGACCTACGTAAGTTTGTTACATTTATTTTTATCGATGGCTCTCGTTTCTTCTTGGAGAAATCTCATAAGAGGTAACGCCCACCTGTTTTGTCCCTACTTTCGCGCCATCCCTGTCTGTGGATTTGAAGTCTGCTGTCGGTGTCAGTGTCGTTTTGGCAGCTGTCTCCCAGACAGCTGTCAACTTGGCGTTGTCAGTGTCACGCGGGCGTTGACATTGACAGGTGACTTTTTAATTGTGGTGTATATTTTTGGCCCCGCTAAGTGGCGGGCGTATTTAGATTTTTCGGAATTTTCAGTTTTATATTTTTATTTTTACCGGCTGGCAACACCGGTAAAGATTGTTTGATTCACTTTTCGGTGGTCTGCGCACCTGTCGGTGTCACTTTGTGACATTGGCGGTTCGCCCAAATCGCTTTTCTCGAAATTTTGAAAATTTCCTGAAATTCAGGAAGTTTCAGAATTTATTTTGCGGGGAGGATTTCATTGACTTGGAGTATCCACTCTTGGTTTTTGGAATCCTTTGTTTAACTTTTTGTGTTAGCGTAAGTCTCGGTTACGCGGACAACTGTAGCCCTACCATGAGTTACTACAGTAAAATCGGCTTACGTAACTACTCTCGTTCCGTAAAATCCGTTTCCACAATAGTAAATGTAAAGTCGGTACCATGAGTTTCACATACGTTTCCCGTTTACTGTTCCGTGAAAACCACACCAACTACAGTAAAAGCTAACTTCAGTGTAGTTCCGGGGTATAGGTCCGTGACTGTGTTGTTGATTATTAGTCAGTGTTGCCAACTTAGCTACTTTATAGCTAGATCTAGCTATTATTTGGTGACATATAGCTACAATTTAATTAAACTTGTAGCTAAACATTTTAGCTACTTTGCAATTCATCATGAGACGTAAGGCTGTCGAGATTAGTAAAAGAGGGTACCGAGTTTAGAAAAAAAAACTAAACGCGAATCTATGGTCATGTCATAGATCTATGGTAGGTACAGGTCAGCGTTGGGTCAGCGTTGCGGGAATTCCCCGTTTCTTTCTGCGCTACCGCTACGATTGGCAGAATGGTTTAAAATTTACCAAAATAGTACGCGGTACTCGACGTTTACCTTGTGTTATTTTGTTTTATCATATAAACTAATGCTCACTGTTTGAATTTAATTTGAAAATGGATGTACCTTTGAAAAAGAAAACGTACGTACAAAAATATAGACCGGAGTGGGAAAATATGGACGAATTTAAAGGTTGGTTAAAATCGGCAAGTGGAGACTCAAGCAAAGCGTTTTGTACATATTGTTCTACGGAAATACAAGCTAAACTATTTGACATAAAGAAGCATGCTGAGACAAAAAAGCATAAACAGAAAGTACAGTTCAAAACAGGTAAGTACGTGAATTGAATTTATAATTCGTTTTGTTGATAGCAGACTATATCGATGGGAAAATTAGTTTGATACTTTCATTTGACCTAACCAGTCTTTTTCTCCCTAATACTAAAGTATCAACCGCATTGTTAAAATCCCTTATGTTTTTTGAGTTCGCCGCTCTTTTTCATGTGCAGAGAATAGTCAGACTCTATCAGTGTTGCTCTAAAATAAATAAAATCCAATTATGAAGGTAAACTAAACTAGTCTGGCTAACAAAAGCGTGACCTGAGAAAATGCGGCAAATACAATTTTTTCTAACAGTAACCTTTTTAAACTTTCGTTCTATTTTATACTTACCTATATTATTATTTTCTTTACAGGCAATAAAGAAATTCCTTTTAAAGTAGTACCAAAAGACTATTCTGGAAGACCTTGTGATGAAACTGAAGGCGCATTGACCTTATTTATTGCTGAGCACTGTTCTATATTAAGTGTAGATCATTTAGGTGAACTATGCAAAATGCATTTCAAAGACTCCAAAGCTTCACATGAGCTAAAATTGCATCGAACTAAATGTACAGAAATAATGAAAAATGTGTTGATGCCGCACTTTCGCAAGGAGCTCTTAGATTATATTGGTAACCAAAAGTTCAGTATTATAATGGACGAGTCCACAGACGTCAGTGTCAGTAAACACCTTGGTCTTGTAATTAGGTATTACAGTGCCGCACAGGAAAAGATAGTAAGTTCATTCCTGGAACTAGTTTCTATTGAGAGAGCAGATGCTAGAGGAATCGTTAATGGTGTAGTATCATGCTTAGAGAGTCACAACTTAAATATTAAACAAATGATTGGAATTGGAACTGATAATGCATCTGTAATGACAGGCATTAATAACGTTGTTCATGCGATCCTAAAAAGAGAATATGGCATAGAAAATTTGATACTTATACGATGTGTCTGCCACTCGTTGCAGTTAGCAGTGACCCATGCATCCGAAAATACTCTGCCAAGAAATATCGAGTTTTTGGTTAGAGAAATTTATAAATGGTTTTCTGTGTCTCCTAAGCGGCGAGATGAATACACAAAAATATACGAACTTATTAACTGTGGAGAAAGTCCGTTGAAAATCACCAAGGTGTGCGATACACGTTGGCTTTCAATAGAGCCAGCGATTACAAAAATTATGACACAATGGGAAGAATTAAAATTACATTTTAATTTGGCAAAAGGGAAAGAAAATTGTTACACAGCTGATCTTATTTACAACATGCTCGTAGACAATAGAAATTATTTATATTTTGTGTTTCTGAGAAGCGTGTTAAATGATGTTCAGACAGCAATTAAATCATTTGAAAGCGAGAACTCTAATCCATTAAAACTTCTCAATGCACTCACAACACTGATACAATCAGTGAGCCAGAAGATTTTAATACCAAGACCTGAAAACAGGAACTTATTAGATCCATTAACTAACAGGGATAATAACCCTAGGCCTTATCTTGGCTACATGTTTGAAACCTCAACAGCTCAACAAAATTTAAGCTCAGAAGTTTTAAATGCAATACGACAACGCTGCTCAGCCTTCTTACTGCAATTACTTAAGGAATTGCAACAAAGACTTCCAGACAACTACAAGCAGCTAGAATCCATGGCGTTGCTAAGTCCAGAAGAGGCAGTAAAACCAATCAAGTCAAACGCTATCGTCGAGGTTGCTGAAATCTTGGGATTTACACCGGAAATAATAGACAAAATAATGACACAGTGGCACATTCTACATATAAATAAGTGGCATTCTCAAGAAATAGTTCAATTTTGGGTTGAAGTAAAAAAATTTAGAAATTCTTCCGGTGACAACATATACCAAGATATAAGTACTCTTGCTTTAACTTGCCTTTCATTGCCACATTCTAATGCAGAAGTAGAGAGATTATTCTCTCAAATGAATTTAGTTAAAAATAAACAAAGAAACCGAATGAGTTTGATAACTCTAAACTCAATCCTCTGCATTAGAGACACACTAAGGAAAAGTGGCAAATGCTGTTATAATTGTGTTTTGCCAAAAGGAGTACTTCAGAAAATGGGCACGGCTGAAAAATATTTAAAAGAAAATTATAATGAGCCACAGCCGTCGACATCTTCAATAACTGATTAATTATTTTTTTGAGTTCAACGTTGATTTTTTGATTTTATAAATCTCTATAAAAATAAAAAATAAATGATTGTCAGAAAATGAAAATTTTTTGTAACTTACCTACCAACTGTAACATTTAGCTACTTCTAGCAACTTTTTGGGGTACGAAAAACTGGCAATCTAGCAACATTTTGAAAAATTCTAGCTACTGCGTGAAGCTAGCAGTTGGCAACACTGTTATTAGTAGTCAGTGTCACAAAAAGCTTGTTTATTTACAAACAAAGGTTATATTTTAGCAACGCCTAGGCACTTATTTAAATGTTGTTAAATTGATAATAACATATACCTTATGTTCAAATAAAATTACAAAATCATAGACGATCCCCGAAATGAAGAATTCAGTGACTGGTTGAAACTGTGCTTATAGTTTGTCCACTGGGTTTTAAGTAGAGGTGGCCTTTTAAACGATAAGCTGCTTATTAAGCGTGCTTATTATAAAAAGCGACAAAGCACGCGATTTGATTTAAGCAGATGCTTTTTTCGACACTGCTTATTTCCGCCACTTCCATCCCGAGTTCCCGACTCCCGCCATCTATAGTGTTTATGTAAAACTAATTATTCTATTTTGTTTGGTTGGTTTTATAAAGATTCTTTAATCCGCCTTGAGATGGCAGTTGCGTTGGGGTACCTACAGCGTAAGCGCCTAAGCGCTAAGCGCACGAAGCCGCTTAAGCGCTTTTTGGCTTATTGCGCAAATTGGTTGTTGTGAGTTGTGCGCTTAAAAAAGCAGGTAGTATGCTTAAATCTGTCAGCGAGTATACGTGTTGCTTTCTTTTTCGGCGCGAACGCGTGCACGAATTGACAATTACGTGTGTTACTAAGTATTGTTTGTGTTTATACAATTGTTGTAAATTCGTAGTGGAGTAGTGACTGAGTGAGTGTATAAAGTGACTGTATTTATAAACTTATAAAACAGTTGTATAATAAAAACTTTGTAAATATAGGTATAGGTATAAGGTGTACATAATGACGTCTAGAAGTAATAATAGTTTTATATGGGACTATTTTCATAAAAATATGGAAAGCAAAATTGCAGAATGCATTAATTGTAAAAAAAACATTTCTTTTAAAACAACTATAACTAATTTAAAGCAACATTTGAAGCTTAAACATATCAGCTCTTATAATGAGTTGCTGTCGCGAAGCTTAGCGCGGCCCGGCACCGGCAGCAGTTCTTGCTCTAGCTCCCAAGTGGACCAGCCAGCTCCTGGAGGATCAGCAACTAGCCAGGCACCAGGTAACGAAAATACTGTTAGTACAGTCGGTGGTGGTGGTGGTGGTGGTGGTGGTGGTAGTGGTGGTGATGGTGGTGGTGCTGAACAGATTCGACAGCGACGAGTAGGACAACGATCCATGGCCTGTTATTTACCACGGCAAGTACGCCCGGATGAAAAAAAGAAAATAGATAGGTCATTACTAAAATGAATGACCCGGGACTTTCAGCCTTTCAGCATTGTCGAGGATGAAGGTTTCAAGGAGTTTGTATCCGCCATAAACCCTAATTATGAGCTGCCCAGCAGGAAGACTTTATCCAACGCATTGTTGTCGGCTGAATATCATGAACGGCTTGCAGAAGTCCAGTCGCTTGTTCAAAAACAGTGCCTGAGTATTTGTGCCACTGTTGACTGCTGGACATCACGAAATTTAGAGGCATACATGGCAATTACAGGGCATTTTATAAATAGCGAAACCCTACAGTTCCACAGTATATTAATACAATGTGCAGCCGTTGAAGGTAACCACACCGGAGAGAGGTTAGCTGCTGAGCTGAGGGGAATATTTGCAGAATGGGCGCTCACCGACAAACTAAACTACATCGTTACAGACAATGCATCAAATATGATAGCAGCCGCAAGAATTTTAGGCATACCACATTATGGTTGCTTCGCCCATAAATTAAATTTAATTGTCCAATCAGCTTTGGCCAATGAACGTATTGCACACACAATCGCCAAAGTACAGAGGACTGTATCCCATTTTAAGCGCAGTACCGTATCCAAAGAAAAACTGCTTAAATACCAAATGACGGCACAGAATATGACTCAGCCCAAGACTTTGTTATTAGCGGTACCTACGCGCTGGAACTCTACGTACCAAATGCTAGAAAGATTTGTTTCCTTGCAAGAAGCTTTAAGGGCTACTATTTCAAATTTAAATGTCGACCTTCCTGTTATTCCCCTAGAAGAATGGACCTGCATTTCTCAAATATGCGAGGTACTAAGACCTTTCGAAGACGCCACCAAAATAATTAGTGGTGAAGAATACTTCATAGCGAGTAAAGCTTTAGTTTTAATAAGTGGATTAAATAGAGTGTTGGACCAGCTGTTGCAGCGTAATTTTTTTGAAAGTGTATACGGCCTGATATCTGCTCTAAAACAGGGAATGCAGGCTAGATTTGGAGATATGGAAAGCGATGAAACAGTTGGGATTTGCACTCTTTTAGATCCCCGGTTCAAACAACACGCATTTGAAAATACAGCTTTAATGTTAATTGCAAAGACTGCATTGCTTAATAAAATAATTGGTCTTCAAACAGAACCACCACTTACAACTGCTGCGGAAGATTCGGAGTCTCCTTCTTATTCATCACTGTGGGGAAATTTCGACAAAAAAATTTCATCTTCACGTCAACCCAGAACTGCTGAAGAAAAATCAATCGAGGAGATGAATATGTACTTCCGGGAGAGCATTTTACCCCGAACTGAATGCCCTATAAAATGGTGGAAAGATCATCAAACAATCTACCCGACGCTTTACCAATTATTTATAAAGCACTCTAATATCATGGTTACATCAGTACCTTGCGAAAGGGCTTTCTCCAAGGCAGGGTACATGATATCAGATAGAAGAACCCGTCTGACGACTACCAAAGTGAAACAATTAATGTTTCTTAATTCATTAAAAACTCTAAATAAAAGGATGTACATATAAAGTGTAAATAATTGTAAATAGTGTAAAAAGAAACAAATTATGTATAAACTAAAAGGATGTAAATAGAAAGTGTAAAAATTGTAAATAGTGTAAAAAGAAAAATTATGTATATAAAATCAATGAACTTTGAAGTACGCCTGGTTCAACAATTTTACGTTATTTCATCATTACTGCATGAGTGCATTCACTCATGCAATATACACTAAAATAACGTAAAACTGTTGATCCAGACAGTCCTAAGCCTGCAAGTACGAAGGGAAGTTCATTGACGTATAAAAACAGGTATTTTGTGGTATTTTAAGTATAATGTAAAAATATTTTTTTTAAATAGAAATAAAAAAAATATTTTTGTTTTCTTTATGATGCTTTTCTTTTGTTTAAAAGTCTCCGTCTAGTAAGCTGTTTACCGCAACGCAACGTTGCAATAAGCTTATTACCTAAACGGTTTAAAAACGCGGAAAACGAAAAAAGCAGATAAGCAGCTTTGTAAAAAAAGCTTATTTAAAAAAGCGCAACGTTTAAACGTTTAAAAATTTTAAGCCGTTTTTTCCACCTCTAGTTTTAAGTAGTTTTAACCATAGATATAGCATGTGTTTTGCTACGCAAAAAGATACACGAAGTGTGCGAGCGAGAACTCCTAATCAAGTTCAAACAGCACGAGAGAAAAAGAGACAGCGAATGAAGTACCGTTGTGTCATTGTTTTCGCGAGTAAGAGGCCATAGCGTCCCAGTGTTTTCTACGTCGTGGCGAAAACAGTGCATTTTGTGCTAATCCTAGAATTAAAATTGAGAATAATACATTTATAAGGTATGGTTTCGTGTTCTGTACCTGAATGTGACGTGACAAGGCGAAATAATCCGGAACAATATACTTTTCACAGGTAAATACGATTTTGTCATTGGAATTTTTCGAACCTTATTTTGCCAAATTTCTGCTAGTAATCTGCTCAGAAAGAGTATTTTCCAGTAGTATATCGTTTATATTCGATATATTTATGTATCTTTCGTGATTTAAGACAGAATTTACGAAAATTTCAAGTAAAATAGTAAATTGTTTGTTTACGCTAGGGCTTGACAAAGCGGTGACGTCACGAATATCGATTTACCGAATACTACCGATAAATCCTTTTTCAGTGAATTTATATGAATACAATTTAGTAGGTATACAATTTCGAAAAACGGCATGCGGCATTTAAGTTTTGTCTATATACTGATTATATACAATTTAGAATAGGCAATGCGGCAAAGAAGTTTTGTATATTGTACTGACTTATTTTTAACTGACTGCCAAAAAATTAGTGTTATGTCTTATTACTATTAATAATAGTATCATTATTGACATTTTAACATAATATAAATAAACTCTAAACACATTACACTCCCTTATTTTCAGTGGTGTAATAAAAATTAATTATCTGTAGGCAAGAAATTTGTCGTCATCAAACATTTTGTCGGACATCTCGGAATCACGAAACGACACTCGGGAGAAACGGACGGACAAAACTTTTTTGTCCGCGGCCTCAAATGTCCGACTTCAGCGCGCGCCCTTATGTTGAAAATATTAGATTTAGTTACCTTCGATAATTCAAAACATGAGTAAGTACATATTTGATATTTTTCTAGGTTTCCATCCAAACCAGCATTACGTGAAAAATGGATGCGGATTATCAACAGACCAGATTGGACTCCTAGTGCAAACTCTACTATCTGTAGCAAACATTTTGACGGCAAATGTTTCATACAAAGGAAAAATCGTCGTGTTCTTATGAAAGACGTGATACCTACATTATTCGTACCTGTAAGTAATATTGAGAACTGACTTGGACTTGCCAATATTTTGAAATAGTGTAGTTTTAAAATGTTTTCAATTTTCACCATTTGTTTATAGATTCAACTGCCACGAAGGAGACCGTTGTCTTCATATATTAACAGAGATATTTCACCTCCGCCACAAGACGTGACTCCATACGCGCCTGCTGAACCAACGCCTGGACCCTCAAACCTAGTTCTGACTCCAAGGAAAAGAAAACTGATGAAGCGAAATGAAAGCCTAAAACGAAAAATTTCAGAAAAAAATAAGGTTTTAAAAAATTTAAAGCAAAAAGTCAAAAGGATGACTAAAAAAATGATTACTTTACAGGATGTTATCAAAGAATTGAATAATAGGCCAGGGCTTGCAAATCATCGCAATGACGTTGAGGTTGCGTGCAGTAACAATTTACTGCAATAATTAGTAAATAGGGTAAATGGAAGAGCCACAGGAAAAATCAGTCGCACAGCTGAGTATGATGAAGAACTAAAGAGATTGGCTTTAACTATACATTTTTACAGTCCTAGGAGTTACGTTTATATCAGAGAAAAATTCGATCTGTGTTTACCTCATGTTAATTCTCTGCAAAAATTGTATTCTCGTTTAAATTGCGAGCCAGGGTTTACAAAAGAATCACTCAACACAATTTCCGAAATTGCTAAAAATAAATCTATTTTCGTTAACCTCACTTTTGATGAAATAAAAATAAGAGAAGGAACAGAATTTGTTGGAAAAAAACATTACGGGTATGTAAATGTCGGAAACGACTTGTGTGGTGACGAGATAGAAATTGCTAAAGAAGTTCTTGTTTTTATGGTAGTTGCTGTAAATGGCTACTGGAAATTGCCTGTTGGCTTTTTTCCGGCTAAAAGCTTTACAGCGAGTGAAAAATCAAGATTGTTAAAAATATGTCTCGATTTATTAAATTATACTAATTGTGAAGTTGTTGCTATAACATTTGACGGCATTGCCTCTAACCTTACTATGGCACAGTCACTTGGAGCATCTCTTATAAAACCTCCTTATAAACCATATTTCATTTATAATGGCAGAAAGTACAATGTTTTGTATGATCCATGTCATTTACTTAAACTAATTAGGAATTGTTTTGCTGACCACAAAGTATTTTATGACAATTTGGGGCGTAAAATTGAATTTAGATACGTGGAACAGTTGCATTCATTGCAAAAAAAAGAAAGTCTTCATCTAGCTAATAAACTTTCAGCGCGACACATTGATTTTCGCACTCAAAAGATGAAAGTCCGACTTGCTGCTCAATTACTAAGCAGGTCCGTGGGTATTGCCATAGATGTTTGTGATAAAGATCTTTGTATTGCTGAATTTCAGAATTCTGATGCGACGGTGCAGTTTCTTCATCACGTTAATGACATTTTTGATGTTTTTAATTCAAGAAATTTGAACAGTTTTGGTTTAAAAAAGCCTCTTTGTCCCAGCAATAAAAAAGATGTTTTTTCAATAATCGATGAAGTTTACGAGTACTTTCAAACTCTAAAATATGAAGATGGTAGACTAGTTATAAATACACAAAGACGTCTAGGTTTTTTGGGATTTATAACAAACATTATTTCACTGAAATGGTTGTACGTCAATTATATAGAAAAATACCGTTTGAAATTCCTTCCCTTGTATAAATTGTCACAAGACCATTTGGAAACATTCTTCAGCGCCATCAGGTCCAAAGGAGGATTCAATAATAACCCTACCGTAAAAAACTTTATTTCGGCGTATAAAAGGTTATTATGCCACACAGAAATAAAAATAAGCGAAAGTGGCAACTGCTCAGAATTAGAAAAAATTGCAGTATTGTCTACTAGCACTATGTCTACAATAGACAAAATTAATAATTCAACAAGATACAATAAAATTTTTAAAGAACTGCAGGAAGAACCAAATGAAGAAACTGATTTCGATGACGAAATAGTGTTATTAGATAATACTGCATCATTTTCTCAATTGACATTAATGATTGTGTCTTATGTGTCGGGATTTGTCGTTAAAAAAATAGCTAAAAAGATAAAATGTGATGTCTGCGTACAGAGTTTGATGTCAACATCTTCTGAAAATATATTGTACAATTCATTGTTAGTCAAAAAGGACTACTCAAAGACAAATAAAGGGTATCTAACATATCCATCTAATGACGTTATTACTTTGTGTTGTGATGCTGAGAGATATTTTAGAGAAAACATGAAGAATAAAATGATTACTGATCATATTTTTGCTAAATGTGTGTTGAAAGTTTTACGCAATGTACAGTCACTGTTTAATAATTTACAAAATCATGTTTTAGATCAAGATCCCTTAGACAGTCATAGATATCTACTTATGAAAACTATAATTGAAACTTATTTTGATCTTCGATTGAAACATGAGAGCAAATTGTTAAAACTGAATAGGGAAACATTACGAACACACTTAAACAAAACTGTAATATTTCGAGGGCAATAAATAAAACTATGTTGTACTCTGCCGCAACGCCCTCTATTGTAATCTTTGTTCAATCTATTGAAGTTGAATGTACAATAGACGAAAATCATGTATCAAAAACAATGAAGTATGTACGAGCAGTAATTTTAAGGAAAATTAGTATTTTATAGTAATATTAGTATATATATTATTTTATAATAATTAAATAGTAGTAATAGTAGTATAATATAGATTAGAATAGATTACTGTACTTACATACTCCATTGTATTGTAATATGGTGTTTGATGAAAAATCGGCTTTCTAGCGTAAGTGCAAATAAGGATACTCTGCAGCAGCGCCCTATAAAATTCAAATTTTCCTCAAAATTACTGCTCGTACCGTACATACATACTTCATTGTTTTTGATACATGATTTTCGTCTATTGTACATTCAACTTCAATAGGTTGAACAAAGATTCTAATAGGGGGCGTTGCGGCTGAGTACAACATATAAAACTGATCAGTATATAAGTTGTTTTATTTACCTGTACCACAGAATTAATAGTACTAACGTACAGAACAGAAACTCCTACCCTCCCCTGCAACTCGCGTACCCCGCATGTGTGTACGGATGTACGTTGTATTTGTAGGAATAGTAGGTATATTTTTCACTCTTCTTATGAAGCACCATGGGTATACTTAAACTATTGTTTTACCCTACAAATTTCTTTTTTTGAACAAGTAGCAGCCTGCCCCAGCTTTGCTTGGGGTATATACATAGCCTATGACACTCAGGGATAGTGGCTACCCAACGGTGAATGAATTTTTAAAATCGGTTAGTAGTTTCGGAGCCTATTCATTACAAACAAATAAATCTTTCCTCTTTATAATATTAGATACATAACAAAATTCATTGTAAATGTTTATTGCAATGCTCATGTGTATGTAAGCTAATCAATTTCGATGTGTATGTATGGATATATACCTACATATCTATAGGTATGTTTTATTTTATGTCATATCAGGCACAACTTAAATAAATAATCTGATTAATCGGTAATTGTTAGGAAAGTGTAGCTTGGACAACACTATTTTGAACTCACACATAGACATTAACTCACACATACACAATATTTTTTTTGCCACATCTCCAACCCGGCTATGTGCATCTTGTACTATCCTAGATCTATGGTTTTAACCCAGCGGAAACAGCAAAGATTAATACTGCATAATTATTGGTAAGTTTTATCTATATCTTGGAGTATATTATACCTAATTTCAACTAAGTGGACATGTACTGAGTAAATTTATTTTAGGTATTATTTGTCAACAGGATCAGACTCTGGAGTCTTGGTGGTGCAGTAAATTCTTAGAAATGGACGTCAGTAACTTGAAAAGGAACTGCACTTACCCTAGTTGAATGAAGATCGAAGGCACAACCCCATGTGTAAAAAGGAAATCTCAACATCGGCAAACAAAAAAATCTTTCAAATTGAAGATGCAAGCGGCAACTAAAGTGATGTGAATATCAGACTTTAGCATTAGTTAGTGCAATACTATATTAAAAATTGTTTGTAAAAGTAAAAGTGGTAGTTTAAGTGGGGGACAGTTCTGATTTTTTAGATTCTGAATAAAAATATATGTACCTAATTCATAATTTGATTTTTAATTTCCTGCTATAATTACTAACATTAGTATAGTATAGTATAGTACAGCTAAAACAATAGCCATGCTATTTTCTATTATCAATACAATCACATAGTTATTTCCCAATAATAATACCTAAGGTTAAAATTCTAAATGACCTATGTGTAAAACCCCAACCTCTTTAATCACTTCAATGTCTTAGAGGCAGACCAACTAAGACATTCGTAGACCAGAAAATAGACAGCAGTTTTGTGTACTTGTGTGTTCTCAAGACTGGAATCTGAACCAAGGCTGGAGATCCAACGGCATGTCAGGTGCAGAGATTATGGTAAAACCCTCCACTGATGTGGAGGAGGCCCAAGTTCAACTGTGTACCATTAAAGACTGTTGTCTGTGATAAAAATAAAATAAAATATTAATTTTTCTTATCAATGTAATATTTCATAGTATGGCACATAACATACATTTGATATAATATTGTTGTTGGAAGCAGTTTTGTGGCTTTATCTAGAGCATAATGAAAAACAAAACATGTATTTGTTCATCTCGTCAACTTAAAAATATTAGTTTTTATATGTAAAATACATAAAACGAGCCAGTGAGTAACTTATATTATAAATATCACTTTCCACACATTTTATTATTATTATTAGGTGTTATAAGTTATTAGACAAGTAGCATTTCTGCTGATATGTCTATACAACATCGCAGTGCTGATAATAGCTTTCACTTCCTTAACATACATACTACATTTTAGTTCACCAAATAATTTCATTAATTTTGCACCATTGTCCAACTAGTTTTTAAAAGAGTTTACAGAACTGGCGGTTATCTATGAGAGCCTATTGTCCCATGTCTGAGAACTTATTCCAACTATTTACAATTCACAACCTTATGGTGTAGCAAGTGATAAACTATAAGGTCCGTCGGGGCAAGTGCACCTACGGGGTAAGTGCCCCTATCTCAAAAATATCGAAAACTACCAATATTATACAACTAACGAAATCTTACATACACGCAAGAAACTAAACTACAGTTCCACTTCTATAACACAGATGGCTCTGTTCACCATAACTTGAAATATCCGCCATTTTAATTTTAGTGTCATTTATACCGGCTGCCTAAGATGATCTCGTGTCAGTAATCAATTCAAATCTGGAAAATTTTGACTTGTTCCGGTAAACTAATGCGGTGAGTAAAGAATTTAAATGTTTTTCTTTAATACTATGTTTGTATTTTACTTCTAAACGTTGATATTAATGATTTTTATTTAATTGAAAATCGTAACCTCAAAATAGTTAAGTTGAGGCAAGTGCATGGTGCACTTGCCTCAACTTAGTAGGCTTGTTGAATAAATATCGATACATCGATATATTCGATATTTTTAATTCGATAAATCGATATTTTTTGCCGATATATTTTTATCCGATATAACGATATATCGATATAAAATATCCAATATCGAAAATTGTATCAAAAACGATATTTTTATTTTATTTATGGATCTTGGCTTGGATGTGCCTCCACAGCCGACGCTGGCTACCAATTCTAAAGTCGCTAGAATCCAAAGCCGTAAAACAAACGAAAAATAACTATATAGTCTATGACTTGTAGGTTGCTTTGCGTCCGTCACTCACTTCACACCATACTTCACTTCAGTTGTTCTTTTGTTAAAAGGTTGGCGTCGCGAGTGATCAAAATAACCTAAATTTCTTATCTCGTGAATTGTTTACTGTTTTCCAAATCAGAATTTATGTTTCACGACGTAAATCATGTCATCTTCCAGCAGCAGTATTGTGTGGAACTTTTTTAAAAAGACCACTAAAGGTAACGTTACCTGCAATCTGTGTGGTAAAAACTATAAAACGAGTGGAAACACATCAAATTTAGCAGCACATTTGCGAAACAAGCATTACCATGCATTCTCAGAGTTTAAAAAGGCTGCCATTTACAACTACTAGTTCTCCTATGCCGTCAACTTCTTCACCTGGTTTATCTCATCATGAAGTCGAAGTTGAAAATGTAGCCGATTTGTCTGAAACCAATCCCAAAAGTTATGATGTAAGTTTAACTAGACTAAAATAAATATCAGTAACGAGTGATGTGAAGTTGCCAAAAAGTATCGATATGGATAAATTCAAAATATCGTGTATATTTTTTTCAGTCTGAATTAAATACTTCCGTTCAAAATCAGCATAAACAAATAACAAAACAACCTACACTCATGGACATATTGGAAAGAAGTTCAAACTACGAAGGTATTTTTTTAATTTATGTCGCCTTAGTCTAATATATTTTATGGCTCTTTATTCTCTAAATCTATTTTAAATTTATTCTTATCTGTTATCACAGAAAGAGGGTCAAAAAACGAATGAAATAAATCAAGCGTTGATTTACATGATTTGTAAAGACAACATGCCTTTTTCCTGCGTAGAAAAATCTGGATTGCGAAAATTCGTGCGCGTTATATGTCCACGCTACAAGCTTCCCTCGCGGGCTAAGGTAATTAAACAAAAATATTTTATTTATGTTTTATATTGTCTATATTAACATTATCGTATTTGTTAATTATTCATTGTAGGTAACCAGCTTAGCAGATCAGCGATATACTACTACTAAAGCCATCTTAAAAAATAAACTCAGTGAGACTGAAAATATAGCATTGACAAGTGATATATTAACACTTACCAACTCGACAAGGAGTTTCATAGTTATGACAGCGCATTTTTTGAACGCCACAGAAAACTCTGTTCCAGAGCTAGAGTCGGTGACGCTAACAGCACAAAGAATGTATCAAGTAAGTAAACCATAATAAACAAAATATTTTTTTAAATAATAAAAATTAACATTATCGATATCGATTAACAGCATTGATCGATAGTAAGTTAACTGAGAGCAACAGGGCTTTACAGGATCGACAGGAGGCGATAAGTCAACAGTACGCTAGCATGCTGGAGTCCCTCAACAAGTACAGTTCATTATACGACGAGACAATGCGGGACATTGACGTGATCAAGGCAGAGCTGAAAGAGGTCCGAAAAACAAAGGACGAAGTCGTGGAGTTGCGGACTACGGTCGACGACTTGCGACAAAGCTTGAACGATTATGAGCAAAGGGACAGGCTGCTCAACCTAGAAATATTTGGTGTGCCTGAGCGAAAATCCGAGCGAGTTAGCGATTTGGTAGTCTCCATAGCAAAGGCAGTGGGCGTATCCCTGGACTGCAATGACGTAACTACGGCTTTTCGAATACCAACTCGAAACACAGGCGGCCTACCTAAACCAATTATTGCGAAATTATGCAATCTAAATAGGCGCGACGAACTGCTAACTGCCGTTAGAAAGCAAAGGGGAGTCAACACTGGAGACTTAGGCATACCAGGGGACCCTCGCCAGATCCACGTCAATGAACACCTTACCCCAGCAAATAAGGCATTATTATACAACACCAAATTAAAATGCAAAGAACTGGGGTTTCAATATTGCTGGACTCGCAATGGAAGAATATTTGTTCGACAGGCGGACAATTTTCCCCCGCGGCGTATAGACAGAAAATCGCAACTTTCATGTTTACAGAAATCTGTCAAAGTTACAACATAACTTACGAATATTTGTTTGCTGATTCATTTATTTTTCTGTTTGAACGTAGCGTCAGGGACGCTGTGGTCCCTTCCAAGACTGTATTAGACTTTATCTACACATCCTATTCCAATTATTTATCTGCACTACACACATTACACTACACCTCTTACACAACGACTCACCACTATATGGATACATATTGTGTACATATATACCTTTACCGTCATTCATTATGTTTTCCTAGCTGCGACGTTGTCCTATTACGTACACTATTTTCTAAATCAATTTCAAATTACTGTTACAAATGTCACCGGTAAGTGTATACTTACAGAATATGCGTAGTATTAGGGGTAAAACTGTATTATTCAGGAAAGGATTATTAAATAGTGACTACGATGTGGTGGCTATTTGTGAAACATGGCTGGTGGATGGAGTATTCGATTCCGAGGTGAGTGACGCGCGTTACGACGTGCATCGCCGGGACCGGCCGTGCGCGGGGCGCGCGGGTGGCTTGCGTGGCGCGGCGCGGCCGGTCGGCGGAGGAGTGATGGTCAGTGTTGCCAGCAGTCGCTTCTATAAAAGTACGTCCTGACTCCTAAAATAGTACGAAAACGGCTAAAAAGTTACGCAAAATAAAAATTTAAGAAAAAATGTATTATAATCCGTAGGTACTTACTACCACGAGTACCTACATGTTAATAAGGATGTGTGTATGATAAAAATACGTGCATTTTTATATGGCGTATTTTTACCATGAAACAAAAAACGGAATAATAGGTACCTATAATAACAAAGGTATCTTGGCGTCCGTACTCAATATCCAGGTTGGGATCTCGTGCGCGAGGGCCCAAGGTCTTGCTTGACAAAAGTAAACAATTTCAAAAATAAAAAGTTTAATCAATGAGATATTGAATACAATAGGCAACTTTCCTAGTTGTAAAATAAATTGTGTAACAACGCTAAACAAACTAAATAATTAACTTTTTCTTTAATAGTGCTTTTGAAGGTTCAAAGTTTTTTATACCTCCTGCTAATGAAACCCCCTCATTTACATGCATTAGTGAAACAATTGTTCCCGTGTTCAATTTGTTTCTACTCTCCGTTTTTATTCTCTTCAATTTACTGAACACTCGTTCCACTGATGCATTAGAGAAAGGAAGGATCAGTAATAGATTAATCACTTTTTTTAAATTTGGGTATAATAGTTCTCCAGTTGGTTTCGTAATTTTAAATACTTTCCTCCAGTACTCTTCGGCAGACAACTCTGTATGCAGACCCACTTCGGTGTGATTGAGGAGCGCATGGTCGCGCCATTCTTTATGTAAAGTATTTAAGTCAACATGTTCCATTAAAACCGGAAATCGTGTGACTACCGCGGTCAGATCTTTTATTTCGAAAGATTGTGCTGTGGCGGGGTTTATTAATGAGATTATGTTAAATATTTCATCGGAAAAATCAAAGCGTTTTTTAATTTCTTTTACTACCTCTATGTAAAAACTCAAACAACTCCTCTGAAATTTTAAAATTTCTTCATTGCCTGGCGGATTGGCGCTTGCCTTTATTTCAGTCAGAGTTGCTTGAGCGTTTACACCTAGATACATTTTTTCTATTGGCAAAAAACGCCTTGGGTTCGCATAGTCAATATCATGCGTTATTTGTTTTAACGTAGCTAAATTCCATATAATTTGTGCAAATCATTTTTATTAGCCGTTCGGATTCCGGTTTTAATCTGTGCAACAAAGGGATCTCACACTGAAACAGTGTGTTGAAATCGTTTAAAATCTCTAATGTGTATGACATGAACTCCAAATGCAACCGTGTAAAATCATTATTTAACGACGCTAATATAGTTTCCGTAGTATGAGATGGATTCTCAAAAACTTCTACAGTAAAATAAGATTTAAGCGGTTCGTACTGCTCCAACACTCTGTCAATACATGGTTTCAATGAGAGCCACCTCGTTGTTGCCGGTGATAAAATTTTGTGAATTTCAGTTTCAAAAAAGATTTGAAGTTCTTCCAGTTTTTTTTGGCGGCTGTAACTGCGGCTATAATGTGAACCGATGTTTCGAAGCATATCTTCTACATTTCTGGGTAGTTTTGAGCACGCCCTCGAAGACACTAAGTGTATCATGTGACAGCTACATTTTACGCACAAGATACCCGGTATTTCATCTTTTAACTTTGAGAACACCGAGTTATGCTGACCCACCATACAATTTGTAGTGTCTGACGAGAAACCAACCAGGTTACTTAGCGGAATGTTTTTGTTTTTAATTGAGTTTATTAGAGCTGAAAATAAATCTTGTGCTGTTCCGGAAGGCATCTCCACCATATCGAAAAACTGAGTCTTAATTAAATCGTCGTCGTTAACAAAGATTGCAGTTATCGCACATTGCTTTACGGAACCTTGATCTGTGGTCTCGTCCATAATCACCGCGAAAAACGATCCAGGTACTTGCAATTTTTTTACAAAATCCTCGCAAAAAGCCGGGCCGAGTATTTGGTTTACCATAGCTGTGGCTTTAGTTCGCCCCATAGACATTTTTGTCGCAATCTTGGAATCTTTGCATATGTCAGTAATAAGTGGAATAATCGTATCGCATAACGAAAATGGCAAGTTATTTGTAGCAAGCATTGCTGCAATTTTCATTTCACCTCTCCTAGCCATTTCATCAATGGGATCTGATTGAAATGCTTGTTTAATTGGCATTGTATGCGTTAGAGAAGAGAGCAAACTTATGTGTTTTGAAGTTTTGGTATGTTTTCGTAAAGCAGGCTTATGGTTTGTCAATATGATATTACAGATTGTACATTTTGGCAAAGATTGACCCTTTTCATTTTCGTAACAAATCAACCATTCCTTAAATTCTGGAAGGTTAAGCCATCTATAATTGAAAGAATAGCCTTTGCGTTTCTTTTTTTCACCTATAATGTCATCATTTTGTGCATTACTTCCTGCTGTATTACTTTGTGATGGAACGTTATCTATTTCAGGTTCTGGTTTACGTTTTAATAGAAACTTGTCCATTTTTGTTTAATGGATTAGTATAATTAGTACCTGCGTGCAAAGCAAACATAATATCATGCAACCACACCAAACACAAAAAATAAAACATACATTGTGCAGTCAGGCAATTTGAAAAGAAATAAGATTAGTTTTAAACGCAAGATTATCCAATATGTAGGTATTTAAGAATTCCCCCAGTTCTCAATTTATAAATACATACACACACACACATACGCCCACATCCCACAGGGATGGGCAGGGATCGATTTCTCAATATATTTCTAGCCAAAATGATATAATTTAATGAAAAGCACATAAAAAAGTTCGCTAGTTCCCAATTTCTTTTTTGCTAAAATAATACAAATTGTATGAAACGAACTTTAATAATTTTCGCTACATATTTCCAATTTCGCCAGAGTGACAAAATACCCCAATCTGGCAACACTGTAAATTTGTAGGTAATTAGGTGCGGACCAGGTACTTTTAATCTACTACCTACACCACATAAAATAAACAAGACAAGGCAAAAACTAAATTATGTCGAGCCAGTATCATTTTGATCGATTTGATGTGAGAGATTTACCTATGTGTATAAGTAAAAATATATGACAAATGCCGCCACACAACACACCAGAGTCTATTACCCCAAGTTTTGTAATTTTATTAAGCTCAAGTAAAGGTAAAATAAACAACAGTTTTACTCACCAGACTACCTTTTGATGTTGAATATATTATTATTATGATAACACACTAGATGATAAAAATCACGTTGAGTAAACTAATAAAGTAATATTCTAGCATTCGTCATGGCGCCAAACTTTAAAGAGAGAGACCTGAGAGAATCTTATTTCGCTATGTAGGTGGCGCTAGTGTAGTGTCCTGTTATCAAATTACGTCGTGTTATTGGTCAGAATTAAACATTGAGTGTTGACAGTTTAGATTTAACAAATAAAATGGCGTTCGTTGGCTGATAGTTGACGGAGAAATTCAAAGGGAGCAGCTTTATACAGCCAATTTTTGCATTTTGCGATTTTGTCGATAAAAATGTAATAAATAGTACGATGTGGAGTAGGTTACGCCAAAGGTACGACACACGGTCAAATAGTACGTAAATCGTACCAAAAGGTACGATCTGGCAACGCTGGTGATGGTGCTCGTGCGCAAGTCGCTCGCCGCGCGCCGCGCCCCGCCCGCCGCCGCGCTGCCTGCCGACACAATGGGCTTGGAGTTGGTTCATGTTATTGTGGGGGCGCGCGCGATACACTCCGATTTAGACCTACATATTATATGTGCTTACTTACCGGGTGCTGGGTCTCCTCACGATGATCAGTTGCGTCGACTAACTATTTATTTACAGGCCCAGTGCACTACTAATGCACATTACCTATTAATAGGCGATTTCAATTTGCCCATATCACTTGGAATTCGCGGTCTGGTGGTTTTTATGATCCTAATGGAATATCGGGCGAATGTCAGGAAATATTTTTTGAGCACATTCATTCCAGTGGGTTGTGTCAATATTGCGGGGTGGTTAATGGACGAAGTTTGGATATTGCCTTTTCCAATACTGAAGTAGAGGTTAGGCGCGTAATCGACCCCATTATTCGCGAAGATTGGCCTCACCACCCGGCGCTTGAATTGAGTCTGGTCAATATTACTCTCAAACTGTTTAAAGTACCCTCTAGAAAAATTTATAAATATAAAAAGGCTAACTATGACAATATCGACAATGATTTAGGCGCCATCGATTGGGAACAAACTCTGAATAACATGCCGTTGGACGAAGCCGTCCTTTATTTGAACAACACACACTGAACACTATTATTGAAAGACATGTCCCCCACGTCTATAGCACTCCTGATGGATATCCAGTTTGGTACTCTCGGGCATTAGTACAGGTAATTAAAGAAAAACACAAGTACCACTCACTTTGGAAGAAAACTGGTAACAGTTCTAATCGTGAAACTTTTTCGATATTACGTTCTAGACACAAAAAGTTACAGCGTCAGTGCTGGCATAAATATGTACAACAATGTAGTAAATCTATCACTAAAGATCCGAAAACTTTTTGGAATTACACAAAGAGCCTGCGGCGCGATAAAGGCCTACCAGCAGTAATAAATTATGACAATCGCACTGGTGCTGACGGTCCCGGAATATGTGACGTATTTTTAGATTATTTTTTATCAGTTTACACAAGCGCTCCTACTAACAGAGGTTCTCCATTTATAAACTCAAACGTTAGTTCATCGGGATACGTAGGCTCAGTGACGATTACAGTCGACTTAGCTAGTAAATACCTTCTAAAGCTAAATATTAATAAGGGCGCGGGTAGTGATGGCTTTCCGCCTGTTTTCATACGTAACTGCGCTGGTTGTCTGGCGTTACCTTTGAGTATTTTGTTTAAGAGATCGCTAGCTGAGGGCTTTTTTCCAACCACTTGGAAACAAGCTTTCATAGTGCCTATTCATAAGAGCGGCTCTAGGGTACTCGCCGAGCAATACCGCCCAGTTTCAATACTAAATACTAAATGTTTCATGCGCAAGCGCTCAACTGTTACCAACTTAACGGAATTTGTTGACTCTGTTGCCGGCTTCATGGATGAGGGCCATCAGGTGGACGTCGTGTACACCGACTACTCTAAATGCTTTGACAGGCTTAATCATAATACGATTTTGTATAAACTTGAGCAAGTTGGTGTACACGGGGACCTACTTCGTTGGTTCGAATCCTATCTTCTAAACAGGAGCCAGGCTGTTCGGGTTGGGTGTTACCAGTCACGTTTTGCACCCATCCCTTCTGGGGTGCCCCAGGGATCCCACCTGGGCCCCCTTCTTTTCAATGTTTGTTTGTTTGATTATACGTCCTGTTTTCGTTATGCTTATTTCCTGATGTATGCCGACGACACGAAGATCTTTATGCCAATTAAATGCCCCACAGATTGCTTCAGATTGCAGGAAGATCTAGACAGGGTGTCGGCATATTGTGAGCAGAACAGTCTGGATCTGAATGTAAACAAGTGTATGGTGATCACTTTTTCCCGTAAAAGAAAGCTTATACCAACATCGTATAGACTCAACAATGTCGTAATCAAACGCACTGAGCAGGTCAAAGATCTTGGCATTGTACTGGACACGAAATTAACTTTCTGTGCCCATTATGAGTCCATTTTCACGAAATCAGTCAGAATGTTGGGCTTCATTTTTAAGACAGTTAAGCCCCTAAACTCAGCAGCTGCGTTTAAAGTCCTTTATTTTGCATATGTCAGGAGCGTTTTGGAGTACGCGTCTCCGGTCTGGTCGCCAATCTATGCTATTCACCGTAATAGGCTAGAGTCAATACAAAAATCTTTTGTTAAAAAGCTAAACACCTTGTCGCGCACGGTGGCTGCAGATTATGTGGCGGGTATGGAAATACATAAATTGAGTTCATTGGAGGACAGGCGCCTCGTGGCTGACTTAAGACTCCTACACGATTTAATTAATGGCGGAGTGGATAGTCCACAATTGTTGTCACGGGTGTTCCTGAGCGCGGGCTTGCCGCGCGTGCGCCGCGGTGGCCGCTGGCCGCGCCTGCTCGACCACCGCCGCGCGCGCAGCGGTTACGCTTTAGCTTCTCCGATTAACAGGGCCATAGACCTATACGAAGGACGCGTCTCCAACACTCTCGACGTTTTTCATTTGAGCCGTGCGCAATTTGCAAAGGGCGTTCTGGGATATCTCCGATCGCAGTGATTGGGTTTTATTTTTTATTTTTATTTTATTTACGACAACACACGCATACACACAACCACACACACGCACGCACGCACGCACGCACGCACACACACACACTCTCTCTCTCTCTCTCTCACACACACACACACACAAACCAGTGTACATGTATTTCTTTGTTTTATTATTATTATTATTTTTTTGTTTGTCAATATTGTATCTATCTGCAAAGCTGCTTAGCGGCTAAATGTCAAAATTTTAAAATGCAGTTTTGTCATTGGCATTTCAACCGTTATGTGCTTGTGTTTTAAACGAATGTAACTGCTGTTAAACTGTGGAATGAACTAATAAATAAATAAATAAACAAATAAATAAACATTAACACCGTATCCACAAAAAATATCGTGTGCACGCACGTACACGCGCTAAGCGTGTTTCATTTTTGTGGTGAAGTCAATACTTTCTTTTTTTTTCTCTAGGCGCACACAGCTGATTACATACGGGAATGTTTTGAAGACATTATCAAAGAGTTTTCAATAGAAAAGACAAGTATCCATTCGATGACCACTGATGGTGGCAGTAATATGGTATCTGCAGTGAAGAAATTCTTGGGAGACAACAAGAGAATCCCTTGTATGGCGCATCTAATCAATTTAATAGTAGATGCCGCATTGACGAAAGATAATGCACCCGTTCTGGAAATTGCTAATCAAGTCAAATCTATTGTGACATATTTTAAGCAATCTGTCAACGCCATGGACGAATTAAGAGCAGAGCAACAAAGTCTTCAAAAAAAAGAAGGGGAAGTGCTAACACTCATTCAGTCGGTCAGCACTCGATGGAATTCGTGCCTAGATATGCTAGAAAGATTTAATAAGCTGTCAGCTATAGTAGCTAAAATTTTATCTGGCAGGAGAAATGCGCCAGATATGCTAACATCATCGCAGCTGAATGTCATTCGAGAGCTAATAACACTGCTTAAACCATTTAAGCAGGCCACTGAAGACATCAGCGGTGATCATTATGTGAGTGCTAGTCTAGCAATACCAATTACTAATTTGCTGGCGCAAGGACTGGAACACGAAAAACCCTCAACAATATTAGGTATTGCCGTAAAAACCAGTTTGTTGGAAGGGGTTACTACACGACTAAGGCCCCTGGAGGAAAATGTATACTTGGCAAAAGCTACAATTTTAGATCCGCGTTTCAAGAGGATTCACTTCAGTTCCGCACTGGCCGTTTCAAAAGCAATAACTGAGCTTTCAGATGAAATACGCGCAGAACACAGGCGACGAGGACAGCTTTCGCCTAATCTTAATACTGACACAATGCCTGAAACACAAAATTCTTCAACGTCAGAATCATTATGGTCTCGACACGAAAAGCTCCTAGCTGCTGCAGCCAGCAACAATGCAGCTAATCTAGTCTCTCGAAGTAACAGAATGCCGGACGAGTTGAAGCAATTCCTAGATGCTCCAAATCTATGCCGTAAGGAAAACCCGATAAAGTTTTGGATAGACACAAGACATTATACCCCAGTTCTTTCGAATCTGGCACTTAAATACTTGACACCTACGGCTTCCTCTGTACCTTCAGAGAGAGTGGCGTCTGCCGTAAATCTTGCGGTTCCTAACAATAGAAGCCGGCAGACAGCGGAACATGTAAAGAGCAGAGTTTTTCTACTTTCACTACCGGACAAATACTGGTTTGCCTGATTTATTAAAAGTTAGAAGATAGCTTTTTTGTGTCTGATATTTATGTTATTTTGTCTAATAAAAAATAATAACTATAAAAATACATTCGTTTCTATTGAGATATTTGTACATTAAAATAATTTACATTTTGTATAAAAATTACTATTGATATTATTGCGCTAGGCTAAGCTAAATACACTGTTATTTTAAAACCACAATAATTTATTTCAAATTTTGCCGATATATCGATATATAGATTTTTTTTCCGCGATATATCAATGTCAATATTGATTTTTTTTTAAATATCGATGTATCGATATATCGATATTTTTTTTCACTTTCGACATCCCTACACCATAGATGACAGAAGTATGGCGCACTTGCCCCCACCCAGAGGTCGCCAACCTTCCTGGCGATGTTTTTAACCCACTTAGAAAGGAGCAAGTTGTCGAGTAACTGTTTTGTGTGTGTGTGTTAAGTGTATTTTGGGCTCATTTCAAAAGAAGTCCTTTGATTTTTTTTCAAGTGGTTTCAGTGCAGATAGTAAAACTATGTACGGTGGAGAGCACGTCAAGCTTCACATAACCAGTATAAGCTGAGCTCTAATTCATACTTCAATGATTTTCTCAGTAGACAAAAATTTTGTTTTAATATTCTTTGTGCAACTTAATTTAGGCAATAGAAACAATAATAAATCAGAGTTCAGCTTATAATGGTTGTGTAAAGCTTGATGTGCTCTCGACTGTACTATTTATTCCTTTTACTCTATAGGTGTCCACATTTCATACTTACCTTACATTAGTCCTAAAAATGATTTTGTGCATTGTTTTTCAGATGGTTCGTATATACCAAAGAAAAACCGATGGCCCTTCGTGATCAAAAGAAACTTTATGTCAGGCAGTTGACGCTGTCAAAGCCGGCCTATCGGGATATGAAGCAGCTAAATCTTACAATATTCCGCGTAAAACTATCATGGACCACGTGACAGGCCGAAGGGGTAAAAAATCTTCTACGCAAGGTAGACCAACAGCATTATCAGCCGAAACAGAAAAAGTAATAGCTGACTGTCTTCACATCATGGAGAGACATGGTTTCGGGTTAACCCGAAAGGAAGTTCTCGAACTTGTTGGCGACTACGTGAAAAAAAACAACATAAAAACACCATTTGCAAATGGCCACCCTGGAAGCGATTGGTTTTCCAGTTTTATGTCTCGATATAAATTGTCTATAAAAAAGCCTCAGGCAGTTGAGCTTGCCCGCAAAAAAGCAGCGGACCCTTTTATTATACAAGAGTTTTATAACATTCTCGAAAAAGTAGTCAAAGATCTAGGACTCGAAAATAAGCCAGAAAGAATATACAACATTGATGAAACCAGCTATTGCAGCGACCCTCAAAAAACCAAAGTGGTTGGCCTCAAGGGATATCCTTCAACTCGCACAACGTCATCGGCTGGTAAAACAAATACAACTGTTTTGGTTGCTAGTAATGCCGCCGGGGGCAAAGGGCCTCCATTTATAATCTTTAAAGGGAAGCATGTTTGGAGTAGTTGGACATCTGAAGGAGCATATCCCGGCACTGTATACTCTGCAACATCCAATGGTTGGATTGAATCCAACGCTTTTGAAGAATACCTCACAAAAAGCTTCATTCCAATGGTCAAAACCGAGGAACAGCCAACGCTCTTAATTTATGATGGTCATAGCACACACGTGCAACTTGCTGTGGTCGAAAAAGCAAAACAAAATAATATAACCATCATAAAATTACCACCACACTCAAGCCATCTAATTCAACCACTGGATCTAAGTGTATTCAAACCGTATAAAGACGCATGGGACATGGAAATGGTTAAATATCAACGCCAACATAAAGGTGAAAAATTACCAAAAGATCAGTTTTCAGTGATAGTGGGAAGGGTTTGGGAACAACTTGATTCTAATTTAATCAAGAAAGGGTTCGAAAAAAGTGGAATCTATCCCTTCAATAGAAATGCCGTACCTGAGCACAAACTCGACCCGGAAGCCCTAAAAAGGTGGAAAAAACATCTCGAAGAGTCATCAAAAGAACAAACAGTCACTCGTGGCTCACCATTATCTTTGATCAGAATATGCCTGAAGAAAATCAACTACTGTTCTGAATTAAACTCGAATCCAGACCCCACTTTTCCAAGCACTGTTGGGTCAAACCCTTCGAAGAAAATATCTTTTGAAGATTTATTAATACAATACATAACGCCAACGCAAACTGGAAAAGGCAAGAGAAAGACTGTACAAATATCAGCAAATGCAGAAGTGATAACGCATCAGGACGTCATTCAGATATTAAAACAGAAAGAAGAAGATAAAGCCAATAAAGAAAGAGAAAAAGAAGAAAACCGAAAGAAACGAGAAGAAAGAAAGAAGGCTATGTTTAATAAACAAAATGAAAAGAAAAAGAATGAAAAAGGAAAAAAAAGTGACGTAAAGAGGAAAAATATAAGACTGACGAAAAACAAAAAAACGGATGTTAATTCAACCGAAGCCATCTCTACGGATGTTTCGGACTCACCAACTCCAGGTCAATATGAATTTCGAGCAACTCTTTCTGAAAAAATACTATCCGATTCAAATTTGAACGTTCCTGATCCAGTTCATCTTGTAAAAGATGATTCTCCAATACTTTGTCTTCCAAGCTCCTCTGCAGCACCACTGCCACCAACTCTCAAACCGAAAATTAATATTTTAGAAGATAGATATTTGAAGTGTGAAGAAAAGCTGACTGAAGATGTTTTTACAGGACACAAAATAAAACGCCCAGCCGAACTTACTTTGAAGGGAACTGACAAAAAAATTAGTGTCAAAAAAATTAAACTTGAAAGAAGTAACAAATGCACTAAAAAGAAAAGAAAGCAAAAGAAAAGTAAACTTAAAGATGAAGAATATTTAGAAAAAGATTCTAGTGACTACACAATTCACGATTCAGATAATTCAGACATTGATCTAGAAACTTATTGTAATATTTACTTAACAGACAATGACTTAGATGACCAGGAAAATGTGGGTATGGACTTTGGCCTCGCAGATCTCGAGTATTATGAAGAGACATCGAGCAAATTAAAAATAGGTGATTGGGTCCTAGTCAAGTTTGCAACGAAAAAAAGTGTCAAGCATTATGTCGGGCAAATAATTGATATCCAAGATGACAATCCAACGGTGAAATATTTACGAAAAACTGAAACAAAAAAAACTGGCTTGCTTTTTGTCTATCCTAATGTGGATGACATATGTGAGTTGAAACATGTTGCTGATATTGTGTCAGTTTTGCCGAAACCTACAGTATCACGTCGTGGCCAAATATCATTTAGTATTAATCTTCGGGAATTTAATATACAGTAAGAATTGTTCTTACTATTATTGATATAACTGATGTTTTGGAGATGTTTGTTTATGATTTATTTTTTCATGTTCGGTTTTTTAGAAGGTAATTATAATTTTGAAGATTGTTGCGTTTTTATAGATTTTGTTAGATATTTAAGTACACACTTAATGGCATTGGATGCCTTTATATTAAGTATTGTTTGATTTTAATATTTCAAGTCATTTATTAAGTAAGTCTATCAAAGACTGAATTGCTTTATATTTTTATTTGTAAGTTCCTGCGTGCCATCCACTAAATAAATGTTTACGTTCTATCTAGATTCTAGCCAAAGGATAACATGTTACCTATATTTGTGTTACTTAAGTAAATAAATAATAAAAATATTATTATGCTGCAGCTACAGGCCCAAGTGGAAGTGACTTGGTTATTGATTTTCACGATGACGACAACATATGTTACTTATGGTCAGATGAAGATTAATGATACCTAGTGCTATTATTAAGAACAATGTTTTTATTGTTAAAATATAATAAGTTCGAATTATTTTATTTAGCTCTTTTTAGCTGATAAAGTTAGCTCTTTTTCAGCTCTTTTTTGGCACAACACTAGCTCTAAGCTTGACTACAGAGTTGGCAACACTGCTTGTCAATGAGTGAAATGCGTGTTGCGCTAACGGGAGGTTATATTAAGTAATTTAAAAAAATGGATCGTGATAATTCAAGAGGTGAGAGTAGTACAGATGCAAGAAAGAAAAAGTACTATTGTTCTTTCAATGACCAGTGGCTAAACGAACATACGTGGTTACCGAAAAAATACGAGTTCACAGCAAAATGTAACATATGAGTCATATAAAATCAAAGGCGGCAATGTAGGTTATTAGGCAAAAATGAGATAAGTATATGAGTTGATAAATATCAAACGCCAATATGTCCACCCTGGACCAAAAACAACTTTTTTACGCCAAAATATAGTAGAGAAAACCAAGAATGTTGTGTTACATTTCACTTTCAAATATGTCCACGTTATTACAATGAAAAAACAAAACTAAATGCCAGTTTCATTTCAAAGGAACGTAAGTCCCTAGATGCGTTCATAACTAATTCAAATATGTCCAAACGAACCAATCAGATCACGCGGTCAGCCATCATGGCGGCCATTATAGTTTTCAGTATTGATAAGCTGCGGTAGCGCTCCTCACTTTAAAATAGATTTATTGGTTTTAATTGCCGCAAATGGAGTCCAGCATAACAAATTGTGAACCAGACAAAGCCAGAAAGAGAAGCAACATAAAGACGCAACGCAAAAAGGCTCAGAAAAAGGAGAAATTGTGAGTAAAATTTTATTATACTCGGAATATCGCTGTGTTGCATTTTTTAGTGTTGCCAACGTTGCCACATATTCTAGGATTTAGGAAAATCTTGTATTTGAGTATTACAATAAAATTTAAATAAAGTTATTAATTAATGTTTACTAAACTTCATAATGTTCATTATTGTTTCATTCATTAATGTTTACTAATGTTTTCGAGGCAAAAGATCAATAGTCTCCGTAGACTGGAAAATGGGCAGCAGCATTTTCCATTATTATATTTAAACACTGCGATCTCCAACCCGCCTGCCAAGCGTGGAGATTATGGCAATAACCTCCCCTTTCGTGGGAGAGGCCCTAAGTCCTGCAGTGGACTGTTACGGGCTGTGATGATGAAACTTATACTGTATTAAAATGTTGGTTTGTTTTTTCTAAAATGCTTTAGCTATAGACTTCATTTACTAATTATTTAGCTGTCATGCTGGGACTAATATAAACTGACTGCTAAACCCCTAGCCCTTCGGCGAATATAGGCGTGAGTTTATGGTTTTATTTTCTAAATAAAACAAAGGTTTAGATATCTAATTTAAATTTATATTAAGGAATGAGTTTTGATTGTCCTTCCTGTGGTTAGTTTTGCATAACGAGACCCGTCGCGATTAGTATTTCCTGTGTTTGCTTTTGATAGTATAGAATTCTGTAATGCATTATCTGAATAATCTGAATGTGGTATTACTTTAACTCATCATGTGATGGCGAATGTGACTTAGAACAAAATACAAATTACCTAACAGTTTTGGCAAAGTTCTGTAAGGTTTGCTTTCAACTAATATTAAAATTGACTTTTCAGGTACTCAGCACCAGGTTTACAAAAAAAACCTTCCTGCAGACATAATTCAAACAGTTTGAAGTGTATGTCACTCACGGGTGGAGATCTTTTTACTTTCATAAGAAACTTTATGAAACTACATCGAAAATTGACCAAGATAATTACATACTGAAGTACATATCGGCCACAAAAGTGAAACGTCTTCGGCCTAGAGGTGGAACTAAAAATCCCAGGGCCTTTGTTGTAAAATATTACATCCCCAACAGAAATACTAAGGCCTTCATACCCGTATGTAAAATGACGTTTTTGAAGGCTACTCGATTAAAATCATCTAGAATTGAAGGAATATCTAAAAGGCACTATGAAACTGGTGGATTAGCGAAGGAAAACAGAGGTGGCAATAGAAAGCAATTTGCGTACGCCTCAAAAGCAGAAGCCGTAGAGAAATTTATAAAAAGTTTTACTACGTTAGAGAGCCACTACTGTCGAGAACAGATAAAAGTGAGGCAATATCTTCATCCCGATTTAAACATAAAAAAAATGTTTCAGATGTATAATGATCAGGCTCTGCCAGATTTAGGTGTTAAGCAAGGGTTTTTTAGGAAAATATTTAACACGCGATTTAATATCGGATTTGGTAGCCCGAGGACAGACGTGTGTTCTTTCTGTCTCCAACATTTAGAAAAAATAAAAGTAGAAACTGTTCAGGAAATGAAACAGCAACTGATTACGGAGTACAGAATCCACAAATTGCGAGCAAAAGAATTTTTTAAAATGCTGCAAGAAGATATCCCTGGGCTCCTTATTTTATCATTCGACTGTCAAAAAATCTTCCACTGCCAAAAATACCAGACCAATCAACATATTACTCAAGACAACTTTACTTATATAATTTCACGGTGGTTGTTGGGACTTCACGCGCATCCTTAACGCCTGATAACACCCATGCGTATGTTTGGACGGAAGATCAGGCAGCCAAAAGCTCAAACGAAATATGCTCAGCATTACATCACTGCTTAAATATAGTAGACCTAACTGGTATTAGTAAAATAAGATTGGTATGCGATGGCTGTGGGGGTCAGAATAAAAACTCCATCATTATAAGCATGGTAATGAAATGGCTTCTTGAGACCACCAGTAATATCAAAGACGTTGAAATGGTTTTTCCGGTCACAGGGCATTCTTTCTTGCCTGCCGACAGAGTGTTTGCGTTAATCGAAAGAGTTATTAAGAAAAGGGAGAATATTATAATGCCAAGTGAATATGAAAGAATCATTGAAGAACATGCATCTATTCACAAATTGGCTACCGACGTGCCTGTACATGACTGGAGGGAAAAAAGCAAAGAATTTCTCAAAGGTACTCAAAGTTGGCATTTTCAGATCAGCAAATGCAAACGGATTATATTAAAAAAAAATGCTAACAGAGTTCGTGTTCGCGGTGAAATTTCTTATCGAAATGACATTTGTGACAGCAAATCTTTAACAAAACGGGGAAAAAGATTTTAGATAATCACAAGTCGCATAAATATTATCCTGCTTCAGAATTCGCTACTAAAAATAACGTCATATTTTTATCAATTCCTCCCCATACCTCACACAAATTACAACCTCTAGATGTAGCTGTATACTCACCATTCAAAACCTTCTTTGAAGTAGAGGTTAATAAATTTCAAAAGCAATATCCAGGCAGAGTTATTTGCCAATTTGATGTAGCAAAACTTGTTTGCCAGGCTTACCTAAGAGCAGCTACGCCCCAAAATGCTTTAAGTGGTTTTCGAGCATCAGGAATTCAACCGTTTGATCGTTATACTATTGGAGAAGAATGTTTTGCACCATCTACTGTTTATAATCGAGAACTTCAACTGCAAGAAACCAATCGCGATGACCACCATCATAGTCTTCTTCCGGTTACTGAAAATGTACCAGCACAGATTTTTGATGAAGAGCATGAGCCCCTAATTGCACCGTCAAATATTCAGTCTGAAAGTGTACAAGAGATGACGGAAAACATTCAACCCATACTGACTGAAACAATATGCCAAGACCCTGCAAGTACTGAAGTTATAGAACCAGTACAAGCGGTAGCTTTTCCTTCTCCTTTATTACAGGAAGATCGTGGAACAACTACGCCACCACCAACCATAGAATTCCAGAGTACAAGAAATATTCTTCAAGAAATTCATCCCCTTCCACAAAACACTCAGAGAAAAACAAACAGACGCAGACAGCCACAGAAATCTGAAATTTTGACTAGCACTCCGATAAAAATTCAACAGAAAGAAAAATTTGATAAATCCCTGACGAAAAAAGTCGATACACCAAAACCATCTACGTCTGGACAGAAAAGAAAGAAAAGAACGGAAAGGAAAGAGAAAAAGAAATCTGAAAATACTCGTAGCAGCGAGAATGTGGACTTTTATTGTATCATATGCAGGGAAAAATACGTGAGTCCTCCCACTGAGAACTGGATCCACTGCTCGCAATGCAAAGAATGGTCTCACGAATCATGCTCATCCTACAGTGGACATGGCTCCTATTTTTGTGATATCTGTTTTGATTAATAGGTAAATGACGCGTTGTATTCTTCTTGCCCGCTTAGGGTACCCGTTTTACCGACCCCCTAAGGGCAAAATGGGTTTGTTGTTAGTTTTTTAAAAACTGAAATTACTCGATTATGTTGAATTTCTAACACTTTAATATTGTTCATTGTGTTAGCCAAAGAGGCAAAGTTTCGTTATGTTTTTGTTTTTTATTAAATTTCTAACCATTTTCAATTTTTTTTATTAATCAACCTTAAGGGGCCCTTTCTGCCCGCCCATCCCCTAGTGCTTCCTGTAAAATATGTTTTAAGAATTTGAAAACAAGTGGAAATACGTCAAACTTACAAAAACATTTAAAGACGCATTCTAAGAGGTAAGGTATTTTACATACACACTTAAATATATAGATTTATATCAACATAATACATTTATTTATTTATTTGATTTATATGAACATTTATTGGTTCTCTGGAACTAAAATACAAAAATAAAACTTAAAATCTGTTCGTAAAGTTTTACTAACTAATAAATAAATATTAACGATGTACTTACTTGTATTTTTCAGTTCTCAAAAGATGTCGGAAACAGGAACAAATCCAAACCAGCAGCTTTCAATCACGGTTTTTCAACGTAAGGATGCAAATACAGGTAATATCAAAACTGAAAATGAATTTTCAGCTGATGCTAGAAGCGCAGACGTTAGTTTACATGCTGTAACCACTGTAACAAGAACCGCAACAGAAACTTCTGCTATACCTACTACCCATGCTACACGGTCTGTGAGTTCAAAAGCAACTTGTTCCAGTACAACGATGGCTTCAACAATAGATTTAACATCAAATATCGCTACTACCAGTAATGCAACCTCAACCGCTTCTCTGAAGGATAATAGAACCTTAAGTACAGGCAGCTTAAAGATTCGATCTTCTCAATTAACTATCTCTGAAACAATCGAAAGATCAGTTTCTTATTCTAAAGGAGGCGCACAATTCGAAAGCGTAATCAAGCACTTGCTTTATTTCATTTGTAACGATCACAGACCTTTCTATATTATTACCGGCAAAGGTTTCCGTCATTTAATAAAAATGTTAGCTCCTCACATCAAACTACCATCAGTGGATACCTTAAAACAGCGATTAGATGACCTATATGACGTAACACTGGAAAAATACAAATGCAAGCTGAAAAAAGCAGACTTTTATGCCCTAACATTTGATATTTGGTCTGAGATGAGATCAACACGAAGTTTCCTTGGTGTAACTATACATTATTTAGAAAATGGCAAGATCAACTCCAAAATTATCACAACGGAACCGCTTAATACACGTCATACTGCGGAAAACATATCAGAGCATTTGGAACAAATAATCGATAGATTTGATTTATCAAAGCAAAATATTGTAGCTGCTGTAACAGACAGAGGTGCAAACGTAGTCGCAGCTGTTAATATGTGTCTCGACTCGTCGAAACACATCCCGTGTTTTGCACACACAATAAATCGCATCGTAGAAAAAGTACTCGAAGATGATCAATTATCGACTTTGGTAAAAAAAGTACGAGATATTGTAAAATTTTTCAAAAACAGTGTCGTACAGTCTGACATGTTGCGTGCAAAGCAAGGTAATAAAAATCTAAAATTGATAATGGATGTCAAAACGCGTTGGAACAGTACCTACTATATGTTAGAAAGGTACATCCAGCTCAGAAATATTGTGTTTGATATTTTATTTGAGAATACTCGTGCACCCGCACTTCCAACCGCAACAGAACATAGCGTCATCCAAAAAATAATTCTGATTCTAAAACCGTTTGAATACGTGACAAAGGACTTATGCGGCGAAAATTACGTAACAATCAGTAAAGTCATTCCGACTGTTAATTGTCTTCGACAGAAAATAAGTAGCATCCAATCAACCGGCGAAGAATGCACCCTGATAACAAGACTAAAGGAACTTGCAATAAAAGAAATAAATAACAGAGTTGGTCTCGTAGAGTGCAATAATTAAATGGCAGTGTCAACAGTACTAGACCCTAGATTCAAAAATTTACATTTCACGGATCCGAACGCATGTGCTCGAGCTATTTCATTCATAAGGAGAAATGTTGTGACTTTATGTAATAAAACACTGGAAATGTAATGAGTTAATCTCTATTTATTAAGGACAACATTTATGCGCTCAACATGAGCCAGCAGCCAAAGTGAAGAAGGCAAGGAAGGCTTGCGTCCGAACATAGTAGCGCATCATACTACCAACCGTAACAGTTTTCCAACATGACAGACACAATTTGAAATGTACGAGCATTGGCTTTTATAACACCCCCTCTCAATGTTATACATTTCAATAATAAAAAGAAACAAAATGCTTCTAGAACAAGCCTAAACAAAAAAAATACTTTCTACTTACAACTAAGTACTATTCCTAAGTACTACACTTTCATCACATCGCCTATACCACAATAATTTAAGCATTTTATAATTAATTCTTTGCTCAATGCCTTGGTTAGCATATCCGCTGGCTGTTCACCCGTACTTATATACTTAATACAAATTTTATTTGCTTGAATTAAATCTTTAACAAAGTGATATCTAATGTCTATATGTTTTAAACGTTTGACACATTCTGTATTTGCATTTAAAATAGCTGACTGATTGTCGCAGAATATATTTATTGGACATACATTTTGAAACCCAAAATCATGCATTAACCCTTTCGCGAGCATTGGCAATATATTTGCCAAGGCGAATTTTTTACTGTCCAGTCAAAAATAATCTGTGTTTTAGCATTACAACATTTGATACTGCTAGCACCATCTTTTGGCAAACTACAACAACAATTTTACATTCATTCTATCGAATGACAGGAACCAAATTTGACATTACGTGACAGGAGGTGAAATTGGAGTACGTTTTTTAGGTTACTTGTTAGAAATCCGAAAATATCAATTCAATTCAATTCAATTATTTATTTGCGTTAAATATGGTACATACATTACAGGTCTTATAGTATAAATAACATTGAATCACATATTTAGTCATATAGGAAGCGACATGCAAAATATATTGTATGTTAATTACATAAAATAAATTTAGGTATAGTTATAAAATAAACTCTATTCTGGCTTCTTATGCTCAAAAAATTCTTTAACTGTATAAAATACACTCTTCATCAACCAGTTATTCAAAGCTCTTTTGAATTTATGTATCGGTACTTCTCTTATATCGCTAGGTATTTTATTATAAATTTTAATACACATACTAGGACAATTTTTTAAGTAAAGTGTTGAGTGCGGTAACGTACTCATTACAAGCCTTTGCGCATGCCTGGTACTTCTAGGATATATTTCTTTTGCGGTTGTGAATAACTCTTTGTTACATTTCACGAAATAGCAGAAAGAGAATAAATAAATATTAACGATGTACTTACTTGTATTTTTCAGTTCTCAAAAGATGTCGGAAACAGGAACAAATCCAAACCAGCAACCAGCAAGTTTTGTTCAATCACGGTTTTTCAACGTAAGGATGCAAATACAGGTAATATCAAAACTGAAAATGAATTTTCAGCTGATGCTAGAAGCGCAGACGTTAGTTTACATGCTGTAACCACTGTAACAAGAACCGCAACAGAAACTTCTGCTATACCTACTACCCATGCTACACGGTCTGTGAGTTCAAAAGCAACTTGTTCCAGTACAACGATGGCTTCAACAATAGATTTAACATCAAATATCGCTACTACCAGTAATGCAACCTCAACCGCTTCTCTGAAGGATAATAGAACCTTAAGTACAGGCAGCTTAAAGATTCGATCTTCTCAATTAACTATCTCTGAAACAATCGAAAGATCAGTTTCTTATTCTAAAGGAGGCGCACAATTCGAAAGCGTAATCAAGCACTTGCTTTATTTCATTTGTAACGATCACAGACCTTTCTATATTATTACCGGCAAAGGTTTCCGTCATTTAATAAAAATGTTAGCTCCTCACATCAAACTACCATCAGTGGATACCTTAAAACAGCGATTAGATGACCTATATGACGTAACACTGGAAAAATACAAATGCAAGCTGAAAAAAGCAGACTTTTATGCCCTAACATTTGATATTTGGTCTGAGATGAGATCAACACGAAGTTTCCTTGGTGTAACTATACATTATTTAGAAAATGGCAAGATCAACTCCAAAATTATCACAACGGAACCGCTTAATACACGTCATACTGCGGAAAACATATCAGAGCATTTGGAACAAATAATCGATAGATTTGATTTATCAAAGCAAAATATTGTAGCTGCTGTAACAGACAGAGGTGCAAACGTAGTCGCAGCTGTTAATATGTGTCTCGACTCGTCGAAACACATCCCGTGTTTTGCACACACAATAAATCGCATCGTAGAAAAAGTACTCGAAGATGATCAATTATCGACTTTGGTAAAAAAAGTACGAGATATTGTAAAATTTTTCAAAAACAGTGTCGTACAGTCTGACATGTTGCGTGCAAAGCAAGGTAATAAAAATCTAAAATTGATAATGGATGTCAAAACGCGTTGGAACAGTACCTACTATATGTTAGAAAGGTACATCCAGCTCAGAAATATTGTGTTTGATATTTTATTTGAGAATACTCGTGCACCCGCACTTCCAACCGCAACAGAACATAGCGTCATCCAAAAAATAATTCTGATTCTAAAACCGTTTGAATACGTGACAAAGGACTTATGCGGCGAAAATTACGTAACAATCAGTAAAGTCATTCCGACTGTTAATTGTCTTCGACAGAAAATAAGTAGCATCCAATCAACCGGCGAAGAATGCACCCTGATAACAAGACTAAAGGAACTTGCAATAAAAGAAATAAATAACAGAGTTGGTCTCGTAGAGTGCAATAATTAAATGGCAGTGTCAACAGTACTAGACCCTAGATTCAAAAATTTACATTTCACGGATCCGAACGCATGTGCTCGAGCTATTTCATTCATAAGGAGAAATGTTGTGACTTTATGTAATAAAACACTGGAAATGTAATGAGTTAATCTCTATTTATTAAGGACAACATTTATGCGCTCAACATGAGCCAGCAGCCAAAGTGAAGAAGGCAAGGAAGGCTTGCGTCCGAACATAGTAGCGCATCATACTACCAACCGTAACAGTTTTCCAACATGACAGACACAATTTGAAATGTACGAGCATTGGCTTTTATAACACCCCCTCTCAATGTTATACATTTCAATAATAAAAAGAAACAAAATGCTTCTAGAACAAGCCTAAACAAAAAAAATACTTTCTACTTACAACTAAGTACTATTCCTAAGTACTACACTTTCATCACATCGCCTATACCACAATAATTTAAGCATTTTATAATTAATTCTTTGCTCAATGCCTTGGTTAGCATATCCGCTGGCTGTTCACCCGTACTTATATACTTAATACAAATTTTATTTGCTTGAATTAAATCTTTAACAAAGTGATATCTAATGTCTATATGTTTTAAACGTTTGACACATTCTGTATTTGCATTTAAAATAGCTGACTGATTGTCGCAGAATATATTTATTGGACATACATTTTGAAACCCAAAATCATGCATTAACCCTTTCGCGAGCATTGGCAATATATTTGCCAAGGCGAATTTTTTACTGTCCAGTCAAAAATAATCTGTGTTTTAGCATTACAACATTTGATACTGCTAGCACCATCTTTTGGCAAACTACAACAACAATTTTACATTCATTCTATCGAATGACAGGAACCAAATTTGACATTACGTGACAGGAGGTGAAATTGGAGTACGTTTTTTAGGTTACTTGTTAGAAATCCGAAAATATCAATTCAATTCAATTCAATTATTTATTTGCGTTAAATATGGTACATACATTACAGGTCTTATAGTATAAATAACATTGAATCACATATTTAGTCATATAGGAAGCGACATGCAAAATATATTGTATGTTAATTACATAAAATAAATTTAGGTATAGTTATAAAATAAACTCTATTCTGGCTTCTTATGCTCAAAAAATTCTTTAACTGTATAAAATACACTCTTCATCAACCAGTTATTCAAAGCTCTTTTGAATTTATGTATCGGTACTTCTCTTATATCGCTAGGTATTTTATTATAAATTTTAATACACATACTAGGACAATTTTTTAAGTAAAGTGTTGAGTGCGGTAACGTACTCATTACAAGCCTTTGCGCATGCCTGGTACTTCTAGGATATATTTCTTTTGCGGTTGTGAATAACTCTTTGTTACATTTCACGAAATAGCACGTTTCTAATATATATAAGCATGCTAGCGGTAGTATATTAGACTTTTTAAATAAGGGTTTACAGGACTCGTATGGTGCCATATTGTATATAGCGCGCACACATTTCTTTTGTGCTAAGAAAACCTTTTCGACATCCGTACTGTTGCCCCAGATAATAATCCCATACCGCAAAATTGAGTGAACATACCCATAATAAGCCGATTTGCAAGTTGCTATACTAGATACCCGTTTTAGTTTGTATATAGGATAAGCGAATTTATTAATTTTTGTACATATATTCTCTACGTGTTGTTTCCAATTTAGATTTTTGTCTATTGTTACACCTAAAAATTTAATATATTCAGCTTCCCTAAGGATTTGTCCGTTATAATTAATATTCCAATCAATAATGTCATTTTTTAAATTATTAAAATTAATATATGATGTCTTTGTTAAATTTACTTTTAATTTATTTTCATTTATCCAATTTACTATTAATTTCAATGTATTATTTATGTCATTCTTATGTGATTCTAAATTATTATTCTTATTTGTCGTCACCGTTAATGCGATATCATCAGCATATAAAACACATTTGTGATGTGTCACTTTCGGAAGGTCGTTAATATATACTAAGAAAAGTAACGGACCGAGTACACTTCCTTGTGGAAGCTATATTATTTTTAAAATGGGACCGCGTTGCTGTGACAGATTTGTTATAGTCAAGTCTGTTAATTTCTACACATTGCTGTCTGTAGGATAAGTAAGATTCAACCCATTTCAAAGCTGGACCTCTAATTCCATACCTTTCTAATTTATCCAGTAGGATATCATGTCTTACCATGTCAAAAGCCTTTGTTAAGTCGAAAAATATCGTCGTTGTATACTTATTATTATTTTTGTTTTCTAGGATTGTATTAACTAATTCAAAAACTGCCTGTGCTGTAGATTTGTTTCCTAAATCCAAATTGTTCCTTGCCTATCGAGAAATTCACCGTGTGAAAAGTGAGTACCTTTATACAGGGTGGGACACCCGACCGGGCAAGACGACGCACTAGAATAATTTTTAGTAGGTAAAGAAAAAATTTTCGAAACTGCGTTTCTTGAAGGAATTTTTTTTCCCCCGTAATCAAAGAAATAATGTAGCAAGTATTATACCATTTTAGAATCCTTATTAAATGCGTCAACTTTTAGTGCTACTTGCCAACCTGGCGTAGTTCATTTTTTTTCAGTACGGTCCGTTAAAGTTGGACGAAATATTAATTGTCTATTCATTGTACGGCATAATGTGACACTTTCTTCCAAGCTGGAGCAGTTGACTTGGAATTCTAAGTAATAGGTTACATTAGCACTATTCGGGATTACATAAGAAAAATAAAATTGAAAAAAAGTTAAGATTTGTAGCAACAGGAGTTAAAAAACCATCACAGGGTGTACATTTTCTCGAAAAAAAAAAAAAGCCTATAATTTAAAAAATTCAAGACGTAGATTTTATTTTTTATTTTTCTAGTAACTATTATGATTTGGACTATCACCCGATTCCGGCTTGACGTCGACTTACGGGACACCCTGTATATTTCTTGTGTTAAATGTCTAATCTAAAGAATTATAGTAATATTTTGTTGAATCGTGTAGTACCATTACATTTACGAAAGGAAATGTTCGACCTTGCCTGTGCCGACTACCCGTGGCAATATAGTTGCCTATGCCCTGTATTTTTTTTATTTTGGCTATATAGTTGCCAATGCCCGATTATTTATATTTTTTTTTTTTTTTTTTTTTCAGATGCCACCGCAAAAGCGTAAATGGGTAGCACCACTAAAATATTCAGAATTAGTCGAGTTAGTAAATATACCTGACGACTCTGAGTCAAAAGATGACCTCGAAAATTATGAATCTGAAGAAGATGATACCATAACTTCAATTATATTTCTTCGCTTCATTCTTCAGATATAACTTACCAGGTAGTAGTCCTTTAAACCTACAAGGCAGCTCCGCACGTTTCAAGAGATTTTGAAATCGATAACTTTATCGATTCTCTTTTTTTTTTTTTTTCTATTCGTACGCACAACCCTACCTTAGCCTTCTGTCAAACTCATTCTTTTTTCGTGCGAGGCAGCGATCGCACGCGTACGCAGCAATGCCTAACAAAAGAAAAAATATTTCGAAGGACGAAAAAACATTAAAGAAGTGTAAAAGAAAGATAAAAGAAATTGAAGCTAAGCAGAAAAGAAAGCGTCGTCGCATAATGTATTCGTCAGAATCTGGTGAGTACCTAACCTACAAAATTTTAGTTCTACAGACAATATGTTCGAACAATTTATGAAAAAGTGTTTTCATATTCTCGCCCGGCGGTTAACCGTGAGTTAATACAGTGGCTTTACTTTGTTTCATAGCTACAATATGTTGCTATTATCAAACATTTCTTTTTCAACTAAAATATTTGTGATTTATATGTACCTACTCGCCTAGCGGTTAACCGGGAGTTAACACAATGGCTACATTGTAAAATTTTGCCTATGAGCACATCGTAGGTACCTTATCTTTGCACACGTGTATTATTTATATGTACCTACTTGCCTAGCGGTTAACCGAGAGTTAACACAATGGCCACATTGTAAAACTGCCTATGAGCACATTCTAGGTACCTTATCTTTGCACACGTATATTATGTTTATAATAAACGTTCTCCTGGCGGGTGACCGTGAGTTACCACGATGGTTTTATAAAAGGTATGCGACTATAATATGTACATACCTTTTCAGATGATACATCGGACGTAGAAAGTACATTTGCTCCAGAAAATGATCTGGCAGTGCTGGAAACGGAGCCCGTAGTGGCTGCTATAAGTCCTACTCCTGAAGTAGTAGACCCTCCACCCATTACCAACCCTGAGAATGCGCCGCTGGCACCTTCACTAGAGGAGCCCTTCATCGCTAATGCCGATGCTACCCAGGAGGTTAGTGAACTCGCTCCCGAACTCGACCCTGAGCTGCTCCTGGCACTCGGTGAAGAGACGGGTAACACGCCTAATTATGGCGAAAAAATTCACCATTCCTTAGCCCAGCGTGGGGAACCTATTTATAGAAAAGGATTGCCAAGAGAGTTAAAAGATAAGTTACTAAAAGAGCACCTAGTGCCTGAGAACTGCACATTGCTTCAGGCTCCCAAGTTAAACGTCGAGGTGGCGGCCGCTGTGTCCGAAACGTCACGAAATCGGGACAAGAGGAAAGAGTCTGACCAGCAACAACTAGGAATAGGCATATCTGCCATCAACAGAGCAATGACTATTTTACTTACAAGTGACAGTAAAATTGAAGCTATCAAACTTCTTAGTGACGGTTGCCGAATTTTAACGGACTTACATTATCAAGAAACGCAGTCACGAATTAGCGTCGTCAATTACGCTCTGGCTAAACCATTCCTTAATGTGGTCCAGGATACCGAAAGAGATGAGACTCTTTATGGCAATAAGCTTTCCGAAAAAATAAAAGCTGCCAAGGTCATAGAGAAACAGGGAATGCAGATAAAGAAAATTACTAAAACGCAAAAAGCGCCGGCAGATAACACGCCGAGTAACACTCGAAACCAACATGTACCTCAGGCCTCGTACCAGGGAAACTGGTTCGGGCCCTCTCGCTTCCAGCAGAACAGGGGGGGGCGCAGAGGGTCGAGGAGGCCACCGGTAGCGGCCATGAGCCGTCGACAGCCGCTGCCCCCGTCAAAGACCAGTGCTGCGGGCCCAGCCAAGCCTCGTGCTCCACCACACCCATAGCTCAGGTACACGCAGGCAGGATTCGCCACTTTTATGACTGCTGGCTTAAAATTACAAGTAATCCCGTCATATTAAATTGGATACAATCCGGCTTTTCTATACCGTTTAAGTCACAAGTATATCAATCGTATGTACCTCAAACGCAATTGTCAATTTTCGAAAAAATTGACATGTCAGTTGCCATTCAAAGTTTAATAAATTTAGGCGCATGTAGCCCCTGTGATCCTTCTGAAAACGAATTTATTTCCACCGTATTTTTGACCTCAAAACCCGACGGTGGAAAAAGATTCATTTTAAATTTAAAGAAATTAAACAAATTTGTGCCAAAATTACATTTTAAAATGGAGGATCACAGAACTGCAGCGAAATTATTACCAAACAATGGATTCATGGCAACCATTGATTTAAAAGAGGCCTACTTCCTGATTCCTGTGCGTAACTTGGATAAAAAGTATTTACGATTCCAATTTGACGGGGTTACTTATGAATTTAATGCCTTGCCTTATGGGTTATCTGTAGCACCGAGAGCCTTTACAAAAGTGATGAAGGAGGTTATTACCTATCTCCGTTATCAGGGTTACAAAAATGTATTCTATCTAGATGACATTTTGTGTATTGGCGATACCTACGCTGACTGCCATAATAATGTAAATGCGACACTGAAACTCTTAGAATGTCTCGGTTTTGTCATAAACTATAATAAAAGCTCCCTTATTCCACAACAAACGTGCAAGTTTCTCGGTTTTATATTTGACTCTGTTGAGCAAACAATAGCTTTACCTAAAGAAAAACGCCACAAAATTATAAAATTAATAGCAAAATTTTTAAAATTACCGATCTGTACAATAAGGGAGTTTGCGCAATTCATTGGAGTTTTAGTGGCCGCATGTCCAGCAGTCAGATACGGTTGGGTCTATACTAAGATTTTTGAGCGACAAAAATATTTAGCCTTGGAAAAGTACAAAGATTTCGAAAAACGATTCAAAATTCCCAAAATAATCCTTGGAGACCTCCATTGGTGGCAAAGCAATATATTACATGCTTCTAACTCCTTAATAGTCTCAGACTTTGATGTAGAAATCTATTCTGACGCTTCCCGCTCAGGCTGGGGTGCAGTCTCTAATAATCAAAGAATGCATGGGGCATGGAGGCTTGAAGAACAAGCGTTCCATATTAATTATTTAGAACTCCTGGCTATATTTTTGGCGCTCAAATGTTTTGCAAGTGATAGGACACATTGTTCTATTTTACTCCGGGCAGATAATACTACAGCTGTTAGCTACATAAATCGTATGGGAGGGATCCAATTTCCCTACCTAAACGACTTATCTAGGCAAATTTGGCAGTGGTGCGAGGAGCGAAATATTTGGCTGTTCGCTTCTTATATAAACACCAAAGATAACTATGAAGCGGATGAAGAATCTCGCAAAATTAATCCCGACACAGAGTGTGAACTATCAGATACAGCATTTAAATTAATAACAAAACAATTCGGACAGCCAAATATAGATTTATTTGCCTCTCGAGCAAATGCCAAATGTGCACATTTTGTTTCATGGAAAAAAGACCCAGAAGCCATCTTCATAGATGCCTTTACATTAAAATGGGGCGAATATTTCTTTTACGCTTTCCCGCCTTTCCCACTACTGCTTAAATGTCTACATAAAATAGAACAGGACAATGCTACTGGAATATTAATATTCCCATTTTGGCCCGGCCAAGCTTGGTATCCGCTACTAAATGATCTAGTAGTCTCCAATATAATCTGGCTCAAACCCAACGAACACCGTGTGTTGTCTTGTTACAGAAACCCACTTACCCTGGGTGCAGTGGTTGTCTCAGGCAGTCGTTCTCGGCGCGCGGTGTCCCGGCGGCAGCTTTAGACCTTATGTTGGCGTCTTTGTCGGTTAGCACAATAAAACAATATAATGTTTCCTTAAAGCTGTGGTGGCAGTTTTGCTTAGACCATGATTATAATATCTTTGAGGGCTCTACCACGACAGTGTTAGATTTCTTGAGTGAACAGTACGCTAAAGGTGCATCATACGGATCTATAAATTCACACCGCTCAGCTTTATCCCTCTTATTAGGAAGCCACATTGGAACGGATGATCGCGTCACACGCCTCCTTAAAGGAGTATATAAATTAAAACCAAGCCTTCCCAAATACAGTAGTACTTGGGACCCTCAAGTTGTACTAAACTATATTTCCAATTGGTATCCTAATAGAGAACTTAACCGCGAAAACATTACAAAAAAGTTGATAATGCTTTTAGCACTATGTACTGCCCACCGAATGCAAACTTTTTCGGTAATTAAACTCGAAAACATTAGCATTCATTCCAATGGAATAAATATAGCTATCAAAGATATTATAAAAACGTCTGCTGCCGGCCGGGAACAGCCAACGCTTTTCCTCCCATATTTTCGGGACAATCCTCAAATCTGTCCTGCCACAACCTTAGAGGATTACCTCTATGTTACAAGTAGTGACAGGCCCGCTAGCGTGTCGCACCTCTTGATGACTGTGAAGCGCCCCTTCAAAAGCGCTACAGCACAGACACTATGCAGGTGGACCAAGCAGGTGCTGAGAGCCAGCGGCGTGGACGTGGCGACGTTCAGCGCGCACAGCACGCGGCACGCCGCCACGTCCGCCGCCGCCGCCGCCGGAGTCTCCGTTGATGCTATCCGGAAAACTGCCGGTTGGACAAACGCCTCTCAAACGTTTGCTAAGTTTTATAATCGGCCAATTATAAGTTCTAATAACTTTGCCAAATCTGTGTGCCACATTAATGATTAAGTTGTCATAAAAATACTCTAAACGATCTGTTAGTAAGTAGAGTTAATTTAATAAAAATTTGATTTTACAAAATGTACTTATTTAATATCTACAAGTACTTTTGCAAAACTTTTCTCTAAACATCTACCTGGTAAGTTATATCTGAAGAATGAAGCGAAGAAATATAATATATGATCAAACGAACTTCTCAAGTGAAGTTCGATCATTATTATATGAGTCGCTTCATTCGAAGATATAATCACCCTCCCACCCAGAACCCTAGATGAAGTTTTGCAAAAACCCTAGCAATTTATCTCTAAAATAATGAGTTTGACAGAAGGCTAAGGTAGGGTTGTGCGTACGAATAGAAAAAAAAAAAAAAAGAGAATCGATAAAGTTATCGATTTCAAAATCTCTTGAAACGTGCGGAGCTGCCTTGTAGGTTTAAAGGACTACTACCTGGTAAGTTATATCTTCGAATGAAGCGACTCATATAATAATGATCGAACTTCACTTGAGAAGTTCGTTTGATCATATATTTCATTGGCTTCAACAAGCTCTTTGGAACCATCCACTAGCCGCACTAACAGTCTTCAACATACTGACACAGTTGGCCATCAACAAACAATAGATATAGATAGACTTTTCGCCAATGAAAGTCAAGATGATTGGTCTTCAAGCGATGATGAACCTTTAGAACGTATACGACGTCGGAAGAAGGCGAAAAATACAATAACACAGAGTCAAGATATTATATGTGATGATTCAGAGCTGTGCGTTAGTGATGATGATCCTGATGAGCTAAATGACGATTCGGATAATTCTGATTGTGATGAAACGGAATGGAAGAAAATTAACTTAGAACAGCTGGATGAAATAACTAAAATTTATCAAGAAAATGGGTTTGATGTCAATATTTCTCCAAATCATTTTTTTTCAATTGTCTCACCACCAATAGAATACTTTGAACGATTTTTTGATGAGGAAGTGATAGGTATTATTACAGAACAGACAAATTTATATGCTAATCAAAAAAAGGCAAAAAAACTGGACCGACACAAATGCGGCCGAAATAAAAGCGCTACTTGGGATTCACATGTTGATGTCTTTACACCATCTACACGAAGAAACTCAGTACTGGTCCTCCAATCCACTGTATCATGTCCAGCAAATAGCTGATATCATGCCATTGAAAAGGTACAAGAAACTTATGGAGTGCCTTCATCTAAATGATAATTCGAAGATGCCAAAGCAAGGTGACCCAGGTTATGATAAATTGTTCAAGTTGCGCCCTCTGATAGAGCTTTTGAACGACCGGTTCATGAAAGAATGTTCGATTTCGAAATCTCAATCCGTAGACGATTGTATGGTCAAATTTAAGGGTAGATCCTCAATAAAACAGTATATGCCTATGAAACCAATCAAGAGAGGTTACAAAGTTTGGGCCAGAGCAGATTCTGCTACGGGATATTTATACCAATTTCAAATTTATTGCGGTAAAACTGAAGGGGCCGTGGAGGTTGGCTTGGGCCCTAATGTCGTCCTCCGACTCACAGAAGCGATACAAAACAATGGATGTCATGTCACATTTGATAATTTTTTTACGTCGGTAGCTTTGATGCGCGAACTGTACATTCGGGGAATATACAGCACAGAAACAGTTAGAACAGACCGAGTAGGCCTGCCTAAAGTGGTGAAGAGAAAAAATTCTATGGCAAAACACGCTAGTCAATGGCGTGTTTCCACAGTAACAGGTACAACAGCTTATGTTCAGTGGAAGGATACGAAACCTGTAAGTATTCTCACCACGGGATTTGATCCAAAAACAAAGGTCAGTGTACAAAGAACACAAAAAGACGGCAAAAAGGCCCTAATTGAATGTCCTCTCGCTATTGCTCAATACACTAAAAGGATGGGTGGAGTGGATCAGTTCGATCAATTTCGAGCACATTATAAATTAGGACGAAGATCAAATAGGTGGTGGATGCGTTTATTTTACTTTTTGGTAGAGAGTGGTGCGATAAATGCATTCATACTCTATAAATCCATTCACAGAGATAAGAAAATTTGTCAATCGAAATTCCGCGAAAGATTGGCCTATGGTCTGATTGACGGCTACACATCAAGGAAGAGAGCAGCTGACCTCAACTGGAAGAGATCCAATACATCTTTGCCTGATAATTATGCCTCCTCTAGCAAAAGTAGTGTACCCCGAGAGATTCGATATGCTCAACTTGGTGTACACTGGCCTGAAGAGCTGCTAACTTTCAGGAGATGCCATCTATGCAGCACAAGAACAAAAAACAAAAGATCTCGTATCAGGTGCTCTAAATGCCTCGTTACACTATGCATTACTCCATGTTTTCAAAACTTTCATAAACTTTGAAATATCAAAGTATTCTTATATTTTTTGATACAAAACTAAGATTTTCTATTACGTTGAGACTTATATACTCTTCACTAAAAGTCAATTTATTAGTAAGTAAATATCACCTAACTATATTTTTATAGTTTTACAAGATGCAGTATGTCCTGAAGAAGTATTATTATTTCATTATTTAGTTTCAGTTACTACCTACCTACTTATTTTAGTTTTTGTCGTATTTTATATGTGATTATGTAATTCACTTCTTGATCTCCTTAACGATATTTTGATTTATAATAGTAATAAAAATTAGTCAATTAGTCAATTACGTCGAGACGAGACTGATAATTTTTCGATAAAAATATGAGTAAGTACGTTTTAGTGTTCTACTATGTTCAATGTGCCTGATTGTTGGTTATAAAAAACTTTAAATTCTGAAAATATAAAAAATATACTAAAAAAGTATTTTATTTACCTATACCTTCTAAAATCAATAAAAATATAATATACATAGTATAATGTAAATGCATGATTAAGTCACAGTAGGGCATTGGCAATAAGGATTTCAAAAATTTTAATCGTGCATTGGCAACAATTTTGCCACAAAACAAACTACAAACGGGCATTGGCAAGCATTTTGCCATGCCCCATTAAAATGGTGGGGGTAATTGGAGGGGATGAAATTGATCATCAACATTTTAAGAGTAATTTATAGCAACTTTTAAAACAATCTAAACAGAAATTAGCCACGGAATGAGTACTGCCCGCGAAAGGGTTAAATTTATAAGCCAACACGCTTCACTACTAGCCATGCTCATGGCAACATATTCAGACTCTGTTGAAGACAGACTTACTGAGGTTTGTTTCTTTGAGCTCCATACAATGAGACAGTTTGCAAATTTAAACATATAACCTGATGTAGACTTTCTCTCTCTTTGATCACCAGCCCAATCAGCATCACAAAATCCTTGCAACAGTGTGTTGTTACATTTATAAATCAACTTATAATCTAAGGTATTTCTAACATATCGCAAAACCCTCTTAAGTGCCACTAATAATACATTATTAGCGCATTTCTGGTATCTACTTAACAGTGAGACAGCATAACATAGGTCAGGCCTCGTTCCTGAAACTGCATACATTAAGCAGCCAATCATTTGCCTACAAATTCTTTCAATGTTTTTATCACATTGCTTATCACTATCAAATAGCTTTGTATTAAAATTTTGATCCATAGGGGTTGCCATTGGCTTACAGCACTGCATATCAAATTTCTTAAGAATATTTTCTAAATAACTCCTTTGTGTCAATACAGCGGTACCATTTTCCAAGTTTTGTTTGATATTTATGCCAAGAAAATCAGATATTAAACCCAAATCCTTCATCTTAAATTTTGTATTTAATACAGATTTCAGTTTTACAATTTCATTTTCATTAGTACCAAAGATTAAAAGATCATCTACATATGAGGAGGTTAAAAGCAAAGCGTGATTTGTCACAAAAATAAAAAAGTGGAGTTAATGATGCTAGTCTGTGGTCCACCATAAACAACGTCATTTTTAATCATTCGATTCGAGCAAAAAGCATTCTATCCATAGTTATTTTGTCTTTGAAGATCAGGTTTATGGCCGGTTTACATTATTCCAGTGCAGCGATCCAGTCCAGTACTGGATTGCTTACTGGAAAAATGTAAACCGGCACTGGAATGAACTGAATCCAGTAAGCATTCCAGTTCAGTAACTGGATTCGCGGTCTACTTTTGAATCCAGTGCGATCAATCCAGTGCAACTGGAATAATGTAGACGGCCAATCCAGTGCCATTCCAGTGCTAACGAAGTACACACGTGGTTGTTTTTGCGGACTTTTTTTTGCGAAGAAAAAGGATTTAACAATGGTGAAGAAGTTATCTGAAGACGAAACTGAAAAGTTTGTCACTATGTACAGAGAAAATCCGTGCTTATGGGATATAACATCAGAACATTATAAAAACAAAGCTATGCGCCAAACTGCTTTGCAAAATATGTGCATTGGTATGGAAATTGAAGGATTCACATTGGAAGATGTGAAAAACAAAATAAAAAGTATTCGTTCGACATACTACCTTGAACTAGACAAGATTAAAAAGTCATCCACATCTGGTGCTAGTGGCAATGTTTACCAACCCAAAGTGAAATGGTTCGCCGAATTCAATTCATTTATTAAAAATGTGATGGTGAAGCGTAAAACACACGTATGTATTTTAAGATTTTTTTTATTTTTATTTTAGTAGCAATTATTATATGTTAAAACACAAATTTATCAATGTATCATATGATTTTGCCATGGTACTTTTCCTTCGTTCACAAAATAATTAGTAAATTGAGTTCTTTTTTCCCTGGCATGTGCTGCTGAGTTGTTACTGCCCTGCTGTATGATACTATCTAAAGAGGTTATTTCGGATCTCCACGTTCCATTAATCAAATGATGGTCGTTGTGATCTTCATGGTCTACACAAGTGGTAGTCATATAATTGCTTGACTTTTTTCTCAACCAATTGTGTAGAGAGCAAGCTGCATACACAATGTGATCCACAGTATGCAACTTAGTTGAAATAGCTTTTTCGAAAATTATGAATCGACTTACTAATATTCCAAAAGCGTTTTCTACAATGCGTCTAGCACGGGACAGCCTGTAATTATATATTTTTTGTTCAAAAGTTAAATTAGCCCCAGGATATGGTTTCATTAAGTATGTTTTTAGTGGAAATGCTGCATCAGCCACAATCACTCCATCTTCTGGAATAAAACTGCCATTTTCTAATTCAGTAAAAATAGAACAGTTTTTGAAAATACCACCATCCGAAGCGCTTCCATTTGCGCCCACATTGATATACGTAAAACAGTAATTATGGTCAACAAGAGCCATCAATACTATGCTGTTTTCTTTTTTATAATTAAAGTTCGTACTTCCATATTCATAGGAGCCAGTAATTTTTATATGTTTTCCGTCTAACGCTCCGTAGCACAAAGGAAAGTTCCACTTATTCCGAAAGCCTTCCTCGACTTGTTTCCATTGTTCCGCAGTGGGTATCTGCAAAAATAAAGTAAAAATATTTTATTTTCAGGAAAATACTGATGATGCTCAAAATAAAGAAAATACTGACAATACTCAACCTAGTGACCAATGTGGGAACCCTACCCATACAAACCCAGAACCAAGTCTATCAGAACCGCGAAAGAAAAGAAGTAAAATTTCACAGCTGTCTACAATCGTCAGTAGCATGAAAGATATGCAATACGATTTATCCAAATCAGAAACAGTGGAAGATGAATTCGACATCTTCGGGAAACACATTGCGAAGCAATTAAGAACCCTTTCTACAGAACAGGCTATCCTAGGCCAAGAAGAAATTCAGAGTGTGATAACAAAATGTCGACTACACGATTTGAAATACGGAAATATGACAGTGAATAGTCCAAAATATTCTGCAAACACACATGCCAGTGACAATTCGTCAAGACCAAGTACGAGTAGTAGTACTTATATGCTATTAGATAGTCCAGCGTCTGTAGATACACAAACCACTGAGGACTCGTTAAATGTAGTAACCGATGACCCAGAATACATTAATATAATCATTAATGCTTTCAATAATGCTTAATTGTCATAGATATGATACTTAATAAAAAAAATATTACCTTGATGTGGTCTTTTAATGCCCTTTTAATTTCTTGACAGACTTCTGGTATAATTTTTGAAATAGTTGGTTTTGGCAATCGAAACATACGACTGAGGCTTCTGTAACTATCTCCAGTAGTTAAAAAAGAAAGAGTGACTTCTAATTTTATTTTTGCGGGAATAGCATCTCTGAACAACGTATTCTTACGCTGGATATTAATCGAAACTAATGATAACAGTTCTTCAAAGTTTTCTGCTGTCATTCTCAGTGCCAGTCTATATTCATTGGGATCTTCTACCTTCAGTTGTTGCAAAAGCATTACTGACCCTCCTTTTTGATCTCTTTCGCTGATCCAATTTCTCACCCAAATCCGTTCCTTTTTGTTTAGTTCCTTATCAACCTCATTAATAACTTCTTGTAGCAAGAGTGATTGAGCACGTTTGAAACATTTTCGAAACTGATCTCTTCTTGAAATCATTGTCACTGTAGTGTTCACACTTCAACGGCTTCTAAATAACTGGAATAATGTAGACGTTACAGATCCAGTCCAGCACTGGACTGGAATCTCGCTAGATCACTGGACTGGAATAATGTAAACCGGCCATTAAATGCAAAAGACGTTTTGTCCAATGACATTTCACCTGCAATAAGTGATTTGTCACTTCAGCCAATCACCGGTCATCATGCGCCATTTTGTCTATGGAGGAAACACTTTTTGCACGTTTGGTGACATTGACGCAGTGTTGCCAGATACACTGTAATTACAGTAGATTTGCTGTATTTTTACGCCATCTACTGTATACTGTATTAAAACAAAAACAGTGTATGCACTAGTATTGAGACCACTGTAATTTCGTCGGGTACGGAAAATTCTCAAAAACCAAAAAATATTTCAGTTTCAGTTAATAAATGTATGGAAAAATATATCAAACATGACTTTGACATTTCAGTTGCAGGTTATTAAGCCACCTAGAGTGCGTTTAATCTTATATGGCCTTTGCCGTCATGTTGGCAGTACGTCAATTTGTATTATTTTCCAAAGAAAAAGAAATGAACGCATCTTAGAAAAATTATAATTTTGAACGCGATCTTCGCACTCTTCTTGGGGAATTCCCTTGTAATGTAAATAAAATGAGCCAGTACTACACGACTAAATAATATTGTTATCATACATTAGAGGGATCTAATGCCGTATTGTATTATTGAAATTAGTGGTTTTATATTTAAATCAGATAATAGACAGGAATTGACAGGAACGTTGTTTTATTCTGCTTGTTAGTATATTTACGTATTTTGGTATCTGAATTGAACGATGTCTTCTTCTGGAGAAGAAAAAAGTGGACCTACAACCCCTAAAAAAGCAAAAAAGCTTCATTACAAACAAAAATTTAGGGATGAATGGCTAAAGGAAGATAGTTTCAAAAGTTGGCTTCAACGTGATCCCAAGGACCCGTATCGTGCATTTTGTAAGTTATGTGATGCAAATTTACTAGCTGACAAAGGTGCTATAAAACGCCACTCTGAAGGAAATAAACATTTGCAAAAATCTAAACCGATATCCTCTCAAAAATCTATTGCAACAGTCTTCCAAACACAAAAATTTAATTCTGTCGAAGATAAACGAAAAACAGCTGAGATTAAGTTAGCCGGATTTATAGCAGAACATAAAATTTCACATCGAGTGATGGACCATTTTATTGATTTGCTACCTAGTGTTTTTCCAGACTCAGAAATCGCAAAAAAATTAAAAATGAAACGGATTAAACTTCAGGCTGTAATTAACAATATTTTAGGAGCCGCTGAAAAACAAGATCTATGTGCAGATATAAAAACAAAAAAAAATTCTGTTATGATCGATGAAAGCACTGATATCGGATCAGTAAAGACCATGTGTATCGTAGTGAGATATTATTGTCAAGTAAAAGGCCAAATTATAAGCAGATTTTGGGACTTAATTCAAATACATGGTGTAGATAGCAACAGCACTGCTGCTGCTACTGCCACAGCCGAACATTTATTTGAAGCGTTAATTAAATCCTTTCAAGAAAACTCAGTTCCTATTGAAAATATCATCGGTTTTGGATCGGATGGTTGTAATACCATGATGGGATGTCACAACTCAGTTTCAAGCAGATTTAGAGTAAAGTGTCCTGGAATAATTGTATTGAAATGTGTTTGCCATTCTTTACATTTATGTGCAAGCGACGCATGCAAACAATTACCTGCTGATTGTGAAAAACTAACTCGCGATATTTATATTTTTTTTGCAACTAGCAGTAAAAGACAGACACAATTCAAAGAATTCCAAGTTTTCACTGAAACTGACATCCATAAAATTTTAAAGCCGGCTCAAACACGGTGGCTATCTTTGGACTCTGTAGTTGATAGAATTTTGGAACAATGGAATGCTCTCACATTATTTTTTAATGGAAGATGGCTAGAAGACAATGAATGCGCGCAAATCCATAACCAATTGAATGATCCTGCGATTAAGACATTTTTTCTTTCTGAACTGGATGTTACCTAAATTCACCAAAGCAAACACAATATTTCAGAGTGAAACTCCAATGGTTACAAAAATAAATAAGACAATGAACGATCTCTATTATGAACTATTGTCACTTTACATGAAAAGAACATGCATCACTGAAATTGGTATAGACAAAATTGATCCCACAGACGAAAAATATTTCCAAAGGTTAGAAGACATGTACCTGGGTCTGGGAGTCCAGAAACAATTTGCGACAGGCAAGATTACATTAGAGAAACAGAAGGAAATAAAAATAATCTGCCGTAATTTCTTGATAAAAGCATGTGTAGGAATCCGCAAAAGATATGCGCTTAATGATCCAGTCTTAATTGCAGTTTCTAAACTTGAACTTGATAGTTGCTTAGATGACTCAACTCATCGAGAAGAAACTCTTCAAAATCTATTTACCTTACTGCCAAGATTGGCACCTAGCTCTTTAAAGGAACAGCAAGAACTTGACGACCAATGGCGAAAATTGCCTAGACTAAAAGCTGAGGCAGATTTAAATGAAAGACTTGATGTATTTTGGCATAAGGTTTGTATTTTTTTCTTTATTTAAACTATTTTTGAATACCTTGCATTGCAACATGTTTGTTTAACGCATTTTTTTATTTCAGGTAAAACAAAACGAAGAGACCTCTATGATAGCTCAATTTATGCTGAATGTTTTAGCTCTGCCAAATTCCAACGCAGAGTGCGAGAGAGTTTTTAGCAAAATAAACGATATGAAGACAAAAAAAAGAAACAAATGAATAACGAACACAATTAAAGGAAACATGTTGGCCATACAAGCGATTTCTCGCCAAAACGCCGATTGCGTAAGCTTCAAACCAACTGAAACTATGTTAAAGCTGTTCAACTCTAAAATGTATAACAATGAGGCAGCAACTGAACTTAGTGACAGTGATTAACTATCAAAATGTCTAATTTGTTAAGATTAATAAAAAATTCTACGGTAAAAATGGCTTTTTATTTACTGTAAAGCATTCTGTATTTGAATAAGAAATTTACTGTAATTTTACCTAAAATACTGTATTTTAAGATGTAGAAACACGGTATTTTCATTTTGCTGATCTGGTAACACTGCATTGACGTGAGTTTGACAGACTGATAAAAATTTTTATTCGGTCAAAGGATTTCGTGCGATTGATAATAAAATCTCAAGAAAATGGACAGTGACGCTGATGAAGACGCTGTAGAAGTATCAACAAAAAACAACGGGACTCGCAAAAGGCGAGTTACTGGAGGAGCAAGAGCTCTACGGAAAAAGCAAAGGTACTCCGCGCCCAGTGTTTCTTTGTATTTACCGTGTATACACAATACGAAGCAATTTAAATGCTGTAAAATTACCCCAAGCGATGTAAAAGCCATCGGCGATGATTTGTACCATGCACCAAACAAATTACGTCAAGACTCAATCGTATCAGCGCTAATTTCGACTGAAGTCATCAAGCGACGAAGGCCAAAACCTGTACAATGTAACAAAAAGAAGAAGGCAGGTACTGAGCATGCATACAATACAAAATTTCATTTGCTACATCTGGGAAACAGAGTTCCTGTATGTAAGAAGTTATTTATGGGTGTTACTCGCTTTAAACGCACAAGATTGAGGAACGTAACTAAAGCAGTTTTCAGTGGTAAAGCAATTGAAGAACATAGAGGAGGCGACCGAGTCAGTCACAAGAGTATAGAAAAGAAACACTCTGTCCGAACGTTTATAGGAAAACTGAAAGGATGCGAAAGCCATTACAACAGAGAAAAATCTAAAAGGGTTTATTTAGGTTGTCAATATTCAATTTCTAAGTTACACAAGATCTACAATTCTACTTGTCCTGAAAACTTGAAAGTGAAATGTTCAATGTTCAGACGCAAATTTATAACTGAATTGAATATAGGGTTTAAATCTCCGGCTTCGGATGTATGCAGCTATTGCACTCTTCTAAGCAATCAAATAAAAGGGGCAACTACTCCATCAGATAAATCATCTAAGATGACTGAGAAAAGAGTGCATAAGCTGAGGGCCAAAGCCTTTTATAAACACCTAAAGAAAGATAATATGTCTAGAATTTAGAATAAAAGCACGAGATAACTGAAACACATGTTTATTAGAGCTAAGGAGCATAACCAGTGACTTATTGTCCAACTACCTGCATTATATTATCTTATTCTAAAATAAGGTAAACAAGCAGATACTACCCTCACTTGCATACATAACATACCTTCCCCTTTAAGCTAGACAAATCTAGTATTTAAAATTAATTATATAATTAAGAGAGATGACAAATATTATTATTATATTTAAACCCAACACCTATTTAATCTAAATTTAATCTAGAATCCTTCTTTTGCTGATGACTCTGCTGATGATGATGGTCTCCGATAAGGTGATCTCGAATGTACATTTAATCTATTTTTGATCTTCCCAACACCCTCCAAATGTACCTCCGCTGACTGTGGGATTCCCAACAACTCAGCCCATTTATCTGAACTCGGGATCTCAATAATATTTTCGCCAGTTTCGGCTTCTGCCTCATCAGATATTTGTGAGTCTCCCCTTGCCTCTTCTGGCGTTTGAACACTTGTTTCCTCTACTCCACGTCCTTCCCCTTCTTGTCCATCATTATTCTCAGCCCTCTTAATCATCTGGTCAATATGTCTATTAATAATCAATCCATCATTGGTTTCGACCCTATAATGAGATGGTCCATCTTTCTCTAATACCCTTCCCGGTAACCACCTCGGGCCTTCACTATAATTTCTGTACATCACCCGGTAACCAACTTGTGCTTCTCTTTGTTTTCTATTAGTATTGTTAGCTAACTGCTGTTCTATTTTTTTCTTTTGTTTATTGTCAGGGTGGACTGTATCTAACAATGTGCGCAAGCGTCTATTCATCAGTAGTTCTGCGGGGCTCTTGTTGGTGCCAGCGCAAGGGGTAACCCGAAGTCCAAGTAACATGTTAGGTATCTTGATGTCCCATGACAAGTCATTCATTTTGCGTAGCTTTTCTTTAATGGTCTGTACCATTCTTTCCGCTAAACCATTCGTCGCTGGATGATACGGGGCAGTCGTTGCATGTCTAATGTTGTTGGCATTTAAAAAGTCTTTCATTTCCTGAGAAACAAAAGCTGTTCCATTATCAGATACAAGTGTCTCACATAAACCATGTGTTGCGAATAACATTCTCAAATGCCGAATAACTGTTGTTGAGGTTGTGTTGCTTACCAGGAACACTTCTGGCCAGCGAGAAAAGGCATCTACTACCATTAAAAAGGTTTTATTTTGGAACGGACCCGCAAAATCAACATGGATTCTTGACCATGGACTGCTTGGTGATATCCATTCGTGACTTGTCTTGGTAGGCATGTGTCTATTCTCCAAACATTTAGTACAATTCGCCACCAGTTTCTCGACATCGTTGTTTAACTGTGGCCACCAAACATAGCTTCTTGCCAATGCTTTCGTTTGGACCATTCCATTGTGGGTCTTGTGCATCACTTTCAGAATAGCTGCCTGCAAAGAAGTTGGAATTACGACACGACATCCCAGCAATAAACACCCATCATGTAAGGATAATTGAGATCGTTGTAACCAATAAGTGCGCAGACCCTCTTCCATAATCTTAGCAGGCCATCCCCGCAGGACATAATGCACCACTCGTGATAAATACTTGTCTTTGGCAGTCTCTGCTGCTATGTGTTCTTCGTTATATGGAAAATCGGCCGGTGTTTCCGCCATGAGCAACACGTCACACATCTGTGGTTCATCTTGATCTGGAATTGGTTGTGGCCAGCGACTCAAACTGTCTGCATTTCCAATTTGTGATCCTGGTTTAAATACTATCCTGTAATCGTGTGATGTCAGGACTAAGGCAATTCTAGTAAGACGAGGGAAAAGCATATTAGACATCGGCTTACAAGGATCGAAGATGCCTAAAAGGGGCTTGTGATCTGTTACAATCGTAAAAGACCTCCCCATCAAATAATTGTGAAATTTTTGGATCCCAAACATGATAGCAGCAGCCTCTTTATCCAGCTGTGAATATCTTCGTTCGCAAGCTTGGAGACAGTTCTGGAGCCCATTGCAATAGGTCTTTCTTTGCCGTCCTTCATGACGTGCGCTAGAACCGCACCGACACAGTACTCTGAGCTGTCACACGTTAAAGTAAGTGGTTTCTGTAAATCATAATGTACAAGTGTCATATCATATGTTAGCTGGTGCTTTGCCGACTCAAAAGCCTTTTGCTCCTGATCTGTCCATCGCCATTCTTGAGCCTTATCTAGTAATCTGTGCAATGGTTCTAAAATAGTAGCTTTCTGTGGTATAAACCTTTCATAAAAGTTGTAAAGTCCTAGGAAAGCCTGTAATTCTTGTTTGTTTTTCGGCTTCGGCGTCATTTTTATTGATTCGACCTTCTTTGAAGAAGGATGAATACCCTCCGCGTCAATGACAAACCCTAGGAACTCCACTTTTTCTTTCGCCCATTTGCATTTGCTTTTATTTAGACGTAAACCGGCTGCTTCGATACGCTGAAGAACTGAATCTAAGCGATACTTCATTTGTACTACGGTGCGACCGCTCACGATTATATCGTCGATCAAGACTGCAATGCCTTCGATGCCGGCGAGTAGACTAGTCATCAGTCGCTGAAAGATTCCCGGACTAGCCTTTACGCCGAATGCAAGTCGATGCACGGTGTACAATCCTTTGCACGTGTTCAAGGTAAGCAATTTTGCAGTTTCTTCATCCACGACTACTTGCGTGTAGGCACGTTCCAAATCTAATGTCGTGAAATATTTGCTTCCAGCGACAATGGCGAATACTTCATTCGACGTAGGCATGGGGTAAGTGTCTGATTCAGTCGCCTGGTTGACTGTGCTTCGGTAATCTCCACACAACCGAATATCACCTGTCCTTTTAATGATAGGTACTACGGGTGTAGCCCATTCAGAGAACGACACTGGGCGCAGCACGCCTTCGACCACTAGACGGTCAATTTCCTTTTCAACTCTGCCTTTGATAGCAAATGGAACAGGACGAGCTTTAAGAAATTTGGGTGTGACATCAGGTTTAACGTGTATTGTTACGGGTTTGCCACGGTAAGTACCCAGTCCATCTTTAAACACTTCAGTGTGCTTTGCGATAATTCTATCTATTTCTTGCAGATCCTTGTTTGACATGAAATTGACATTGAGTTTTATGTCGAGCGGAGCAAGCCAATCACGCCCCAAGAGGTTTGGACCCTCGCCCTTGGCTACAATCAGGGTCAATTCATGTTCGCAGTTGTTGTATTTCACCGGCACGGTGGCTTGGCCCAGCAGAACGACTGGAGTGTCTGTCCATGTGCGCAACTTGAGAGATGCAGGACGCAGCGCGGTCGGCGGTAGTCGGGGTCGTAAACCCTTCCAAGTCTCTTCGTTCACCAAGGTGAAACTAGCGCCCGTATCCAGTTGTAACAACACCGGTTCACTAGCGATCAACACCCGGACTTCAAATGGTGGCACCCGACCTGAACTGCGTACTGAATATATGCCATTGAGTAAACTGGAATCTTCCTCCTCCGTAAAATTTACGTTTTTGTTTAAATTCTTCTTTTTTGCTACACAAATTTTTTCAATGTGGCCCTTCTTTTTGCAAAATCGACAGATTGCGTTTATGAACCTGCATTCGCCTGCGTGCCGATCACCACACCGATAGCAAAACCGCACGTTTAGTCTAGGCTGTACTGCATTGATATGCATAGGCTCGCCAGCGGAGACGGAAACGGCGCCGGAGTCGGTCAGACCCGCGCCCGCAGCAGTAATATTTCCAGAATTTTGCATCAAACGCACGTCTCTTCCCGCACTTTCCGCAGCCAACATGTCATCTACGACATTCTTGTAGGTCAAATTATTTCTTTTCAGAAGTTCGTATTGTAATTTGGCATCATTCATGCCACATACCAGTCTATCGCGTAACATTCGTTCTAAGTCTTGAAAATTACACCCTGTTGTTAATTTTCGTAATTGTGCAAGGTACTCTGATGCGTTTTCGCCTGCTTTCTGATCACGTTTGTAGAATTTGTATGACATCGTTATTTCATTCGGCCTGGGGCTATAATGTTTGGTTAGAATTTCCGCAATTTCAGTAAATGTCACTTCACTCGCTTTTCGCGGGGTAACTAACGATAGCAAAGTCTCAAACACTTGTGAACCACACACTGTGAAGAAATTAGCCTTTTTGGTATCATCTTCGGAAATACCATTAGCAATAAAACAAAATTTCAAACGTTCCAAATAGTTTTCCCAATCGCCCGTTTGTGGGTTAAATTCACCGAATTTCACTGATCTGTTCATTTTCACCGATTTTACTTATCGTCGCCACTAATATGTCTAGAATTTAGAATAAAAGCACGAGATAACTGAAACACATGTTTATTAGAGCTAAGGAGCATAACCAGTGACTTATTGTCCAACTACCTGCATTAAATTATCTTATTCTAAAATAAGGTAAACAAGCAGATACTACCCTCACTTGCATACATAACAAAAGATGTGCCAGAGTCAAAAACACTTTGTTTCGATTTACAACAAATTCAGCCGCTTCCTAAGACACAAATTCAAGAAGCTTACTATGCCAGACAAATTGGTTTTTATGCTTTATGCATAGTAGACACAGCGACAAACAAACCTGATTTTTACACATGGACGGAGGAACAGGCAGGTAAAGGAAGTGCAGAGATATCTTCAGCTTTATTACAGCACCTTGAAAAACTGGATCTGACGAATATCCAACAATTACGTTTGTTTAGTGACGGTTGTATTGCCCAAAATAAAAACAATATTGTTGTTCGGACATTGCTAAATTTTTTGCGAAATAAACCGGATCTAGAAATAGACTTTATTACACCAGTACGAGGTCACAGCTATCTTCCTGCTGATCGCATCTTTGGTAGAGTTGAGAAACTGCTCAGAAAGAAACCAACAATATTGTCTAAAAATGAATATTATTATGAAATATACAGACAGGTTGGTACAGTGCACATACTCGGAGAGGACTGGGTAATTTTGGACACAAAGTCATTAAGCCGACTTTATAAAGATCTGCCAATGATTAGCGAAATGAAAAAAATACACCTAAAACATAGCCCAACCTTGAAGGCCGTGGTTGTAAAGGGATCAAAATATTTTAATTACGAAGATGAAACAGAAACATTTGTAAACCTGGTGAAAAGAGCAATATCGCACCAACGTCTACAAAGGTTTGATTTAATGTTGTTGCCGTTGAGCCATGAAATCACAAAAGAAAAGAAAGATGATGTGGAAAAGTTACTTCAATGTATGTATGGAAATAATTGGCAGAACCTTGATGAAAGCATTTTTGGGTGGTACAAAGATATTATTTATAACTTGCCATCAGCCCAGGTTGAACCCGAAGAAATATTTTGTGATTGTCTTGATATTGAAACTTCTGTTCGGGTTTAACCCGAACAAACACAAATTATTATGTGATTCTTCAAACATTACTTAAATAAATAAATTTAATAAAAACTTTTCAGCTGTTTAATTGCTTTATTACAGTTGGTAACTACTCACATTAAAATAATGCAATACTTTGAGATCAGTAGCAAAACGTGATTTGTCCTGCAAACGTCCATGCATAAAGTGTTTTGTCCACAATGTTCATGCAAAATGTGATTTGTCCAAATTTTTATTGATAATATCAGAGTTAAATTATATGATTGCCTATTATATAGAATATTAGAATAGTGTCAGAATACACAATTATTCATTATTGTATATCACACAGTCTCTAATGTATCAATATTTAGAAATTATAGGTTTTTGCCATTTACCTCAGTTTGACATTTCTGTGACAAATCACATTTTGCTTTTAACCTCCTCATATATTAACACAAAGGTTTTATCAGTACCATTACATTTCATATATAAACAGGAATCAGATTTTGACCTTACAAACCCTTCTTCAATGATAACCGAGTTAAATTTCATATTCCAACACTTAGGAGAGCTTTTCAGCCCATACAATGACTTATTTAGCTTAACAATGTTATTGTCACCTGTGTAGGCACCTTCTGGTAAACTAACATACACATTTTCATTTATTTCCCCATACAAGAATGCCCCTGTTACATCCATTGATATATAGGTAAATTTAGTTTAGTAGCTACGGCCACATAAAGTCTAAAAGTAGACAGCTTTGCCACTGGAGCATAAATGTCATGTAAGGTAAGTGTATCCTGCTGCTCAAACCCCCTAGCAACCAACCTAGCTTTATATTGTTTGATATTATTGACATTTTTCAACTTAAAAACCCATTTACTGCTTACTAGTTTTGTATTTACAGGTGTGTCACAAAAGTCCCAAGTGTTGTTATCTTTTAGAGTCTGTAACTCCCTACGTATCGCTTCAGACCACTTACCAGCATCAGTCGACTGCATGGCCTCCCTGTAGGTGACCGGTTCATGCTCACCGTCCAGTTCACACTCACTGTTTTGTGAGTAAACATTGTTGCACCTGTAACAAGATCGTTGCTTTCTCACACGCTGGCCTCTTCTGGGTAAGTTGGTCTCTGTTACCTCATTTTCTTCATCACTGAATGGTAGGTACTCACTGTCACTGTCATTCTCTGGTACATACTCTTCATCAGTACTGGTGAGGGTATTTTCTTGTAAGCTTGGAGACAGTTCTTCACTGACACTTGTCAAAAGAGTATTTGCATGTTTTGATTTTCCAAATCTACTATCACTGTAGAATCTTCTTCCATGCATTCCTTCACAGGAAGTTCCTCTTGTTTTAAGAAAACAACATCCCTCTTTGTCTCCACTGTATTCTTGTACGGAAAATATATTCTGTATCCTTTGACGTCTTCACCATATCCTACCATTAATCCCTTTTCACCTTTCCTGTCCCATTTCTTCCTTCTTTCCTTTGGGATGTGAGCATACACAGGTGTACCAAAGGTTTTCAGCTGGTGAATATCGAACTTGTTGTTTGTCCAAATTTCATATGGGGATCTTTCATTTTCAGGACTTTTTCCAGTTCTATTTAAGACAAAAACTGCAGTATTTATTGCTTCAGCCCACAATTTCTTAGGTAAGTTCATTTCATGTAACATTGTTCTTGCGGCTTCCACTAATGTTCTATTTTCTCTTTCAGATTTCCCGTTCTGTTCCGGAGTATAAGGCACAGTTGTCTGGTGTGTTATTCCATGTTTTGAAAATATTTCTTTTAGTTCATAATTTACAAATTCAAGACCATTATCACTTCGAAAAAATTTAACTCTGTTTCCAGTAACATTTTCAGCCTTATTTATGAAGTTTTCAATGCAATGCTTAATCTCTGACTTTGTTTTGACAAAGTAGACACACCTAAAGTTAGAAAAATCATCCTTTATTATGACATAATATCTTGATCCACCAACAGACAACTCATCCATTGGACCACAGGTATCTGCATGGATTAACTCACAAGTTTTAGTACTCACATGATCACTTCTGCTGAAAGGTAATCTATGTATTTTTCCTTGTAAGCAGCCTTCACACTGGGAGACAGAACTTTGTTTTACAACAATGTTATTTTTCTTCAGCACATTTTTCACATGTGGAAAATTCTGGTGAGCTAGTCTTTTATGCCACTCATTTACATCATTCTGGACTAGTTTTGCAGTGCTTGCAATGTCACATTGTCTTTTACAACGCATATCCAAGTAATATGAATTACCGCTTCGTTTTGCTATGGCACAAACTTCATGACATTTATAAAATTTGGAACAACTGTCATCTGTCATTACGACATAACCTTTGTCGGCAGCCCGGTTTACCGAGAAGAGGTTAGTTTTTAATTCTGGAATGTACAATACATTGTCCAAGACAGTATCAATCCATTGGCTCCCATTGGATACTTGTACATCCACCTGTCCACATCCTAGGACACTGATTTCTGAGCCATTACCAAGCACAACACACTTCTGTGATACATTTGAGAATTTTGTAAATAAAGAGCGATCTTGGCACATATGTTCACTGGCTCCGGAGTCCACCAGCCATTTATATTGATGAAGTTCATATGATGTATCCGACACTAAGAAAGCGTTACTCTTCATTTTGTTCTCATTGTTGTTGTTGTATTTGTTCTTTCTAAATCGACACTGCGCCTTGAAATGTCCAAACTTTCCACAGTAGAAACATTTATTATTATTACCATTTTCTTCACTATTATGGCACATTTACACTCAGCCTTGTTGGGCAGGGAAGTGAGCAGGGAAGTGGGCAGCGCGAGTATGTAAATAGGTTACTCGCGTTGTCACTGCCCATGCCGCTGCCACTGCCCTACGCTCCCTCGATTGTCGGTTTTTCGCGCGGAAGTCAAAGGACAGGCAGCGCGAGCGCGAGTGACTGTTTACATTCTCGCTAATTTGCCGCGGCAGTGCGACCGAGAAAAAACGTGCTACGCTACGTGTTGTAACCCGACTACCCGTCAAATATTCAGTCTGAAAGTGTACAAGAGATGACGGAAAACATTCAACCCATACTGACTGAAACAATATGCCAAGACCCTGCAAGTACTGAAGTTATAGAACCAGTACAAGCGGTAGCTTTTCCTTCTCCTTTATTACAGGAAGATCGTGGAACAACTACGCCACCACCAACCATAGAATTCCAGAGTACAAGAAATATTCTTCAAGAAATTCATCCCCTTCCACAAAACACTCAGAGAAAAACAAACAGACGCAGACAGCCACAGAAATCTGAAATTTTGACTAGCACTCCGATAAAAATTCAACAGAAAGAAAAATTTGATAAATCCCTGACGAAAAAAGTCGACACACCAAAACCATCTACGTCTGGACAGAAAAGAAAGAAAAGAACGGAAAGGAAAGAGAAAAAGAAATCTGAAAATACTCGTAGCAGCGAGAATGTGGACTTTTATTGTATCATGTGGACATGGCTCCTATTTTTGTGATATCTGTTTTGATTAATAGGTAAATGACGCGTTGTATTCTTCTTGCCCGCTTAGGGTACCCGTTTTACCGACCCCCTAAGGGCAAAATGGGTTTTTTGTTAGTTTTTTAAAAACTGAAATTACTCGATTATGTTGAATTTCTAAAACTTTAATATTGTTGATTGTGTTAGCCAAAGAGGCAAAGTTTCGTTATGTTTTTGTTTTTTATTAAATTTCTAATCATTTTCAATTTTTTTTAAATTAATCAACCTTAAGGGGCCCTTCCTGCCCGCCCATCCCCTATTCTTATTTTGTTTGCAGTCATTCTGGTAATGTCCATTTTTGCCGCACTTAAAACATTTTATTTGTTTTATATTTTTGACAAGAAATGCAGATGAGGTTGAATTTTGCTGGGATTCTGATTCTTCGTTTTTGCCTTTCACCCTCTCTTCCTCGATCAGGAGCCTGGACACCAGGTTTTCAAAAGTCTGTTTGTCATCGGGTGCAGATTCCCAAGCCGATACAAAGTGTTTATATTGCTCGGGCAAACTCATTAAGACTTTGGTTATGACGAAACGATCAGAGACTTCTTCGCCCATCTGTTTCAACTGGCCTTGCATCTCCTGGATTTTTGACAGGAAAATGGACAGATCCTGCCCTTTTTCATGTTTATACTGGAAAAACCGCTGCTGAACTATATGTATGCTGGTTTCAGTCTTTTGTTCATACACGCTGTGAAGTTTTCTCCACATTTCAGCTGAACTTGTGCATGTTATAACATGCAGCATGGCATCTTCCGACATTCTCGTAACCAACATGGTCTGTGCCTTTGTATCTTTAGCTTCCCATGTGCTTCTTTCAGCTGCTGATTCTGGCTTCTTAGTTCGCCCCTCGACAATGTCCAACCAACCATTGCCACGCAGCACCACCTTTGTCTGGAATTTCCAGAGGTTCCAGTTTCTGGATCCCTCCAATTTTATTACGTTGACATTGTTATTATCTATTTTATCTTCCGGCCTTGTCCAAAATCCAGAACAAGTTTTCTTTCTCGACGATGACTGGCCGACTATGACCGACCGCGTGCTTCTTGAGTGGGATAACCTCACTTTTCTTTCTCGTCGATTTTATACTCACAGGTCTTGCGATTTTCTGTAAGTTCTTTTTAGATTCCATGTGTCTGGGCCCATAATCTGTGACTTTATGTAATAAAACACTGGAAATGTAATGAGTTAATCTCTATTTATTAAGGACAACATTTATGCGCTCAACATGAGCCAGCAGCCAAAGTGAAGAAGGCAAGGAAGGCTTGCGTCCGAACATAGTAGCGCATCATACTACCAACCGTAACAGTTTTACCAACATGACAGACACAATTTGAAATGTACGAGCATTGGCTTTTCTAACAAATGTCAATGCAAGCGACGATTTGCCTCCTCAACGATCATCCTCTGATCCTGAGCCCGATGACACTTATGACTTTTGGAGTACACATAAAAAGTTAGTTAGGGAAAAGCAAATAAGACGCTTAGAGGGTGAAAGGGACGAGACAAGTCTTTATTTGGCAAATCCTATTTCCAGCCTGAGGTCCAATCCTTTCGAGCAATGGGAAGAAATGAAAAGTGTTTTTCCCAGGCTATATGCTTTGGCGAGAAAATTTTTAATTGTACCGGCTACATCGGTACCTTCGGAACGACTGTTTTCCATTGCTGGAGCTACAGCATCTGAAACGCGGAACCGACTTACAGGTTCCCGTCTAAATAAATTGCTATTCATGTCAGATTGTGGAGAAAGTGATTGAAATTTTTAAATATAAAACTGTTTTATAATGTCAATCATTTTCTTTTTGTAAAATTTAAGCAACATTGATAGTACATTTTCTTCTAATTAGTAATGGTGATTTGTGACTAAGACTTCCCATATTTTTTGTTGTTTTTGAGATTTCGATTCAAGTCCTTTAGAATAAGTAGTTTGCCTTTTAAATTAAAATTAAAAATTAAAATATATTTATTTCAGACCATGTATCCATAACTTGTTAGTATTGTATTAGTAACAATTGTACTTATATGTTATGTTAGTAATATTAGTAAGATAATTTTGTAGGTAACACTATTTGAGGCCTATAGCTAACTCTATCCAATGCCTTTGGATAGGGCAGTCGAGCCTATTGGCTATCATCTTTAGGATGGTGTTCCGACTGCCACGCAGGCGCTGCAGTAGAGAGGCTGCTTTCTTGCGCATGAGGGCGTGAAAGCCATCCGTGCGCGCCTCCGCGAACATGCCCGACGCACTGCAGCGCGGCGGCAGTCGCAACAGCATCCTAAATGCATTATTGTATTGAACACGCATTACGTTATAGGCTCGGCGCGTGTATGACACCCACAGGCCGCTCGAGTAAAATGACTGACAAAACGCCTTGAATAAAGTCACTTTGACGTCTGTCGTGCAGCGAGCGAACCTGCGGGTGAGCATATTGCTCCTCACCGCCAACGCCCTGCGCTCGCGCTCAATGTCGCTATCGTCCCGTAGGTCGCTAGTGACAATGTGCCCTAGGTACTTAAATTGACTTACTATATTAAGTACTGCGCCGTTAAGACATACCGGCGGTACACAGCGTGACTCCTGTCTAGGTGCTTTAAACACTAGAATTTCACTCTTTTTCGAGTTGTATTTTAATCCGTGTACCTCCGCATATGTCTCGCAGGTTGCCAGTAGCTCTTTCAACCCTCTTATCGACGGACTGAGCAGCACCATGTCGTCTGCATAACTTATGTTGTTGACACAGGTACCGTCAATATGACAGCCTACATGAGTGCTGCTCAGTCGTTCGATAAGTTCGTTAATGTAGAGGTTGAATAACAGAGGCGAGCTTAACCCCCCCTGCCGCACACCGCATTTCAGCCTGTACTCATCCGACAGAGTACCGACCCACCTCACCCGGTTTGTCTGGTTAGCATACCAGTATTTGAGGAGGGACGTATATTCCGCCGGCACACCCGCGCTCCTCAACTTACCCCACAGCAGCTCATAGGCAACGAGATCGAACGCTTTGGACAAGTCGAGGAAACACGCGTACACCGGCGTCCTCCTCTTGGTGTAGTACTTGACAGTGTGTTTTAGGGCAAGAATGGCACTCTCCGCGGACACGCCCGGTTTAAACCCGAACTGCGCGTCATGCGCGGGAACGTGTTCCGAGAGCCACCCATTCAACAGACCGTCAAGAACCTTAGCCGCGGTGGTAGCGAGCGAGATGGGCCGGTAGTTGTTCATGTCGGATGTGTCACCCGTTTTGTTTTTCACAATAGGAACTACTGTAGTCCGCATTAGCGGTTCTGGCAAGTAAGAGTGACCTATACACAGGGTGAAAAACAACGACAACACTCGCGGAAGATGGGCCCCCGCATGCTTAAAATGTTCAATGCTGAGACCATCATGTCCCGGAGACCTCCCACGTTGCATCTTCGAAATAATTCTAGCAATATGCTTAGCTGGTATTTTTACGTTCCGCCGAGACAAAATGGTCTCAGCACCGCTCTCCCTACCCATTGAAGTTAACGGCGACTGCACAGAGAAATGGTCACTGAAACCGTTGGCAATATCTTTGTGGTCCGTAATGCCGCCGACGCTCACCGGGAGGCTCGGCTTCAAATTCATTTTATTAGTCTTTTTCCAAAAGCGTTTGAAGTTTTTGGCAGTGTGGCTGGAAGCGAGTAGCTCCATTCTAAGTTGCTCCTGCTTATCTTGACACCATTTTAATTTAGATTTAAAATATCTCCTCGCTTCCGCCATTTCTTCAAATATACGGCCACTGGCCGGGCGACCAGCCAGCGTCCACATTTGGAATGTAAGCCGAGCCTCGCGGTGCGCGCCCGCAACATGTTTGTTCCACCCAGTGACATAGCCACCCTTCCGCTTACACCCCGCCCTATGAGTCTGTATAGCAGCAACTGATAATGTATTTACTATTTTTAAATATATTTCATCAAGAACTGAGTGATGATCTATGCGATTACAGAATCCATCGCAGCATTCACTCAGTTCCTGTGGAAAATCTATAAGACTCAGGGCAGAGTGACAGAGGTTAAGGTACTTAACAATTTGTTGTGGTTGTCTTTCACCCCACAAAATACGGTTAACATTTTCGTAATCTGTCATCTTACATTCTACTTTAGGCTTAAGTTTATACAAGTTACACTCAATCACGAGTGGGTAGTGGTCCGACCAATACACGTCATACTGTACTGTCACACTAACGACTGATTGCCGTGCCGACTCAGTGACGATGCAGTGGTCCAACCACCTATTACAGCCGCGATGAGATTCACTTGTAAAAGTGTAGGTATTTCTGTCACAGATAGCTAAATCGAGACAATGCCAGCTTTGATCTATACAAAAGTTAATCATTTCAAAATAAAACAACTCATTTGGATGCGCATTAAAGTCTCCTATGATATAAAAGGCCTCAACTCCTTTGTTCTCCTCTATCTCTACTACCGAACGAATCGCGCTAAGGCAGGCTGTGAACTCGGGTAGATTGTCATTTGAGTTCGTAGGCATATAAACGCTAAACATCACTACGCATCTATTACTTACGGTCACCTTGATCGCACAGACCCGCACGTGATCACACTCGATAACCGACACTGATTCAAACGCACTTTTCCGCCACAATAACGCGACGCCACCGTGCGGCCTGCCGCTGAGCAGGCCGGCCGCGGCGTCCACCGCCGACGTGCCCGTGCTCCCGAAGGCGGCGTCCACCGCGCCGAGCAGCGGCAGGTCGTGCGGCAGCAGCCACGTCTCCTGCAGGGCCACCACGTCCGCCGACCGGCACAGCGACCTCACCCCATCCATTGACCTTTTCAGGGACTTGCAGTTAAAACTTACAATTTTACTGTGACTATCCATTATTTTTGTCCGTAATTTCAGCGACTCCGTTTTGTAGTCTCACGTTATAATTGACAAAACGCCTGAACGATACGCCGGAAGGCCATAGTTTGTCATCCAGAAAGGTATTCATTTTGTGCTTCGTTACAAACAGCTTGTAGGAATTGTAGTCTTTTTGTTGCTTCATTTTAATTTTCACCAGTGTAATACGCTCTTTAGTTTTGTCAAACACGTAGTCAATAATAGCCTGTTCAGACACCGCCTTATGCACATTCGATATAAACAGTGGGACTTTGGTGTCCGCCGCTTTGAACAAATGAGTAGTCTCTTCAGATTCGGCAACCGCGCTACCCCTCTGACTGATGAACCGATTTCTGTACCTGCGTTTCTGAACTAGGGTCCATTCTTTGTTCGTATTTGGTTCCTTCCATACACCATCCGCACGCACTACATCAGAAAACGAAGGACGATTGGACCTCTCATTTTGTTTACATTCGTCAGCTGACCCATTATGCGCGGACGGCGGCGACGGAGATGCATAGTAGGTAGGAATTAGCGGTGGTGGCGACTTTGCGTTATCGTCGGCTCGGTGCGCCGCTATCTCACTCGCACCCGCGCCGCGCTCGCCCGCCGCTGGGGGCGACGGCGGCGCAGGCGCAAGCGGCGACTGCAGCTTGGGAGAACGAGACGCAGATAGGTCACACTCGACAACTGATGAATCATTGCCGTACAATGTAGGTAAAGCCATCGGCCCGCTGTCGTATAAATTAAATGTACCTCCTCTTTTTGTGTTAACATTTCTCTCTTGATTTAAAAATGACGTCGTTTTATAGCGTTCATTAAGCCGATCATTTAATTCACTTTTGGATGCAAATTGATGTGGAATATCTTTCACATGTTTTTCTAGTAATACAATTCTTTTAAGAAGTGCCGTCACATCAACATGATCAAATGTGACGGGTGGTAGTTTTTCTAGGTTTTTTGCCACAAAAATTGGAATCTGCTCGGGGTCCGTCTCCTTGAATAAACCTATTACGTCCTCAAGATTCCGGAGATTTCTTCCTTGTCGTTTTCGTGTCGTAGATCGCTTAGATAACGATTCGAAAAGCAACGACTTCGCTAGTTCAATGTCCGCCGTACTAAACGCACTTTCACAAATTTGGACCAGGCTCTGTTCGTCCATAACATCCAATTTATTTTGGATGAAAGCCAGCACTTCACTTAATTAGCACATTTCACTCTTTTCGATGTTTTCGATAAGGTATCCATTTTTCGCGACAGAGGTGCGTGACCTTGCTTGCACTCGCGCTCGCGGCCAGGGCCGAACTGTGTTCATTTTTTTTTTATAATAAATAACCATTGCATACTTGTATTCAAGTTTTTTTTTTAATTTTAATCCTAATAATTAAATGTGGAAATAGTACTCGGTTACCTAATGGTATCGATACTTTTGTTACGATACTTTTATGGTATCGATACTTTTTATACGATGCTGGTATCGAGTACGGTATCGATACTTTCGTTTCGATATCGTATCCCTAATAGCAACTCATGGTACGGATTTTAGTTCCGCTACTGCCCAATAGAGGCGCTGTATTCTCATAGAAATCGATTCACGTTTACTGTACAGTAAACGGGGAAAAAACTCATGGTAAAGGCACTGATCGCTCAGTGTTATATTGTAAACGGTTTATCGACGAATAGCGCGCTGATGCGCGCTTCGGAGTGACCGGTCAATTGTTGCGCATAACGGGCTATTTTTTATTTTACTTTGTGCTGTCTTATTTGTTTTTTGTGGTGTATTGTGGCACATGTCGGAGTCCGACGGGGGGAGGAAAGTAAATTTGGGCCCAATATGTCGCTCCAAAGAACGCCGCCCTCCGGGTACAGCAAAGCGGCCAGACCTGCATCGCCGGCAGCGCTTGCAATCTTACAGAGGGAAGCGCTTTTGAAAGACCAGCGTGCGCTTCTGCAGGAGCAGGAGGATGCTGTAGCGCGCGAAAAGGCGCACCTGGGAATAGGCGACGACGGGGGGGCCATGGAGGTCGAGGTAGCGGCCATGGCGCCTTCAAAAAGATTGCGTTTGTTCCTGGAGGAGGAGAACGAGAGACTGCATCGCTAGTGCCCAAGGTCAAGCCCCCGTCGGAGATGTGAATGTTGAGGAGGTGCTGGCATCGTCTGCCTCGACCGCTCCCGAGGAGGAGGAGGAGGAGGAGCCGGTTACGCTGGCCAAACCGACTGGGTTGGCTGCAATGTCCATGGCGGAGCTATTGGAAGAGGTTCAGAGTCGCCTCAAACATATAATGAATGTGACGAACACCATGGCCGGCCCCAGCAAATACAAGTTGAACAGTGCTGAGAGAGATGCGGTGCACGAAAGCAGCCAATTTGTACTTGCCGTTGTAGCGGCACTTCAGTTGCAATTAGCAGACGCGGAACATTGCAACACAAAGTTGCGATTAATGTGCGCTCAGGCGGAACTAAAGGCGGCAAGTATGCCTAGGACAGCCCAAGTACCGAGCGCGGATAAACTGCCGAATGTTCCAACAAGAAGCTACGCGGGTGTATTACGTCGATCACCGGGCCAAGCTGAGGTGGTACTTCGATGTGCGCCTACCCAGTCGGTCTTAATTTACCCGGCCGCCGACACGATCAAGTCGTCGGATGAGACCAAGGCGGAACTGCAGAAGGCAGTCAACCCTGGCAAGGCTGGAATCCAAGTGCAGCATATCCGGCGGATTGTAAATTCCGGAATTGCGGTGCAGACTGCTAGCGTCGAGGCAGCTAGAAAGCTGGTTTCTCTGGCGCCACCTACACTTAAGGTGTCTGAAGCCAAAGGGAGACGACCCTTGGTGGCCCTGCGGAACCTGCGGTCGGATCCTGCCCCTGCGACGGTGCTGTCGGATTTATATTCGATAAGCCTGGCGGAGGATAAGGAGTGGTCTGAGGACAAATTCAAGGCGGCCTGCAAGTACGCGTTCAAGAAGAACGGTCGGGGCGGACAGCGTGTCACGGTGGTGCTGGAGTGCACTGCCAAGCTGCGGAAAAAGTTAGTGGAACTCGGTAGAGTCTACATCGGTTGGGACGAGGCGGAAGTATGTGATTTAGTGCGAGTGACGTGCTGTACTAAGTGCCAGCAGTATGGTCACCCGGAAAAGTTCTGCCGCGCTACATTGATGGTCTGCGGAGCGTGCGGCGAGGAGGGCCACAAGAAGACCGAGTGTACCGCGGCGATCACCTGCTGCGCGACGTGCAAGAGATTCAAGCGGAGGGATGCGCTATCGCATTAGACAGCCGCCTTGAACTGCCCTGCGCGTATGCACGCCGAACAGCAGGCAGCTAATATGACACAGTATGGATAGGCTACCCCGCAAACTATTGGTCGGTCAGTTGAATCTCCAGGGATCGGCGGACGCGACTGTTGAACTGAGTGTTATAGCGCGAGACCTGAAGCTAGACCTTGTACTTGTACAAGAACAATACAGCTCGGTCACTAACACTGCGTTTTTACAGTGCGGCGATTCGCCTAAAGCGGGGATGTTGGTGGTCAATAGGGACTTAGCTGTCACGGTACTATCGCACTTGAGTAATGAGCATTGTCTTGTCACCCATGTAGTATCACCCGGTCACTCTCTACATGTTATCTCAGCGTACTTTCAGTACAGTCACGACATTGCACGTCACATCGTGCATCTTAATTTCGTGTTGGATCAGTTGGCAGGAAAACCCGTTCTAATCGGCGTGGACAGCAATGCTCATTCTCCGCTCTGGTTCTGCGAAAGCCGACAGTACACAGGCAGAGGGCCGGACACGGAGTACCGTAAAAGCCAAATGGAAGGTTTTATACTGAGCAGGAACCTATCGATTCACAATCAAGACGGCGAGCCTCCAACCTTCAGTGGCCCGAACGGTTCGTCCAACGTCGATCTTACCCTCTCGTCTCGTAGCGTCGCAATTCAGGAGTCGATAGTGCATGATAGCGTTAGTTTAAGTGACCACCAACTTATCACGTTTGAGCTACTTCTGGATAGATGCATTGTAGCGGACGACAGCTTCCAGCGAGAATATCCGGACTTGAACGGTCTTGAATTGATCGCGCGCTCCGTATCCTCTACGTGGGGACATATATGTCAGCACGTTGACTTACGCTGCGGTAGTCTGGTATTGTCGCTCGTCTTTTTATGTAGTGCGTAGCAAGTTTTAAATTCACTATCTAATACCGCGTTATTCAGAAGTTACAAGTAATATAAATTATATCCGGTTGTCACTTCAGTTAAATGTTTAATTTTTTTTTGTTTACTCTCACTCCAATTATCTAGCCCAAGATAAGCTTCTAACTTTTAGTATGGTAAAACTAGATAACGGATAAATATACAAAAACATAGAAAAAACACCCAGACTCGAAATTAATTCAGAATAACAGTTTTCTCTAAATTGACCCGACCGGGAATTGAACCCGACGCCAGACCCAGCGCGCTAACCACCACTAATATGTATATCCGGGATGATTTATTTTATTAGATTACTTGATAATTCAACTTTTTACGTACGTTTCGATGAAATGCTATATGTGACATGGGAAGGAGTCCACCCTCGTAAAGCAAATGCCAAAACCCCATGTCAATACATGTAGCCTGGAGGGACCGGGGGTGAGGCATCATGGAGCCGTCCCAGACTCATGATGCCCCTTTGCCTCAGCAGGACCTGACCCGCCCTGCTCAGGGATGTCCATCTGGGCTCCGACCAGAGGACTTAATGCCATGAGGGCGCCATCCCTCATGCTGGTCAACGAGCGGCATTTTGAGAAGTTGTGGATAACCACAACCGGCACTCTTGAACCTCCGAGGGTGTTGGAAAATACACGAGGAGAAGATTGTAGAAGCAGTTCCAATACGAAAGTGTTAACTCGCTTGGAAGCTTTTAAGTTATTTAAAGGAAAAGCAAAGGATTTATGGGTTTTTTATGCCTGCAATAAAGATTTATTATTATTATTATTATTATTATTATCGCCAGCTGAACGGTTGCGTGTTGTTGTTGATTACTATGGTCCTCAATACCAATTATCACGAAACAATTATGAGGTTAAAGGCATACTTACAGCATTCTTTAGTCAAACCTTTAAATTATTGAGAGACTATAAAGGAAACGAACCTTATTTTTTTTAAAAACATGCAAGCTGTCTTAGTGGAACACTTATAAGTGGTCAAATCGAAAGCGAAATGTTATCTCCAAGGAGTAAAAAATTTAAAACCTTAAGCAGAGATTCTCAATACAGAAAATTCTTCGAAACATGCTCAACGAAAACGCCACCTCTAACAAAATCAAAGTTTTTGTTGCTTCATTAAAAGTTAACGAGAAGCCTCTCCCAAATACGTCTGTCAAAATCTTAGAAACCATAATTATTTTTGTGTCTGGCATCTGAAACGGCAGCAAAAGATATCCTAAAAAAAATTGAGAGTCCTCCTATACCATACACTCCTGAAGAAGCCGTATCCATAATGATTGATAGAAATTTGTCAGTCGAAACATATAATAAATTTCATTTAGACATTGAAAGTTGTGGTTATGACATATATCCGCCATATTATAGGGTGCAAGAGGCAAAGAAAGCCTGTTACTCTGATCAAATTCATGTTTCTGAAAGGGAAGCTTCTGTGCCTGTTAAAAATTTAGTGCAGCATACTTTTGATCGTTTACTTAATTTAACTGGCGAAGTTTTCGTCAAGTACTGCACAGAAAACTGTATCCAGTCTATAAACTGCACTTTAAGAGGAATTTGGGGATTCGACGGATCGACTGGTCGGTCGGATGCCGCAGTCTTATCGATATTGCAGGCCCTTACACATTCAATACAAAAAAGAATCAAAAGAATTAATTCTTTCTGAAAAACAAAATGTACAAAATTAGATTTATAGGCTTACTTCTTTGATGACACTGACAACTCTAGGCCATGAAATAAAAGTTGACCATCAACTACATTGCGCAGCAATCGACGGAAAAGTTCTTAACGCAATTTTGAATACATCTTCTCAATTACGCTGCCCTTATTGTGATTTGACGTCAACTCAATTCAATTACCTCGAAATTGCTTTTTCAAAGCCTGTTAAAGAAGAACACTTAAAATATGGAATAAGCCCCCTTCACGCCTGGATAAGAGCTTTGGAATTTATTCTTAAGCTTGGTTATGAGGTTGAGGTAAAGCGATTACGAATTGCTAAAAATTCGGAAGATGGCCACTTAGTGGAGAAGCGAAAAAAAAAGTCCAAGCCGAAATCCGAAAAAATATGGGCTTATTGGTGGATGTGGTGCGTCCTACTTCAGGCACCACAAATGACGGCAATACGGCTCGGACCGCCTTTTCGGATCGATATCGTGCAACTTACTCGATAAATGGCTTCTCGACGATATTTACGTTATTTTAACAGTATTGTCAATTAACTTGCCCATTGATCCAGCAAAATTCGGCCATTTTTGTAGAGATTTGACATACAAGTATGTGGACAAATATAACTAACACCCAATGACAGTTACTTTACATCAAATTCTAGTACATGGTGCTAGAATAATAGAATTGTCACTTTTACCAATTGTGATGCTTTCGGAGCAAGGAGCAGAAACACGCAATAAATACTGGCTGATAGGGAGCACCATTCTAGAAAAACCACTCGTGAAGCAGGAATGTTTGATATGATTCACAGGGCACTGGTCTCCTAAGACCCTGTAATATCAGATTTTGGGATTAAAGAAAGAAAACTTAAAGTAAAAAAGAATCCACTACCAAGAGAAGCAGTGTGTCTATTAAAACCTGTTGATTTTTCAGTTCCTGATATTGATGAGAATGAGCAATTAACTTTATCTAATGAAGACTAAAATAAGTCATCTTTTTTATTGTTGATGTTTTATTGATCAAAAATTTAACAATATTGGTATCCGGATAAAAAATGTGACAACCCTGAAAAAAAACTTAATTATGTTATATATTCTGAATAACGCAGTATTAGATAGTGAATTCAATACTGCTCATAAGAGCTTGTTTCAGCTTTCGTTTGATATATGAATCTCTTTCTAATACAGCGTTACAGTGAAACAAAAAAAAATAAAACCGAAAATGAAAAATAAATTTATATTTCTTGCAAGGATCACAGTAACTCTACAAAAACTTGTCTAACGGTGTAGTTTTATATGTTTGTTTGATTGAGATAATCAAAATTGAAATAACATGTTGAGTAATTTTTAATTATTTTTTTTTGTGTATTGCCGGACCCGTATGCAGGGTGTCCCGTAAGTCGACGTTAAGCCGGAATCGGGTGATAGTCCAAATCATAATAGTTACTAGAAAAATAAAAAATAAAATCTAAGTCTTGAATTTTTTAAATTATAGGCATTTCTTTTTTTTTCGAGAAAATGTACACCCTGTGATGGTTTTTAAGCTCCTGTTGCTACAAATCTTAACTTTTTTTCAATTTTATTTTTCTAATGTAATCCCGAATAGTGCTAATCTAACCTATTACTTAGAATTCTAAGTAAACTGCTCCAGCTTGAAAGAAAGTGTCACATTATGCCGTACAATGAATAGACAATTAATATTTCGTCCAACTTTAACGGACTGTACTGAAAAAAAAAAGTACTACGCCAGGTTGGCAAGTAGCACGAAAAGTTGACGCATTTAATAAGGATTCTAAAATGGTATAATACTTGCTACATTATTTCTTTGATTACGAGGGAAAAAAATTCCTTCAAGAAACCCAGTTTCGAAAAATTTTTCATTACCTACTAAAAATTATTCTAGTGCGTTCAAAGCTTGCCTAAGACCGAGTAAGAGGGAGAGTCATTCATGAAGTGTGAATGAGACAGGTAGTGACGCTTTCGAGTCAGAGATGCTAACTTTTTGTTAAATTTAGGACAAATTTTCCTTAAGTTTAAAATTAAAAACCAATTAGATGCAAAGATTTATTATTTACAAAAGATGTTCAAACTGCCTTCCTTCAACTGCAATACAAGCTCGACATCTTCTTAAAAAAGATCATCTTCTTAACGCCCCTATCTCTGCAGCAGCTGATTATGTCACAGAAAAGTTCAAGGCCTACAACCGGCCCGGCAACCTCCGCACACCAAGTCTATTTGTGCTTTAAGATGACATGGGAGACTAAGTGTGATGAAGGCTTTTTTGGCGGCCAGAAAATAACATACCTTATACAGCCAGAAGCGGTTACAGACTTTGAGTGCAAAGTAGCCCTAGTGGAGGGAAGTTAGGTTGTGTCCTAATAGGACACTATTAGGAAATTGTCGTTGACAATTTTATAATGATGAAATGCAGCATTTCAATGAATTTTGAAGTTCTATTGACGTAAGGTAAGTAGGTAATGTATCCTTTGACTTTAAATTTACAATTCGCAAACAAAACGCGACAACTCTTACTAATCTTTGTATTGATGAAAATCTTTCAATTATATTTTCATTACAGTTTTGTGGGGTGGTCACTGTATGACTTTTAGTAGTTCGAATTTATAACTCAGTTTTGTCCAAAATAGCATTTGGTTTGGTATATTCAATTGCTTCTTGTCTTAACTAAACTAAAACTAAAATTTCTAAGAACTTATGGTTTAACTTTGGACAGAGGAAGAGGAGGAAAACAACCTGGAAGTGAACGAAGTTCCTACAGAAGATGCTGATCCACCACTGGTCCATGACGATCCTGGTTCATCATCGAGACAAGTAGGAAACCATTCAATTTATAGCATTTTCGATAAACGGAGTCTGCTTTGGAAAAAGGATAAGGATGAATATACAAAAGTTGGGTAACTCGATGTCATCAGTCAATATAAGGATGTATTATTATATTTTGTTTATATTTTATAATTAATTTTAAAACAATTAAAAGCCTTTTATTTGGTCGCCAGGTCGCGAATTTTGTACGCCAGAATACTCCTCCAAATACTGATGATGAAGCACAACCAATAGTTGGTGAAGTAATAAGGCCCATTGTGAACGAAGATCAAAGAGCAAATGAAGCAAAAAGAAGAAGTGAAAGACAGAGAAAGTTCAGAAATAAGCAATTAAATGTGATGAAAGCAAAGGTTTCGAAAATAAAAACTAAAATGAACAATCAGCGTCAAAAATATAGAAGAGTCAAAATGCAGTTGAAGAAAGTTGTCAAATCTGTGGAAAAAACTCCGAAAACCAGAATTGAAGGAATGAGCGAAGATATAACTAAAAAAAAAGAATTAGTGAAGAAGGCCCTGTTCGGAGAAGCTATCAAAATTCAATTAGAGGAAAACTACACTAAAATAAAGAGTCATGAAGATAAAAGAAAGTTCAAACAAGCTATATCGGGAAATGTGGTAGACAAATACAAATTATGGAGAATACCAAACAAAGTAGTGACTTTTAAAAAAACAGGACATAACCAGCCAAAAAAAAAAATTTACGTCAAAGTTAAAGTGCAAAGTGTAGTTGAGCAATTTTTAGAAGATGATTCTAACAGCCGTCAAGCAGCAGGCAAGAAAGAATTCGTGCCTCGTAACCAAATTAAAAAACAGAAAAGATATCTACTGGACACTATGAAACATCTGCATGAGAAGTTCTTGAAAACCATTCCATTTAAAATGGGTTATTGCCTATTTACCCGACTCTGACCATTTTGGGTGGTTCCCCCTAAACTATCAAACCGTGATACTTGTGCTTGCACGGTCCACGAAAACATGGACCTTCAACTTGCTGCTCTAAAAAAGGCACATATTCTGACAACAGTAATTAATCATCAAAGTATGTTGCAAATGCTTTGTTGCGATCGATATTCTGAAAAATGTCTTGAGAGAACATGTGATGAGTGTTCCTTAAAAACTTTGACTTATGCAGAATTCGATAACTCAAAACCGATCTTAATGCAACAGTGGGTGAGTAAAAAAGAGTCCATAAATGATCTCAAAACAAAGAAAGAACGATTTGTAATGAAATGTAAAAAAGAAACACAAGAAATTTTACCTGGAAATCTCATAAAAAAACTTGAGAATGACATGGCTAAATTTTTCCGGCATTCTTTTAACATAGTACACCAGTATAATGTAATTAAACAACTGAAAGAATCTTTGTCTGAATACGAAGCCGTGGTGCATATGGATTTTTCCGAAAACTTTTGTACCAAATACAATCAGGAAATACAAAGCTTTCATTTTGGCGGTTCGCGGACCCAAATTTCATTACATACTGTGGTTGTTTACTTGAGAGACTCTACGACTTCACACTGCACTATATCTTCTAATTTGTCTCATAACGCCGGAGCAATTTGGGCTCACCTAAAACCTGTGCTGACATCACTGCCATCAAACATTCAAAAGATTCACTTTCTCAGCGATGGTCCTGTAACGCAATATAGGAACAAATCTATGTTTTATGTATTGGGCTGTAAACTGCAAGACATGTACCCTAATATTGTGGGATATTCCTGGAACTTTCATGAATCCGGACACGGGAAGGGGGCACCCGATGGTGTAGGGGCCACATGCAAGCGAACAGCTGATCAAGTGATTGCTTTAGGAGGTGATATAACTAACTTGACGGAGTTTGCTTCTGTTATCCGCGAGAGATGTCCAGGTATAAAAATGACGGTGATTGAAGGCTGTGATATCGAGCAGATGAATACCTTGATTAACGACAAGTCGTCTCAAATGATCGCCTTTAAGGGGACGCTCTTAGTGCATCAGGTGACCGGCTCAGCTTACATTCCCAATCATCTTACAATGAAGTCACTAAGTTGTTTCTGCGACGCTGACGCATGCAATCATTTCAAGCTAGGATCTATTCATTATCAGACAGAGATAGTGGCTGAACATGGTACACGTATAAATGCTTCTACCATATTTACAGACTCTGAAGATGATGATATACCACTATCCACTTACGTAAGAGACATAGATTATCATTCCAAATTGGATTGGAATCTATCAACACCAGGAGTTAGCGGTTATTCCCAACGAAGTCTTTATAGCAGTGGTGATTATGTATTGGTAAAATATATAACAAGGAATACAGAATATCGTTATGCAGCAATCTGCTCTTCTGTTGATGATGAAGAAGGTGAATTGAGAGTAACTTTCCTCAAAATTTGTACACAGAATGCCACTCTATTTCAATTGAATAAAAGAAAAAAAGATCTTTACAAAAGGTAATAGAGTGTTTTACCAATTTGAAGAGCAGATTGATGTTTTTGAAAAGTAATTATTTTAGTGTTAAACTATTTAGAAGCATTATTTTTATTTTTTTGTTGAGAAAAAGATCTCATTTTTATTACTTGCCTATAAGGCAAGATGCCTATAAGGCATAGAGTATATTAATATTATGATATTAGACATGTCAGAAGGCTGTTTTGAATACTGTGATAGTATTACTTGGTAACTATTATTAAGTTAACTTAAGGCAGAGAGAGTCATATTTTTGTTTCAATTGTTTGTTGATTACTTAGAAAATGTATATTGTTAAGTAAAACTATCTCAATGTCGTAAAGTTAAGTAAAATAAAGTTAATTAAAGGCTGTTTAAGATTAAAAGTGAGAAAAGAGAGAGTGATACTATTAGTTTCTAAGAGATTTCTTATAAATTTTAATAAATTTCTTGCATATCTTATGAAGTTGTGTGTTTTATCAGTACTTTGTCACCCCCGTCAGTCCCCTGGCAGCCAAATTCGGAAAAATCGAAATATCTCCGCATTTACTTTAAAAAGTGACTGGCCCTATCACGAGCCATATATTCATTAGATTAGCTATCTTATAACCTGAATTTGTAGAAATTTGATTTAAAAACTATGATAAACAAAATATCCTAAAAAGTTACCCAACTTTTGTATATTCGCCCATAACTTAAATTACGATGTAAATAAAACATGCCATGTCCCTATTACAATGCACCCCGATATTGCCGATCTCGATACACCATACAGATTTTTTCTACATTACTTCACCCCAGATTTTCTCCAAAAAATTTTTGACGAACCTAATTTTTACGCAGTTCAAAACAACCCATCTACCACATTCAATCTAACACCAGGTGAACTAAAAAAATTCATAGGTATTTTGCTTTTATGTCCGTTCAACACTTTCCTAGTGTAAGAGCATGTTGGAACGAAAATTTTGGATTTGAACCCATAAAAAGCGCTATGCCGGTAAACCGCTTTGAAACCATCAGAAACTTTCTACATTTCAATGATAATGAGAAACATCTTCCAAAAGAACATCTAGATCACGACCGCCTCCACAAAATCAGACCTGTAATTGACCATCTCAACACAAAGTTTGCATCCGTTCCCATTGACCAGCGTCTCTCCATAGATGAACAAATGTGTTCCACAAAGATAGCTCATTTCCTAAAGCAGTATATGCTCAATAAACCCCATAACTGGGGATACAAACTATTCGTTATCTGCAGTCTAATGGGCTATGCATACAGATTTGAAGTTTATTCAGGGCAATACAACGATAAAGATAAACCCGCAGATGAACCGGATCTAGGAGCTACCAACAATGTCGTCCTAAGACTTGCAAGAATAATACCAAGAATGGTGAACCACATAGTCTTTTTTGACAACTATTATACGTCGTTACCGCTGGTGTACTATTTATCAAAACAAGGAATCCACTGCGTCGGTACAGTCCAACAGAATAGACTTCCTAATTGTCGACTATCAGACAAAAAGACTTTCATGAAAATTACTGTTTCCAGAGGAACCTACGAAAGAACGTGTTTCGCATTACGATGGAGTAGACTTTTCGGCATCAGTGTGGAAAGACAATAAGGTCATCACTCATTTGTCGAGTTACATCGGTGCAGAACCTGCAGGACAAGTAACGAGATTTGACAAAAAGTTGAAGCGGAAAGTAGATATCACCTGTACCAAGATAGTCCAGGAGTATAATTTGCACATGGGCGGTGTAGACCTCATGGACAGCTTTTTAGGGCGCTATCGCGTGCGAGTGAAAAGCCGGAAATGGTATTTGCGCCTGTTTTATCATTTGTTGGACTTGACAGTAATAAATTCGTGGATTCTTATGAAGAAAAACAGCATTGCAAAGGGAGTGCCAAAAAGGAATTGCCGAATCTTGGCCAATTTAGAAATAATCTGGCTGATGCTCTTTGCAAAGTTGGGTTTGGCAATGGAAACAAGAGGGGGCGTCCAAGCAACAGCTCCTTAGAACGCGAGCTTGTCGCTAAAAGGCCAAGAGGATTTCATCCAATGCCCAGCAAAGATGTACGCACTGACGGCATTGAACACTAGCCCGTATTCGACAGTCGTTTGCGATGCAAGATGCCTGATTGTAAGGGTACAACACAATGGTCATGCGTTAAATGCAACGTGCCACTTTGTTTAAACCAAAGAAATAACTGTTTTAGAGATTTCCATGCCTAGTAGATCCGACTGAATATGCCCACCCGATTTTGCATGATGATGTAGATCTACATCACATTGTTTTTTTTAAATAAAACAAATATTATTATTATATAATTTTTTTTATAATTTTTCCCGTAATATTCATACTTTTCCGTATCAATGTAGATACATTTTACAAATAAATAAAAAATTATGCATTTAAGGGTAGTATTAATAAATTATTAATTCAAAAGAAAAAAAATAGTTTGTTTTGTATAAATACATACTATAGCCGGCGATGTAAGCGCACCTTTAGTGGCGCTACAATCGCATGGCACTAAACGTTCAGACAGAAACGTCCGCGCGTCTCAACTCCCAAATATTGTTAAAACTTAGACTTATTATCCTAAAACGTAATAAACTCTTCACATCGTTATTCCCCGGGTGTTATTTATTGAGTTTTCCAGACGGTGTGCTACAAATTAACAGTCTATGCCTATGCCAACTTTTGACGTCTGTCGAGCAATAGAATCTGACAACTGACTGAATAACGAAGAATCACAGACAATCGAAAATCTGTATTCTAATAAAATAATCGAACATTTAAAATTAACATACCTAATACTTAGTTACATTATTTATTGTAACTAAATTCTTATTCCTTGTTTAGATTTCACCCTTAGAGACCTTCCACAACAGCGATTTCGACTCTCGCGTTTTCAACGGAATAGACTAACTGAATGAAAAAAAAATACTCACGTGTCAAAATCGTCGTTTAATGTCGTATTAATAAATAATTAATGCAAAAGAAAAAAAATGATTGTTTTGTATAATACACAGAATAACCATGGAACTATCGATTCCATCTTCTATGAGAATGATAATCGATAATCGAATATATTTATTAACGATTTTACACCACCCCATCTCTACTGTAAACTTATCATCCTATATTTGACAAAGTATAGTATACTACGTTGTAATAATAAGATCTAATTAATATTTTCGGTGTCAATTATCGGATGGTTTATGTGAAAGCAGATGTAATAAACTTAATAAGGTGTGTTGTAACCTGAAAGTGTATTATATAACTGGATGTACTTCGTAACTGTGTTTAAGGTATGTAAGTGTTTAAATAGTTTATTTTAATAAAGACATTTTGAATACAAAAACCAAACAATCAATTATTCTTTTGATATAAGCGATATTATTTTGACATAATAGGTTGGGGAGAAAGTTTGTTCGCATTTTATATGAAAATTCAAAACATTTTTTAATATAGTTTATTTACATTTAACTAAAGTATGTAGGTACCATTTTGTTCGATAACATTTTGCCATCTTATAGGTAGGGACATGATCCCATTGCTATAGAAATTTTGGGGCTTCTGATAAAAAATCTGCGTCAAGTAGTTTTGGCAGTCCTCTCGTCATATTAACCTGACACTGCCTAAAGAATTCTGAAGAGACCGAAACAGGTGGAAATCTGAAGGTGCAAGGTCAGGACTATACGGCGGATGCATTAACACCTCCCAGCCAAACTCTCTTAATTTTTGCTGAGTGGTTAAAGATGTGTGAGGTCTAGCGTTATCATGATGAAAACCCACACCCCTTCTGTTGATTAATTCCGGCCGCTTAATCTCAACTTCTTGTTTTCATCTTATCAGTTGTTCGCAGTAGAGTTCTGAATCGATGGTCCTGCCTGGTGGTAACAGCTCATAATGAATAATGCCCTTCCAATCCCACCACACACACAGCATCACCTTGTTGCGAGTTAACCCGGGTTTCGCCACAGTCTATGAAGCCTGACCGGCCTTTGACCATGACCTTTTTCGCACGTTCTTGTCGTACGTGATCCACTTTTCATCACCAGTTATCAATTTCTTCAAAAATGGTTCGGTTTCATTACGTCGTAATAAAGAATCTCAAATGAGTACACGGTTCATTAGGTTTCTTTCAGAGAGCTCGTGAGGTATCCAAATATCGAGCTTTTTTGTGTACCCATTATTTTTCAAATGCGCCAAGTTTTGTGGTCAATTCCCAGTTCTTCAGCTACGTCGTAACTACTAATATGCCGATCTTGCTCCACTTTTTCAAAAATAGCATCCATATTATCCGTAACAGGGCTGATAGAGCGACGTGCATCTTTGACATCAAATTTCCGGATTGAAAACGCTTAAACCAAATTTGTGCTACTGACTAGAGGTGGCCTTTTAAACGATAAGCTGCTTATTAAGCGTGCTTATTATAAAAAGCGACAAAGCACGCGATTTGATTTAAGCAGATGCTTTTTTCGACACTGCTTATTTCCGCCACTTCCATCCCGAGTTCCCGACTCCCGCCATCTATAGTGTTTATGTAAAACTAATTATTCTATTTTGTTTGGTTGGTTTTATAAAGATTCTTTAATCCGCCTTGAGATGGCAGTTGCGTTGGGGTACCTACAGCGTAAGCGCCTAAGCGCTAAGCGCACGAAGCCGCTTAAGCGCTTTTTGGCTTATTGCGCAAATTGGTTGTTGTGAGTTGTGCGCTTAAAAAAGCAGGTTAGCAGGCAGTATGCTTAAATCTGTCAGCGAGTATACGTGTTGCTTTCTTTTTCGGCGCGAACGCGTGCACGAATTGACAATTACGTGTGTTACTAAGTATTGTTTGTGTTTATACAATTGTTGTAAATTCGTAGTGGAGTAGTGACTGAGTGAGTGTATAAAGTGACTGTATTTATAAACTTATAAAACAGTTATATAATAAAAACTTTGTAAATATAGGTATAGGTATAAGGTGTACATAATGACGTCTAGAAGTAATAATAGTTTTATATGGGACTATTTTCATAAAAATATGGAAAGCAAAATTGCAGAATGCATTAATTGTAAAAAAAAACATTTCTTTTAAAACAACTATAACTAATTTAAAGCAACATTTGAAGCTTAAACATATCAGCTCTTATAATGAGTTGCTGTCGCGAAGCTTAGCGCGGCCCGGCACCGGCAGCAGTTCTTGCTCGAGCTCCCAAGTGGACCAGCCAGCTCCTGGAGGATCAGCAACTAGCCAGGCACCAGGTAACGAAAATACTGTTAGTACAGTCGGTGGTGGTGGTGGTGGTGGTGGTGGTGGTGGTAGTGGTGGTGATGGTGGTGGTGCTGAACAGATTCGACAGCGACGAGTAGGACAACGATCCATGGCCTGTTATTTACCACGGCAAGTACGCCCGGATGAAAAAAAGAAAATAGATAGGTCATTACTAAAATTAATGACGCGGGACTTTCAGCCTTTCAGCATTGTCGAGGATGAAGGTTTCAAGGAGTTTGTATCCGCCATAAACCCTAATTATGAGCTGCCCAGCAGGAAGACTTTATCCAACGCATTGTTGTCGGCTGAATATCATGAACGGCTTGCAGAAGTCCAGTCGCTTGTTCAAAAACAGTGCCTGAGTATTTGTGCCACTGTTGACTGCTGGACATCACGAAATTTAGAGGCATACATGGCAGTTACAGGGCATTTTATAAATAGCGAAACCCTACAGTTCCACAGTATATTAATACAATGTGCAGCCGTTGAAGGTAACCACACCGGAGAGAGGTTAGCTGCTGAGCTGAGGGGAATATTTGCAGAATGGGCGCTCACCGACAAACTAAACTACATCGTTACAGACAATGCATCAAATATGATAGCAGCCGCAAGAATTTTAGGCATACCACATTATGGTTGCTTCGCCCATAAATTAAATTTAATTGTCCAATCAGCTTTGGCCAATGAACGTATTGCACACACAATCGCCAAAGTACAGAGGACTGTATCCCATTTTAAGCACAGTACCGTATCCAAAGAAAAACTGCTTAAATACCAAATGACGTCACAGAATATAACTCAGCCCAAGACTTTGTTATTAGCGGTACCTACGCGCTGGAACTCTACGTACCAAATGCTAGAAAGATTTGTTTCCTTGCAAGAAGCTTTAAGGTCTACTATTTCAAATTTAAATGTCGACCTTCCTGTTATTCCCCTAGAAGAATGGACCTGCATTTCTCAAATATGCGAGGTACTAAGACCTTTCGAAGACGCCACCAAAATAATTAGTGGTGAAGAATACTTAATAGCGAGTAAAGCTTTAGTTTTAATAAGTGGATTAAATACAGTGTTGGACCAGCTGTTGCAGCGTAATTTTTTTGAAAGTGTATACGGCCTGATATCTGCTCTAAAACAGGGAATGCAGGCTAGATTTGGAGATATGGAAAGCGATGAAACAGTTGGGATTTGCACTCTTTTAGATCCCCGGTTCAAACAACACGCATTTGAAAATACAGCTTTAATGTTAATTGCAAAGACTGCATTGCTTAATAAAATAATTGGTCTTCAAACAGAACCACCACTTACAACTGCTGCGGAAGATTCGGAGTCTCCTTCTTATTCATCACTGTGGGGAAATTTCGACAAAAAAAATTCATCTTCACGTCAACCCAGAACTGCTGAAGAAAAATCAATCGAGGAGATGAATATGTACTTCCGGGAGAGCATTTTACCCCGAACTGAATGCCCTATAAAATGGTGGAAAGATCATCAAACAATCTACCCGACGCTTTACCAATTATTTATAAAGCACTCTAATATCATGGTTACATCAGTACCTTGCGAAAGGGCTTTCTCCAAGGCAGGGTACATGATATCAGATAGAAGAACCCGTCTGACGACTACCAAAGTGAAACAATTAATGTTTCTTAATTCATTAAAAACTCTAAATAAAAGGATGTACATATAAAGTGTAAATAATTGTAAATAGTGTAAAAATAAACAAATTATGTATAAACTAAAAGGATGTAAATAGAAAGTGTAAAAATTGTAAATAGTGTAAAAAGAAAAATTATGTATATAAAATCAATGAACTTTGAAGTACGCCTGGTTCAAAAATTTTACGTTATTTCATCATTACTGCATGAGTGCATTCACTCATGCAATATACACTAAAATAACGTAAAACTGTTGATCCAGACAGTCCTAAGCCTGCAAGTACGAAGGGAAGTTCATTGACGTATAAAAACAGGTATTTTGTGGTATTTTAAGTATAATGTAAAAATATTTTTTTTAAATAGAAATAAAAAAAATATTTTTGTTTTCTTTATGATGCTTTTCTTTTGTTTAAAAGTCTCCGTCTAGTAAGCTGTTTACCGCAACGCAACGTTGCAATAAGCTTATTACCTAAACGGTTTAAAAACGCGGAAAACGAAAAAAGCAGATAAGCAGCTTTGTAAAAAAAGCTTATTTAAAAAAGCGCAACGTTTAAACGTTTAAAAATTTTAAGCCGTTTTTTCCACCTCTACTACTGACACACAGACACTGCATTAGGTCCATAAACATCGCTAATTTTTTTCGCGGCTTGCGTTGTATTTTTACCTTTTTTGTAGTAAAATTTTAAAATGTATCTAATTTCTTCATTAGATTCAATCATCTTGACGGTAAGAAAAACAAATGAAAATCACGCATTTTCATAATTTGAATTTGGAATTACCTTCTTTAAAATTTAAATTCTTAAATGATACCAAAACCAGCCAGGTACAAATAGTATAGCCTAGAGGTTTTATTACAAGTTCATACATACTATATGCGAAATGACTTTTCCCCCAACCTAATATTATAGTGAATGACAATAATTATGAATTTTTTGCGGTATTGTATCAATTTTGTTTTAATTCTGATATGTTTTGTATTAATTGTATATTTTATAAGTACAACAATTGTGTATTAATTTTGACATCTAACAATAGTTGAAACTATTCTAATACCTAAATTGAATAATTTTGTGACATGTTTAATTTGTATAATTGATAATTGTGTATAAGTGAATTGACATTTTAAACAATAATTAATTGAATCAGAAAAAGTAACTTGGTGACATAATTATTTTATTGATTATATTTTTTTATATTTGACATTTATCCATATTTGATAACAATATTTTTTCCATCTTAAACATAAATGTACTTAGTAATGAAAAATAAGTTTTACCATTATCGTAATGTACATTTTACTGTCTTTGTTTGACATTTATAAGCGCTATGTATAGCCTAAACTGAATAAATTGTTTTGACTATTGACTATTTCCAGTGGCGTTACTGTCATACAAGCCCGGCTTTCGGGCTTGCCTTATAAAAATAATTATCGATCAAGAATCGAGCGCGAAATATTTAAAAGTTCGCGCTCTAATTACTTTTCAAACTACGTGCACACCGCCGCTGCGCCGCGCCGATGGAGGCAGAGACGCGCAGAGCCGTCTTGCGCCTAGGTCATGAACCACGGTCCGAACTCACTGTCAAGTTGAAATCAAATTGGAATTGAAACTCGAGTAGTCATCTCGCTCGCATGCGCTGGCTTGTAAGCGGGCTTCGATACCGGCCGGCATCTCTTTCTTACCTATGAAAGCTGTCCTATAATGAGATATGAGGCTTATAAAATCAAGGACAGCTAAGCGCCATACATTCGAAAAATGAGTTAGCTATGGCACCATCTGCTTTAGTTAGTTACGCACGCTGTGATAACTTCATTTTGATAACAAATGCAGCTAAACTCCCTTTAAATTCAATTCGAAGACCGATGTTGGCATCAAAAACAGTTACGTGTCAACCAATAAGGATCAAATACAGCTAGGAGTCACGCCGGCCAATCAGAGAACAGGATTTATGAGATTCATCATGGCCGCCGCCATACATTTCGTGTGCACCAGTCCAGTTTTTGGCTAATATCTTATCTTGTGGTTTTAGTGAAATAACGTGATTAATTTTGTATTAAATTTTTTGGATTGGATGGAAATACGAGTTTGGATAACCGTGGAGGTTCCAGTAACACCAGCAAGGCTCGTAAAAGAACAAGAAACCCCGAGAAATGGAAGGCTAACATAGCTAATAAAATGAAGTTAGTGATGTGACTCATTCGATATACAGGGTGTTTCATAATATATGTATAAAGCCGTGAACTGGGTGGAGTGCTAAACTTACTAAAACGATAGGTACAATCATTTTTTTCTTGCGTGGAATAGTTAGCGAGAAAATGACTATCGAACTTTTTCTTTTTCAATGTCGATAATGGCATTTTGAAAACGAAAGACCGCATCTCTAGAAATCAGTTGTAATAGGTTACTCAAGTTTATAATTAGGTCAATCAACCGAAGACTACAAATTTACTAATTACAGATAGGATATAGGTGTTGTATTTTTTGGTTTGAGGGTTCTTTACAAAAAAATATTGTAATCAATTATGATTTTAATTCAAAAGGTTCATTAATAGTTTTATCGAAAGTGCACCACCACCTAACTAATAGCAAAGTAGACTAATCCAAATTACTGTAGCATATTAATGTAGCAAACTCTAATTAATGTAACATCTTTGTCTTTACGAGTTTGCTTTCTCATGTCATGTCTATCAGTAATGTTTCAGTGTCGCGTAGGTAATCGTACCTATCTGCCATGAGATTTTTCGATACCCACACACACATATTTTAGTATCAAGTAAAATAAATAAAATACCCTAGCGCCGCCGGCCGTAATGAATGTAACATAAATAAAACAAAGACTGTAGGTAGTGAAGCTTAAGACAGAACCCTCTACTGATGTGGGGAAGGCTCAAACTCTCAGTAGATTGTTATCGGCTATTAATGATGATTAAAATGCGTAAGATTTCACGAACATTTCTCATTAACTAAAATTAACTAAATGATTCTTAGTTGATGGAGCTATGCCTGTAAATATCCCATGCTTCACCCAGTTGGAGAACTTAGGTTACCTAGGTGGAGCACGGACACAAACACAATTTTAGAAATTACTGTCGAGGTTACTGTCATTGTACCAAATTATCCGATAAAATAGTGGTAAGCAAATGTAATCTGTCAGCGTCATCATAAGTATTATTATTATCCCACTGTTGAATTCGCTTGAGCCTCATTTTATCAAATAAATAAAATCAACATTACGGTGCATCTACCAGTACATAAAAGGCGAAATAAGTAAGACTCCTAAAACACGGATCCCTAAATAGGAATCATTTTGTGCGCCGCTGTCGCGCCGACAAATGCCGCGCTGCCACGGGCCGAGGCGAGCCGGCCTGTGGCGGTGCCTTTGACCTACGGCGCGGCATCCATTGACAAAATTTACCTACTTTCGCGTCGTGTTCGTTCATTCGGTTTTTAGCTTTTCGCGTGATCGAAGTGATTTCTTGTTGCGTTGTATGTGTAGGATACCTAAGTACCTACTGTGAAGATAACTGTGATAAGAGTGTTAACGATATAAATGAATGAATGATTTATTGCTTCAGGTACCAGCATTAACGTAGTCTTGTCTGTGTTCAGCGTTCAACAGTTTAAGTATTGTGATCATCATTATTCTATGCATGAGTGCAAACTAGCAGTAGGCCAAACACCATGCTACCTACCTACTTACGTATTGCATAGCAACCAGAGCCTGCGTAGTGTTGTGTATCTGTGTGTATGGAGTGTACCTACCTACCTACGCTACGATACGAGTACAAGCTTACTTGATAGTTAATACCTATCAGTCATCCGACCCACAAGAAAGCAAGAAAGTATGGTTTAACCGCGCTGGCCCCTGACGCTGTTTGTTTTCATAAAATAACTTTAAAAAGGTACGTACCTACATGCTTTAAAGGTCTAGGTTCTAGCTAGACTAGGAGACGCTACCTACCACCTAAACGTTAGAAGCGCAACCGCCGCCGTCGGTTCTGTTCCGACGGGAAATAGGTAGAAAAGACAGCGCTTTTATCTTTTCATAAAAACATGTAGGTATTTAGTGGAACCTGTCTGTAATGTGTTTCACCAAAACTAGACTCGACTCATAAGTGGTTCCCTACGCTACGTAGGTACTTAGATGAGGGACCCGTGTTAGGAGGGACCTAGTACTTACCTATCTGTGTAGAGCCATTTTGTCAATTGAACGAAAGCCGTTTCAGTTTAGTAGATATCTACTTAAGTAGGTAGGTAGCTGACTATGTTTATTTTTATTTAGTTGAAGTACCTAGGTACCTATCTGCGGCAGTCCACACCGCGGCTCCGGCTGTCTCCCAGACTGATTCACATTTTGTTTTGTTTTTTATTTACTTAGGTTCCTACCTACCTAACCTACATAGATACTGTTTTTAAGCCTTTAGTTAATAACTAAGTATTATGAATTTAATTCCTATTTTACCTTTGTTGTGCTGGGGTGGTTTGCCCTGTTAGGTACCTAGTACAAATCATCTCGGTGTTAATGACCTGGTTTTGCTCTCGCGCACGAGGGCCTAGGGTCTTGACCATGATCCAGGATTTCGCATTTCAGGTACTTACAGTGGAGCGACTGCCATCTGACAGTCCCGAGTCCTGCCTGACCCTGCTATCAGAGGAACTTGATTGCCTGACCAGATTGGATCATGGTTAGACATTCAGTCGCCTAAATGTGCAGGTTTCATAACGATATTTTCCGTCATTGTTAAAGCATCGGTTAGTATTTAACTAATGTAAGTACATAAGTCAGAAAAGAGTCACTGGTACATGGCGGCAGTGGGATTCGAACCCGGTACCTCTCGCGTACGAGTCATACCTATTGAAAATAATTTGTTTAGGTAAGTTTCTACTTAATTTAGTAGATCTTATGCGCTTATTACATTTGGCTAAATTTAGTCGTCATAATTCAGAAGCAAAAAGCGTGAGAGCATATCAATGTAAAATGTATTGCTCATAGAATAAGGCCCATTTTAGTATCACGCCTTTTGAAAAACAGAGCGACGCGTAACATAATACGAGGGTTACAAAAATGAACCTTATTCTATGAGCAATACATTCCACTTCGATTTACTTGCACGCCTTTTGCTTCTGAATTTAGTCAGGTGTAATAAGCGCATTATTCATGTAGATAAGTAGGTAACATTTAGTTCGACGCCTGGTAGTAATATGTAGGAGGTTCGTTTGTTTTGATATGGATGGCATGAGTTTATTAAACTCCACCTTATGGTGCGTACACACTCAACGTAACTGCGTTTGGTCGATTGCTTCTATCCGTTTGATGTTACCGCCACGCCGCGCTGCGGATCGCCGGCCGGCACGCGCCAACAGACAATCGTTGGCCGAAACCGGTGCGTGTGTGCGTGTGTACGTAGCATTAGACTTCTGGTAATAGGCTTAAGAAGGTTGCTCTATTTTCATAGAGGTCGCACGAGGTTATTGAACTGCTCTTCAAATAGAGCTGCGCTTCAACGTAGTCGATATGGTTATTTTTCTTTAAAAACAAAGATTTTTTAATGAAAATTAAAATTCAATGTCCGGATAATATGAAGTCGCCAGTGTACTCTTTGCAAGCTATACTTTAACACCCTTTCGGCTTTATACAGGTATTACGTAACACCCTGTATACATATTAAATTTATTAACAAAGAAATATATTTTAAAACAACAATTATTATTACAGAACATAAAAACGATTTTATTAAACGGAACGAAGTCGTGTATAGGTAGGTACCTATTTTATATATTATGATAAAATAGACAGGTACCTATACACGAATTTATATTATGATATGATGCTCTAGCTCTCTTATACCTAGTACTACAGCTATAATATTTTTTGTTTTATAGATACATGCCAAAGGAAGCACCAGAACGACTAATCTGTACCAGGGCCGCGCCGCCTCTGTGCGCGAAGTGTGCGGCGCACACAGGCGCCAAGACAATAGAGGCGCCGCCATCGAAATTATTTTTGTTACATTTACACAACAACATATTCTTTGTAGTGGAGTATCGATAAGTAAGTGGTACAATAGGCGCAACATATGCCTTGTAAATAACAAAACAATTATAATGCGCTTATTGTACAAGTCTTCTAAGATAATATTCACGTGTGTGGCTTAATTTTACGCTTTTGGTTTTAGTTAACATTAGTTACGAGCTCAGCGTTAAAATCAAAAGAACCGCCGTGAGTCTGTTTGAATAGATTATGAACGTAACCCGATGCGCTGCGTGCGACGCAAGCGGGGTGGTGTCACGGGGATTCCCCGACTTTAAGGAACGAGAGTGCCAAAACAATTGAACAATCAGTCAATTGAAAGTGTGTGCAAGGTGCGCATTGATTTTTTATAATAAGATTAAGTTCTAGCTCTAAAAACAATATATAGTTTGTGTGTTAGTGATTGTTTTAACGTGTTTTCACGATGAGTGATAGTACTCAAGATAAAAAAAAGAAATTATCTGGTTATCAGAATTTAATGAGGAAAAGAAAACAATGAGAAGAACGTTATAAAAATACAACTAAAATAAGTAAATATTTTACGGCTCTACCATCCACTTTCAAAGAATCATTAGAGACAAAAACCAGTCATTTTATCGATGATGATGTTATAAAATCTGATTCAAAAAACGCTTTAGGTACGTGCTTTTTATGTAATTTTCTATACAAATAAATATAACTTTAGTCTGTTTGTAATGTCTAAATAAAAAAAAACATTTTCTTTTTTAATTTCATTACAAGCCCTGCTCAGCTTGGGACTAGACGGCGGAGTTTGATTGTCGAGAAATATTCATTTATTTATTTATTTTATCATATAATTATTCTTAGATAGATAAATCAGTTTATACAGACAGGTAGATAGGTACTCATATGTCTTTGTTTGTCTGTCTTTAATTTAAGATGATGCCGCCGAAGTTACGTCCGTGCCTCTGCCTGATACACCATTGTCACCGCCAAACAATATAATTTTCCGCGTGACTCTTCGGGGCAAAAATTTTGCGAGTATTATTATGAAAGGCATTTAGGAAACGGGGAAAAGTATCACAGAGAGTGGCTGCTGTATTCAGTGTCCAAAAAGGCCGTTTATTGCTACTGTTGCAAGCTATTTGAATCAAAACATAACAATAAATTCTGCGAGGGAATTAGTGATTGGCAACATCTAGCTTTGTATTGCAGCAGACATGAGAAAAGTTCTGTTTATTTCAATAATTATAAAAAATAGACAGATTTATGTCACGCTCTTAAAAATAAAAACACTATTGATAGTATTCAACAAAAACTTTTAGAGGTTGAAAAGCAGCGCTGGTACAATGTAATCAAAAGAATAATGTATGTGGTCCAATTTCTAAGTACACAAAATATGGCTTTTCGTGGCCAAAGCCAAAAATTATACGACCGTAACAATGGTAATTTTTTAAAATGTATGAACTGTTAGGAAAATTCGATCTTTCAATGACTGGACATATACGACGCGTAACGAATGATTCGGATTTCAAAAATATGCCGACCTATCTTGGAGATAAGATCCAAAATGAAATAATTTACATACTCGGTAACCAAATTCAACATTTTATTTTAAATTTATGTCAAATTAATAAATATTTTTCAATAATATTGGATTGTACACCTGACGTTTCACACGTAGAGCAAATTCGTATTATAATAAGATTTGTCTATTTTAACACAGAAAATAGAAAGTTGGAAATAAGGGAGCATTTCCCAGCTTTCTGTCCAATTATCGATACAACTGGCGCTGGATTAACGTCATTTATAGTAGAAAAACTAGCCGAAACTAATTTGGACATAAACAACTTAAGGGGACAGGTAAGAATTATGGTCTGCAAAAAAGATTGCTGGATCTAAATCCCCGCGCTTTCTATGTACCGTGCGCTAGCCATAGTTTAAATTTAATAGTAAACGACGCTGCCAATCTCAAGCATCATACGACTGGGTTTTTTAGCATTGTGCAAGAATTATACAAATGCTTTTCGTCCTTTACCAAACGATGGGATTTATTAAAAAAAATATGTCATAAATCTGACCTTAAAACCATTGTCTGAAACAAGATGGTCAAGCAGAATAGATGCTATCAAACCCATGTTTAAAAAATTGCCAGAAATTTATGATGCCTTATATGAAATATTAAATGGTATATCATATGATCAGAAGGCAAAATATGACGCTAAATATCTAGCAGAAAAAATATGCTCCTTTTCATTCATTTGTTCACTAAACGGCATAGCATATGATTTTGACAAAAGTAAATTTTGTGAGCAAAATTCTGCAGTCCATCGATATGAATATGCAAGTTGCTTTAGATGCTTTAAAGGAATTACAGAAGTTTATGATAAAAATTAGAACCGACGCAAATTTTGAGGAAATTGTAAATGATGCCATGAAAATTGGCGAAAAATTAGATGTCGAGGCTGATTTTGACACTTCCAGATCCAGCCCCTAAGACGTCGTAAGACTCCAGGTTTGAGTTTTGATTATGAACACGAAGACCATACTATAAATGATCTGAAGACCGCTTTTAAAATTAATGTGTTTTTTTATAAATTGGATCAAGCTTTATCCTCCGTAGACGAAAGATTTAATTTATTGAATAATCAAAATGACGTTTTAATTTTTTATTCAAACTAAGTGATGACCAAGATCAAAGTCGATTAAGAAGTAGCTGTCATCGTTTGCAAAAAAAACTTTCTGCAAATGATTCATTGGATATTAACGCCGATGATTTGTGTGAAGAAATTGTGTCGTGTCAGTCTCTTTTCAAAAAATTAAATAATGATGTGGTGGAAATTCTCGAATTTATATATTTAAACAATTTGACAGCTGTTTACCCTAACATCACCATAGCATTACGAATTTTGCTAACTATGCCAGTTACCGTAGCAAGCGCGGAAAGGTCATTTTCTAAATTAAAACTTATAAAAAATTACCTGCGCTCAACAATGAGCCAGGAAAGATTAACAAATTTAGCAACAATATCCATAGAGGAGGCCATATTAGACAATATGGACATACACGAGATTATTAAGGATTTCGCAAACAGAAAAGCGAGAAGAGTGGAAATAATATAATTTAAGTACTTATGTTTATATTCTAACATATTTTAGACTCTTGTTGTTGTTTTTTTTAAACATAGCATACGCAATAATTAAATCTGTATTATTAGAAAAATCTAAGTATACAATTGGATATAACATCATAAATATAGTATGTAAAAATTAAATTCGTGTTTTATTTTTCGCAGTAATTGCCAAGCGGAAGCGAACTGGTTTTACCTATTTAGGAAAATATTATCTAAGTATATAAAACTGGAGAACATTTATTTCGGTCAAAATTAACAAATAATAAAAAAATATAAGTTGAAACATGAAGATTTTTCCTCAAACTTTCATGTGTACAATCTACTGAAAATAAAATACATAAATAAATAAGATTCGTAAAAAAAAAAGAGGCGCTTCATAGGCTTCGCACACAGGCGCTGTGGGGGGTCGGCGCGGCCCTGGCCTTGCGCCACGAGGAATGCGCTTAAGTATTGGTGTTGTACGTTTTAAAATACTTAACTTTTTCCAAAGTGTCGGAGTGGGGATCTAATTGTAAATCAGTGGACGAAGAAAGGGGCGCAGATGATGGGATATCTGAGTTAATTGTATGCACTTTTTCGATATGAATGTGAATGTTTAGACCTATGCGCCCTTTGAATAAAACGTGCCTGGGGGCATCTTGGGTACTGCACAAAATTACAGGGTGGCTGACTGCTGGATTGTCCTGCATTCTGAGGGACATGGAGCATTTTACTTAAATAAAAACAAGTAAAGAACTATAAACCTAAAGCAAACAACTTATAACTAAAGAAAAAGTGCTAGGGTAAAACTTTCGAAGATAACACTATAGAACACAACACCAGTACATTTCCACTTCACTAACAGATCAGTAGAGTAAAATATTTTAAATTCATATTTTCATAAGCCAAACTTCATCTTCATGTCATAACATAACACCTTGGTTGCCGTGCATGACATACTGACATTGATGCTTACGTAGCCAATAGGGCAGCCAGGTCTTTGCCAGCGCAATGAAAAGGCCCAGCGCGCGCACATGTCAGTGACATTTATCCAGGCGTAGCCAAGCAACTACGTCGCTTAGTAACGAACAGCGTTTGGCGTCATGTCACATATAAAACATAATATTTATAAAACGGCACTGCGAATAGAAGTTGGCGCGCACGAAGTCACCTACAGCTCTGCGCACGCACTATGACAGGAACAGACTAGAAATGGCGCGGAAAACCAGCGTAGGGGGCCACAAAAATTTAATAATACAAAACTAATAAATTGACAACCATTTAAAGCAGACAAGTTTTTTAGAATTACTTTATAAACATGAGTGCATCGCAAAATTAGTAGCACAGAGCTATGACGGTGCTAGTGTAATGTCCCGTGTAAGAAATGGAGTCCAGCAAAAGGTAAAGATGTTTGTCCACAAGCATTGTACATTTGGTGTAATGCACACATTTTGGCTTTAGTCTTGTGTAAATCATGCAACAGAATTGGAGAGGTCAGTTCGTTTTTTTCGGCCCTTCAGTCTTTGTGTATCTTTTTTAATCACAGTACAAAAAGAGCTGCCTTTTACGATACTCATTGCACCAAAAAACTGCCTAATGCGCCCGCAACCCATTGGACGTAGGACGGGAAGAGGCACAGAATGTGGGAGAAGGATGATCATACCTTTGAGATATTAATATTTGAAAATTCAGATAATTGTTACGGGTTTTTTGTGTATATATATATAAATTAAAGAAATTGTTCTACGTGATAAAACCAACATAATAACTAGTAAAACATTCAGTATATCCTATGGACTAAAATATTACCTATCATGCAATAACTTACAAACTACACTAAGGGTTACTTAAAACTAAAAAGGACGCCAGGAGGTTTTTATTTTAGTACGAAACTCTGCCTAAACCTCGGGTCTAGCTCAGCATAGCCGGGATGTAGATAATTAAGTCTTTAATCAATTTATCTCCAAATATAAAAGCGCGTGTCGTCAGGCAGAAACAAAAATAGGAGGACCAAATAAAATTGTACAATTTATGAACCCAAATTTGGTAGAAGGATGTATAATAGAGGGAGGCAGATTGAAGGACATTGGGTCATTGGTATGATCGAGGATGGGAGCGAAGACCTACTGCTGGAAGTGTGTCCCAATAATGAAAGATCTGCCAAAGTATTGGTGCCAATTACAAAAAAAGAGGGCTCTATTATCCACACTGATTTTTGGAGAGCGTATCCATGCCTTCCTGAGCATGGATATATACATAAGATGGTTAATCATAGCGATCCAGTTAATCAATTTTTGGCATCAGATGGAACACACACCAAACGAATAGAAAGCCAGTGGCGAGTGCTTAAAAAAGATTTTCGGCAGCAACATAAGCCCGATTTTACAGATTGGCTAGCATCACTGGGTGGTCTTATGTAATTTTCAATATATACTATACAGGGTTACTGGTAATTAGATGCTACCGTCTCAGGGGGGTGTAGGTACTGTTATTTGTAATTGATTGAACCCTATAATGTGTAATGCAAAAGTGAACCATTTTTGAGATATTTAAAATTTAAGTTTTTTTTCGCAATAATTATTTTTACATGTTAAATCTTTTTTTTTTTTAAAAGTGCCTGTCAGAATCATTTTATTCTTACTGTTTATGAAGGATGATAATGTACCACTTGTTAATTAATCATAATATCACAGAAATTCTAAAGCATTTCAGAACAGGAGTTCGAAACATAACATAAACATAGTTTATTTTGCAACAAATGCCATATTAAAAGTGAATTTTCTCAAAATAACCATTAATGGTCAATTGTGCAGATTATTAGAAAAACATCTACATTTTATTAGCTTTCTAACAAGGTATGAAACACTTAAATAACTTGATCAGTGGCAGAAAAATCTTAATGACAAAGAGAGAATTGGTGTTATGTCAAAATGGATTTGGGGAAAAATACGCATCACTTTTAAATGAAACTATTGCTATTATCAAAAACTCTTTATTTTAATTAAAAAAACATACATGTATCTCTCACACTAAAGTTCATTTTCCACATGGCTTCCACCATTACGTACGTAAGTACCTACGCATTCGCTTACGTAAATGTGTTTTTACTACGCGGCTCGTTAAATTACTTTTAATTTTATCAGCTGCACTGCATATCCGCCGTGTCAGTTCTTCTACTGATCCCACAGGACCCAAAAGTTCATCGTAGACGAGGCTCTTCATATGACCCCAAACATAAAAATCCATTGGAGTGATGTCAGGGCTCCTTGCCGGCCACGGAATGGGTCCTCCTCTTCCAATCCATCTGTTGGGATAGTTATTATCGAGCCATTCCCGCGAGCATTTGTTGCGATGCAATTGCGAAAGCCATAGCATAACAGCATGTCAGCGTATTCTTCATTTGAATATTCATGTCGGTTCGAAGCCATATCGATCAGTCCTTTTTACACGCCAAGTTGCCGAGAAAACGATCACAGAGTCCAATTCACTTGCCAAGTCATACATTATTTACTAGATCAGGTCCGTTTAACAGAAGCCGTGTCAATATTTTCGCAGATTTAAAATGTAGAGGTAGAAAAGAAGTTAACTGTTCGAATCGCACAAGCTGACCTAGTGGACCTAAGCAATAAACAGTATTCGTTACCTGACTAAAAAAACAACGTACCATGTGATAACCTCGTCTATTAATGGTGTCATCTCGCTCATACTTAACCTAAGTGCGAGGGAGACGGTAAGATAATGTGTTGCCGACGTCACAGGCACGTAACGAAACCCCAACCCATTTGCTATTGTTCTCTGTCCCTACAATTGCATTCTTAGAATTGTACACCCGGTTCGTTTCTAATCGTGATTTTCTGAGAATAATACGACTTAGTTATGATTGGTCTACATTATTAGAAAGCTAATGAATTTTTCGTCGTGGGTTTTAAGAAATGTAACTTAACACTAGAAAGACGGGAGCAGTCATTTGACTGCAATTTGAATTTAAACGTATTGAAACTTTGTGACTTTTATTACTATTATTAGTTAAATGAAACTATGTATGAAAATAACTCACATCGCTTTTGTTTATTATTTAAAATCTTGATACATCGACAAAGACGGCGGCAGTCATTTGACGGCTGAGATCCGATAAGTGTTTATAATTGTAATGTGAGAGGGTAGAACATAAATTAGGTACGTTTATCAGTTGTTTGTAGTTTGTTAGTCAAAGAAGTCAGTATAGTTTCGACTGCCCGTGAATTTAGTCGAATTTATTGTAAGTAATTTGTGAAAAATGTTTCGAAGGGTTCAGGATGAAGAAATACTTTCAATATTGCAAAATATTCGTGAAGATAAATCGGATTGTGGCTCTGAAAGCGCAGAACGCGATAGTGACGATGATTGTGCGGTATCACTTGTCAGTTCGAGTCTACGGAAGAAAGTGACCTGGAAGATCAGGTACCTCTAGCAACTTTACAAAACGTTCACAGTTCGTGTTCTCGTGGCCGTGGTCGTAGCCGTGGCCGTGGTCGTAGCTGTGCTCGTGGTCGAGGCCGTGGTAGGAGTCATAGTTCAGATGATTCTGAGCTTCAAGGTCTTATCACCTCTACCGACGGTACGTCGTGGTCACTTCAAGTGGAGTCAACTCAAAGTGGTCGCCGAGCACAATATCATAACTGAGCAAGCAGGGCCTACCTCATATGCAAGAAGAAATTTCACGGGAAGTATATCAGATTCGTGGAAGCTTGTGATTGATGAATCTATATTGAGACATATTCAGAAATGTACTCAAAAAGAAGCTTATAGGCAACTAGGCCACAACAATTGGATACGAACTTTGGAACAGCTGGAAAGTTTTATCGCTATTTGCTATGCTCGAGGTGCCTACGGTGCAAAAATATTCCAGTAAATGAGCTATGGAGTAAAACTTGGGGAGTTAATTTTTTTTCAAAAGTTATGCCTCGTGACAGATACAAAGAAATTATGAAGTTTTTGCGATTTGATCACAGATCTGAAAGAAGTTCACGACTTCAACAAGACAAATTTGCACTAATATCAGACGTTTGGAAGAAATTTATTGAGAACTGCTTATCTTGCTACAAGCCAGGAGAAAATATTACAGTAGACGAACAACTGTTTTCTACTAAGGTTAGATGCAGGTTTCTTCAATACATTGCTAACAAGCCTGATAAGTTTCGAATACAATTTTGGCTTTGTGTCGATGTGGATTGAAATTTTGTGCTCAACGGCTTTCTTTATTTAGGAAAGGATGAAAGCAGGCCACAAAACCAAAGTCTTTGTAAATTCGTTATTATGCGTCTCGTGGAACATTTTGCAAATACTGGCCGAAATATAACTACTGACAACTTCTTTACATCGGTAAGCTTGGCAAATAACTTGCTCGCAAAATGCACTACGATTGTAGGAACTATGAACAGGGCACGACGAGAGATTCCACCTTACGTCATATGACTTTGTTTAAAACAAAAATCCTGAAATCTGATAGATGTACACTCACAATTTATCAAGCAAAACGAAACAAGAACGTGTTATTGCTTAGCACGTTACATAACAATGTTGAAATAGACTCTAATCACCTTAAGAAAAAGCCAGAAACTGCGACTTTTTACAATGCTACCAAGTACGGCGTGGATGTGGTTGACCAGATGGCAACAAACTAAAGTCAAAGCGGCATCTCGAAGGTGGCCCGTACGGGTTTTTTTCAATATACTAGACCTAGCAGGGATAAATTCTTTCATTTTGTATAAAAAAATGACAGGTACCAACATAAAACGAAGGAATTTCACAATGAGTTTAGCAAGTGAACTTGCGGCAAAGTAGAAATCGATGCCGGACTTTCTGGAACCCAACAATTGCCTGAAGAGTCTACACCTTCTACTTCTCGATCTTCTACTCAAAATCCGGAGTCTCGGAAAGGCGAGACTGGTATGTACAAAAGTGCAAAAATAAAACTAATAAAGTCTGCGACACTTGTAAAAAGCCATTTTGCGGCTCTTGTAATGTAAACAAAATGTTAAAATGTAAAATATGTGTATAAATATCATAATTAATCATACATTAAATCCTGTTTTATTACTAAAGTTACCATATTTAACAGTTAAAAAAAAAAAAAAGATTTAATAAATTGGAGGAGTCATTTGACCGGTCGCCGTCTTTGTAGGTAGATAGGTTTTCCCGTCTTTCTAATGTTAAAATTATTATTTTTGACTATTCTGTTCAGTTCACGAGTACCGTATGAATCTTTTAGTATATTAATATTTAAGTCTCCTGATACTACGATTTTATATTTTGTTTTCTTTTATAATACGTGTAATACGTGTACCTTGTTTCTTTTGAAATTGAAGCGGTTACAAACTAGATGTTGGTGTCCTGTAAATGCAAAGAACAATGCACTTAATTGAAGCTATCTCAACACCACAGCATTCAAATACATTTTCTTTACTAAATTCCTTTAAAAATTCAACTTCTATGGATTTGATGTCCCTCTTACACAATATACTAACTCCTCCTCTTTTCTGATTATTTCAGGAATACGTAGACCGCACTTCGTAACTGTCTATTACAATATTGTTTTCACTACCTGATTTTACAAACGTTTCACTCAGGCAAAGTACATTAAAATGTTTGCCTTTACCTAAAAGCTCATGTAAGGTCATTTCTATTAATTCTTTTTTGCTTATTACACCTGCAATACTCTGATGTAAACTGGTCTAAAGTCACTGCAGCCCGTGATCCTGCTAACTACAGCAATCAGTTATATCCTACGCTGTCCAAATTTGTTTTTGCAATCTTAAGCCTACCTCATTCCAGTGCCGCCGTAGAGAGGATCTTCTTATCTATAAATTTAATAAAGACGAAACAACGTAAAAGACTTAATACAAATACTATTGAAGGTCTTTTGCATACGAAGCAGCTGATTGGTGAAAATCCTTGCTATAGCTTAGAGGTTGATAAAAAATTACTGTCGAAATTTAACAAAAATATGTATGACTGAAAATAAGTCATTATTAGTTCGTTTGTTGCAAATGTTTGTTTTATTTATGTTTTCAATTTTACTATATGTACAGTACATACGTACATAAATTAAACGAAATTTTTATTAATTAGTGTATATTTTTATTTAATATACGATAATCAAACGTTATCACGTTATTAGTTATCCCTCGTTTTTCAAAAGAAGCAATGATGATGATTAATCTATTTTGGTTTATTGTACAGATTTTAAGTTAAAATAGCATACAGATTTAATATAGATTTTAGCAGTTTCTACTACAGATAAAACGTTCAAGGCATCTGGCAACACTGATTCGGTTGCAAACGCGATACGAATACGACGTTGTTACGGCAAAAGTGATTTGTGTTCTCACAGTTTAAAACGTATTTTCAAGTGTGTTTGTATAGCTCCTTGGGTATTTTGTGATGTCTCGTGCTAATGAAATACATCGTTACCATGCTCGGAAATATTTTAATATGTTAATGTGTTATGGACCTGCAGGGCAAAATGCTGCAAGGGCTTTGCGACTTTACGCGGAGCGTCATCCAGATGCCCACCAGCCCCGAAATGCCCGCGTTATTGTCGACGCCGCTCAGCGCGTGCTGGAAAATAGGCCGATTGTTCCTCAAGCCAACGGTGGTGGCAGGCCAATAAGGACTCGGGTGGAGGAGCAGGTTGTAGATTTTATGAGCAGAAACCCTCGCCTGGGCACTCGCACAGCGGCGAAACTGCTCCGGCACCAGCAACGACAGAACTAAGCGAGCATTATTGTGTCGCATAAAACAGTGCATAAAATGTTACGCCGGAACCGTCGACGGCCATATCGTACCCACAAAGTACACGCTTTGGTGTCTGGCGATCACAGAAGTCGCATCGAGTACTGCAGGTGGTTGATAGCCCAGTCTCAAGCTAATGCAGCGTTTGTCGAAAATATCCTTTGGACGGATGAGAGTACGTTTACCCGAAATGGTATGTGGAACAGACGGAACTCTCACTTCTGGAGTGAGGAAAATCCGTACAATGTTCAGGAGACAAATCACCAAGTCCGGTGGAGTGTCAACGTATGGGCGGGTATCGTACTGTTATAGCCGGCTCATGCTAGTCTTAGTGCCACCCCGGCAACTGCTGAGCTTACTCAGCAGTTATCATACGAAGTATGATGGAGTATATCAGAGAGCAGTCAGTCTGTTCAGATCCACCATACAGAGCGGTTGCCAAAAGATATCCGTGTTGTTTAAATGTTATTCTTTTTTTATTTTAAATTAAAGTGTATAAATTTATATAATCCTTTTTTTTAAAAAGGCAAATCCTTAATCTCGTTTAACATTTTGGTGGCAGCGGTGGGATACGGAAATTCCCAGTGCCCGGCAACCGTTACGCAGATTCGCTCCGTATCCTGCAGAACTATAATTATATCCTTAATTTAAAATCCTGCGCTATAGTGAAAACTTATTGTGCTATAGTGAATAAAGTTCAGTGCTCAAAGTGCTCTTCTTCATCTTCAACGTACTCGTCACGAACATACGGTCAGATCCTGGAAAGGGCCTGATCGTCCAGCGAAGACAGTATCGCATCCCGAACAGCAATTACTTATCTTCGACCGAGCTGTGTGTGCTCCAAACTGAGAGAGAAACCTTCAGAAGTACTTACTGAACATCCATTCTACTTCGATATCCTGTATCCTAAGATCAAATCGAGAAATTGATAATTTAAGATTCATTAAAATATTCGCCGACTGGAAAGTCGTAAGCCCCGCCGAGCCTTATCGCATCGGAATGTTCCCGGCCGTCGCGCTTGCATCCGTCGCCCACGTACGTCTACGACTGACGAACATTAGGGTTGCGTAATTTATTTAATTAATTGAAAGTATCGTAATAATTATTTCAGTAATTGTAATATATATTTATTTTACCCTTGCTACTTGTTCTATCTAATTTTCCTGTAAGTTAAGTATGCCAAAAGTGCCCAAAGTAGAAGAAAATAAATTAACTATCGATATCCCAATATTAAACAGGTCGCAAGTGATACGTCAGTGAGGTCACCACTTGTTTCTCCTCGCGTTACTAGAAAAACGACCGCAGTTTCAGCAATGCACGAATTAGAATTAAACATTTATTCAAGTTCATAAAATCATATGATGGTAACCGGGAAACCCTGAGCTCATTCATTCTAAATTGTGACAATGCATTCGACCTCGCATCTGATTACCAAAAACCAATTTTGTCCAAATTTATATTGAGCCAACTAAATGGAAAAGCAGAAATTGCCTGCTCCATTAAAGAATTTTCTACGTGGGACCAACTAAAATTTTTTCTAAAAACTCACTATTCCCACCTCCTTACTAACCTTCAAGAGAGCAAACAGGGTCCGCAGGAGAATGCCAGTCAATACGCGCTACGCGTAGAGACCCACCTGTCGCAACTGCTCACGGAAATAGCGCTATCCACCACGAAAACGAAGGCGCTACCTGGTCGCACCGCGGCTATGGAGGATCTCGCTCTCCATCATTTCCTCATGGGTCTCCATCCTCGTATGTCAAATATTGTCAGGTGTAGGTCTCCTAAAACCTTAAATGAAGCAATTAACCTAGCTGTCTCTGAAGAGCGCATCCAACAAACGTTATATAGGCGCCCGCAGACTGACCATAAGTCTGCAAGCATGAATAATAACAACAACAGATTTAGAACTAACGTATCCAAGCCAGATGTGTCAAACCCGCAAAGATCATCAAACCTTATTCTTATTCTTATTCTTTATTGTACACAAAATAATAAATATAAATTAACAGAAGGTAACTTAAGTACAAAGGCGAGCTTAACTCAACAGTTGAGTTTTCTACCAGCAAACCTTGGAGTCAAAGAAACCGTAAGTCAGCATTTAGGCATAGGAAGTGCACACAAGTAAACTAAATACTATTATTAATAATACACAAATACTATAAATAATAATGAATACAATAAATATATACGTACTATAACTGTATATTAGAAAGAGAAAGATAATGCTCTTTTAATTTCCTTTTAAATGTAGTCAGAGAAGGACTAGCACGGATGTTAGGAGGTATGGAGTTCCATAAACGCGCAGAGTGTACAGTGAAGGAGCCGCCGTAGCGACTTGAGGTGTGGGATGGGATCTTAAGGAGAAAGGATCTGATGGAACGAGTAGGCTTATCCTTGGGCACCAGATACTCAAAGCGCTCACGGAGGTACTGCGGAGCCAAAGGATTTTGTAGTATATTATACAATGTGCTGAGAATATGCACATCCCTGCGTCGACGTATTGGCAACCACTTAAGTTGAGTTCTAAACTCAGAAACGTGATCAAATTTTCGCAGACCAAAGATGAACCGGATGCACACATTCTGCAGCCTCTCCAATTTGTTTAACAGCTCCTCCGTGGCGTCAAGATAGCAGACATCTGCATAATCAAGCAGAGGGAGAAGCAGCGATTGTGCCAAGATGACCTTAGTCTCAAAAGGCAGAAACTTTTGAAGCCGCTTGAGTGATTGAAACGTGTAATGTATCCGTTTACTAACCTGCCCAATTTGACCCGCCCAAGACAGGTGAGAATCGAAGAGGACCCCAAGATTTTTGGCATTATCGGTAATTTGTATCGGTGCACCGTCGTAGCTAACAGGCGCCAAACTGGCAAGATTCAGGCGACCGCGCATAGAAGACGTGCCTATTATTAATGCTTGTGATTTGCCCGGATTTACAAGAAGCCCATAGGAGTTAGCCCAGTCCCGAATTTTACATAAATCTTTATTTATCAAACTAATCCCCTGGTCAACTTCATCGATTTTGAAGTGGCAGTAAATTTGCAAATCGTCTGCATAGAGATGATAACGACACGATAACACTTGAGTAATCTCGTTTATAAACAAGGAAAATAAGAGAGGAGAGAGAACTCCACCTTGAGGCACACCAGCCGTGAGGTCACACCAGTTCGATGACCGATCATCTGATCAAACCTTCATCCACAGGGCTCATCCAACATTTTCTGCCGATACTGTAAAGCACCCGGTCATGATATCTCCGCTTGTAAAAAATGGGAATATAACAATAACCGTTATAGAAACCAACAGAATACATTCCCTGGCCAGAGCTCTCACAGACCACCTCCGCGCGTTAACTACCTTGATCAGAGGCTGAGAAGAAGAGATGAAGAGACATATCCACCTCCTCCACCCTGCAAAGTTCATTATGCTGATGACAAATACGGGAAAATATACTGTGACGGCCTAAGTTTGTTCTGTAATATTTCTTGGCGAAAATGTTGGTGTTAACTATACGGCAATTAATTTTAGAAACATTTAAACTTAACTGCGCCAACAAGTAAGGTGAATCGATAAGGCTGTTAATGATTCTAAAGACTAAGACTTCGTCAGCAACCCATCGGCGCTCCTCTAATGTTGTCATCTTGAAGAAGGTTAGTCTTTTTGAGTAGGATGTCAACGAGTGTAGTTTTCTTTGATGTAACGTCAAGTAGAACAAAAATCGTCTCTGTACCTTCTCCAGTCTCTCTGAGTTGCATTTATACTGGGGGTTCCATACACAAGAACCGTATTCAAGATTGCTGCGGACTAAGGAGCAGTAGGCAATCCTTAGAGCGGATAATGATTTAAATTGTTTACAATTTCGCTAAACAAATCCCAACATTCTGTAGGCCTTCTTTACAATCTCATCTAAATGAAGATCACCCCCAAATCCCTAATACTGTTGACCTCCTCCAATTCTCTATTATTTATGTAATATTTTGTTTTTAATGGTGTTTTCTTTTTTGTGAATTTAATATGTTTACATTTACTTGTGTCTACATGTCTCTCTGCAGTAAAATAGAATCAGAAAGGCAATTAATAGTCTGAAATATTTTTAAATCATCTGCAAAAAATAAAAATTTGGAGTGGTGAATTTGGCTTGCTAAATCATTGATAATAAAGGTCCCAAATTAGATCCCTGTGGAACTCCAGCGGTAGCCCGAAAGACTCTCGACATAAATCCACAAACTACCACTCTTTGTGTGCGAAAGGAAAGATAAGACTCGATCCAACTCAAAAACCTCCCATGCACCCCCATACTTTGAATTTTTTGTATTAGTAGGCTATGATTAACTCTGTCAAATGCCTTGCTAATATCTGTGTAAATTGCATCAACTTGATGACACTGATCGACCGATTTCACTAGTTCTGCAACACACTGCGAGAGGTTGGAAACTGTTGATCTTCTACTACGAATTCCATGCTGTTACGATGTTAACCTAGGATTGAAGTGAGCTGAAAGTTGAGGATAAACTAAGGATTCAAATATTTTACTAATTATATTTAAAAAACATACTGGTCTGTAGTTGCCTACATCAGCAAGCGTTCCCTCCTTTTGGAATTGGTACGACATTTGCCAGCTTCCACTGCTTCGGAAACCTTCCGGTAGATAAGGATTTGTTAAACATAATGGACAGTGGGATACATAAACTATTTGCGCAACGGTGGTAAAAAATAGCAGGTATTTCGTCTGGCCCGGCGCCTTTCCCAGTGTCCAAACTCTTCAAAGCCTTTTTAACTGATTCTATTGACACCTGAATTGCGCCTAGTGTGTCGTTATTATTATTGCTTTCGAAAGTTGGTACCTCAGTAGTTGCCTCTTCATCTACAGAATAAACAGAAGAGAAGTAATCAGCAAAACCATTACATATTGAACTTTGAGAGGAAAAAGTATTTTGATTCAAAACCATTTGCCCAGGTATATTGCTACTTTCTTGACGTTTTGACTTTATGAAGGTCCAAAATGCTTTCATGTTGTGCTTATTTATAGAATTTTCAATCATTTTTACATAATTTTCGTAACATTTTTTAATTTGCGCATGACATCTGCTTTTGGCTAACGAGAACTCATATTCATCGAGTGGATTTTTATTTTTCTTGAAATTTTTGCGATACTTATCTTTTTCTTTAATAAGATTATTCAGATCTTTAGTATACCAGATGGGATATTTGTTGCTTTTAAACTTTATTCTAGGCACGTGACTTTGTATTATTTTATTTACAGTAGCGTAAAACACCTCAACCATGTCGTCCATACAGTCAACCGATCCCAATGTGTCGTTCCAGTTTATATTGTTTATGTCAGTGTTAATCTTCGTATAATCAGCAAGGAAGAAATTTAACCGATCTATATTAGCTTTTTTTAGATAACAATCACTCCGCATCATTCAAGTTAAACATAAAGGTGGGTGGAATGGATCAACCTTGGACAATATCTCCTGTGCCGCTTCCACCAGAAGATTAGATTGGTTATAAAATACTAAATCTAAAACCCTATCATCTTTGTTGACTGTAAAGTTGTGTTGTTTGAAGTCATTTAGTGACATGAAGTCTGAGATCAGCCGAACAAGGTCAGAATTCTGAGAACCCATTACAGGAAAACTTGTAGGCATGGTAGAGTCACTGTTCAAAGTTGGCCAACATAGCTGACCTTTGTTAAAATCGCCCAAAACTAACACCGAACTATCATTAATGTGGGATAAGGCATCATTAATTCGATCCAATTGAAACTCTACTTTGTCATATGAAGTAGGAGGTGGAATGTTAACAGCACAAATGTATATCTTTTTACACGTATTTGCTGGTGTTTGTATAGTGACCCAAATGTCCTCGACGCCACTTTCATAATCTTTGAGTCTGGAAGAACTAAATCTCGTAGATATTGCAACAAGAATCCCACCACCATCGCACTTAGTACTATTTGTATTACAGCGATCACGTCTATAAATGCAATAGTCATTATTTAATATTTCTGCGTCGGTAACACTTTCGTTGTGCCAAGTTTCCGTAATAACTATTACATCATAATCGCAACTCAAACTAGCCAGATATAAGTTATCTAACTTGCCTCTAATGCTTCTAGCATTTTGATAATATATTTCTAGTTGAAACATTCTTATTAGATAATTTACAAATCTTTTATAAAAATTAAGATTTAAACTGTGGAGTTAACTGAAATGGACAAATTCCTAAGCATATCACCGTTCTTCACCCAAATGGGCGGACTGCCATCAATCAGCTTTACGCAGCATTACCCCTCTATTTCTCACCCAGACATATTGGTACTCTTGTTCCCTTCTATAGGCGCGAGCCTCAGCGTTGAGAATTTGATTAGCCGGCGACAAGTGCTCGGATACATATATAGGCTGTTTATCGCCTCCAATGCCCAGATTAAAAGAGTTCAGCTTATCGGTAGAGTTACCTTTGTTGTATCTGATACAGGCTGCCACAAGACTGTCGCGCATCCTCGAAGAAGACAGTTTAACCACCACTGATCTAGGCCTATCCTTGTTCGGGACCTTTTGCGCCACTCTGGAGCAGGATTGGATATCGTTATCAATCAGTGGGTAAGCGACGACCTTGCATAATTGTATTACGGTTTTCGATATATTTTCTTTCGAATGCTCTGAAATTCCCTGCAACTCTAAATTGCATTCTCTAGCCTGCTGCTCAATTTGTGACATTTTAAAATTTAAATCTTTTACATTAATTGCCAATCTTTCATTTTCCGAGCGTAAATCCGCCGTATCCGCGCGCAATGTTTGGATCTCTTTTTTCATATTATCGAAGTTCGACGACATAAATTCGACCGATTTTATCAAATCTGGAATGAGCTCTACATTATCTCGAATAGACTTAAATTCAGATTTTAGTTTTTCATTTATGGTATTTCGTATTGAATCGTCTAGTTTGGATATAATCGATGATTCCATAGAAGCAAAACGGCTATTCAGGTCACCTATGGCATCCACTGAAGCTGGTACAAAGGGTACCACGTCAGTATCCTTGGCTGGAGTGCCATCGTCCTTCTTTGGAGGAACTTTGCATTCGGAACATTTCCAACCGGTTTTTGTTTTAGTTGACATTTTAGTAAATTTCTCTTTAGTCATATTAACACATTCGTAGTGGTAGTTACTCGAACAAACTGAGCAAATAATGCAGTCGATCGTGTTGATAGGCCTTATTACACCCTTTGCATTTACTCTAACGGGGAAATTTTATGTAAGTGGCAACACTAAGTTGACGTATGTCACTTGTCAGCTGTCAAATACTGACACTGTCAGCAGAAATGATGTTTCGAGTTGACGTTTGACGCCTGGCGTGGTCTTATTATTATATTCTTTTGTATGATGTTGAATCCTCTTCGGTAAACAAGGAGACATTTAATGAAGATTGTAATAAATACCTGAATCTGTCCTGCTAACTCACTGATATTGTCACTTTTCGCTTAAAAGAACAGACACTTAACACTTTATTTTAATTTAACAAACACGGAGTTTTTCACTTATGAACTTGCTAGCGCGAGGTTGCCAACAGTTGCCAGCATAATCAAGAAGGTACATCTAAAACACGTTACCAAAAGCAGCAAGATTTTAAAGGAACCGGAGAATAGACATATCTTTTTTTAAAGGTATTCTACCATCACTTGAAAGATTAGATGACAATAAAACACTAATCTTTCACAGCAGAGTTCTTCAAATTTTAACACAATTGCATGAACCTCATGGCTACTACAATCCGAATAGCAACTACCAGGGTGGCTATCAAACTCAACATTTTGCAACATCTCAACAAATGCTACTGATACGTCCACAGTCATCTAACATACCAGATCAAATTGATTCACCTAGTAATGATTTTTCTAACCCAAGCATATTAAGCACACTTTCAACTGAAGAAAACTTTGATTTTTTGTAAATTTTATCGATTGTAATATTTGGAAAACTCTTTTCTCAATAAAAACTAATGTAAACAATTATTGTTTTAATTTCTAGAGGCATTATTTCTAGGGGAGAATTCCTCCCCTTGTACGATCGTTTCTGAAGATATGGTGATAATAAACTTAAAAGCTCTTCGAATGAAGATATGCTCATTCTAAAATATTCAAAACATTATTTTTCGTCGGTTTTCAAAGCTTCATATTTTAGATGAAAATAGTTCCCACCGGGATTCATAACAGTAATAAATGGATGAACCCAAAATCTTCTTTGTTTCTTTTTCGTGTATCGCCTAAGCAATAACAAAAGTGCACACTTCTTTTTACGATCCATGCCACGACCTAGTTTTCAATTCAAAATACGTTTAGTACGGTTGACGGTTGTCGAAGGAATGGTCACCCTGGGAGACGCCTTGCCGTACAAAATCGCATCGCAGCAATTCGTGTCGTAATTTTCTGCGTTGCGAGTTCGCATCGCGTCGCATCGCAGTTTTGTGTTCAAACCCTTAGGTTGAATACGCCAGAGCGGCCGCCGCGCGGGGTAAGTGCCCACTGGTCACGTGGGCGAGCGAGAGCCGTGCCCCGGATGATGTACATTGCGCGTCGCAATTAATTATTTTTTTTAGGTAGCGAAATTATGAAGTCATTTCCGCGGGTATGTTTCTTGGGGAAAGTTGTTCAGTTTCATGGGTAGAATATGGGGTTTCAATTAATGCTAGCGGTCTTTTTACACCCTGTATACAAAACTTGAATAAACTATCTTTCAATTGTAATTTCAAACGTGACTGCAAAAGAAAACAAAGATAAATATGTACGAGACGCATTCATATCAGGTTATGAATCTGATATCTTCGAATATACGGTAAAGATTTTTGGAGAACTTTACATTAGACCTGGACGGAGCTTTAAACCAAGCCATTACCTACTCTCGAAACCGCCGAGAAAAATTACCAAAGTTTCAACTTCAGTGGTCTTTCAACTTCACCGGCGAACCTAGCCGCAGTACAACCTAAGAACGCGCGTTATCCACGTCGCTGCTTTTTCTGTGGTTCAGAGAAAATACATACACGATTTAAGTGCCCAGCTCATAACGCGATATGACAGCTTTGTTCTAGAAAAGGACATTACGCAAATGTTTTCCGATCGTCTCAGTCTGGAAGCACTGTCAATTCTGTGACCGTAGAACAAGACACTGACGTGAACACTGAAGAAGGTTTTACCGCTTCCATCTCGGCTGCGGTACCCGCCAGCTTACGAAAGGCTACTATACCAATTTTATTCAACGACCTCCGTACGGAGGCACTTATCCACACGGTGAGCCCAGTAAGTTTCATTGACGAACGCTTAGTAAAGACGATGAACCTAAAGAGGAAGAGAGCCTACCTACCGATTACACTAGCCTCAAAGAATAACGTATCTTTTGTGAATGGCTTGTGTCATGTTACTATAAAAATTAATGAACATATAAGCACTAACCTTTACTCGTCGTCCAAAGCCTTTGCTCGGACGTAATAATAGGCCATTTCCTATTAAGAAAACATAAAACTTTAAATTTTGAATTTGGAGGCGATAAGGATCCTCTACAAGTATGTAGCGTTATGCATTTTACTTTACTGTTTTCTTTTATTCTATGTTACAAATTGTCATGTTTTCCAAATTTTAGTGTTGTGGTGTTTCTGTGTAAATAAATATTTCTTATTCTTATTCTTATACCGCCGGCATCTATCTTTTCGTCCATGTCTCCAGAGCAGCCATCGCTCTCGACAGGTCAGACGTTGTCCGACTGCGGACACGGCACCACCAGTGCTCTGAACTGTCTTCCTTAGGTAATCTTGCTTAACCGTATAACGCATATTATTTCTATGTTCTATTTTGTTATTTCTATAGAAATAATAATTAATGATTGTCAACTTGTCTGTATTTTGCTAAATCTAAGTACATCACTTAAGCTACTAAAATATGTCCTCTCTATCTGTTGCTGTCCATTTATTATATTATTGGTAATAATATACATAGATTTATTATTCATATTTCTTTGTTTAAGTTCTATACACGTTCTCCCACAAGCATTTTGTAGTACTTCATATTGATCAACTTTCGGAAGATGCACAAGAATCTCGTAATAAGGATTATAAAAAAATTCGTCTACATCATGCTAGAGAATGCTCAAGATCCGCTACAAACGAGGATTTATTTCATACTCTTCTTTATACTTCAGATCCTTACATAACCAGCATTAGAAAACCGTGTACTAAAAACGTGAAGGAAGGAAGTTCATCAAGTGAAGACACCTTAGATCTTTTAAAAGTGAACGAATTAATTTTAGATCCCGAAGTTCATCAAATATAAATAACATAACATTTAGTAAACATTACAATTAATTTATTAATCTGTGTTCGATTTTAATCACAAAAAAAAAACAGAAAAAAAAAATTATTTAAATTGATTTGTATTTTGAGGTACTATATGATATTTGGTTTTTGTAAACATTAAAATAATAGTATTCATTGTTAAAAAATAAATATTGGACATTTTTGATACTTTTGTATTTGTTTTAATTTTTAATGTATGATTTTAAATTCAATCATAATAAATTACATTCCATTTGAAGCCATATACTTACACTATTCTATATTTGTGCAAAATTTTAGAACATAATAAAAAAGAAATAAAAAAGTTATTGATTTTTAATCAGAAACAGACCTTTATTTTCCATAGTGCGCCGCCGGGACAAGCCGGCACGAGGCTGCTAATTAAAAGAATGTCTGGACTTCTGGAGTCCGCCGCAAGAAGCAATCAAGCCCGAATGTTCGCGGTTTGCATGTGAAGCGAATCCTGGTATTATAACGTGGTAAAAAAAATTAATAAACCAATAGCAACTCATAGTACGGATTTTAGTTCCGCTACTACCCGATAGAGGCTCTGTACGAATTCTTGTACAAATTGTCTTACGTTTACTGTAAAATGAGTTTTTAGATGAACGAAGCCTTAAGTCACTCTCCGTTATTGGATCGATATTACCTACTTCTAGTCATTTAATTGAATGCAATGATTAATATATTATAAAAATTGTTTCTTTCTTTGACACTCAATATTGTATGTGACTATTTATTTCATTGAACATTGTTTTTGACATTTCATATTATGATTTAATTTAATTTTGTAATTTTTGAAGCATTTGTAATTTTATTATAATTAATTAAATTTAACATTTGACATAATTAATATTTGATATTATAATAGTAATTTAATTCTTGACGATTTAGAATCATGATAATTGAATTCTATTTTAGATTTTTGAATATTTTAATTAATTTTATTTTGACATTAACTAACTCTATTCATGAAACTATTTTAAATGACGATGTATGATTATTACTATGAATAAATGAATATGAATATGAATATGCTCGCATAGTCAATCGCTACACCGAACTAGACGTGTTACCTTTACCTAAAATTGAGACAGTTGTGGCCAAAGTAACTAAATACAATCACTTCAGTAAAATTGATTTACAATCAGCCTATCATCAAGTAGGCTATGACTTAAGATTTGCTACAAATATCTCGGTATATACGACGGTCGTGCTGCCTAACATTCTTTACTCTGCTGAGACCTGAGGGCTTAGTGAAAGTTTTTCTTACTTCTCGGTTTAACGTTAACTTCGATTTGTATCGCTGCAGATAAGCACCCTCTAGCGGCAGTCATATGCAGCTTAATTTGCGAGTGCGAGTTTTGTAAGTTTACTTTATCGATGAGGAGTATCGAGACTTATTCGAAATCGAACGCGTAAACGTTAGAAATACGAGTGTGAGTTACAATTTTGACATTACGAATAGTAAACGTTCTCACTTACGCAGTAGTCAAGTTAATTAAAGTTGTCACTGATGTTTTTCATGTGAGAGAAACTAAATAATAGTTTAATATCTAGGATTTAAATCGTTTTAAGCAGTGTTCCCTACTACACTGTAATTACAGTAGATCTACTGTATTTTTACGGCGTCTACTGTAAATAATTTTGGGAGTTTCTGTACTAACATTATCATTTCAGTATCAATCTTTTCATTTTATTCAACGGTGTATTTTTAATAATTCTTGTAATTTTACTTTTGCTGCCTCCATAGGCCCATGGGATGCTAGACGCTCGATATTGATCGGGATACGTGGATTGCGATCCTGGATCACGATATTTATCGAGTGTGTTGGACTCACGGATCGTGATACGGATTTCTAGAAAATCAGAAATCCACGATCCGTATTGCGAGAAATATCGAATGTGTAGCATCCGCCTATCTATCATTCATCACCGCACCGATGATCTATGTGTAGCACAGACATATAAGCATCTACTTATATGTCTGTGATGTGTAGTCTGTGGATTGCGCTTGGTGAGTTGGTTGTGTTGTGTGAACCGTTAAATTTGTTTTTCATATTTTCTTGACTTGGTACTGAATTTTGGACTCTGATCATCGATAGCATCCGTTTTGGACTGGCACTGCATATTGGACACCGATTGTTAAAGGTTTTGGAAGATTTTGGGAGTGTTTAAAGTGTTGCGGGAGAATAAGTTAAGGAGTCATGGCCGCACGACATTATTTTGCTTGGAGGTTGTTTGCGACCGCTAAAGCGCAAGATGAGTACAACTATATCTACGATGTGCGTGCGAGAGCTCGCGCTTCTAGTGATCCACTTCTAGATCTAACTGAGACTGAATTTAGAAACAGATATCGCCTTTCTAAAAAAGCATTTAAATATTTGTGTAAAGAACTCAGACAATTATCAACGTTAAGATCATCTCAACGGGTTTCACTAGAAACAAAGGTAAACTAATATCCTACTTAGTATTCCTTTGTATCTCAGTTAGTACAATTTTCCATAGTAGTCAATAAAACGTTCATTTTGTTATTAGGTATTCACTGCACTATTATTTTTCGCAACTGGGTCTTATCAGCGACCTGTAGGAGTTGCAAAGAATATTTCACAAAAGATGTGCAGTTTCTATATAGAAGAGGTGACTCGAGCTCTGGCAGGCAAGCGAATGTTGAATAAATACATTCAGTTTCCGTACACTCCAGCTGCAAGACAGGTAATCAGTCGAAGGAACCAGTCTCATATCATATTTATTAATTATGTAAATACAAACTAGAAATAAAGCTTATTTGATTACCCAAGGTACTAAAGGTTGCTTAATTTAAACCATTTTGTGTATTTCTTTAAGATTTTATGTTAAATATGGAATACCTGGCATGATTGGATGTATTGATGACAGTCATTTTAAAATATCTGGGCCACCAAAGGAAGAAGAACATCGATACTATTGCCGCAAACATTACCACTCACTGAATGTGCAAATGGTAAATAAGTAATATTTTCCAGAATCTGATAATATACTAATGTTTTGATGTCGCAGCATCCATGAGTTTCTCATTAACATTTAAATTTTTTCCAGGTATGTGATGATGAATACCGAATTTTAAATGTCAATCCCAAGTATGGAAGTGCTAATCACGACTTCTTTATTTGGGAAAATAGTGATTGCAATACATACATGCAATCTTTACATCAAAAAGGGGAAAGAGTGTGGCTCTTAGGTAATATTTCAAATTATCCACCTACCCTTTAGTGCATTGAATTTTGAACTTGCATTAATTCTTTATACTTATATTAAATTTTAGGAGACTCTGGTTATCCACAGCGTCCATGGCTGATGACCCCAATTTTAAATGCAACTTCTGGCACACCAGAAGCAAATTATAATGAGAAGCATATAACGGCCAGAGTAGTAATTGAAAATACATTTGGGAGATTGAAAAATAGATGGCGTTGCTTGAACAAGGACCGAGTCCTACATTATAAGCCACTAAAATGTGCGAGGATTATAGAGGCCTGCTGTGTATTGCACAATTTAGGCCTAAATTTTGGCATTCCCATAGAAGAGGAATTTAATATCAGTAAGTAATAAAAAGAAAAGTATCTTGGCATTAATGTCCCAGTTGTGCTATCACGCAGGAGGGTCCAAGGTCCGCCTTAACCATGATCCAGGATTTGGCAGATCAGATATTACAGTGCAGCGACTACCACCTGACCCCAGTGAGCCTGCTACCAGGGGAACCTTTCCAGATTTGATCATGGTTACCAGTTGCCTGAATGTGCAGGTTTTATCACCATTTTTTACCTCACCGTAAGAGCATCGTTTAGTGTTCAAATAAAGTATATAACTCGAGAAAAGAGTCATTAGTACATGGCTGCAGTAAGATTCGAACCCAGTACCTTTTACTTACGAGTCGGTTACCTTAACCTCACGGCCTTAATAAAAAATTTCAAGATTTCTTTTTTCTACGAATAAAATTATTTACAGGACTGGAATATGATGATATTCAAGACGATGACCACAGAATTCAGAATACAGAAGAGAGAGGATCACAACCACTGATTTAATTAGAGGACGAGTTATGAGGGATCAATTAGTTAGAAGATTAGAATAAATTTAAAATATTATATAATTTTTTTATTTTTTCCTAATTAAAATCACAAATTTTACTTACATCTAAATTAAATAATTCAGAATGCAGCAACATACAGATTATAGATATAAGTTAATATTAGATTAAGTATTATTTGTCTTCTTCGCAGTACTTGTCTACTATTTTATCTATACAATTAACAAATCTACAAGCTACAGCTTGCCACTCCCTCTGAGTCTGCAATTCCAGCTCTTTTACCCTAAGCTGCTCCCTTCTCATATCCATATAATCTCTATGTTGCTGCATTCTAAAATTCCTCCATTCAGAATCGGATGATATGAAGTGCTGGGCTGCCTGATCCGTATGTACAGGCCTAACACGTCTACGCGGTGATACTCGAGCCCGTGTACGCCTTCAACTGCGACGAGGCGTAGTTTGGCCAGACAGAGTAGGCCGTGGCGCAGAGACGGTAACATGAGGTGGAGATGGTATGGCCTGGTCCATACTCGTATCTATAATACCTGATTCAATAACAAAAATTTTATAGTTAAACATGTCATTATAATTACTGTATACACAATAAAAGTTTTTGAGTCATAATTTGTTTATGCCTACGATATAAAGTTCAATTTGTATTATGTGTGGTCGCACATTATAGAAATAAACTATGTCATAGACATAAGTCAAAGTGAGCCTATTATTACATAGATAGTGATGACATTTTGTACATTTTACACATTTTGAAAGCCAATGAAAATGCAAAGTATATAAAAATTATACCCCTGTAGGCTAATTATGTAACTCTCTTGCCAACAATTATCTGATTTCAATGATTGAAATTGTTATTTTTGTGAGTCCATACCATTGATTTCATAGATTCAGTTGCAAACAAAGTTCCATTTCAATATACAAATATTAATTATACAAGGGGAAAAAAAAAAATTTGGCTGCTTTCCAATGGTTGTCAATTTATTAGTTTTGTATTATTAAATTTTTGTGGCTCCCTACGCTGGTTTTCCGCGCCATTTCCAGTCTGTTCTTGTCATAGTGCGTGCGCAGAGCTGTGGGTAACTTCGTGCGCGCCATCTCCTGTTCGCAGTGCCGTTTTATAAATATTATGTTTTATATGTGACATGACGCCAAACGCTCTTCGTTACTAAGCGACGTAGTTGCTTGGCTACGCCTGGATAAATGTCACTGACATATGCGCGCGCTGGGCCTTTTCATTGCGGTGGCAAAGACCTGGCTGCCCTATTGGCTACGTAAGCATCAATGTCAGTACGTCATGCACGGCAACCAAGGTTTATGTTATGACATGAAGATGAAGTTTGGTTTATGAAAATACGAATTTAAAATATTTTAATCTTCAGTAGATTGAATATTTTAATCTTCAATGGACCGTTAGTGAAGTGGAAATGTACTGGTGTTGTGTGCTATAGTGTTCTTCGAAAGTTTTACCTTAGCACTTTTTCTTTAGTTATAAGTTGTTTGCTTTAGGTTTATAGTTCTTTACTTGTTTTTATTTAAGTAAAATGCTCCATGTCCCTCAGAATGCAGGACAATCCAGCAGTCAGCCACCCGGTAATTTTGTGCAGTGTCCAGGCACGTTTTTTCAAAGGGCGCAGAGGTCTAAACATTCATATCGGAAAAGTGCATACAATTAACTCAGATATCCCATCATCTGCGCCCCTTCCTTCGTCCACTGATTTACAATTAGATCCCCACTCCGACACCCCCTTTTGGAAAAAGTTAAGTATTGTCCTCGTGGCGCAAGGCTTGCTGTTGCCCAAAAACTTATACAGGACATAAAAAACGTGACCCATGAAAATTCTGCACATTCCTGGGAGCATCTACTCACCTTCGCTTACAGAATTTTACATGTTACAAATAATAATAATAATCCACAAAAATCGCTCACATCTCGTATAAAAGATAACTGCATTAGTCCTGCTTCTTTAGACTATTTAACCTCCCGGCCACAATCCAGTTACAATATTTATACACATGTGAAAGCAAAAGTAAGCGAAGGTGACATTAGGGGTGCTGCACGAATTCTTTTTTCTACAGATGCAGTCGCTCCTGATTCGGCAGATACGCTTACTGCGCTTCGCAGTAAACATCTACAACCTTCAGCGGCTCTGCACTTACCTGATGATCCTAAAAGTATGGATGCCCCCGCCCTTGTAGTCTCGGCGGATGTAGTTCTTCAAGCTATTTTCGCTTTTAAAACAGGCTCTGCTGGCGGCATTGACGGGCTGACACCACAACACCTCAAAGACTTACTCGGCGGCGGCTGCGGTGAAACCGGAGTGTGCCTTCTCAATGAATTAAAGGACCTAACTAACCTTATGCTATCTGGTTCGGTTGCGGATGGTATCACCGACATCCTGTATGGGGCCAATCTCATAGCCTTGAATAAAAAAGGAGGTGGTGTCAGGCCAATTGCCGTCGGTACTACGTACCGTCGCTTAGCAGCTAAACTTTGCTGTAAGAGCGCTACCGAACAATTGGCCGCTTACTTTCAGCCAATTCAACTGGGTTTTGGGTCAAAGGGTGGCTGTGAGGCGGCGGTACATGCTCTACGAACCTTTTTACTAAACCAGGATTGTGAAGTGCTGCTGAAAGTGGATGTTAAAAATGCGTTCAACTCAGTCGATAGGGGCGCTTTGATGACCCAAGTGCAATCAAAGTTACCCTCTGTATATGGGTTTTTATGGCAATGTTATAAAGAATCATCAAAACTCATATACAGGGATCACTTATTGCATTCTAGCGTTGGGTGTCAGCAAGGTGACCCGCTCGGGCCGGCTATCTTTGGTCTGGCGATCCACCCCATTTTAGAGAAACTGAAATCCAAATTTAACGTTTGGTACCTGGACGATGGGACCCTAGGTGGTGAAGCGACAACAGTGCTAGAGGACCTGCAACTCATGATTCGCGAATTTGGCTCTATTGGCTTAGAGCTAAATTTAGCCAAGTGTGAGTTGTATATCCCAGACACATGCCCAGATAAAAATACTATCGCGTCATTATTCAATACCCTGGCGCCAAACATCTCCTTTGTCAACAAGAGCACGCTTCATCTCCTGGGTGCCCCAATTTTTGACGAATCTTTTTCCTCCTTTGTTGACAGTAAAATTCAAAATTTCACAGCAGTGTCGGATCGCCTTCAGCATATTAGTACCCACATGGCCTATGTTATTCTACGATTTTGCATCTTTGTCCCACAGTTTACGTATGTTTTACGGTGCTGTCAGTTATGGAAACACCTTGATTTACTTTTTCGACTCGACAGCACCATTAAACATTCATTAACGACGTTCCTAAATTTAAATTTCGATGACAATGCTTGGGCCCAGGCCTCCCTACCCGTCAGGTTTGGTGGTCTTGGCATCAGAAAAATTTCTAGTATTTCCTTACCTGCTTTCCTGTCCTGTACACAGCACATGCATGTTGGTAGATAAGATCTTGGCCAACGCGTGTAAGGTGGCATACATGACAGAGGCCAGGAATTCATGGACTTTAGCCTGCCCGAGGACTGAATATCCGTCCACCCCTTCGTCACAGAAACTTTGGGACGAGCCGCTCTGCAGCTTGGTGCGGGATTATCTGGTTAATACGTCAACCGATCCTGCAGTGCGTGCCCGCCTCCTGGCTGTCGGCGAATGGGAGTCAGGCCTATGGCTTCAGTCATTTCCATCCTCCACTATTGGCACCCTGCTGGATAGCCCTACATTTAGAGTTGCCACGGCCCTTCGCCTTGGTGTTCCCTTCGTGGCCCGTCATGAGTGCAGCTGTGGCCATGCAGTGTCGCAACTTGGGCATCACGGGTTGTCGTGTTGCAGGAGCGCCGGGCGCTTTTCGCGGCATGCAGAACTGAACGACATCATCCGTCGGGCCTTTACCACTGCTGGTTCTCCCGCCATCCTGGAGCCAAATGGACTGGCGAGAGACGACGGAAAAAGGCCTGACGGTATGACACTCGTCCCTTGGAATATGGGTCGGTCTTTGGTTTGGGACGCTACCTGCGTCGATACCCTTGCACCGTCACATATTCCATCCACGAGTGTCAATGCCGGTTCCGCTGCCGCTTCGGCAGAAAATTTCAAACGGCGCAAATATGCTGGTCTCAGCGGAGATCATCTATTTGCGCCGTTTGGCGTAGAAACCCTTGGGCCGTGGGGTCCAGGCGCCCATACTCTCTTCATAGATACGCGATACAGCGAGGCAATGCGGCCAGTCTTTTGGGGACTATTCCTTTAACAAGGGACTTGGGGCAAGTTTCTTTTTGTAAATATTGTTTTATAATTTTGTACTAGCATTATTTAATTTGTTACAATTAAACAAAAATTTTATAAAAAAAAAAAAAAAATTATACAATATTGTAATAAATTAAAAAATAATTTCTTACGTTCAATCTCTGCATCCACATGGAGACGAGGTGGAGAGATTGTTGGTTCTGTTCCCCTTCCCCCTTGGATTCTGACCGGGTCAGACGTGTTTTCGAATTTACTCCACGCAATTTCAATTCAAGATTTATATTATTAATTTTAATTAAAAAATAGAAGTTTAAAAATTAGGAGTGTGTTAGATATAAGGTATTTTAGTATATTTTAATTGTTATTTAAAGTTACATATATATTGAAAACTATCGTGATTATTAATAATTAACATTTCAAAATACTTTCATAAAACATTTTACCAACTTCAGAACGAAATGTCTGGATTTCTGAACGATTGTGACTTTTGACCAGATTAAATACTGTTTATGAGAAACTTCCTTAATTAATTATGTAGTAAATAAATAATGTTAAAAAATGTTAAAAGTATTGTAACACACTAAATTAACATGTAAGCTATCTATCATTAAATTTAGGAGACCGGAAATGAGAATAAGAATGACATTTCCAGCTAGATAGCTAGTATAAAGGTTCAGTCGTGACCTTAGACAATAGAGAAAATATAGACATGAAACGTTATACCTATACAAATCGTTTCTTATACTTATATATATTTTTTTTTCAAGCAATAATGGTTAGTATATGTATTACTTTTTCTCACGTATGAGATAAGAAAGAGATAAATATACTTCTGATTATTCTTTTCACTGGCAATTCGATCATGACGTCATCAAAGACAACGCATAAGCTCCACCCAGTCACCGGTCCGCCATACTTGTTTTCGTGTTGTTTTCGTTCATATTGTACTGTTCGTTGTTTCTTATACAAATTTTTCACGAATCACTGTGCTTTTTCAACAAGAAATAAGGTTTTAGGGAACAAGACATTGTAATTCAACATGCCAAAGTGTTGCGTGAGTGGTTGTGATTCCAGATATGACAAAAATAAGCCCCAACTGTCTTTTCACAAGTAAGTGTATATTTTGGCCTCGCCAAGCTAATAATTTCTATGAATTGATTTCATTTGACCCTCTATTTCGATAATTGATGTGAATTAAATCTGATAAAGAAACATTTTTGCAGAAATATTGTAAAAAATAATTGTGTCGCTTTTGTAAACAAACTAGGGATGTCATGCATGACCTACCTACTAGTGAATTGTCGATAAAAAGTTAGTTGATCAGATCAGATGTTTATGTAAAAATATATATGTTTTGTCCCGTTCTGTCATTTGATGAATTCACACTCTTCAGTGATTAAACACCTTTTTTTTAAGTAGTAGTAGTAACTTCCTATAGAATTTAGTGCTTCATAATAAATTACCTTCTCCAGAATGATCAATAAGTACCTATGTAGGTATTGATTGTTTTTTATAATTTATGGTATTAACTTTTTGGTTTTTCTATTAAGGATACCTCAAAATCAAAACCGAAGGCAAAAATGGATTCAAAATATTGGTGAAGAGAACTTAAATCTACTCGCTAAATCTAATTTTGTTTGCTCACTTCACTTTGAAGAATCCTGCTTTAATCGAACACTTGAACAAATTCGGCTACGTGATGATGCTACACCATATATTTTTCCTAATCAGGTAAGCAACCACAATATTACTACATTTATATGGTATTATTAATCATAGTTTTGGATACAAAGTTGATGGATATTTTTCCTCCTAGCACTTTCTCCATTGAATTGTTCAGTTGCTATATATTTTGATTACTTATATGTAATTGGTAACACATAGGTCGTACAGAGTAGTGTACCTAGTCGCAGGTTCGAGTCCTGCTCGCCTGGAATTTTTTTACCACATCTTATTTCTTTATTTAATAAGAGTTTTAATATTTATTTTACTTTTAAATGGTGACCTTACATTATGACTTTGTTTCAGCGTACTAGTGGTAGCCTGCCCCAATCCACTGTTTTGATGGACCAAATAAATAAACAAATTGGCTCAGTTTATATTGTAAGTAGAAAATAATTATTAAATCCTGTCAATTTATTGCTGGTAAGGTATGATATAGTTTGTAGGTATCTACAATCTATATTACACCAGCAATAAATTTAGTTTGCTGTATAGCAAACTATACTTCAATGCTGGTCTGGGAGAAAAAGAAAAACATAGAATGTACCAGCTGCTCTTCCCGCGCAGGTCGTAAAAGCCGACCAAGGGAATTGGGCGAATGGGGGCATCATGACATAGCAACCCATCACTATTGATTTCCTCTTTAAACAACACGCCCAACATCATGCTAAACGTGGCCTTTGGGGTCTTATGGCCCAGGCTCTGTCTACCCCGTAAGGGATAAAGACGTGATTATATGTATGTATAGCCGACTGACAGGCAAAGTGATAGCGGAGTCTGAGTTGATAATAGTGTCCCATCCCTTCTGGTGCTTAAAATATTTAATGTTTAGTTCTCTGTTTTTGCTCTTTATTACATTATTTTCATACTCTTAATAATTTATTAATTTGTTACAGCCAACCTGTGATAACTTGCAGCAATCAGTTATCACAAAAAGAACAAATGAAAATATGGGTTCAGTAGAACAGGTAAGCTTTCAATATCTTTTCTATCTTATTTGTTATGTATGAGGAACTCGATGGCGCAGTTGGCGCACGCATTTATAAGCGCTTAAGCATGTTAAACACCCGTGCGGCGTCCCCACATGGATGGGTGACTGAAGTTGCAAAAAATTTATCTCCAGTTCCTCCGTGCTTCGGAAGGCACGCAAAGACGTTGGTCCCGGCTGTCGTCATTGGATGACAGTCGTTAGTTAGGCTATGTCAGATGCCGTGGGTTGTGCAACCGGGAATGGCAGAAGGCAGAAGCTTTACACTCTATTAATATTTCATTAATTTGTTTCAGCCAACCTTTGATAACTCGCGCCAATCAGTTATAAAAAGAACAATTGAAAATGTGGGTTCAGTAGAACAGGTAAGCATCAATATCATTTTACTTTGTAGTGGTTGGTGGGTCATACAGGGTACTGTGTGTGTGTGTGTGTGTGTGTGTGTGTGAGTGTATGTGAGAGGGTGTGTGTGTGTCTGTCTGTCTGTGGCACCGTAGCTCTCAAACCGATTTGGATGCGGTTTTAAAGTTATCAGCTTTTTTGTTTGCTAAACGGGATTTTTTCACTTTGTAATAACTTTTTCTTTGTAATTTTTTTAAAAACCCCTTTTTCACAAGGGGTTTTAAAATTTTTGAATTTAATAGTTATTAATTTATTAACTCTTTTATTTCATTATATATTATTACAGTGTTCTAATAAGATATTTTTGTGTGCCTATTTCATTATGTTGTTCATTGCACAGTTTTTTTTTTAGTCACGCAAAATTCATGAGTTGACAAGAAAATGCATGACTCAAAGAATAAAAATCAAACGACTCCAAGATAAATGTAGACGTCAAGAGAAGAAAATAGCAAACTTCCAGAATATCATCGCTGAATTGCAATCGAAAAACATCATCAGCGGGGATACTTCAATTATATTAGAAGAGTGTGCTGGACCACAAGACTTTTTGAAAAGGCAAGTGCTTAAAAGCAAAGGATTACCACTGAGTCGGTCATATTCTGAGGAAATGCGCAAATTCGCTTTAACATTGAACTTTCTCTCTCCACGAGCTTATAATTATGTAAGGCGTACCTACAATACGTGCCTGCCTCATCCACGGACACTCAGTAATTGGTATAAAACCATCAATGCTGAGCCTGGATTTACAAAAGAGGCATTTGATACTCTAAAACTCAAAGCCCAATTGACGAAAAGGCCAATCTTGTGCTCTCTTGTTATTGATGAAATGAGTATAAGAAAATCACTGAATTGGGATTCGAACTTAAAAAAATTTTTGGGCCGCGTTAGTATGGGTGGCGATAGTAGCGATAGTCAAGAGATGGCTAGTCAATCATTAGTTTTCATGCTGACGGCTATAAACGACTCATGGAAACTACCAGTCGGGTATTTCTTCATCAACCAATTAACTGGTGAACAAAAAGCTAACTTAGTACAAGTTTGCATTAAAATGGCTGAAGAAGTTGGAGTATCGGTTGTTTCACTAACCTGTGATGGACCTTCTGCAAACTTGAGCATGCTTCAATTGTTAGGATGTAAAGACATCCTTGAAAACCAAAATATAACAATGTTTCGTTGTAGTCAAAGCAACATCCACATCTTCTTAGACCCCTGCCATGCAATGAAATTAGTCCGTAATACATTGGGCGAATTAAAGATGTTAATTGATGGTCAAGGCAGGGAAATCAATTTTAAATATATAGAAAATCTTTTAAAGGTGCAAGAAAACAATAAGCTACACCTAGCCACAAAAATAACGAAAGCTCACGTCGATTTTATTAAACAAAAAATGAAAGTTAGACTAGCTACGCAGGTTTTAAGCAACTCTGTTGCTGATGCAATTGAATTTTGCAACAATGAACTGAAATATCCAGAGTTTCAAGGCAGTGAAGGAACCGTGAACTTCATTAGATACCTCAACGACATATTTGACGTATTGAATAGTCATTCTGTCAGACCTCCAGGATGGCGAAAGGCTATGTGCAACCAAAATATTGGATTAGTTACTGCGCTATTTGAGTCTGCTTCAGACTACATAAAAACCTTAAAATTGTCAACAGGTCAACTTGTTATAAAATCGCGCCGGAAAACCGGGTTTATTGGACTCCTGATTTGCATGAACAGTGCACTAAACCTTTTCAAAGAATTAGTCACTGAGAAAAAAAAATTGTACTATTTGCCACTGTACAAATTTAGTCAGGACCACTTGGAAATATTTTTTTCCCATATAAGATCCCGCGGAGGTTTCAACAATAACCCCAACGCCGTACAGTTTCGGGCTGCGTATAAAAGACTTTTAATTCGAGCTGAAATTAGAGATCAGGGTGTAGGAAACTGCATTCCTTTAGAGCAGATTAACATATTGACTTGTTCAAATAAAGTGCCGCCTATCACTAATATAAATAACTTGGCAGAAAGGCATTCTTTCGTAGACATCCCAGAAGATGATAGTGACTTGTACGAAGAATATCTTGACTACACCACTTTAAACCTCAGTGAGTTCGCCAATCACGTAGTTACTTATATTGGTGGTTTTGTAGCCCGAAAACTGTGCAAAAAACTAAAATGTGAGGTATGCATATCTTTGCTACTAGGGAAAAAAGAATCTTACGCACATAGTCTCATAACCCAAAAAAATCGTGGCGGTCTACAGTACCCATCAAAAGATGTTGTCGAAATTTTAAAGCAATGTGAAAAAATTGTCAGGAATGAACTCGAAAAATGTATGAGTGAAAATTATTATTTGTACATTTTTCACTTTTTATGCGAGAACTGTAGTAGCATTGATAAAGTATTTCATGTTGACAACGAGCATGACACCGATCACAAATTCCTCTTAATAAAAGGTGTAATAAGAGCCTACCTAAATTTAAGATTTAAATACCATGGGAAAAAAATCTGTGAAAAGGTATCTTTACGCAATCATCTCACAAAAGCTATATTATTTAGAAATGAATGAGCAGGTTGTTTTTAAAACTGTACATAACTAGGTTTAATGGGTACCTACGTATTTGTGCAAATAATATGTACTTGTAAATAATATTTGTACATTGTACATAATATTTGTAAACTGCAAATAATACTTGTCAACTGTAAATAATAATAATATTAATTTGTAAATTATACTTGTAAATTGTAAATAATAATTTTGTAAATTACATATTTATAATATTTGTAATCTGCAGATAATACTTGTCGATTGTGTAATAATTTGGTTGGCGTAGACAAAAGGAGGCTTATACCCAGCAGTGGGTCAGGGAAAGCTGATGATGATGATGATGTGTAATAATATTTGTAAATAAAAATACTTAATTGCTGATCTGTAGCTTTTCTTATTTAATGGTACTTCATAATTTTCAGAATATTATTGAATGAGGAACAGGAGTGACCACGATTAAAAAAACTAAAATGAACTTTACGTCATTAGCGGGCCATACACGCTCGGATTTACCCGTCGGATCTGTCTGGCGGGCATGTCTGGCGGGCAAAACTGCCAGTGTATGGTTAAAACGGGCACGGATCTGCCTGCCCGTTGCCTGCCCGCCGCCCGTGCTCAAAACCAACGGATCAGATCTGTCCGCCGGACCATAGATAAAATAGTGATTTTTTTTCTCTTTGCCTCAATCGGGCCTCGACTTGATTTGATTATGTACACAAGAAAACTTGCTTGCTTATAATGCCATTTGGCGACAATAAATTGTATTGGATACTTGGATAAGTTTTATTTCGCTGTATGAAGGAGCTAGTTACTCAAATTCTAAATTCCTGTTCTGACCATAAACAAGAAGTTTGTCCGCCAGGCAGATCCGTGCGTGTATGCTTGGCTGACATGCCCGCCAGACATGCCCGCCGGACAGATCCGACGGGTAAATCCGTGCGTGTATGGCCAGCTATTAGCGTCATTTTTACTATAGTAGTTTGACAGAAAGTTTATTTTAGTTTTTTTTGTTCATGGTCATTCTCGTTCCTCATAAGTATTTATTTACATTATGTACGTCGTACAGAGTTATCCCTATACCACAGGATTAATATTAGTACTACCTACGTACAGAATAATTGGCACTCCCACACTCCCGCGAAACGCAGCGCCACGATACCTCACTCCAGTTGCTTACAAGTAGTTTCTACTAGTCCATACAATTGGGCCGGCCGCTCGCCAGTGGGTGTGTACGGACGGACGCAACGTTCCTTTCAACATCGATATATAATCCGTAGATAAGCCCTCTTCATACAAAGAGTGCGTAGAAAAGTGTCAACGCTCAAAAGAGTGCATGCACAACTCTTGTCTTAGTACGAATCGAGCGCCGCGGCGAGTGTAACGGAGCAACTCCGCTTTTTCATCGTAAATATATACAAAGCGATGCCGTCGTGTTCCTTTTGGAAGTGCAAAAATACAATCCGAAACACAAATAAGGCCAAAGGTGTTAGTTTTCAGGCGTAAGTATTTGTTTACAATTTATTTCTAATTATTCTAAGCGCTCGTCCTGACAGGCCAAAGTGGGGTCGCGTGAGACGCGGAGGGAGGGGTCGATCGGCCGGCTTGCAAAGATTATAATAAACAGAAGTGATAAAGTTGTTGGCAAACATTATCGATATCGATGAATATTTTTCTCTATGAACTTCACTATGCATGGGGGCGGGGCTCTCGCCATCTTTGTTTTCATTCTGGTGACGGCGCGAAAAGCTTATTGCGAGTCTATATTTTCTCTATTGTCTAAGGTCGTGACAGTGAGAGGGACTTTTGCTCCAGAGCCGGCACAGAGTTAAGTACACTTGCATTGTATTATTGTTGCTTTATATTTTGTATTAGTTTTATTTATTTATATAATCGGTTATTTATTGAATCGTACGTAATACCACTGTCCCATTTTTAAAGGATAAATATTTGGTTATGTGATTGATAATTGTGTCATTACATTTGGTTAGAATTTTGCATAAATGTTGTTAACCTATGGTACTTTGTTTGTTTCATAAAATCTTGTTCAATTCAGCTAATGTTGTTTAAATAAATACCTCATTTTATAATGGATTACATTGCTTATTAAAATATACCTAATATATTTAAAATATGCTTTTGTTTGATTAAATAATGTCCACTAGAATAATACTTTATACTAGATAACATATTCAAGTTATCAAGTCTTACTCCTCCACTTCGCCCAGTCTCTAAACAAATAGCACTACCTCCATGAACTATATTTTACATGACATAGAAATCCATTTATTAATATGCTCTTGTTTACCTAATTTAGCGTTTTCCATATATTTCACTGGGGTTTTGGATTAATACTCACACTCTGTTATTATTCTGTAGCTTAATTACTAAAATAAAGGTTTATACTAATAAAAGTCACTATAATTATAAGTAGGACATATATTAAATCTAACAAGTGCATAAAACGTAGAAGACCGGCCGCAGTCAAGTTACCTACGCGCTTACACGTGCCTACCGTAAGCTTGGATTGCACACAAAGAAAAACACGACGGCGCGGACCGACATCAGTAACACACACTACCAACTGTCAAGTGAGTCGGATACATAAAGTATTCATTCATTAACTTATTGCTTTCTTGCTTACACCCTGCACATAGTTCGAGGTGTCGACTTGTACTGGACGGAAAGCAGATTTGTATGAAATCGTCGATCCCGACCAGAATAAGTTGAACCCCGCCGCCGTATCTGTTAACTTTGCTTCTGCCTACTGTTGCTTGCCTGGTACTACATTGCTATGCCGCTGAGACGGACCCCGCCAACTACTCCGGTACAAATGCAAGAAGACCCCCCCGCTGCCGCGACCTCGACCCCCGCGCTCGCCCTACCGTCTGCCCAACTGTAGCACGCCGGTTCGGACTCGGCGCTTGACATCTCAACCGCTAGAAATAAGCGTAAATTTGTTGGCGATGAAGAAAACACAATGCGTACTTTTATGAGCGACATGAAAAATATGTTTGCGGCTTTTTCTGCCTCTCAAGACAGAAAGCTTTCGAGTATACAAAGCACTGTGGACTCTATTAAAGATCAAAACGCAGAAATGTTTAAGTCTTTGGAATTTTTAAGTCATAAGTATGATGAAATGCAGGAAGAGTTGAATAATTTTAAAGCAGAGAGAAAAGACACACAAAAACACATCGAAGCGCTCGAAACCCGTATTGAACAATTCAAAAAGAAAAATCGGTCCACTGAGGTAGAAATACGCAACGTTCCTAAGTTGTTAAAGTCCGAAAAAAAGACTGATTTGCATGACTCCTTTCGTAAAATCTGCTCTGTTTTAAACATAGACATAAACGAGACCAGCATAAAGGACATTCATCGAATAAACACGAAAAATGAGACTAATAAACCAATAGTGGTAGAATTTACGACAGTCGGCAACAAAGATAAGCTCCTAACAGGATACAAAATGTATAATAAGCATCACCCTAAAGAAAAATTATCTACAAAACATCTTGAAATTGAAGAAGAGGCTAACCGATTTTTTATTTCCGAATCCCTCACATTCAAAACAAGAAAAATTTTCAGGCTCGCTAGAGAATTTGCGTCTGAAAATAAATATCAATTCTGCTGGACTTCACGTGGTATTGTATATCTCAGCAAAAACGAAGAGTCGCCGGTTCTGAAGATAGCATCCGAACTCGATTTGCCCCCAGTGGAGCAAATAACTAAATGACTATTTGTAATTTATTTTATTTTATTGTATTTGGATGTCTCACAGCTTACAACAATAAGATAAGTACAATAGCATAATTTCCATCAGCCATTTACGAGACACCACAGATAAATTTCACAAATTTACTATAAAGAGGTCTAGTACATTGAAATGCTTAGTGTAGGTAGGTACTTAAACGAAATTAACACTGTAATAAACATACATTAGGTCGACTTATCGAACTTAGAAATAAAGATCTTAATCATAATGTTCCTAACTTGCGTAACGCTACTGAAAAACAAGTCTATATGCTCATCAGCGGGTAAATCATTAAATGCCCTTGCCGATCGCAACATGAAACTGTTCATACGATAATTTGTGCGAGCGTATGGAGCATGGAGTAATTCTTTACTACGTGAGTGGTAATATGGTACATTTAAAAACAAATTAGACAAAAGTAGTGGACAATCAATTTTGGACTGCGCAATCTTTATCAAAAACGCTATATTTGCAATTTCTCTGCGGATTGAGAGAGGTAGCAAGTGAAACCGGACACATCGCTTCTCATAATCAAGTTTAGGTATTTTAAACTTAAAACTAAGAAATCTGGTAAATTTCCTTTGCAGTTTTTCTATCCGATCAGTGTGGACTCCAGACTTGACTTGCGTATTCAAGATGACTTCTGACATAAGCACAGTATAGAACCTCAAATACCTATATTAGATAACTATAAATTATATACAACATTATCTTATAGAACTCAAAATGAAGGTATTGTAGTTTACATTAGAAATACATGGGACTCTGACGCTGAAGAACCTAATTTAGTAGACGCTAACTGTCTACTAATCAAAGTAAATTCCAACTCAATTATTATCGTCATCTATAGGCCACCTAATGTAAGGGATATTACAAACTTCACATACTTACACATACGCGCACATGTCTAGACCATGTTATATTAAAAACTACCCTTTCGGCATATTGTTTTGTTGCGGATACATCACTAACAGATCATAATGCTGTTCTTCTTTTCCTCAATTTCAAGTTACGTAAGACCAAGTTTCATAGGTCTATAAAACGCATAGATTACGAGGGACTTGAAGAATTTGTTAATCAAATCGATTTTAATACGGTGTATGCATGTAATGATGTAAATGAGGCAGCCGATATTTTTGTTGATCTTTTGTGTGGCGCAATAAATACACATACTAAGATTATCCCGGTTTCAAATCGCAAAGTCACTTAAAAACCTTGGATTACCAGCGGCGTTTTACGGTGTCTGCGAAATCGAGACAAACTACATCAAAAAGTAAAGAAACACCCTGACGACGAAATGCTAAAAATAATATACAGAAGATATAGGAATTATTGCGTGAACTTATTAAGAAAATTAAAAATTGAACACGAAAAACTACAACTAAAGCAAGCTAAAACCAATAAAAAGCGATGGGAGGTGATAAAATCAATAACTCACACTACTAAAACGAAAGAACACCCGACCAAACTCCTTAATCACTCAGACCCGCATGGATCCGTTAACAGAGTAAACTCCTTCTTCGCCAACATCGGGAAAGAGATTGCTGAAAGTGCTCAATCTAACCACAACCAAAACGAGGGCGTACTAAACTCATCTAGTGTCATTCCTGCCAGTAGCAGTTTTGTTCTTCTTCCGACAGATGAAGATGAGATTGAAAGTGTAATTATGAGCCTGAAGAATGAGTGTGCTGTGGGTCGCGATGACATTTCCACCAAATTTCTCAATAATTTCAGAAGTATTTTGAGCCCTCCTTTGACCTACATTTGTAATTTGGCTTTTAAAACTGACGCGTTCCCTTCGGTTATGAAGAAGGCTGAGGTGCATCCTATACATAAGGCAGGTTCTAGAAGCACTATAAATAATACAGGCCAATATCTATTCTGACCAGCCCCTCTAAGATTCTGGAAAAACTGATAAATAGACGATTAATCAACTACTTAGAAAAAATAATCTGCTTTCAGCTTCCTAGTTCGGTTTTCGCTGTGGGAGGTCTACTGATGACGCAGTTCATGAACTAACCAATTTCACAGTGTCTGGCCTGGATAGGGGAAAGAAGGTGGTGGCGATATTAATTGATTTTGCCAAAGCTTTTGACACGGTGTCTGTCCCACTTCTACTTAAAAAAGTTTACGACATGGGTATTCGAGATGTACAGCACAATCTACTTGCTGACTATCTAAAAGACAGGAGTCAACGTGTCAAAATAGGAGATCACACTAGCGAAGATCTTCCTTTATCAGATTACGGCGTGCCTCAAGGAAGTATCCTAGGCCCCACATTCTTCCTGATGTTTATAAACGAGTTGTGCGGTCTACAGCTTTCCCACGGCAAAATTATATCATACGCTGACGACACCGCTCTTATTTTTGAAGCTGATACATGGGATAATGTGTTTAAATATGCTCAAAATGGCTTTAATTCCGTATTAAACTGGATACGAATTAATAGGCTATCGTTAAATATAGATAAAACAAAGTACATCACATTCACCTTGACCCATCATAAAAGCTCAAAACCCAGTAGCCATAACAGAATTGTTGCCCACTCTTGTCCAGATTTTAGTGACCCTTCATGCCGCTGCCCGCTGATTCAAAGTACCCTTGTGATTAAATATTTGGGCATTATGATTGATAGCACTCTCAGTTTTAAAGAGCATATTGACCTGTTAACAACTCGAACACGCAAACTCATATATGTATTTAAAAGCTTAAAACATGTAGCAGACGAGTCGATTATTAAAACAGTCTATTACGCATTGTGTCAGTCAGTGCTAACGTACTGTATCACATCATGGGGTGGTCTACCCAAAACAACCATATTAAAACTGGAGCGTGCCCAGAGGGCTATTTTAAAAACCAGTTCCACTCCCGTACTTATATCCTACCACCGAGCTTTACAAGCGATGTAACAGTCCGCCAACTATACATTCACTACACTGTGCTCCGGAAACATTCGGAGATTAGTTTTGACCCTACCCTAAACCAGGATAAGAGACGGAAGCACACAGTTTGTCATACACAGGCATGTAAGTCGGCTTTTTCACATAGATTTTATCGGTTTCGAGGACCATATCTTTATAATAATATTAACAAAGAATTATATATATGTATACTCGCTCGCCAAATTTGAAGTTAAAACCTGCGTTCTGAGATGGCTGATGGAGCTGAATTACGATGCAACTGAGACTCTACTTAATGTATAAACACCCATACATACGGTTACACACACACACACACACCTAAAATCATGATATTTACTCATTCAATTTAGTTTAATTAATTTGGTACAGTCTGATTTGATTTATTTAATTACAATTTTGTTTAATTAATTTTGTATAATTTGATTTGATTGATTTAATTATAATTTTGTTTAATTCATTTAATTTAATTATTTATATAATTTTTATACGTACTAGTTTCCAACTAGTAGGTATTCATTTGTTGTTTACTTTCTCTGTTATTTAAATTTAGAGATTAATCATTTTTTCGGCTTGGTTACATTCCAATGGGCTGGGGGCCTGGTGATCTGTAAAACAGGTATTTATAACCTAGTACAGACACCAGTCTCTCACGCAGGTTATTCCTACTGTAAAATTTTATATTTTTGTATAGTTCATAAGAGCCTGTGAAGAGAAAATAAACCTATTATTTATTTATTATTTATTTGTTCGGGGTGGAGGATGTGGTGCGTGAATCTGGGTGGATGGACCAGGCTCGTCAAGTGCTTCGGTGCCTAAAATATAGTTATTATCATATATTATTAAAGATTATTACGAAATAAAAGATAGAACTCTGAAAACTTACATTCTCCAGTTTGTGGAACATTTAGCACCATAACATTCTGGACTTCCTAGATGTTTAGATCAGGAACATAATCAATTTGGACCTCCGATCCAATCTGAACTTTCTGTAAAATAATTTAAGAATTATTAAGAATAAAATGGTACAATAAATAGAAACGTGTTAAAATTAGTTATTATTGATTAATTTTTTAAATAATCAAAAAACAGGCAGAGCCAAGTTCGAAGATACAATAGAAGGGTAATATTATAGGAAACACTATTATTAAGCAGTGGATATATGAAGAAACAAATAGTTTAGAAGAAAAAAAGAAATACTTTTTGAAGAAAATTCAAGAAACCTGTGAAAATCCCGCCTCGTCGATAGGCAAGCCTGTGGCAGCCTAGGTGCCAATAATATTGAGCACTCGATGCTCCAAATCGTTAAATTTGGAATATATTGCAGGTCTACCACCGGTGCCTTTGGCTGCTTTGTTCAGTCGAGCAGCCTTTTTTTGGTGTTGTTTTTGAAGTCACTCCACACCTTAAATGTATAAAAAGTCTATGAAATAAATAAAGCACAACTACGGCCCTTGACCCTTCAACCAATAAATAAAGTACTTCAGTGGGCTATTCATTATTTGCTGTACCTTTTTCCATCTTTCTGTTGATTTTGTGTCACCGCTACCATCACTGTTTAATAGGGATGTGAGGTTATCCCAATTTTTCATTGCAGTAATTTTCCCTCTTGCATTGGTAGTGGGTTTGTTGTGATCTCCATGCCTAGCAAATGGGTAAAACTGGGCAAAAAAAACGTACAAAATAAATTCACTTCACACAACTCAACTTGTTGAATAAAAATGTAACATTTGAATTGTAATAACTTACTGTTCCATAAATGTAATCATTAAATCGAATTGCTGCTGGCTAGTCTTCATTTTTACTTATTTTCCCAATAAACTTTTACAATCCAAACAAACGAACAATCCAATGCATGAGTAATGTAATTCGTCTTATTTTTAGAGACACATATTCCGTTATATACTTCTTCTAAACTTGATTGGTTTATGTCAGAACTGCCAATCTAAGGAAAAAAACTAAACTATTCGATCGTCGATACGTTTAGCGTTTACTCGATTCTCGCTGTAGTAAAGTTACTCGATTCGTTTGGTCTCACACTAAGCCCTCTGGACAGTGTACGCCGACACATTCGCATGCTAGACCGATTCCACCTCAGATGTCTGCGGAGGATTCTAAACATAAAATGGTCTGATCGTGTGCGGAATACTGAAGTGCTACGACGAGCCAATGTGGGAGGCATTGAAGCCTATCTTATGCGGCGACAACTTCGGTGGTGTGGACACGTGTCTAGGATGCCAGAGCATCGACTGGCGAAGCGCATCTTTTATGCCGCCATCTTGAGTGTCACTGTCAGGTTGCGCTGTTGCGTGTTCACTCACTTTTTGTTCACTAGTTGCGCCACAAACGTACGTATTATTTAAAATAAAATATTAGTGATAAATAAAGCTTATTTATAAATTACAATAATGGAAATCCAAGAAATGGAAGTTATTGAAGCACCTAAGCGAAAAGGACGGAAGAAAATTGCGGACAAATCCACATGGAAAGGAGAAATTGCAAAGTCCAGGTTATGTTTGGTACCTACCTACTTATTGTTGAGATCTTGTTATGTTTGTTTAATTACCTGCCTGCGTTATATTATACTAACATGCATCAACGTAGGAGCCTTGCCAGTTAACTGCACATAAATGCAACGAGTTATCCCGATAAGACTACAGTAAATTTCACCGTCATTTTTATTCATCATCTAACAAAATTACTCAAGTCATGTGTCTTTATTTATTTAAATACTGCACAGCAAAAACACCCAAGAGGTAAAGGAAAAACAAATCTCTGACAATTACTTATTGTACCCCGAAATACAAAACGAGATCTAATGGGAAGCGCAAAATTATATTAGAGACTAGAGTTTTGAAAGCTCTAAATGCATCAAAAGGATTTACTGATCTCGTGGTCTTAGCTGAAGCATATGACGATGATTCGAAAATAAACATACGGTTGAACACGACACCAGTGTCTTCATCCGAATTTGACGCCCTGATAGAGGGAATTGAGAGAAAGGACGTAGCAGTTATTTCAACACCATTAGGTGAATTTGAAGTGCCTGTCCCGACCGCTCAAGCAATACCCAAGTATCAGAAAGTGTTAAATAATGGGGCAGCCACGAACATCAAAACAACATGTCGAGACGCTGTCTCAAAGCATTCACACAAACTAGACAGAAGAGATGTCATGGAATCTATTCTATCTGTCTTGATGGTGGAAAGACTAAGAGAGAAGCAAATCAGCGACATTTGTGATCAATATGCCAAGCCAGAGATGTGGGTCGACCCAATAACATCAGGCTTGTGGATAGTTAATCCAAACGATGACCATCCAGCTGTAAAAGCAGCGCGGACGAGGAAAGTAACGTCAATATATTAAAAAGGAATCAGTTACACCCGTTTCATGTGCAACGAGTACAAGGTCTCTTACCACGTGACTATCCCGCCAGACTCGCATTCTGTCGAACAATGTTAAGAATGCACAGCGAAGACCCACAATTCTTTATTAAAATATTGTGGTCTGACGACTCTACGTTTAAAAAGGACGGGTACATGAACCTACATAATTTACATGAGTGGCATGTCGAGAATCCTCACCTGATGAGAGAAGATCGAAGTCAATACCGTTTTAAAGTTAATATGTGGACTGGCATACTGAACGGGAAAGTGAGCGGACCGTTCGAGTTACCAGAGGCACTCACTGGCGAGGCCTATTTAGACTTCTTACAAAATCACTTACCAAATCTGTTAGAAGATGTGTCGCAGAACACATTAAGAGGTATGTGGCTACAAAATGATGAGTGTCCGGCACACTACGCACGCCCTGTAAGGGAGTTCCTAGATAACGAATACACTGATAGGTGGATGGGAAAATCCGGTCCTATACCGTGGCCGGCTCGTTCACCAGACTTAAACCCGTTAGATTTTTTTACTGGGGAACAATTAAAGAAATAGTTTATGGAAAACCTGTGCAGGATATGACGGAACTGAGAATGAGGATAACAGAGGCCGCGGATACTATTAACAATACAAGATTTGCACGTCATATCTCTAGATCATTCTTAAAAAGATGTAGGGCGTGTATTTATGTTAGTGGAAATCACTTTGAGCATTTAATTTAAATGAAAAACGACTAAATTTGTATTAGGTATTTGAATAAATAATTTAGTTTTTGTCTTATTTATTGAGTTTCATTTAAATCTTTAACTATAAAAAATCGTGGTAATCGTCTATCGGACTAAAATGATGATGAATATTATCACACTTGATTATGGATTAACTGATATGATGAATTAAGGCACCGTCCTAAAACACAACTAGATTACCAATTCAAATTCACTCAATTATAATTTTCTTTACAATATTACAGTCTAGGCCATGTCAAGCTTTGATATTGAACGTGTCATGTCAATATAGTATTGGTTATTTTTCTTGTTACAGGGTAAATCGTATGTCTATTGGCCTAGAGTCGATATCGGTTTCCTAGGGGTCGACATAAACGAAAACTGATTTTGGGGGTCGACGAGGTCTAAAAATCTACCCCAATTAAATCAACACAAGTTCTTATTTAAAACTTTCAAGATAGGTAGGTACTGTATTGTTTATGTTGTGTTACTACTAAGAATAATTAATATTTTTGTTGGAAATAAATAGCATTGTTGTAGTAATGTAAAGTCTCAAGTTCGTAGAAGATGAAAAACTCGGCAAGTCGGTGTGGACAAGTTTGTGCAAGATAATGAGTTCGAGCGTACGTCTTTCAGGCGCGTTTTGACTTGCTCTCTATTTGAGTGTGGTTTTATAGTGACGCGTTTGCCAGCGCGGTTGGTACGCGTCGCGGGCCACGAGCTATGAGTGTCAGGGGATCGTTGCATAGTAAAATGAACCGCGCGGATGTGCCACGCGTACGATGTTCCGGCCGCGCGCAGCCGATCGCGCGCCGGCGAGGAGCCACTGTTTGCCAGTACGCGTTACACAGTCACGCGGATCGGACGCGCGCACGCGTACTGTCGCCGCCAAGATGATCGCCGCCTCCGCCAATCAGAATATTATCATCGATACGGGACGGTTGATAGAGGAAGTTCGCTGTCGACCATTGCTATGGGATTCATCGGATGAATTTTATAAAAACAAAGATGCAAAAAATAAAGCTTGGGAAGAAGTTGGGGAAGCACTCTTTGGAGAACATTATATAAAGGAAGACATATGTGACGTGTGTATATATTATTTTTATTAATCATTTTTGTTATATTCATATAAAGGTCGTTAGGTACTTAACATATATGTAGATTCAAATCAATTCAATAGGTACTAGAATATATGTCTGTCTTGCCACGACACGCTACCAGCGGAGGATATAAAGTAATCAGCAAATACCTCGCGTAGTGTGTTTCCTGTTCTGGAAACTGGCTGACTATCTATATCAATTAAACCAGTAATGCTTAGTGTGTCATTTCCATTGTAGCCGTCTCGCACTCTGATAAAATTGTGCAATACACAACAAGCTTGAACTATAGTTTTTGCGTTGGAGAAGCTAGCATTCATTGGTGTGTGAAACACTCTAAATTTGTTTGATAATATCCCAAATGTACATTCTATGTACCTCCTGGCACGACTTAGACGGTAGTTGAATATCTTTTGTTTGTAGGTCATATCGTTTCGAAGATAAGGTTTCATCACATAGTTTGATATGCCAAATGCACCATCACCAACTATCACATGAGGTGCTCCTATATTAGACCCTCGCAAGTACTTTGGAGCCGGTAATCCTAAATTATTTCTTTCCAACTGTTTAAATAGTTCACTGTTTCGGAATATAGTGGAATCAGAGTTTTTACCGCAAGAACCTATGTTGACATATGTAAAGCAATAGTTGGCATCACACATTGCCAGAAGGACAATAGAATAGAAATGTTTGTAATTGTAAAACATTGAGCCTCCACCTGCAGGATTAATTATTCGTACGTGTTTACCGTCTATTGCCCCACAACAGTTAGGAAAGTTTGCATTTATCTCGAACTCTGCACTAATACGTTGCCACATTTGTGTTGTTGGTTGAGGAATGCATTCTTCCCGTAGTTTCTCCCATATCTCAGTGCAAACTTCCTTGACGATAATGCTTATAGTAGTAACTCCCATTCTGTATGTTACGTGTAGATCGGAGTACGTGTCGCCAGTTGCCAAAAATCTGAAAAAAAAATATAGTTAATTAATCCGTTGCCTCTAATATAAATTGACAAACTACAAATAATATTTGATAAAAGATTATTAAGTTAACTTGTTATATAAATATTTACGTTTATTTGCAGCTCAATTACGGTATCACTATTGGACCTATTTTGCTAAATGTGACCTATTGCGCAAAACGATGCTGTTGACTGTAGGTATGTTCATTTAAAAATTAAGCTATCTATTGGTCAGAGAGCAATCATTAATAGAACTTTTTATTTTTTTTATTTCAGATAAGCTGTTACGTCTACGATGGAAGTCTGCAAGAGACGGATATTTTAAAACCAAATTGAATAAGAAAAATACACCATCCGGTAGCGGTGCGAAAACAGTTAAAAAAATATATATTTATTTCGAAGAATTGAAGTTCCTTGATCGTAACACTGAAAACGTAGTTTCAGAATCCTTGGAAAACATTGATGACTCAAGTGCATTAGAAACTCAAGCTCAAGTAAGAATGAACGCAGATACTTCTTGCTCTTCTCAAAACAGTTCTACTACGGTGGCTGACCAAGATAAACCGACATGGGCTCGGAAGAGAAAAAATACACGGCCACCAGAGAACTCCACGTTTGAGAAACAGTTAGTAGAATTATTGGACAAAAATATGCCAGACATAAGCTCTGATGACTTAGCATTTTTTAATTCTCTTGGTCCAATACTAAAGTCGTTTCATAGTTATGAAAAACTTTTATTTCGTTCGAAAGTTTTGCAAATTGCTATGGATCTTTCCGGGCCAAATTCAGTGGGCACGACGTCAACATCAAATTTTGTAAGGCCAGCTAATGAATCTAACGAGTATTCCAACATGCTGTCGCCAGAAAATATCTCAAATTCCACTATTATATCACTAACCTCTAATTCTAATGATACGACTACGCAACGAGGTTATCAAACAGCAAATCAATATTCCAATATCATTTCACCAGAAAATGATTCTAATTCATCTAATGTAATGTCTGCAACCGTCTCAATACCGCGAAGCTATGAATCATTATATTTTTCAAACTTAACGTTACCAGATAACGGATCTATACCTAGTGAGACCACGGACCAAGACTATCAATCTGCAAATCAATATGAGTCTCATTCTACAGTCATCAATCCTGTTCAGCAAAGCTGTGAAGAAATAAACCACTTTCCAAATACTGCATCAGAAAACGATAATTACTAATTAGTTTATTTGATTACAAGTTTAGTTTATTACAATTTCTACTAAATTTCATTTCAACGAGAGTTACAAAACGACTACTTTTTTATTGTTTGAATGTTCTTGGTTTGTAAACACAATTTAATTAATAAAATAGTTACTAAATAATAAAAAGTATTTTTATGCAACTTACCTTAAGGTAATCGCCAACTTTTCAACTGGTTCTATAGGGACCCGACGTAGACTTGATCGTTTTAAATTATGTTCTCTCTTGCAGAGTAATTCATCAAATGATGTTGTAGACAGACGGAAATGTTTGAAGAATTTGTCACCATGTTCTCTTAAATCCGAGAACGATGTAGAGAACGCGCCTCTCAGAAACCTAGTGGCATTGTAAGGATGTACTTGTAATCGTCGTCGTAGTTGCTTTTATTTCCACAAATAATATAATAAGGTACTTGATACAAATAAAGCCTATGCACTAATACAGCCTATACACCAGAAAACGTAGATAAACTAATCCGAGCCAAAAGAGTCCTTGCGTACACTTGCGTAGGAGCTCTATAACGCACCCGAACGCTCGCGCACACCCGCTCCCCGCTCCGATGATCGCAGTCGGGATGCGGTAGTCGAGAGAGCAGGCTGTTTTCGCGCGTCGTTGTAAAAAATATACGAATTCATGGTGAGTATTTTCATTATTCTTTATAGTTTTACTTACTTTTGCTTTAAATTATTATTCTGTAACCTTTTTACTGTTGTTTTATGATATCAAACTTAATGTTTGCCTTTAATTCTATTAGTTGTAAACATTAATTAAAAATGGGGTGCGATTTTGAATAAAGCCTAGGCCTTTATATTTATCAGATAGGCCTTATTGGTGATCCTAAGCCTAATTTGAGATAGTGTATCTGATAGGCAATCTTGACGTATATTTTATAGATTTTAAGAAGCCCCACACAATTTGCAGCTTTCTCGCTCGCACTTTTGAACTTTTTGCTTACTTATGTTAAAAAAATCCACTTGCTTTGCTTGTCTAAGTTATGCCGAATTTGTACTAATAAGTATAATTTAATATTTTTGATAAATTTGATCCATACCTACTAAATATAAACCTGAAATAAAGTGTAAAATTACCAAAATTCTTAGAAAAACAAAAAAAAATTGATTAGAAACTTACGAAAAAGATAGCTGCAAATTGTATACGGACAAAACTCATAATAGTATGTCATATATAATTTCTTTTCAGATTCTCCTTATTATACAATTACAATGGCTCTCTCAAAACCAAAACGTGCAACCTGGTCAGAAGATAACTTGGCAGCGGCTGTGAGGTCTATTAGACATGGTATGTCTACTTACAAGGCAGCGGCTCAATATGGTATTCCGAGAAGAACGCTAAGAACACATGCAGCAAATGGCATAATTACCAAAAGACTAGGAAGGCATACAATACTCACTCCTGACCAAGAAAAAGATTTCGTCAGTCGCATAATAAAATTTGCGGATCTTGGTATACCAATGACACCAAAAATGATTAGAATACAAGCATTTGCTTTTTGCAAAAAATTTCAAATAAACCATAATTTTAATGAAGAAAAAGGATTAGCTGGTAAAGGATGGTTACGACTATTTTTAAAAAGACATCCGGAGCTGTCAAAACGTAAGGCGCAGTTTCTCAATCCAGCTCGAGCTCAAAAATTAAACAAAACTATTGTTTCTCAACATTTCGAAGAAATTCGAAAACTGTATGATGAGTTCGATTTACATGATCATCCCGAAAAAATATATAATATGGATGAGAAGGGTTGCAGACTCACGTTACATCACCAGCAGTCAGTCATCGCCGAAAAAGGTGCTAAAAGAGTCCATATGCAGGTTGCTGAACATGGCGAAAATGTTACTATTGTTGGCTGTGGAAATGCTTTAGGAAATCCAATACCTCCGATGATTCTTTTTAAAGGAAAAAGGAAGAAGCCCGAGTATGATGAGAATCTGCCACCAGGATCAGTCGTATACATGGCTGCAAAAGGAAGCATGACAACAGAGATATTTATTTTGTTTATTCAACACTTGGCCAAATTCAAGACTTTTGGCAAATGTCTTCTCATTTTTGATGGCGCGAAATGTCATTTAGATTTTCGTATTGCAGAGGAAGCAGAGAAAAACGATATAATCTTGTATTGCCTGCCATCAAACACCACCCACGAGCTCCAGCCGATGGATAAGTCCTGTTTCAAGCCATTTGAAACTTACTGGGACCAGGAAGTTTTGAAATATCTGTATGATAATCGCGCTAAATCTGTAACAAAGCAACAGTTTAATACGATTTTGAGTAGAGTATGGTCAAAATGTATGACCAATGCAAATATTACAAGCGGATTTAGAGCCACCGGACTTTACCCCCTAGATGAAACTGTGATACCGGAGACAGCCTTCGCACCTTCTATCTTAACTGAACGTCCAGCTTGCCCTGAAAAAGATGATTCCAATGATACATTTGTAGACTCCCGAACTTCATCACCAATTTCTACCCTTCTAGAACTTCAAAACTTGATATCTACAGAAAATCTTCCTACAACTCCCAATACACCTGATCTTCAAGCGCTACAAGCCTTTTCTCCTGCAAGCCACAAGTCAATATTTGCAGATAAAGAAAATGATCAAAGCCTTACTGGGCCCAGTGGATTGCATATTAATCGAAAGATAGTGGATTATAGCGACAGTGACCAATCTTCCGAAACTGAAATTATGAGCCAATTTTTGAATAGGCCTATTCAACCCCGACGTCTAAGAATTTTTTCTTCTTCCAGTCCAGAACCAAGCATAAACTCACCGGAGTCAACCATAAAAACTGCAACGATGGAATCGAAAACTGTCAGCGAAAAAACTGCAACCTCAACTGTTCAAAATTCCTCAGATGAAGACGATGTCCCTTTAGCAGAAATATGTACGAAGACCGAATTTCAAAAATTCATGCCTACTCCAGACTACGGATCCGTTAAAATTCAGCCACGTAAGAAAGCTCTCAATTACAAGGGCCAAAGAGTGACAAAAGATTTGTTTAATAAGAAAGAGGAAGAAATGAAAAAAACAAAAAAAGGACAACCAAAAGTAAAAGAAACCAAAAGCAAATGCAATACCAATACGAAGACAATAGATAAATCTGCAAAAAAAAAAACAAAAACAGGAAAGAATGCTAAAAAGTCTGAAGAACGCTGGCACTGCCATGCATGTCATGAAGATAAAATGATGGATATGAGACCCTGCATTGATTGTTGTAGGTGGTTTCACGAGGCTTGTGTTGGATTGACCAAAAATGACACGGAAGCCTTTGTATGCCCCGATTGTGATGAGGCTTAAGATTTCATAATAACAATATTAAGACTGATTAATGTTCCTACTTATCATTATAACGTTGTTTTACTAGGAGGCCTCATTCGAACATAGTTACTAAATAAGGCCTAACCGAAAACAGAATTTTTATTATTTTTTACTTTTATTTTGGAAGTTTCAAGTTACCAATGTTGTTTGTGATACGAAAACTATTTAATTTTGTAAGAATTTTATTTGATTTGTTAATTGAGAGGCTAGAAGTCTGATTAGTCATTATGTAGATTAAAACATAAAAAAATATTGTAAATCTTTTCATAACATAATGAAAAAATAATAAATAATCTAAAAAAAAAATGTTTTATTTTAAATATGAGTTCAGTTTAGCATATTTCTTTAATTGAACTTAGTAGGCCTTTTTAAGTGCACGTGATTTATTACAGCCAAATGTAGACCGTCAGAAACTCGATTGTTTTTCCAATGTTTTTTAGTGAACCGTGAATTTTCTTTCTCAATTATTATTATTGATTAATCAATCCTGCATACTGACTAGAGCTATAACATTATATGTGCTTATTTATCGAGATGCAGGTTCTTCAAGTTAGGTAGGCCTTATTTGTATCAAATACCTTATAACAAATAGGAGAAGTCTCATTGCGACTGTACGAGGTGGCAAACCGCGTGACACTGAACTCGTTTTATAGTTTCGAGCGGGTCATCCGCGTGCTTGTGAGCCGCGCGGACGGTACGCGTCACTGTAAAACCAGCCTGACGCTTACGCGATTTAACACGAACGAATTCATGATCAAGTCCAAACATGTTCCTGATATTTTACTATTTAACGAGCTTGCACTTAGGTAAAAAAGTATTCAGTAACGATGCCATACAAGGATACATAAGCCTTCAAAAATGGATGACCACTTATCAAGAGTACATGCTGACAAAAAAAGTAAGCCCTTGCCATTTTTTCAAGCACTTAAAGAAAAACTAGACAAAAGGCCATCCTGATCGATGTTTGCGTCATCATCTATTAAAGACGATGATGGTTTACTAGTTTCCTATAAGGGTTTGAGCCAAAATAAATGTACATGAGTAAAAAATATCGTGTCCACCGCCTTCAACCCATAATTGTGGCTATGTTTATTGCATTAAACATAGCCACAATTTTTTTTTAATTACACTGGACCATGTATATTAAAAATAAGATGTAATTTTTATACCAAAATTCATAGTTTATTTTACACAGTCATATTTAATTTTTAATTTTTTTTTGTCCATACAAATGAAACATGTCCATTTCACTACCTCGTTACGATAATAGCTCAAAATTTCCAAAATTTCTTAGGAAGCTTAGAATTAGAATTTTATAAAAGGTTTGTGTAGTACCTGGCCTACTCTTTTATTGATATTTTACCGCCTAGCTTGTCAAATAATAAAAATAAAAATTGTTTATGAGAGCATCCTAGATTTCGCCCTGTGAGAAACAATTTGTGAGAAACGCTATTTACACCCCTGTAGAATTATAGAAACTACCACTTCTCTACATTTTTTAAAGCTGGCAACATGTGACATCATTTATTAAAAAGAAAAAGTGTCAGAATCTCTCCTGTGTCTTGGTGTGTAGTTGATTTTATTTTGGTCGTCCATATTTTTTGTGAAAAAATCCTGTGAGGAACGCAGTAACATCAAGAAAAGTAAGTAATATTTATGATTATTATTAGTGCAAAGCATTTTGATAGTAAAGTGATACCGATACAACAGGGTTACGCTTTCGTAGTATCCGATTTTTAGGTTATAATCAAATAAAGTGATTTAAAAGTTGCATGTTGGTATGCCTGTGAGAAACGGTCGAACAAAAATGTAAAACTAAGGTACGTTTATACTGGTCATATTTCTCACATGACCGTTTCTCAAAGTATTTAATTATACTCGCATTTACGTACTTTTTTGTGTCTTACATAAAATTGACCGGAATGTAATATATTTTTAACGGACTTCAAAAAAAGGAGATTCTCAATTTGTATGTATGTTTGGCTGTGATTATCTCGCGTTTAGGCTGAACTGATTTTAATGTGTTTTTAAAAAAGTATTTGTTACAATCGAAGAAGGTTCAAAAAGTCAGTCAAAAGGTTGATTGTGTTTTTTGAAGGTGGTTTTATTTTTAACCGACTTCCAAAAAAGGAGGAGGTTCTCAATTCGTCGGTTTTTTTTTAAGTATGTTCCTCGATTACTCGAAGACGCCTGTACCGATTTGAAAAATTCTTTTTTTGTTTGAAAGGGTATACTTTACAGATGGTCCCGTTGTCACCAAGTCAGGATCTGATGATGGAAACCTAGAGATATAGAGGGCGACCCTCAAATTTTATAGGAACGCACCCCGTGTTTTCAAGTATTTAATTAAGTTGTTATGGTATTTAAGTCTAGCTACCATGTCATGGAGCTCAGCTGATGATGGAAGGTTCAATTCCTTAGAAGTTAGAAGTTAGGGTATATTTCTTTCGATATTATGGATCTTTACTTGAAAGGGTTACAGGGTACAGGGTAGCACCCCTGGTGAGCTTACTTACTTAGTTTCTTCATGAAATGTACGTACCTAAATAATAATAATTCAATAAAATATATTTTTACTCTCATTCAGATGCCAAAGTCAAACGCGGAACGTCTTAGAGATTACAGAAAACGACTAAAAGATAATCCAGAAAAGTATGAGGAAGTTAAAAAAAAACATCGTGAGTATATGCGTTCAGTTAGACCTTCTGCAATGGACCTACCAGAACAAGAAAGAAACAAACTAAGGGAACAATGGAAAAGGGCAAGCGAAAAAAAACGTCAAAGGCGGAAGGGTAAAAAGTGCCAAATATGTAAGGATTTACGGCAGAAAGTAAAATACTTGGAAGAACAAATAAATAATTTGACACGTGAAAATAAAAATGTGAAAAAACTGGCATATAGACGAAAACTTAAACTAAATAATATCGAAAAAAATATGAGATGTGTATTTACGACACCGGCTAAAGTAGGCCATCTATCGACAGTAGTAACTTCAGCTTTGGTTGATCCGCCCAATGGTTCACACGATGAGTTAACCCCAATGACCCAAACAAATACTTTTATCTTTAATAGCATTCCTCATGTATCAGAAACGGAAAAGGAACGTGTCAAGAAAAAAATTCTACAACTCAATGTACTAAACAAATCTTTGAGTGAAGAATATACCAATGCATCTGACAACAAAACCAGATGGGTTCTGAAAAATGTAGTATCTAATGAGATCACAAAAAAGTACAAACTTAAAAATGAACTTTCAAAAGGCCTTGGACTTAAAGGAAGAATCCGGATACTTACTAAAAAACAGGCAATTTATAAAGAAGCTAAGAAAATCCGCGATTTTTTTAATCGTGATGATAATACCCGTATGACAGCAGGCAAAAAGGAAACAAAGACTTACAAAAAAATAAAATACCAAAAAAGATTTTTGTTACAAAGTTTAAAAAGATTGTTTACCAAGTACATTGCAGAAGGTGGAAAATCATCATTTTCTACTTTCCGTCGGAATAAACCAATTTACGTAACACGTCCAAAACTAAGCGACCGGGATACCTGTGTTTGCATTAAACACAATAACTTATCACAAAAGGCAATCAAATTGCATAAATTAAAGATCATAGATACGCACAATTTAGATATGTTACTAAGGTCTGTTGTGTGTGATATAAATTCATATGAGTGTATGTACTCTAAATGTGCCTCTTGTGAAGCTAAAAAGCCATTGTTTAATGTGGAAATTACTGAGGAAACTGAATGTTCATGGCTGGAATGGCAATGTAAGCAACATGAATACGTCAAGCAAAATGGCGATGGTACTACAAGTTCTCAAACCACAAGAAAATATGTAAATGTATCAAGAACAGGCACAATCTCGGAATTGATTTCATTGTTTACAAAAGAACTACTTTTGTTCAAAATTCATTTTTTTAACATAAATCATCAGTACTCAAAATACCGCGAAGCTATAGATAACCTTAATGAATATGAATTATGCATGTTGGTTGATTTCTCAGAAAACTACTTATGTAAGCTATCCAGCGAGATTCAAGCAATGCATTTTGGTGCCTCCCGAGCACAAATCACACTTCACACTGGAGTGATTTATTCGAAAGATCACAAACCAAAGTCTTTCGTTTCGATATCACCGAACAATGATCACAATCCTGGTGCAATATGGGCGCATTTGCAGCCTGTTATCGATCACGTGAAAATAACGTTCCCCAAAGTCAATGTCCTACATTTTTTTTCTGATGGGCCCACCACTCAATATCGGCAGAAGAAGAATTTTTTTCAAGTAGGTCAACTACTACAACAAAACGGGTTCTTGTATGGCACATGGTCATTCTTTGAAGCAGCACACGGAAAAGGTGCTGCTGATGGTGTCGGTGGTGCTATCAAACGGCTGCTGGACCAGGAAGTCTCGCATGGAAATAGCGTTATTGATGCAACGAGTGCCATAAATATTTTGAAAGATATAACTAACGTTCAACTTTTTTATGTGTCAGATTCCGATATTAAAGAAAAACAAGGTCGAATCCCAGAAAATTTGGTACCGATACCAGGAACAATGCGGATTCACCAAATAATTTGTCAGAACAATAAATTGCAGTATCGTGACCTTAGTTGTTTTTGTGGAGTTAAAAGAGGGATCTGTCCCTGTATCGACGTTAAAACGCACAATTTGATCAAAAACTCTCAGGAATCCAATTTAAAACAAACTTCAACAAGAATAAAACAATCAAAACATCAAAAAATTGTACCAAAGACACGCAAACGTAAAGTAAGAATTGAATCAGAAACAGAAATAGACAGTGATATAACCTATGCCGAATCTGATGACAGTCTATATAAACCAGAAACTTGCAATGATGAAAGCAATGAGGGTTGGGTGATCCAACAAACGGATAATACTGAAATGAGTATTCCAGGACCTTCTTTAGGTAATGTCCTTATTTCACCTATAATATTCTCCAATCATGCTGTGTACTGTTTTGTTAAATCAGTTTTTACATTTCAGACAAATCAATCGACGACAAATTTCGTGAGTTCGATGAAGTGAACACTCCTGTTGGATTATTGGAAGAAAAATTTAGTAAGTATACATACATTGCGTGTAACATAGGCTTGAAAAAAGAGTTTAAAAACTTAAGTGAGTTGTGTCCAAAAGTTTGACTCGTGTTGATAGGGTTTCGTTTAAGACGAATAGCCCCGATTTTGGTGGATCGATTTAATTGAATTTATTTATACCATTAAAGTAAAACAATTTATACCATTGTTTCACTTTAATCGATCCAGCAAAATCGGGGCTATTTGTCTTTAACAAAACCCTCTCAAGCTATTCAAACATGCACGTGCAATATCCGCAAATTAATTTTAAATCTTTAAAAAATACTTGATTACCTACACCTGACAATGATTTATTTTCTTTTGAGGGTGCTAGTGGACGCGAGATGTCTTAAAAAGTTTGACAAAGTGTGCAGGTATGTATGTATTTATAATAAACAATTTAATTGTTCCAGACCAAATAAAAAGAAATATAGTTCCAGAAACAATCACAAGCAATGCTCGCTGTAAATCTGATGAAAAACGACTTGAAGTTACGGAAAATATTAATTTTGACATAAAAAAATATACAGGGAATATTACACTTAAGCCTGTTGATTTTAAAACTAAAATGAACATACCCAGAAAACAAGAATCTAAGAGTAACACAGATTTTGGCGATAAAGAAGAATACTATAATTTGAACAAATTCCACGAAGGGAGCTGGGTTGTAGTCAAGCTTGGAATTTATTATTGTATTGCTAAAATAGTTGCAATTCAATGGAACATGTACAAGGTATTGGGCTTAAAAAAAATAAAGAAGAGACTTTTTGACTGGCGCGACATTGCAGAAGAGGATACGATAACAGAAACGCATATAATGTGTGAATTAGAAGAGCCCAAAGTTCATGATACAGGCGCACTAATATTTAATAATTTACCTGATTTTAATTATATTTAAAGTGTTCATACCTACATGTTGTATTTCGCATTGGATGGACATCTTGTTTTCTTTTCAGTTTTTTAAGCAGTTGGGTTTTTGGTTTTTTGAAAACAATTACTTTTGTTTTTTTAATAATTATTAGTTATAGTATAATATAAATTGGTACGAAATTTTGTTATTTCTTTATCGTAGGGATCATTATGTACAGACGGCAGCACGTCAGGTTACCCATGTGAACTACGAAAACAGCTTTTATTGTGTAGGGAATAGAGGCAGCCTCAAGGTCAAAGTGGGGTAGTCTGACGTGTGGCTGTGTGTACCTTGCGAGCGCTTACTCAGCGACAAAGAGCGCTTCGCGACTTGCCCGCTTGGTCGTTTAAAAATGAAAAATGGTAGGTAAGTATAAGAAAACTAAAAAATATTTTAAACACTTACCTTTAAATGATACCCCACTTCATAGGTTAGGTTAAAAAAATAATTATGACATCAAATTTTGGCGAAAAAATCCACCATTTGATTTTCATAATTAATTTTAGCCTAATGACACTTCTACAATAAAAAAAATCTAGCGACACCTCATATGTTAAAATCCACCTAGCCGTATGGACTGTTGGGCGTGAAAAAGAAATAGACATACACAAATACATACGCTCGAAAAATATATGTTTATATTTTAACCCTAACTCTGACGCAACATACAAGATATCTATATGAGTATACGTATACACATTATATTGGCCTAAATATCTTCCTTAGACTAAACACAAAAATATCATGTACATATTTGAATCCTATGTTTATTCCTGTACATCTGAATCATGACATGTCATAGGTACCTATTTGTTCATCATTAAAAAGTTACCTATGTGAACGCATCTTTGTGAGAAATGTGAGAAACGTTTTTGATTTTTGTGAGAAACGTGAGAAATGTTTCTCACAAGAGTCATATGAGAAATGTACATTTATTTTGGCTCAAACCCATAATATATCTTTACTAATAGCGAAGTCTGGGAAACCCCACGCAATTGGAGAGCAGCTTATCTTACCAGCCATTGCGGAGGTCCTTAACAATGTATTGCACAAACCCGCACATGATATTTTAAAGAGAATACCTTTGATCAATAACACCGTTCAGAGACGCATAGACGAGATGGGACGCGATGTGGAAAACATTTTATGCAAGTTCTTGCAGATAAACAGATTCTCTCTCCAGTTGGACGAGTCTACATTACCCGGCAATGAAGCTCTGTTGTGAAGACAAAGCTATTCCATGGAAGAACATTGTTTCTGTTGCGACAGATGGTGCACCGTCTATGGTTGGTCGTCATCGTGGTTTTATAGCTCACTTAAAGCGACAACTGCCTCATGTACTGGTCATTCATTGCGTGATTCACAGGCAGCATTTAGTAGCAAAAAAGCTGAGTCCTAGATTGCATAAGTCTTTACAATATGTAATAAATGCTATCAACAAGATTCGAAGCAATTCTTTGAACTCTCGGTTATTTGCTCAGCTATGTGAGGAAAACGACGAAGTCTTTACTCGATTACTTCTGCACACTGAAGTCGCTGGCTTTCAAGAGGCTCTTGCTTAGAAAGATTTGCAGCCATTTTTGAATCTGTGTTAGAGTTTTTACAAGAAAAAGATCCGAATTTGAAAGAAAATCTGAACAATTGTAAAACAGATATTTATTACTTGACTGATATCTTTGGAATGTTTAACAAAGTTAATTTGCAACTGCAGGGTGACGACCTTAACTTGATTAAAACAAAATCAATAATATCGGCCTTCGTGAGTAAACTAATTCTTTATAAACTAAATTTAGGCAGAAAAGAATATTCGCAGTTTCCGCATTTGTCAAAATTACCAAAAATGCTTCAAGATGATGACATTTTAATATATCACTCACTTGGACGCATTACACAAGGATTTTACGGAGAGGTTTGAGGATCTTTTAAATTTACAAATTTCTCAATGGATAATAAATCCGTACAATACCACAGCCATAGAAGAAGCCAATGTGATAATGCAAGAAACTCTTCTTGCATTATCACATTGGCTTCTTCTATGGTATTATTTGATGGTAATCAACTCTGATTACCATCAGCACAGACGAAGAGCTTAAGCAGAAGTTCAACCAAGGCTATCAGAAGTTCTGGTTGCAACGCAACATTGAAACATAGTATCCTACATTGTGGAACATTGCTGAAACATACCTTATCGCTTTTCCATCGTCATACCTAGCTGAAAAAAGCTTCAGTGTGGTAACAAACATTTTGAAGAAACAAAGAAACCGTTTGAAAATCAACGAACGTGGAGATTTAAGGCTGCAACTCACCAATATTGAACCGGATGTAGCTAGATTGGTAGATAGTCACCAGGTTCATCCATCACACTGAATGTTTTATTTTCTCTTTGCGAATTAATACTTATTTAAATATAATTTCCTACCTACTTAACCTTTAAGTAGTGACGTGGGTGTCTCACAGACGGCCTCGATGCAAAAAACAGTCCCGAGTCGTTAATTTTTTAAAGACGCTCCCGCCCCTCCCGCTAGCTTCGGGATTCGGTGGCGTGATTAGTCAGTCGAGTGCTCGCGCTCGTTGCAGCAACACCTGTGCTTGTACGACCGTTTGGTGTCCCTGAGACGTGAGGTCAGTATTTGCGTATATGATTTATTAGACGTCACCTCAGTATAAGTGTATTTATTTCTTGGTGTCTCTTATTCGTCACCTCATTGTATACGTTATAATTTTAGATGGATCAACCTGGACCTTCAGGAGCCAGTCGAAAGCGAAAGCGAGTAGCACTAAATACTTCGACAAATGAAAAGACCCTAAGTCAGTGGTTAGAGGCTGAGTTGGAGCAAGACTTCAGTGACGTGGACGACGAAGAAGTGGATCCAGATTTCTGTTTGCAAAGTGATCATGACTCAGCTTCAGAACAATCGGAGGATGAAGAAACTCAGGTGTCTCAACAACAAAGATCACCCAGCAGTTCAGTTGCGATGCAAGATTCGGGTCAACCTTCTATACCTCCACAAGATAATCTTCAAACAGAATCCCAAAGAAACCAAACATACTATATAGGTAAGAATGGTTTTAAATGGTCAAGCGATGAACCAGTGATGCGTAAGGCCCTCCGCACATGAAGCTACTCAAAAAGAACTAATTACAAACTCAAATTACTAACAAGTTGCTTCAGCGTCACCGCCCATACATTCTCATTGAGGTTCGCACACGACGCGACTAGTCACTAACCGGTTAGTAACGCGTTAGCAACTGATCGCGCATGACGCGTCGTGCCGGTCGCCACGCTACGGTTTACCAGAGTTTTCTAGATTTGTTGTGAAAATGAACGACCAAACATTAAATATAAAATTTGTTCAAGAAGTGGAAAAGCGTCCATGCTTATATAATTATAAACTATCAGATTACTCACGAAAGGATGTAACAGAAAGGGCATGGAGTGAAGTGGGAAAAATATTTAATTTGACAGGTAAGTAAGTATTTTTTAATTATTACAAAATATGATTCCATTGCCACGGTAATGCTGCATGTGGTGTAATAAAATAATTTGCCAGATAATCTCTGAGATTATAAGCTGAAGATAGTGGAGTTATTTGAAGATTTTGTGGAGCTGGTATTGATTCAGGAGTGAAGTCAGTTGTTTCAAATTGCTGTGGTTTGTACTGAATACCTTCTCTGCTACGTACGTAATTGTGCAATATACACGCAGATTTTACAATATTTGTAACTTTTTGAGGATCTCGACAACGTATAGGTCTGTCTAGAACACCAAATTTCTCAGCCATCATTCCAAATGTACATTCAACAGTCTTTCTTCCTCGACTCAGCCTATAATTAAATACTCTTTTTATATTATTCAAAGTTCGTTTTGGATATGGTCTCATCAGATAGCGTAATAATGGAAACGCCTCATCACCTACGAAATAGTAAGGAAATTCCTTATCGTCGTTTGGTAATCTTGAAGGTGCGGGAATATTAGCAGCGTTTTCTAGCCACTGTTTGATACCAGAAGCACGAAATATTCCACCATCACTATTTCTCCCAGCGTAGCCACATTCAATTAATGTAAATAGCCCGTCTGCATCACTACAGGCCATCAAGACGACAGAATGAAATGATTTGTAGTTAAAATTATTTGATCCCGAATTAGGGAATTTCTCTATTCGAATATGTTTCCCATCTAAAGAACCGATGCAGTTAGGCAAATTCCACAACAAACTATAGCGCTCTGATATATTCTTCCATTGGGTCACATTCGGGATTGGCATAAAAATATCTTTTAAAACATTCCAAATAATAATTGTAGTTTCAGCGATTATCTGTGCAACTGTATTGTCTCCTCTTGCAAAATAGTAGCTGATATTTACAAATGAATCTCCACTTGCCAAGTACCTACAAAATCAGACTAAATTTGTTAATTTTGTTTCAGAAAGCCAAGCTAAAGAAAAATGGAAAAATTTGCGAACTGTTTTCGTTCGGCACATAAAACCAGCTCCAAGTGGATCTTCCTCGAAAAATAAGAAATCGTATTATTTGGCCGATGCGATGCAATTTTCAATCCCATACATCAAAGTTCTGAAAAATACCGTATCAGGGAATGTTCCTCATCAAGCTATTAGGGAAGTGATGGAGCAAGAAGATAACGAAGAAGTAAATGAGTCGCAATCCATATTACAACAGAACATCCCATCACCATCTCAAAGCATGCAATCACCAGTCGAAAACACCCCATCACCATCCCAAAATATCCCATCACCCATGTCATGCCCTCTGCCTGTATCTTCTCCTATATCAAATCAACCACTGTCTCCCATGTCATGCCCTTCATCCAGATCAAATGCGCCCAGCACTGACATCCGCTCTAATCGTCGTAAAGGAAAACCAATTTCAACTGTCGATGACGGTATTATTGATTACTTCAAAGCCAGAAAGGCTAAACTTGAAAAAAAAGCTGAAGACACAGAGGATCCTAAACGGATGTTTTTGCTAAGCTTACTACCAGACATGAAAGCAATGTCCGACAGTCAAACGAGAACCTTCAAGCGAAGAGTGCTGGCCTTAGTGGATGAAATTTTAGAAGAATCTCCGAAACCTTTGGCACCACCACAACGAGCCACACCAGCATATTTTGATACACAAGGTGTCTCTCTTTCTACGCAAGAACTGCCTGTATCAAATGAACAGCAAGCCACACCAGCATACAATAATCACATTTTGTCGTATTATGAATCAGTACCGCTTCTACTTAATACAAATAGTGATTAAAAGTTCATTTAAGAATTTAATACTAAGTTATGTGATTGTGAATTACAAGTAAATAAATAAAAATCTTACCTCAAAGTTATTAAAATTCTTTCTTCTGCGCTCACGCACTCCCGCATGTTAGTATTTTTTTTATAAATGGCAGGAGATATTAATTGTACCAAATTTAAATAGCTATCTTTGGACATTCTATAGAATCCCACAAATTTATTATCTGTTTCTCGCAGCTCTTGTGCTGCAACTGACAATCTGCAGTTCACATTATTTCGAATATACGGGTGAATCCAAAACCTTCGAGGATTCCTTCGGCGTCTATTAAGATAATAATATAATACAATGTCGTCGTCATCCTCGCTCGCTCCACTCGACATGTTTCTTTTTTTTTTTTTCAAATATTTCCCCTTGTTAGCGTGCGCTTTCGTGAGAAAAAATAATAGAAATGACTAAAACCTTGCAACTTGAGTAGCGTCGTGTGCGAGTTACAGTTTGTAATTGGTTTGTAATTGTAATTACGGATTAGTTTCGTCTTTTCTGAGTAGCTTCATGTGCGGAGGGCCTAACTGTCGTTCACTAAGCCACAACATGGTTAACATACCTAGATCACAGCCTAGAGCATTCACTAACCTAGAAACCTTGTGGAGACATTTTATGGATGACGAAATAACTGACGAAATAATTGAATTTACCAACAAAAAACTTGCCCAGATTCGGGTAAAATATAAAAATCTGGAAAAACCTGAGCTTCGCAACACGGACGCAGAAGAAATGAAGGCTTTCTTCGGGCTATTATTTTACTCATCTGTCTTCAAATCAAACCATGAGAATGCCAAATATATCTTCGCTACAGATGGTTCAGGCCGAGAGATATTTCGTGCAGTTATGTCCCAGTATAGATTTCTTACACTTTTGAACTGCATTCGCTTTGACGATGTAGAAACCAGACCACAACGACTAGAGACTGACAAATTGGCAGCTATTTCGGATATATTTGACAAGTTCATATCTAATTGCAAAAGAGTTTATGTACCTGGTGCTTACTTATGCGTAGATGAAATGCTGGTTCCGTTTAGAGGCCGATGCAAGTTCATAATTTACATGCCCAAAAAACCAGCAAAATACGGACTAAAAATTTTGTTGGTTTGTGATGCTGAGACATTTTATGTCTATAATGCTTATATCTACTGTGGCAAGCAATCCGACGGTTTAGGTTTACCAGAAGATGAAAAAAAGTTTGCATTTCCTACACAGTCTGTTCTGCGACTTTGTAAAGACTTTGAGAACACCAATCGTAACATCACTGCTGACAACTGGTTCAGCTCATATGAGCTAATGGAGCAACTAAAACAGAGAGGTCTGACTTATGTTGGAACTCTAAAAAAAAATAAACGTCACATTCCACCAGAATTTCAAGCGTCCAAAACAAGAGAACCAGAAACAGCATTGCATGGATTTACAAAAGACTTTACGTTGGTTTCCTATGTTCCCAAAAAATCTAAAGCAGTTTTACTGATTTCGTCCATGCATCATACGTCCGAAATTGATCCTGATACGAAGAAACCGGTCATCATAATGGAGTATAATAAGACAAAGGGTGGGGTTGATGAAGTGGACAAAAAATGTTCAAACTATTCCTGTAGCCGCCGCACTCGCAGATGGCCTTTAGCAATTTTTTTCAGATTGCTAGACTTGAGCGGAGTGAATGCTTTTGTGCTATATAGGCAGTGTGCTGACGTATCAGATAATATATCAAGAGGACGGTTCTTACAGAATCTTGCCCGAGAATTAGTTGTGCCACATTTAAAACGAAGAGCCTACAATGACCGTCTTCCAAGAGAGCTAAGACTGACAATAAAACGGATTCTTGGCGAAGATTTACCGCCAGAACCTAGCCCCATTGAAGCAGGTGTTGGTGAAAATGTCAAAAAGACATGTAAGGTATGTCCAGCAAGGTTGAAGCGACGCACAAAATACAAATGCGTTGCATGTCATAAGCCTATATGCTTGGGCTGTTCCAAAACAATCTGCAGCGACTGCACTGATTGAGACTGAATTTTGAAGACTAATTGTTTCATAGTGCCTTTTTTGCTTTAGTAAGTAACTTGCAGAAGTAAGAAATTTTATTTTTGATTAGGAAATAAGTCTATTTGTTTATTTTATAACACTTAAGAAGTGAATCTTTTAAAGAATGTGATTTTGTCGTAACTTTTGCCAAATGTCCTAATAAATGTTGATTAATACTTGAATCGAGTTTAATTTTAGTCTAAAGCAATAAGAAGAAGATTTTTATTATAATCATATACAAAAAAATATATAATAATAATTAAGTTCATACTTATGACCTTAATTGCGTAGACGTCACGTCACGTCACGTCACCATTTATGAGTCATCCAAATCACTACCTAAAGGTTAAGATTCTTTAAGTACTTAATTTGTAATAATCATTATAAATTAAACTTGATATTTACTGAATTGTATGTCTTTTTATTTTGTCAAATTTTGATGAGAAAATGAAGTCAACTTTACTCACTTAACCAAGTGCAAAGTCTTCCAATTGGTACCTTAGTACCTAGGTATTTTGTATCAATAGAAAAAAACTAAAGATAGGCCCCCTTATTATTGCTAATTCTCACTCTGTCTTCTTCTATTGACCTAAGTCAGAATGAAAAATAACATTCTGTGCCAGCTGTTTTAAGTTAGCGGACCATTATGAATAAGGGGGTTGATCTTAAAAGTAGGTAATTTGGCCATGGGGTTCTGAGGTAACAGAGGTTCATTTTGGAAAAGGGGTCACTTGTCCAAAATAGTTTGGGGATATCTGTTCTAGACGGATTTCAATGAAACTTTTTGTCGTAGCTATTAAACCTGGACCGCGCTAATAAGGTATAATTTATTTTGAAAACTCTAACACCTGATGCAGAAACATAAAGCCTGATGCAGAATAATATTGATATCGATGGTAAAGTTTTAAGGAAAACTCAAGTTGTAACGTTTTCGGGAATAGAAATTGACGAATTATATAATGTAAGCCTTATGTAAACAATGTTTAATAGATTAAGCAGCATTTCTTATGCTCTGCATAAGCTAGTATTATCAGCATGAAAAAATGCAGTCTTTATAGCCTCGTTATGGGTATGTGGAATCTGTGCTCCGGTATGGCTTGTTGATTTAAGGCAACAGCACAGATAATAATAGAGCATTTGTTGTCCAAAAAAAATATTATACGACCTATCTGTAGAGTGCCTCTGTATGAACCACGTCGTCCTCTATTTAGATATCTAAATGTACAACCTCTTCCATGTTTATATATTTTTGAGGTCGCAAAGTTTGTTAGAGTTAACCAGTTGCAAAAGATATATTTATAAGAAACTCGCGAAACCCATATCGCCTTGAACACGAAGTATACCACCAAGAACAACCCATAAGCAAATTAAAAAGGGACTTATGTAAATGCCTATTGGAGCACTTCCTGTACTCTGTCAAGGAATTTTTAGAGTTTAAGGTAGCATAAGATTAACACAGAACAAATTTGCATGCCTGTTAACACTGGCTGAACATGTGTGAGCCCACTGTGTGATGATTATTTTAACATCTATCATTGTGACCCTGTTTTGAGCAAATAAATATTCTATTCTATTCTGTCATTTTTCTTTTGCGTGTTGTCGTCATCCTTGCTGGCAAGAAGTGATCGAGCAGCATGACAACTACAAACAGAGGCCCGTTTGAATTTCACAAGCCACAATTGAGCTGTCATATTTAACCCGACAGACACACAAGCATGTTGCTTTTTTCCAGAGTGTAGCTCATCACAAAGGTTTGCAATACCAATATGGCTGAGATTAAATTTATTTAAAGATCTCAACTTTTATGTACTACCGAACTGTAGAATTTGTGGATTCCATTTGCAAAATGATTACTGGCAGCTTATTAAACCCAATGCTTAGCCGATTCTTTTATTTACTGCTACACATTTATGTTATCGCTGCATAGTAAGTTTCAGTCACTTGCTTACACGCCATCACTGCGTTCGCGTCGCAGTGGTTACTTTCCATTATTATTTTTCTATCTCGGTTTAATCAGTCCTATTAATTATTTCCTTCAAAGTTACTCCTGTTAATTGGTCAAATAAAGAAGTCTGATTGGTAATGTATCCAGAAGTATCGTGTTGGTTGCTCATTAATTGTTAAGAGCTTGATGTTGTGACTAAGTGGATTACAAAATAAATGTACAGTTAACTAACGTTGTTCGTTTCTATTATCAGGAGTGGGATATCTGCGCCCGCATTATGCCCCGTGGACGGAGTCGAAAGCGTAAGTCGAGGTCCAGCAGGGCGGTATCGTCGAGCTCCAGTTCGTCTACAATGAGCTCGAGCAGTACCAGTGACCGTGACCGTCGAAAGAGAAGGAGAAAGCGCCGCCAGGAATCCCCAGCCGTGAGTCATAGCGTTCTATTGTCATCAGTGATTCCCGACTTCGATCCGTTGGTAGATAATATAGATATGTGGTTGAATGTGATAGAAGCTAATGCTCGGGCTTTTAAGTGGTCTGATGATATGGTCAAGTACCAGGCTTTGCAAAAGTTTCGCAGTACGGCGAAAACTTGGCTTGATTCTTTCCAAAAAAATGGAACTAGGTGGACCACGTGGAAGTGGAAACAATGGCGTGATACATTGTCAGATACATTTCAAATTAAATGGAACATGTTTGCCTTGCTTAAACAGTTAATTAACGCGAAACCCGAACCAAATCATTCGTTATATGATTTTTTTTTCCAACAAAAGGGGAAAATTGATAGATTACAATTAGATTTCAAGGAACAAGATAATATTTCGGTAATAGTAGGGTCAATCGGTGATCCAAATATTACTACAGCGGCAGAGGCGGGTAATTTCTAATTTTGTGACGACCTAGCTTCTTTCTTACATAGTAAAAATTATACGATGGAGAAAAAGATCCAGTCAAAATTTATTTCTGCACCTAAGCAAAATTACAAACAGATACCAGGCAATTCCGAACAAAAACAAAATGTAGGTAGACTGGAAAACCCGAATGTACGAAATAATTTGTCGTGTTTTCGATGTGGTGAGTCAGGCCACAAGCGAAATGAATGCAATTTGAATTATAACGTTAAATGCCATTCTTGCAGCAAGCTTGGCCACGTAGAAGCAGCTTGTAAATCAAAATTAAAAACTAAACCGGAAAACAAAGTAGAAGTAAAAAAAATAATTGAAAGTGGGTCAAAACAAAAATTCTGTAAAAAGTTGTCGTAAACGGAGTTGAATGTGAGGCTTTCTTTGATATGGGTAGCGACTGCTCGTTGATAACGGACAGTTTAGTGAAACAATTGAAATTGCATCCATTTCGTTTAAATACCTCAATATCCTTAGTGGGATTTACGAATAATTCCTCTATCCAAGTTAATGAAGCGGTCGCTGTTACATTACAGTCAATGACACGTTAGCGTACGGTCTATAACTTGAAAATTAAGCATCTAGGTAAGGCAAGGGTGTTATTTTCGTAATCAGTGATAAAGATTCTATAGTGCATAGGGGTCAGGCGCATTTCCGAAAATTTCCACCTGTTTTGTATGCGCCGCCTTCAAAGTGATATTAATATGCGTCAAAGCAGCAGGTAACATGAATTGCTGGGGCCGCAGCATCAGCATCCAAGCTGGGGCCGAATGCCCAGAGTCCTACAGCTCACGTTCTCACAGAACGACACCTAGAAGGCCTAGAACAAACATACTTCTTGTTGCATTATCTGCTTTGTTGACATGCAGCGGTCACCTGCATCAGCTCATAGGCCATACACCGCTTTGCAACTTTTGCATAATGCGAGCATAACGTTGCACTGCAGCGCAGCATTCATAGCGGGCACTCACAAGAGCCACTGGTGCTATAATTGAAGTTCTTTATTCAACAGGAGTACTAAAGTAGGATGATGCCTAAATATTCGCAACGTGTACCTAAATATTGGCTGACGTGGTCGCATAAATTCAATTGCCCAAGCTCGGTTATTTATAACGGGAAAACCTAATTAATTTTGTGGCAGCATTGTTATTTATACCTAGGATCTTTCACGTACCAAACTTGGTTGTTTACGATGAATCCGCCCCATTATCGATAAGTTACTTTGAAAAGCCAATTCTTTAAATAACTACTACACAGTAGTAGATAACATTATCAGTGTTGATTTTCGGCCAGCCACAAGACCGCTATAAAAAAAAACAGTGGACAGTGACTGCTCATCACTTAAAGTGCAACACTTAAGTAACAAACATAAACAAAAGGCCCCAGAGCCGCAGAACTTTATCCGGTCGCAATGGCGTTACAGAAGAAAAATAAATCACAGGAAGGAAAGAAAAGTTTTACAGTAGATGACTTCACGAAACGTGGGTTCCGTCGACCGTGTGGGGCCCCCTTTAACGTCAACCAATATTTGAATTTTGATCATGAGTATCGCCGGTTTCTTCTGTCCATGAACAAAATTAAAGTAACTTTCTTCAACGGCAAATCCTTCCAAGTGCTCTACAACTTCGATGCCACAAGAACGGAGGAAGATCGCCTGCTCATCAACTGGGATACCCTGACACCTCTATTCGGAGAAGTAACCCCAGCGGGGTTCAGAAGTTTCGTCAGACTCTCGAAAATAGCGACGTTCGTCGGAAGGCGCATCCATCTCGACCAGTGCGAAGTCGGCTTACACAACTCCTGTTTCTGTGAAATAATGCCGAGAGATGACCTGGAAATTTTTTGGGACTCGTGCAGTGATCGACACTTCCATCATTTCTGTTCAATGCACGTACGCTCGTGGTTGTATCTGTATCTAGATCCGAAGATTTTATTCCAAGAATCGGAACAGCTGTTCTACGAGACCGTCTGGCGGGTACACTCGAGCAATCCAGATATCTTGAAGTATTATTCAACAGGAAACCGCAAGGATATAGCGATTTTACTTGATTCGGCAAGCTCCTTTGGTTATTCCAGCTTTTGCACAATAAATCGAGTGATATGTTTATGAATATAGTGATAAATAAGTATTTAATTAAATTAAGTTATCAAGTATGTATACTTTTTTGTGTATTCCTTTAAAGTACAGGATGACTGGAAGTAGTTGAGGAAATGTATAAGCACCATTTTCTGCAATATGGTATTGGTATATGGTACTGCAGCATAGGTATCACACTGCAGCCGTCATCCTTTTTTTCCGTTTTCATGGGTTACGAATGTAACATGGTAACAACTAGGAATGCACAGCTTCGCTGACTTGCAGTGGTCAGCCGCGTTTGCTGGAGCATACATCACGTTGTCACTTTTGCATAATGTAAGCATAACCGCAGGGGCGTAGCTACCGCCGTATTTGCCGTATCAATTATACGGGGCCCCCGGGCCACGGGGGCCCCCAAAGTGTGTAAGGAAAAAGAATAAAAACTTTCTAATTTATTTTATTTTACAAATGACAAAATTCTATAAAGCAATTCCTTTTTTTCCCGCCTTAAGCGTGCGTTCAAAAGTTGGCAACACTACATCGTTATGGCGGGCTGCGGGACTTCCCCGTTTTACTTACTTCATCTTCAACTCAGCGGGGAATCCCCGGGAATCCTTCATCGATATCGCGATGTACGTGTACGTTGTTGTACTTTGCATTGGATGTTAAACCACGGAGTGCAGTGCACTGTTTATTTACGCGCTTTATATAAATGTGCATTACATTGTAATTCAGTACAAACAATATTGTTCTTCTGGTTTAGCAGTATTAGTAACGATTTGTAAAAGAAATGAGTGAAAGGAAAAGAGATTATCCCAGCGGCGCTGAGAAAAGAAAAATTAAACAGAAAAGGGACGAGGTTATAAAAAAAGTGCCCAAAATTTCTTCATTTTTTCAGAGACAAGATACTGTGAGTGATTTAGATTGGAAAGGTAAGTACTACACTACTACCCAACCCATTTATTAGGGGCCCGTAGTGATAAACAAGGAAATCTTTTAATTTCGGTCTGTCCATCTGTCCGTCACAAAAAGTTGTCTCCCCCCTCGATTTTCACAATTATACTGTTTTTAGGGTTCCGTGCCTTGATTAAAAAAAACAAAATTCTAACTTATCTATAGGATCGATTTGTTTTGTTGTTTGTTTATCAGTCCGTATCGTATCGTTAATTGCGTGTTGAGAACTTCAGATGTGCAGACTCGCTTTCGGGTTCTCGTTTTGTATGGCCACTACACTACGCGCTGCGTTTAAATAGCACGCAGGTGTATAGTAATGCACGGACGGGCTGCAGGTGATTTTGTATCTACTAATAGGTACGAGCACAATCCGCGTAGAATCTGTGTGCGTCTGAACTGAACACTCTCTAACTGTGACCCTTAGTAACGTTATTTATTTATATGTAACTGTTTTTAGTTTAGTATCAAAGCATTCGTATTTATTTTTTAACAATTACTCGTTTATTTTTAGATTCTTCTGAAGCATGTTCTTCGTCACATATCCATCCGGAAATAGAAGAAAGCCAAGCACATACTTTATCGGATGTCCATCCAGAAATCGAGGAACCCCAAGTCAACGATTCTGATATATCTGCAGATAATGCAGATTGTAATATAATTTCATCAGATAGAGGAAATTTTGGTGACAATTTAACTGAATGCGAACGAAAAATAATTTTTAAATTGGGTCCATTTAAACCACAAGGACCATTTCCAAAAGTTTCAGAAAATAACCGACCTTTTTCAGCTTATTATTATTCATATTTCAATCAGGCAGGCATAAAAATTATAAGACCATGGTTATGTTATTCTAACGTTTTAAACAAACCGTACTGTCACTTCTGTTGGTTATTAGCAGATCGTCAAAACAAATCGTACTCCTCTGCTTGGGTTAACGGTGTTTCGGTTAGAAGCAATTTCACAAAAACTATTCTTGACCATGAAAAGTCACAGCAGCATATTAGTGCCTCACTCTCTTATAATAATTGGTTGCAAGGAAATACCATCGATACTCTATTGAAAAGTGAAATCGATAGTAAAATTACATTCTGGAGAGATGTACTGCATCGTATAATTAATGTTATAATTACTTTAGTATCTTGTAATCTACCTTTGAGGGGGCATGATTCTGACTCTGGCAATTTTATGGCAATTTCACGTCTGCTATCTAACTATGATGCAACTTTAAAAGAACTTTTTCTAAAACCGAAAGGTGAAATAAATTATTTAAGCCCTACGATTCAAAACGAAATTATTAGTTTGCTTGGTACTAACGTTAGGAACAGTATTATCTCAGAAATTAAAAAAGCTCCATTTCTGACAATAATTCTGGATACAACACAAGACTTGTCAAAAATTGACCAACTATCTGTAGTTTTTCGATATATCTCGGTTACAGAAAATGATGATAATGTGCCTAAAGAAATAAAAATCTGTGAGTCCTTTTTAGGATTCATAGCAGTAACCGATTGCAGTGCTGCAGGTCTGAAAACTGTCATTTTAAATTTGACTAAAGAATATGGAATTGATTTGAGTAAATGTAGAGGACAGGGATACGATGGAGCAAATGTTATGTCGGGTGTGTATGGAGGATTACAAACCCTAATAAAAGAGCATGCTCCAAATGCCGATTATGTTCATTGTGCTGCGCACGCTTTAAACTTGGTTTTGAACGATGCTGCGAGACATGTTCGTGAAGTATCGACTTTTTTCGATAATTTAGAAAAAATATATACTTTTTTTGGCAATAGTATAAAACGCTGGGCTATGCTAAATGACGATTCATCTGAAAAATATTTGATTACCCTTAAAAAGGTATGTCCTACCAGATGGTCTTCTAGGAACGACGCTTTATTAGCAGTAAAGAAAAATTTTTTACTAATCATGAAAACTTTGTACCAACTAAATTTAATTTCAAATAAAAAAGATGAACGTGAAGAATGTAAAAGTATAATTAATATTTTAGACAGTTTTGATTTCTTAGTGCTCGTTACATTTTTTTCTTCACTATTTGAAATTATTAATCCTGTTTCTAAAGCTCTACAGCATGAAAATAATGACTTACAGAAATCTAGTATTTTATTAAGTAATCTTTTAAATAGACTGTGCCAATTAAGAAATCAGAATTCATTTAATAGTTTGCTAAATGAATCCAAAGATTTAGCAAAAAAGTGGGGGGTAACAACTGTTTTTAAAAACAGTAGGCGAAAGATAACGAAGCGTTTTTTTGATGAGTTATCACAAGATGAGAGAATTTCCGACCCGGAATCCTATTTCAAAGTCAATGTATACTATTGCTGTTTAGATATATTAATTTCTCAAACTAAAGCAAGATTTCAGAGCCTTTGCAACCTGAGTAGTATATTCGAAATATTACAACCGGAGAAACTCCTATCTTCTTCAAGCGAAGAGATATTAAACGCTTCCGGAAAACTGTCTGCTAAATACAGTAAAGACATCTCACTTAATCTTTGTGACCAATTAAAGGCTCTAAAAACATGCTTAAATTCTGAAATTAAAAAAATTTATTCCATTAAAGAACTCATTGAATTATTGCTAGTAAAATTCAATAGTCTTGCATCCAGTTTTCCCGAGGTAATCACAGCATGCTTTTTATTCTTGACCCTTCCAGTTACAACCGCAACGGCAGAAAGAAGTTTTTCAAAATTAAAACTAATAAAAAATTACTTAAGAACTTCGATGGGACAAGAACGGCTGTCAGACATCTCACTATTGTCCATAGAGGCAGAAACTTTAGAAAAACTAAAATCATCATCAGCCATAAATGATTTAATAAATCAGTTTGCCGATAAAAAGGCAAGGAGAGTGAATATTTAAAATTCGATTTTTATTTGTAAAATGGGTAAATTATGTGATAAATAAATATTACTTCTCACAATATTTTTTTTCTTTTGTGAAAAATCTTTACCTCCATATAAGGGCCTCCAAAAAAAATTTTATACGGGGCCCCGACAAGGCACGCTACGCCACTGCATAACCGCTAAAGTGCAGTGCAGTATGTCCAGCGGGCATTGTCAACAGCCACTACTATTATCGCGCTTATCACGCACACAATGCCGTATGTGCTTAATAGGTATTTGGAGGAGGTTCGGCGACGACGTTATCTTGGCCTGTCACATGACGAATGTCGGTAATGAATTCGCTGATGAATTGCAGTTGGCGTGCTCGGCGCGGTAGCTCGGATGGCGATGGCGACTTGTGTAGTACGTAGGTAAGCGGCTTGTGATCGGTGAAAATTATGGTTTCTCTTCCTTCAAACATTTTTCTGAAGTGCTTGACTGCCATATAAATAGCTAGTAGTTCACGGTCGAATGTACTGTACTTCTGTTGTGCGTCGGAGAATTTCTTCGAGAAGTGGCCGAGTGGCTGCCCTCTGTTGATAATTCGTTGTTGGAGGACGGCTCCAGCTGCTTTGTCGGAGGCATCTGAGAATATCGCCAATGTTCCATGGTGGGACGGGTGGGCGAGTAAAGCTGCCTTTCGAATGCTGGCTTTACAGGCTTCAGAATGCAGATGTTGATTGGTCGTCCCACTTTATTTCCGTTTTGTCTTTCTTCTTCGAATTATGTAGGTAATTGCTGAGCGGGGCTTGAATGGTAGCGGCGTTAGGTATGTTCTCTCGGTAAAAGTTGAGCATGCCGAGGAATCGTCGTAGCTCTTCGATCGTCTTCGGTTTCGGAAAATCGGCGATTGCGTTGATTTTCTCTTGTGGCGGCTTGATTCCGTGCTTCGAGACGTGGTACCCGAGGAAATTGACTTCGCCATTGCCAAACACGCATTTCGAAGGGTTGATAGAGATACCGTATTCTTCTAGTCGTTGTAGGACTGTTCGAAGGTGTTTACGGTGCTCATCTTCGGTTCGGGAAGCGATGAGGAGATCGTCGACAAATGGAAAGACGTAATCCAGCCCTCGCAGTACTTCGTGGACGAACCGCTGAAATGTTTGCCCGGCGTTGCGGAGGCCGGGGCACATGCGTGGGAACTCGAAAAATCCGAACGGCGTTATTATTGCTGTTTTTTCGATGTCTTCTTCCTTGATTGGTAATTGTTGATAAGCTCGGTTCAAATCGAGCGTAGAAAAGACTTGACAACCGGCGAGATGGTATGTAAAATCTTTGATGCGTGGTATCGGGTAGCGGTCGGGTTTCGTAATACTGTTTAGGCGTCGGTAGTCGCCGCAAACTCGCAGATCACCGTTTTTCTTCGGTACGATGTGTAAAGGTGATGCCCACGGGCTCTTGCTCGGCCGACACAATCCTTGATCGATCATATTTTGGAATTCGTTTTTGACTCGATCGTAACGATTGTGAGGTTATAGGGCGGGCTCTGCAGTACAACGGTGGTCCGGATGTCTCGATGAAATGTTCCACGTTGTGTTTGGGATTGAGTTTAATCGAAGTGATGCGAGTGATTCCAGGGAAATCTGCTAGTATGCTGTGGTAGTACTGTTGCAGGTCGATGCTCCGAACTGTAGGTATTTTCGTGTGACAAACTGGTGCGTTGACTGCTAGGTTTGTGACGTCGTCAATTAGACGGCGGTTCTTGAGGTCTACAATCAGTCGGTGATGTTGAAGAAAATCGGCTCCAATTATTGGTCTGCTGACGTCGGCGATGATAAATTTCCAGCGGTAAGGTCGGCGTAGGCGTAAATCTAGATCCAACGTCGTTTCGCCGTAGGTAGGTATCGCGGAGTTGTTGGCTGCGTAGAGTGTGAATGCCAGCGGTTGCGGTCGTGTTCCTTTCCTCTTCGGTATGACGGATATATTTGCACCCGTATCTACTAAAAAGGTGAGTTTCGACTTTCTGTCGGTAACGAATAGGCGGTGTGCTGTACTTTAAAACACTGGTTTCCGCCACAGCCAGTGTTTGTTTTAGTTTTCCGCTTTCTGTGCGGTGAATGAGCATGGCGACGTGCAGCGTCTGGCGCGATCTCCAAATCGGCGATGGTAGTAGCAGATTGGGCGATGCGGCGAGTGCGGCCGGGGTGGCGAGCGGGACGGTGGTCTGTAGCGCTGGTGCGACGGGCTTCGCTGTCTTGAGCGCTGGAAGTGGCCGCGTGCCGATTGATGCGCTCGTCCTTGCTTTAGTTCCGCGACCTCCATACTAAGCTTCCGAATTTCTTCGAGCAGGGTTTGATCGTGGGTTTTGTCTTGAGCTTGAGACGCAAGTGTTGAGGACACGGCGGACACTTCGGGCGACTGTTGTAACACGTTGTCGGCGAGGTTCGCTAAGTCGACTAGTTTTGCGGTTTTGTTGATATTTTCACTGACGGCGATTGCAGAGCGAACGGTAGATGGTAGATTTTTCTTCCACAGATGCTGCAGCACTGGTTCGGAGAGCTTTCCTCGGCTGAGCATTTTCATGTGGCGTAGCAGCTGGCTGGGTGTGCGATCGCCTAACTCCACTTCGTTAAGCAGCTTCTCGAGTTTCCGCTCGTCGCTCTCTTCGTATACGCTGATGAGACGACTTTTCAACGCGTCGTAAAATTCGGCGTCGTCGTTAGGTGGGTCGTAAATAATGTCGCACACTTGTTCCAGCTCTGGTTTGCCGAGTTGCGCGATGATCATGTCCACCAGCTGCCGTTTTCCTTTTTTCTGGTCCGCTATGACCGACTCAAATCTGTAGAACCATAGTCGCGGGGTGTCGCGCCAAAACTGTGGGAGGCGCAGCGAGAGAGCGATGCCTGCAACTTCTTGCTGATCCCGTTGTGAGTCTTGAGTCGCCATAGTTCCCGGTGCTAAGCTGTGTTCTTGCTTCTTGAACGTCGGTGGTCACCACTTTGGAGGTCTTGAGGTTACAATGAGTTAAACTCAGTAGACAAGTGTAGAATGGATATATTTGCAGAAAATGTGCCTAACTATATTTACAAATATGTACTACCTAAGCTTGCGTGTCTGATCTAGCAAATTTGCTTTGACCAATCGGAAAGCCCGACGCGAGGTAGCTCCCCACTCCTACCGAACGCGCGTGGTGCCGCTATAAATAAGCGACACAGACGGGCGCTCGCCCAGATTCTCCGTTTGGGCTCCGGTGCGCACACTCGTGTCGCACGCTGCCCGCTCGCCCTCGCATTTTTTACGAATGTTGTGCTGTGTGGTGTTCACTTCGCGTTGCGAGCCCGCTTCCCGTCGAACGGAACTCCAGGTACGTTCGTTCAGAGACGTAGTTTCTTGTTACCGATTCGTCGGTAACATAAAGCAACGTCTCTACCGCGTTTGAGCTGGTGGTTACTTAACGGTGACAACTAAGCCAGCTAGTGTTGCCCCGGTGCGCTGTTAAGGCCCCTCAGGCCTTAACGAAACCGGACGTCCCGATCCCATTACACTTGGGCCTGCCCAAGGGTGACGGATAGCGGTTATATCCAATAGGGATAACCGCTCCACCGACCCCCCCCCCCCCCCCCCCCCCCCTGCCTCGCGCAGGGAGGACCTCTCTCCCTCTCTCGTCTTCAACGATAGTATTATTAGTATTGCTAGCACTCAGTCCCCTACTCATCCCTCTCGCCTTAGAATGGCGCCGGTCACCGTGGAGCAATTCGCTGCACAGGCGGCCGAGCTCCTTCTGAAAGCCAACTTAGGCCAGGACAATTACATCGTCCGTAATTACCTGGCTGCAATGGGGAGTGCCCCTCAGGCCCCCCTGTGACCCCTCCGAAGCGAACATGGAGTTCGAGGACTCCGTGTCGCAGTTCTCGGCGCCGATCTCTCGCAAGAGGGCGGCGTCCGTGTCCGACCGCGCCTCTTCGTGCTCGGGCACCGTGACGGGACCCCGTTCCCTCACGACATCACTCCCACCCCTTACGAGCGAACTGGACGAGTTTGAGCTCGTCCCTAAAACCAAGCGGCATCGCAAGCGCGCCGTCCGTTTGGAGTCCGAGGCCCCGTCCTCGGTAGCCGCGCCCGCCCCCCGACCCCCGCCCCGAGCACTGCTGCCGCCCGCACGGGCGCGCCGACTGGCGTCAAACTAGTCGCGCGCTTCTCTCCGCCCGCCCCGCCTAAGGCCAAGCCTCCCCCGCCCATTTTCCTTAGGGAAAAATCCAAATGGGAGTTAGTCTCCCGTCTCTGCGCGGAACAGCGCATCCGCTACACCCGGGTGTAGCCGTCAAGATCGACGTAGCGTCGACCGACGATTTCAGGAGCCTTACCAGGTTCCTCGCCCTCAACAAAGTAGGGTACCACACCTACGCCCTCCCTGAGGAGCGTAAGGTGCGTGCGGTACTCCGCGGAGTGCCGCACGAACTCTCAAATGAGGCCATCTTAGATGACCTCAAAGCCCAAAATTTCCCCGCCGAGGCTGTACATAAGATGTACACCTTGCCGCTCCGGCAAGGTGTTCCCCCTGGCTCTGGTGGTGCTCTCCAACAGCACCGATGCCAGGGCCATATTCCGAGGAGGGTTCACAGTCTGTAGGCTCTCCAGAATCAAAGTCGAGCCCCCGCACAAACGCGGTTCCCCCGGGCAGTGTCATCGCTGCCAGCTGTATGGCCATGCATCGGCGTACGCGCGACTCAACCACCCCTCCCTTCTGCTGCAACTGTGGCCAATCTGGCCACACTGCAAACTACAGGGGTTGCCCGCGCGCCCCTCGCCCCTGCACTTCCGCACCGAAGCCCGCTAAGGGCAAAGGTGCGAAGCCCCACCCTCACCCTCAAATACCGAAGCCCGCTAAGGGCAAAGGTGAAAGGCCGCCGCCGCCTTCAGCGTCAGCTACCCACTTTCCCCCCCTCAAGGCCAAAGGCACCCCCCTTGGCGCAGCTCCAGCTGCAGCCTGGGGTCCACCTAAGGCCCCGGGGCCAAAGGCTCCCCCCACCACCACCTCCCCTAAGGCCGTTAGCCAGTCCCAGCCCTCTTCTTGGGCGGAGGATTTACGGTACATCTCCTCCATCCTAGCGTCCGTCAATATTGACGAAATCCCCATCCTGGCGCACAAACTGCGCACCGCGTCGTCTCAGTTCGAGCGTGTAGACGCTCTTGCCGAGCACTTCACGCTACTTCAAGCTCTGAAGTAATGACCCAGGCGCCTCACGCCACACCCACCATTCCCGCCAACGTCGGCACCGGTCGCGTAAAGCCGGCCGGGGTTTCGCTTGTTTCGTTCAATGTGCGCAGCCTACGCACCAACATCCCCGAACTCAGGAAGTTCGTTAGTAGCAGGGAACTCGATATACTTCTCCTCCAGGAGACGTGGCTTAAGCCATCGATCCGGAGGGGTATGTTGATCCCTGGATTCTCCCTTGTTAGGAATGACAGGACTGCCGCCGTCGCGCGTGTTAAGGTTGAGCACCCCTTACAACTATCATTCGTCAGCACCAAGTCATCATAATCAACGAACATCATAAGCTATATAATATTGTCAACACTGCACTATTTTAGGTATAAATAACACTGTATTTTAGATTTAAGTTAGTATTGTTTTAATAAACGAAGTGTAAACTCTGCCTGATTAATAAATTATTTTTATTAATTACTCCGCCGCCCCTAACTTAATTGGCGCAGCCGGTAGGATTTCAACAGTTGAATATATTCATCAACCGTTTCTACGGTTAAGTTGAAACCACCGAACAAATAAATACATTAAGAAGAGGCGAACGTAGTACCTGAGAAGTCAAGCAACGACGTCACGGGAACCAGAACCAGGACCAGGACCAAGCAACGGACCAGGACCAGGCCAGGAGAAGACCAGGACCAGAGGACACTTCGGCAAACAAGCAATATTCCGAAAGGACATGGGAGCGACGGGATTGTGAGTATACCTTTTCACCATTCCTTGTCTTTCCGCACTTCCTTCCGTTCATAATACTTATACGTGTTGTTAGGAATTAGAAAACGTCATAACAAAAGCGTATAGGTAGGCTGTTATTTGAGAATCCACATTTTCTTGAATAACAATTTAGTTTGGTATTATTAGTAGTAGATTTTACAAGTCTTTAGTTTTTGATAGGTAAATTTTTCTCATCGTTCAAGATGGATAATATTGTGAGAGTACCCATGGAAATGGTCAAGATTATTCCAGAATTCGATGGGGACACTAGATTATTACCACTTTTTGTAAAGAAATGCGAATACATCCTAAACAGTTTCCAAGGGGGAAACCTACAAAATGAGTACTTGTTTCATGTTATAACTAGTAGGCTCTCGGGGGAAGCAGCTAAACTAGTTGGGGAACGAGAAAGCATTGATACATGGGATGAGTTAAAACGTTTATTGGGCCAAAACTTCGGTGATCCAAGGTCCGAAGATTGTTTGGCCATGGAATTGGAAGCATTAAAACGAAATAGAAACGAAAGTTATTGCGATCTTTGCCATAGAATCCAACATTTGAGAAGTATACTATTCGCGAAAATCAACGAAACCATCAATGATGTGAATTTACGCCAAGCGAAACACCACATTTACGATCATATGTCGCTGAATGTTTTTCTTTTCAATTTGCCGGCTTACTTAGTTAGGCTAGTACGCTTGCGAAATGTTACTACTCTGGAGGATGCCTTGAAAGTGGTATTGGAGGAACAAAACTTCCAAACAGTATACGATGCGAAGAACGGTCCGCGAATCGATTCAAACAGGAATGGACCCAATAACAGTTCAAGTAGCAATCAACCAGTAAGGTCAAATCAGTCCGCCCAATATAACCCTCCACGGTACGACAATTCACAACGAGTATCAGGTGCACCAAATAATGCATTTAATTACATGCAAAACAGTGCGCAGAACTCGCCAAACAATTCATTCCAATTTAGATATAATAGACAACAGCAGGCTAATAATAGATTAAATGAAAACACTTTTAATAATTCGCCGCGTGTTAATAGGTCAGCACCGCCACCGGTACAAGCACAGCGTCAGCACTTTGCGGACAATGCTCCGATGCAATATTATGCGTCACCTATACCGTCGGGGTCGAATACCGATATTACGATGCGCACAGCGAGTTCTAGACGTGTTAATTACACAGAAACTAATAACGATTTTCAACCGTGTAACTCACAACAATGTACGGAAGACAGTCAAAATTCTGTCTCGTATAGTGAACCGGTGGAAAATTTTTATATAAGAGCCATCGAGATTAAGAAAGGACAGCAAAATACTAATGCTGACGCCCTTTCTCAAGATAGGATTAATAACGCATTAGAAGACGACTTAGATTCAAGTTTAGTAAATGTAGATGCAGACGAGAATCGTGTCAAGGAAATTATTGAAGAATTGCGAAAGCCCAGACCACAAGTAGAAGCAAGGGATATTTCAGATACTGGGAGTGTTAAAACACAAGTGATAGATTTTTCAGATTCCGAAAGTGACAAAATGGAGCTCATAGAAATTTCAGATTCAGACGATGGGGCAACTGCAAATTCAATCTCTAATAGGGAACACGAAGGAATTCCTATTCTTAATGAGGCAATTGATTACAAACCAAAACAAATAATAGTGCAGACATGGTTTAGAGATAAACTCTTAGTAAACGATATTTCTAATAACAAACAAAGAATCGTAGAAGTATTTCTGCCCGTCAATAACGGAAAGTTAGTGAAATATTTTTTTAAAGGGTATGTAGATATTAAACACAAATATTTCATCTATTTCGAAGACCCAAGGTTTAGGGCAACATTTTCAAAAGTTGTCACAAGGTTATACAAGAAAGGGACACTAAATTTGACAGAATGCACCGAGCGTACGGTAAATCTATCAGAGTCAGAGGAAGATCAACGTCAGGTCATTCTAAAGTACCACGAAGATAAAACATGTCATAGGGGTATTAATGAAACATTGACGAAAATCAAACGACACTATTGGTGGCCGAATATGAATGAAACAGTAACAGCTATAATTAACTCGTGTGAACAGTGCAAAAGAATGAAGTATGAAAGGAAACCGAAACAGCTATTGCCTTCAGCAAGTTGCATACCCTACATCAGTCAATATTAAATTCCACAGAACTTATGCAAGTCCTTATAGAAATTGAGAGACATAATAATTTAATTTACACGGTAAAAAGGGAAAACCTAGTTAAGTTAGAACGTAATATTTTGTTAAAATCATATATTGATAGAAATAAGTTAGTCTTTGTATTAGAAGAACCGTTAATAGAACCCAACACGTATATATATTATAAAATAATTCCCATTCCCATATATCACCCCTTAATCCAAAAAACCGTTACCATTATTCCCAAACACCCCTACCTAATGGTGAATAGGTTGAAATACAGACCCGTAGCGAACCTGTGTGAAGAAGTCGAGGACAACAAGTTCCTGTGTTCACGAGACGACCTAGCACAGTATCCTACCGAAACCTGCATAAAGGAGATAATTACGCTGAAAGACAACTACAGCAGATGCCACCAGCACATGATACAAATGGAAAAAGAAAAAATACAGAGGATAGTTGGAAACTGTTGGCTTATTTATTCCAAAACAGGACTAATCATCACGGAACACTGTAAGGACGAAGTTTACAAATATAATATGGCCGAGTCAACACTGCACAACACAGGTACAAGATGTCGTCATAAACACACCGACAAACGCCTCAACGATCAATCTTCAACTACCGTTTGTACAGATACCAGAAGTACGTCACGTCATCAGACAAGAAGACAAACGACTCAACCTGCGAAACGTGGACTTTAGTGATATCAAAGACATTATAAACAGTGCAAAGTTTAGTGTCAGTGAAAGTCTTTCGGACGACTATATGTATGTGGTGAAAAACATAAGTGTATGGACTATTCTACTCTATTCTATCATTTTTATTATCATTATATCATTACTAATTAAAATGTATAAACCGAAATTCTCCGAAACCATCTTTAACGACTTCGGATAATTTCTCTCTTAAGGGGGGAGATGTTAAGGTTGAGCACCCCTTACAACTATCATTCGTCAGCACCAAGTCATCATAATCAACGAACATCATAAGCTATATAATATTGTCAACACTGCACTATTTTAGGTATAAATAACACTGTATTTTAGATTTAAGTTAGTATTGTTTTAATAAACGAAGTGTAAACTCTGCCTGATTAATAAATTATTTTTATTAATTACTCCGCCGCCCCTAACTTAATTCGCGCGGCGGGACTGCCATTTACTACAAGAGATCGCTCCACTGCTCCCCTATCCCCACTCCTACTCTCTCGAGCATGGAGGCTTCTGTAGTACATTTAGGCATGACTGGACATCCGTCCCTGATCATAGCCTCTGTCTACATCCCCGCAGGCTCCCTCCCTCTCAAAAGCGACTTCGAAGCGCTTCTATCTTTAGGCGAGTCGGTCGTGATGTTCGGAGATTTCAACTCCAAACACACCGACTGGACTTGCGAATCCACAAACACGAATGGTGTCCACTTAATGGACATCACTAGGTCCCTCGACCTAGACGTGTATTGTCCCCTCTCCCCTACCCACTACCCCGACAGAGTGGATCACCGTCCCGACGTACTAGACTTTGCGCTAGTGAAGGGCGTGTCGCTCATCCTCCGGTCGATCGACACACTCGACGACCTAGGCTCCGACCACCGTCCAGTCTCCCTCGTACTAGGCTCACCCACCCCCATCTCACCCCCACTTCCGCGTACTTTCACGAAGTGGGAAGGCTTCAAGAAGTCCATGGCGGCCATCATGGACGCGCCCGACTCGCCGCTCGCTTTTTCACCCGACTATTTCGATAGTATGGATAAAATCGACGCAGCGGTTGCCTCCTTAACGTCCCACATTTAATCAGCGTTGAAAGACAACGAGCAAGTGGCCCCTGCCGTCGACCGGCAGGGTCTGCCGCTCGAAGTGAGAAACCTGAATAAAGCCAAAAATGCGGCCCTCCGGAGGGCCGCCCTCTACCCGACGCACTGCCAACCGACTTTAGCGGGCAGTGAGAGCACGTCTCGACGAAATGAGGAACTCCCGCTGGGGAGACCTCATGGAGACGATTTCCCCGTCCCATCAAGCGTACTACAAATTGGCGAAAGCCCTTCGTACAGACGCCACCACCACCATCCCTCCTCTTGTCCGCCCAGATGGCACAATTGCGTTTGCGACGAGTGAGTGAGTGAGTGAGTGCGACGATGAGAAAGCCGAATGCTTCGCAGACAGCATTGCTTCACAATGCTCCCCTAGCACCAAAGAGTGCGAGGCCGGTCACGTGCGTACGGTGGAAGAAGAGGTCCGTCAAAAGACCTCCCTCCCCCCCACCTCGGACCCAGTGTCCCCCGACAAGATCCACTCCTTCATCAAGGGTCTCAAATCTAACAAAGCACCGGGCGCGGATGGAATTTCCAACCGAGCGCTTAAGTACCTCCCCGAACAGGTGCTTACTTTGTTAGCGGTCATTTTTAATGCTTGCTTTGACCATTGCCACTTTCCGACCGCGTGGAAAGAAGCCATAGTCATAGGCATTCCCAAGCCGGGAAAGCCACTAAATGTAGCGTCATCCCACCGTCCGATAAGCCTCCTCAAGGCACTAGGGAAAGTATTCGAGAGAGTTGTACTCTCTCGAATGAAAGAACATCTCTTCAAAGACGATGTTCTTATTCCCCATCAATTCGGCTTTCGTCCCAAACACAATTGCCCCCGACAAGTCCATCGTATAGTAGAATTCATCCTCAGTGGATTCTACCCAAAGAGAGAAAAGACGGTCGCAGTCTTCTACGACGTCGCCAAGGCCTTCAACAAAGTCTGGCACGAAGGCCTTGTATACAAGCTATACAAGCTTGGTCTCTCCGATCGACTAGTCCGATTAGTAGCGTCCTACCTAAAGCACCGTACGTTTCGGTTCAGACACGAAGGTACATTGTCTTCCCCACGTCCACTGAAGGCCGGCGTCCCGCAAGGCTCTGTACTCTCTCCCCTCCTCTATATATCGTACACCAACGATATCCCCGTCCCCGACAACGGGGTACAACTGTCCCTATTCGCCGACGACACGGCAATCTACGCCAAAGGGCGCAGGCCACCGATGGCCAAGCTCCAAAAGGCGGTGAACAAGCTCGAAGCTTGGTTCAAACTGTGGCGCATCGAAGTGAATCCGGAGAAGAGCTCCGCGGTTTGCTTCGATGTTAAGCGCAGACGGGGCGACAGCGACCCCCCTCCCCTCCGCATGCAAAGGAAACTTGTTCCTGCCAGCAGCGCGCTGTCAAGTATCTAGGTGTCGCACTTGACAAGAGGCTCACCTTTGGGCCTCATGTCGACAAAGTGTGTCGCACCGCCCGTTTTTACTTGGGTCGCCTCAACTGCATGTTGGGGAGATTCAGTAAAATGTCCCTCAGGAACATAGCTGGGCATTAACTCGTTAATCCGTTAATCGTTAATTAACGAAGTTAATATATTGATTAACGGATTAACTTTTAATTTAACTTTTAAAAATGTTAACGGACACGTTAACTTCTGTTAACATCAGTCAGAAGTCCGTTAATCGTTAATCCAATGGGTACCTACTATTTACCGCACGACCGGCATCGCAACGCGGCGCGAAAAACAGGTTCAGACAAGTATGAAATGAAATGACAAGTGCCGGGCGGCGCGTGGCAGCGAGTGAGACAAAAACAAAACTAGATATATTTTGCCGCCGCGTGCGAGTGAGATAACTGCGAAGAGATTTGTTTCGTTTGATCATTTCATTACTTAGCGCCGCGCCGGTACTTAGAGTGACGAGTGTTTTGTTTGTTGTTATTATTTATTATAATTATTACTGTCAGTCATCATTTGCGTGTTGATAAAAAAGAGTGCAGTTAGATAGTAAAAGTGTACTGTGCAGTGCAGTAATTAAAACCATATCAAGGAAGTTGGAAGACATGGAATCGGGTTCCAGTGGTCCTGATGACGAGAATCCATGGCCACATTTGACTGAGTATGTAGAATTTGTATCCAGGTCGGGCCAGCAAATACTTTTTGCGTGTAAGCGATGCTTGCCGAAAGACACCAAAATAAAAGTCCATGTATAAAGCCTGAATAATTTGAAACAACATGTAAGAAGGGTACATGAGTCACAATATGTACAGTTTGAAGAGATTGTTAAGGCGGGCTCTAACCGGGGCAAGATAAAAAGAAGAACTCATTCTGACAATATTAATGATGATAGCACAAGTAGCAGTAATCCAACTCCCGTTAAAAGAAGAATACAACAGGGTCGACAGCTGAGCATCGGGGAATCATTCGGGATTGCAGCTACTGGCAGCGGTGTACCTAGGGTTCCCAACCCTCCCGGATTGCCCGGGAGACTCCGGCAATAATGGTTAACCTCCCGACCTCCCGGAGAGCAATATATTCTCCGGTATTTCTAAAAATTAAATGCATCCATCGCTGCTCGTAGCTGTTCAATCGCTTTGCGGCCGCAACACCGCGCGCCGCGTTCGCTCCGCTGCGCGCGCCGGTATAAACTTGTTTGTTTCGCTCGTCGTCGACCTTGATTCGTGTCTGTCTCTGTCACGCGCGCCGCGCTCTTCGTGTGTGAGTGTGACGGAGATAGACACCGCCGCCGCGCCTCCTCGAGGCTTGCCGGCCGAGTGCCGGCTTTGTCTTGTTCTTACGTCTAATGAGTTAAATAAATCATTCACTTGTCAACAGTGTTGCCAAGTCAGCTCTTTTAGAGCTAGATTTGGCTCTGTTTATCATGTATCAGCTCAAAAGATTCAAAGATTCAAAAGATTCAAAATATTTATTTGTAAAAGATAGGTATTACAGATGTTATCATTATCTTCAATAGTTTCTCTATCCTTTGCCCGCATGCTGAGGCGTACAAATCTTTAAATGTAAATGTTTCATTTTTAAATAATCTAATAATCAATAAATAAAACCATGTCATACAATTTAAATGTCATTAAAATATTCCGTCAATTCATAATATGCCTTATCTACTAAGTAAGAATATAATTTATTTTTAAATGTCATAAAATCTGTACAACGGCGTAAGTTAATTGGTAATTTATTATAAATCTTTGGGGCTAGTATGTAGAAACTTTTCTGATAAAGAGTAGTTTTGCATCCATTTTGCATCAACTGATCGTTACGCCTTAAACTATTTACTCTGGAGAACAAATTGGGATTTCGGCGAATGAAAAGTGCCGTTTCGTAAATGTAGATAGATGTTAAAGTTAGGATCTTTAACTGCTTAAAATATTCTTTGCAGCTATCTGTACGTTTCAGACCACACATGGCTCTAACACATCTTTTTTGGGCTCTAAATACCTGCATAATGTTCACCGCATTACCCCAGAAAATAACACCGTATCTTAATGTCGAGGCCACATATCCATGATACGATGATAAAACAGCTTTACGGTTTACTATTTTATTTAGGTTGTAGAGCGCATATGAATAGCTACTTAATTTATTACATACGAACTTTAAATGTGTTTGCCATCGCATGTCATTGTCAATATATAGTCCAAGAAATTTTGTTGTGGCTGTTTCTCCTAACTGTATATTATTATATGTAATTTCAGTCTCCAGTTCTTTATTTTTTCTTTGCGCAAATTTCATTATTTTAGTTTTATCTAAATTAATGATTAAGTTATTATTTTCTAACCATTCCGTAATTTTTATGAGGCTATCATTGATTTCATTTTCATCATTGAATATTACTGTGCTATCATCTGCATATAATATCATTAGGGTGCGTATACAGTTCGGCATATCATTAATATACACCAAAAATAGAAGAGGCCCCAGTATACTACCCTGTGGTACTCCATAACGGACTGCTTTAAGTTCAGATTGATAAGTCATTTCAGTTTTGGTTTTTATGCAGACCTTGGTTATGTAAGTTTTTTGCCATCTGTCCTTTAAATACGAATTTATTAAGTTATAAGCATTTCCTCTAATTCCATAGGTCTCTAATTTGTAGAGAAGAATGTCATGATGTACATAATCAAAAGCCCTAGTCATATCCATATACATTGCCAATACAGGAAGCCTATTATCCATTCTATTATAAACTACGTCAAGAAAGTCGTATATAGCTAAATCAATGCCTTTACTTTTACGGAACCCATTTTGTTCTTTACATATTAAACCAGTTTTCTCAAAGTATGTGTAAAGAATTGAGTGAATAATCTTTTCTAAAATTTTCGAAAATATTGGTATTAACGCTAACTGCCTATAGTTTTTTATTAAGTTTTTTTGCTCTTTTTTGTGCATTGGTTTCACTACAGTAACTTTGAGCTTATCTGGAAAAACACCTGTCTCTATACACAAATTAATAATATAGGACAACACAGGAGAAATTATATCTGATACAAATTTTACTACCTTCGTGCATATTTCGTCATAGCCGGTGCTTGTTGTATTTTTTAAATTTTTAATTATATTCATCACCTCTTGTGGGTCTGTAGGTCTCATGAAAAAAGATTTATGCCTATTATTTAAGCAGCAGTTTCGAGGAGCTATTGGTTTCACCGGTGTTTTTAATTCATCAATATAGTAATTATTGAAACATTGTGCAATACGATAAGGATCCCTAATGTTTTCGTTTTTTACCGTAACCTGCTCTATACTATCTTTCGGCAATTGAAGCTTTGTAGAGTTAATGACATTCCATGTGGCTCTTGATTTATTTTTTGCATTCAATATACGATAGTTATTTTGAGACTTCTGCGTTAGTTTGATGATTTTGTTGAGTTTTCTAGAATATGTTTTAAAAGTCTTCTTGTCTGAGGGGTCTTTAGATATACGATAGTTCCATAAAAGTTGCCGTTTTCGTTTACTACACATTTTAATTCCTGTTGTTATCCATTTTGGTCTTACTTTAGTAGATATTTTTACTTTTTTATTAGGGAAACACATATCATAGAGTAATTTAAATATGTCATAGAAATTATTAAAAGCGTCATTGGCATTATTTGTCATATATACATCATTAAAGCTAATATTCCCAAGATAATCTTTAAATCTCACCATATTTTCAATACTGTAGTCTCGTTTTATACAGTACCAATAATTCATAGTGCAAACTTTATTGATCGGACACGTATAAATTTGTGCTGAATGGTCTGATACTGCTAATTCTAATATTTCGCCTTTGCCGCCTCTTATATTATGTATAATATTATCAACACAAGACTGACTGCTTGGGCGTGTCGGTTTATTAATTGAAAACCTTAAATTAAAATGGGCTAAAATCTGTCTAAATTCTGAGTTTGTTTTATTGTTTTTTAAAATGTCAATATTAAAATCTCCGCATATTATTATTTTATTATTATTTTTAAATGTCAAACTATTCACTATGTCATAAAAATTGTCAAAAAAGATTCTAAAAGCTAAGGTTGTACTATTATTTGTTGGCACTCTGTAAATACACAATATAATTATTTTATGTTCCACTAACTCAATGGCACAACATTCAATAGATTCAGTCACATTATATTTCATAATAGATTCTTTTGGTCTAAATTTCATATTTTGTCTTACTAATATACATGATCCACCCTTTCTATAATTTCTGAAAAATGAAGCTGCTAATTTATAGCCCGGTATTTTTAGATAATTTACATCATCTGGTAACATATTATGTTCCGTGAAGCATACGACATCGATATATTTATTATCATTCTGTAACTCATCTAAACAAACAGAGTATAATTGTGATTTGTTTAAAAGTCCACTAATATTTTGATGCATTATATACAATTTACTATACACGAAAAAACTGCTCAGATGTTTTCTGTGTGTCCTTCGTCGTCGTACAGTATACTAGGATGTCTTTCATTAAACTTTTTATTTGTTCGTAAATTGTATAATATCCTTTATAATTGACAGTGCATGTTCGGCTAGAATACATATTCAAGTTATACTCCAGATTTAGATTTGAGTCAATTAAATATGCATATTCGAATTTTATATTATCCTGTTGTATCATTCTATTGAAAGTCTCTACTCTCCAGTTAAACATGCTGAATTGATGTCCTAACTTGTAAGTAGGTACACTTATAATTATGTTTGTGTGTGTAATTTTTGTAAGAGTATTTCTTATTCGCGCCAATAGATCAGTATAGTTTTTCGTTGTTTTAAAATCTTCATCGCCAATCAACAAAACGCAGAAATCATGTTCAGTGAAACCATCCAACTTCGTTTCAATGCCGCTCAGAAGCTGAATTATTCCTCCGTTTGGTGTACAGTAGTGACATATTTTACATGTGTTGGATAAATTTCGCCTCATTAACAATGGTACTCTACTGTATTTGCAAGTACTAATTATACAGATTTTCTTTGTATTTCCACCCACATCAGTTGTTGCTTGTATGTCGTCACTGTGTGAATGTGGCTCCTTGCTTTGTAGGGGTGGAGCAATGTTTTTATTTGAACTAGGTGGCGTATTGACAGAACATTCTTGTGTAAAATTAAGTGTTTGTTGGCGTAAGTTGTCTATTGTTTTCCTTTTTGTCTTTTTTACTGTACTTATAGGGCTAGCTTTACATAGCGCTTTGAACATATTTATTTGTGTTTCCTGTTTTTCAATTACTTTTTTCAATGATTGGTTTTCTACAACCATGTTCGTTATTTCGTTTTCGGCTATTTCTAATCTTTTTGTTAGGTCAGAAATCTTTTTTTCTAGGTTTTCCACTCTCACATGGTCATCATACTGTGGACAGCTATTATTCAGAATAGCTGTGCTTGATAAAAACGTAGTGTTTGCGCACTCTTCCTCATCAACCGATAAGCAATCGAACGAATTATTTAAAGGTAAATTAGGTATGTTTCTTGTTCGATATGTTACGTTATTATGTGGTGAAGATGGAGAAGAAGTGCATATTTTCTCCACTGTCGTAACGCCCTTAGTTCTACATTCGTTACATTTCCACGCTGCTCTTTTTTCAGGGTCCATCAAATCAAACAGTTTCTTTGTAATGTTTGTACAGGCCTGATGATATCGATTTTCACAGAATAAACAGGAAAGAAAACGTCTATCTGTTATCTCAATATTGCATTGTTTACAATTCATCTTTAGTTCAATGTCCAATTCTTCCAATAATAATCCAGTTCCTTGTCAATAAGTAATAAAATGTCAATGCAATATAGAAAATATGTCAAATAGTTAATTGTAATTACAAAGAGGAAGAAAAAAAAAAAAAAAAAAAAAGCAATTAAGCAGTAACATTCATGAGGATCGAACTCGGGTCGCCCGCGTCAATTCTGTTGTCTATAACAGCTGCACCAAACAAAAAAGAAAAAATCTCTAATGGTGAGGCTCGAACTCAGGTCGCCGGGGTCAACTCCAACGCCTTAACCGCTGCACCAACTTGCGTATAATCTTTAGGTTCGAATTTGTGGATATAATTTAACACGTTCTAATGTCTAAGAACTGGCGCCGGCGTTAGAAATTTATTATTAATGCAGTATGTCACTGACGGTAGTAGGCACTTTGTGTTTCTTTGTTCAATTATATTCACTTTTATCAATTAAAATATTACTGTTTATGTTTTATATTAGTTTATATGTCAGTTATTTTATATTTTACTTAATTAATTGCACTTCCCTGGAGTTATACGTTACTATTGTGAATTACTATACATGACGAGTTTTGATCCTTAGTCCATGTCCTTTATTTGCACTTTTTGTCCTGAATGAATGATTTTTGCACTAAGATAACACGTTCACACAACTTTCTCACTGTACATTGGTAAACTATAGCATTATTATATTATAATAAAAGCTTTATATATTTTTAATTCAATAATAACACGGGAGCTAGTGTTTACGTGACAGTGGCGCCACCTTTATCTCTCTAAAAAAAAACGTTTAGCTCCTTAGCTTTTTTTACGACTATTCTAGCTCTTTTTCAGTTAGCCATACCACGGTGGCATTCCGGCTTCGAATCCACACCGACCGGGTTTATTTTCATGAAATAGATTAGCATCTTGAGAAGGAGGGTGATGACGATATACCGAAATTTATAAGAGGGAAAGAGAAAAAACACGCAAGCTGCTAATTTTCTTTCCTTACCCCTGGTCGCTCGGCTTCAAGTCTAGTTAAATTATACGTCTATGGTACGGGGCAACGGCGCGGTGCAAGCGGGGAATTCCTCGCCCAGGGGAATTCCCTCGACAGTAGCCGTACACGATTTTTTCTTGCGCTTACATGGTATTCATTCTTCATTCATCTTACGTATGTGTAAAGTTTATGTCATTTGAGAGATTAATGTTTGTTTTGTGCTAAAAGTTAAGTTTGTTTGTTATAAAAGTGACTGAAGTGAAGAGTGTTCACTGAAGACTTTAGTGTGAAATTATGTCCTGTAGTAAACCATACACCCAGAAATTCCGCCACGAATGGCTCTCTGAGCCTGATTTTCAGGGCTGGTTAAAAGAAGTCAGCAATGACAAAACGAAAGCCTTCTGCAGTTATTGCCGATGCGAAATAATCGCGAAAAAAAATGACTTAATTAATCACATAAAGCGAAAAAAACACTTGAAAGCGGCGGAGCCCTTTTCTTCGAGACAACAAAAATTGGCCTTTCAAGCAAAGCCAAAGTTCGACGAATTGAAGAGCTCATCTGAGGCTTCTTTGACATTGTATATTGCCGCTCATTCTTCAATATTACCGGTAGACCATCTTGGGGCTTTATGTAAAAAAGAATTTAAAGCTGATATAAAATTGCACCGGACGAAATGTACAGCTATAATAAAAAATGTTTTGGCGCCACATTTTGCATCCAACTTACGTGAAGATGTTGGTGATGGACCGTACAGCCTCTTGTTAGACGAGAGCACTGATATAAGTGTAACAAAGTTACTGGGAGTTGTAATTCAATATTTTAGTAAAACTTCATATGAGATAGTGTCAACTTTCCTTACGCTTGGAGAGTTAAGTAAAGGCGACGCTGAATCCATTACGCAAACTGTAAAAAAAACACTACTTGCACATGGACTTGACATCAAAAAGCTTTCTGGTATAGGAGTTGACAACGCCAATGTAATGACAGGTGTACATAGCTGAGTATACCAAAAACTTAAAGAGGAGGTACCCCATCTCGTCATGATAAAATGCTCGTGCCATTCAATTCAACTAGCAGTTTCTCATGCTTCTGCCGAAAATTTACCTAGGCATCTCGAATATATTATACAGGAAACCTACAACTGGTTCTCGAAATCGTCAAATAGACAAAACGCATACAGAGATTTATATCTCACAATTAACGATGAAGAACCGCTAAAAATTACACAAGCATGTGCAACCAGGTGGCTTTCTATTGAAACTGCAGTTAAAAGAATATTAGACCAATGGACAGAATTAAAACTACATTTTGGTATTACAAGGAACACTGAAAAATGCTACAGTGCAGAAACACTTTACAATTTATATACGAATCCCACAAACGAAGCATATTTGTTATATATCCACTCCGTTTTGGATCAATTACATGGGCTAGTAAAAATTTTTCAGTCGAATAATATTGATCCTAGCAAGTTACTTAATGACCTAACCACGGCTATAGAATCCCTCGGGAGAAAAGTTCTGAATCCTACTAGGAACATTAATGTATTCGAAATACAAAATTTAGAAGATTTCTTGGTTCCACATCCTTATCTAGGATTCAAAGTCGAAAGTAAGCTTTCAGAAATACGGGAGACCAATCGATTTTCAACCCAAGATGAAGAGCAATTCAGGGATAAATGTGTGAAGTTCACAGTAGAGCTCATAAAACAACTGAAACAGAGACTTCCAGAAAATAAGAATGTTTTGAAAAAAGTCAACCAGTTGTCAGTTTCAAACACATTAAGGCAAGTAAAGGAAAGAATCACTTCACTAGTACGAGAAATGGGACACAGCGAGGATTTTATCGCGAAGGTAGAAACACAGTTGGTCAATATATCTCTTGTACCATGGGAGAAAAAGGACAACACTATTTCATTTTGGTCCGAAGTTTTAAAATATCAAGATGCAGCTGGCATAAATCCTTTTATGGAATTGTGTTCTTTTGCCTTGTCGATGATTTCTTTGCCGTGGTCTAATGGGGAAGTTGAGCGAGTCTTTAGCCAACTGAATATAGTTAAAAACAAGGCTCGCAATAGACTACACAACACCACCACGAATGCCATTATTACCATCAGGGCAGGATTACGACGTCAAAAAAAATGCTGTCACAACTACATACTGCCAACTGAGGTACTAAAAAAAATAGGGACAATGGCTTCATACAACAACCCTCATTAGGCTGCAGCTACAGGCCCAAGTGGAAGTGACTTGGTTATTGATTTTCACGATGACGACAACATATGTTACTTATGGTCAGATGAAGATTAATGATACCTAGTGCTATTATTAAGAACAATGTTTTTATTGTTAAAATATAATAAGTTCGAATTATTTTATTTAGCTCTTTTTAGCTGATAAAGTTAGCTCTTTTTCAGCTCTTTTTTGGCACAACACTAGCTCTAAGCTTGACTACAGAGTTGGCAACACTGCTTGTCAATGAGTGAAATGCGTGTTGCGCTAACGGGAGGTTATATTAAGTAATTTAAAAAAATGGATCGTGATAATTCAAGAGGTGAGAGTAGTACAGATGCAAAAAAGAAAAAGTACTATTGTTCTTTCAATGACCAGTGGCTAAACGAACATACGTGGTTACCGAAAAAAGACGAGTTCACAGCAAAATGTAACATATGAGTCATATAAAATCAAAGGCGGCAATGTAGGTTATTAGGCAAAAATGAGATAAGTATATGAGTTGATAAATATCAAACGCCAATATGTCCACCCTGGACCAAAAACAACTTTTTTACGCCAAAATATAGTAGAGAAAACCAAGAATGTTGTGTTACATTTCACTTTCAAATATGTCCACGTTATTACAATGAAAAAACAAAACTAAATGCCAGTTTCATTTCAAAGGAACGTAAGTCCCTAGATGCGTTCATAACTAATTCAAATATGTCCAAACGAACCAATCAGATCACGCGGTCAGCCATCATGGCGGCCATTATAGTTTTCAGTATTGATAAGCTGCGGTAGCGCTCCTCACTTTAAAATAGATTTATTGGTTTTAATTGCCGCAAATGGAGTCCAGCATAACAAATTGTGAACCAGACAAAGCCAGAAAGAGAAGCAACATAAAGACGCAACGCAAAAAGGCTCAGAAAAAGGAGAAATTGTAAGTAAAATTTTATTATACTCGGAATATCGCTGTGTTGCATTTTTTAGTGTTGCCAACGTTGCCACATATTCTAGGATTTAGGAAAATCTTGTATTTGAGTATTACAATAAAATTTAAATAAAGTTATTAATTAATGTTAACTAAACTTATACTGTATTAAAATGTTGGTTTGTTTTTTCTAAAATGCTTTAGCTATAGACTTCATTTACTAATTATTTAGCTGTCATGCTGGGACTAATATAAACTGACTGCTAAACCCCTAGCCCTTCGGCGAATATAGGCGTGAGTTTATGGTTTTATTTTCTAAATAAAACAAAGGTTTAGATATCTAATTTAAATTTATATTAAGGAATGAGTTTTGATTGTCCTTCCTGTGGTTAGTTTTGCATAACGAGACCCGTCGCGATTAGTATTTCCTGTGTTTGCTTTTGATAGTATAGAATTCTGTAACGCATTATCTGAATAATCTGAATGTGGTATTACTTTAACTCATCATGTGATGGCGAATGTGACTTAGAACAAAATACAAATTACCTAACAGTTTTGGCAAAGTTCTGTAAGGTTTGCTTTCAACTAATATTAAAATTGACTTTTCAGGTACTCAGCACCAGGTTTACCAAAAAAACCTTCCTGCAGACATAATTCAAACAGTTTGAAGTGTATGTCACTCACGGGTGGAGATCTTTTTCACTTTCATAACAAACTTTATGAAACTACATCGAAAATTGACCAAGATAATTACATACTGAAGTACATATCGGCCACAAAAGTGCAACGTCTTCGGCCTAGAGGTGGAACTAAAAATCCCAGGGCCTTTGTTGTAAAATATTACATCCCCAACAGAAATACTAAGGCCTTCATACCCGTATGTAAAATGACGTTTTTGAAGGCTACTCGATTAAAATCATCTAGAATTGAAGGAATATCTAAAAGGCACTATGAAACTGGTGGATTAGCGAAGGAAAACAGAGGTGGCAATAGAAAGCAATTTGCGTACGCCTCAAAAGCAGAAGCCGTAGAGAAATTTATAAAAAGTTTTACTACGTTAGAGAGCCACTACTGTCGAGAACAGATAAAAGTGAGGCAATATCTTCATCCCGATTTAAACATTAAAAAAATGTTTCAGATGTAAAATGATCAGGCTCTGCCAGATTTTGGTGTTAAGCAAGGGTTTTTTAGGAAAATATTTAACACGCGATTTAATATCGGATTTGGTAGCCCGAGGACAGACGTGTGTTCTTTCTGTCTCCAACATTTAGAAAAAATAAAAGTAGAAACTGTTCAGGAAATGAAACAGCAACTGATTACGGAGTACAGAATCCACAAATTGCGAGCAAAAGAATTTTTTAAAATGCTGCAAGAAGATATCCCTGGGCTCCTTATTTTATCATTCGACTGTCAAAAAAATCTTCCACTGCCAAAAATACCAGACCAATCAACATATTACTCAAGACAACTTTACTTATATAATTTCACGGTGGTTGTTGGGACTTCACGCGCATCCTTAACGCCTGATAACACCCATGCGTATGTTTGGACGGAAGATCAGGCAGCCAAAAGCTCAAACGAAATATGCTCAGCATTACATCACTGCTTAAATATAGTAGACCTAACTGGTATTAGTAAAATAAGATTGGTATGCGATGGCTGTGGGGGTCAGAATAAAAACTCCATCATTATAAGCATGGTAATGAAATGGCTTATTGAGACCATCAGTAATATCAAAGACGTTGAAATGGTTTTTCCGGTCACAGGGCATTCTTTCTTGCCTGCCGACAGAGTGTTTGCGTTAATCGAAAGAGTTATTAAGAAAAGGGAGAATATTATAATGCCAAGTGAATATGAAAGAATCATTGAAGAACATGCATCTATTCACAAATTGGCTACCGACGTGCCTGTACATGACTGGAGGGAAAAAAGCAAAGAATTTCTCAAAGGTACTCAAAGTTGGCATTTTCAGATCAGCAAATGCAAACGGATTATATTAAAAAAAATGCTAACAGAGTTCGTGTTCGCGGTGAAATTTCTTATCGAAATGACATTTGTGACAGCAAATCTTTAACAAATCGGGGAAAAAGACTAAATGAAATGACTTTGAGTCAAATATCTGTTGGAGTTCTCGTAAAAGCAGCAAAGTTGACCGACGTAAACAGTCTTTTAACGAAACATTACGGAGATGATTGGCAGAAATTTGAAAACTTATCGTACTATAAAAATATTCTTACCAGAAGAGTTATTAACCAACTAGAAACACTAGAAAATGATTCCGAAAGTGAAGTTAATATTGGAGATGTGGAGAACGAAGAGATAATTGACTTTGTGTAATTGATTACTATGTTACTTTTAAGATCACTCATTAAATCTTTGACATATGAAAGAGTTTGTTTATTTTCTTACTTGTTTTATTAATATTATATTATAATAAGAAAAAAAAAATTAAACTACTACCAGATAAACATACAGATAATTACTAGAAAACGTGTAACCTTCATCTCTGAAACTATTGATTAAATTCGTAAACTTTCACTGACAGAAAGCTGCATTATTCTGGAGTGCTGAATTAAATTTTCATACGAGTAAAAGCCCATAGGCAAAAGCTAGTTAACTGAACAAACTTATGTCGCTGGTAACCCCAGCCCTTACGGTAAGATGGCGTCACTCAGTGACATCTTGTATCAAACTAACATATGTCCGACCCTTATTTTTTTTCAGAACCAAATAAGTCCATTGGTTTTTTGCAGAACCTATTATGTCCATACCTGTTTATGATTTTTAGCGGGTTTATGAGTGTTACTATTATATTAAAATGTTACCAGACATAAATAAGGCCAAAATAAGTTGAAGTAAACCTTAACGTTTTGGAAATACAGCATATAGAACCTGCAAATCAAAATAATGCCCTGCTCGTTTATTAGTTATCAAGGACATATTGGCGTTTGATATTTATCAACTCATATGGAAACACAGAAATTTTAAATTAGAACACATCAAAATAACCATTTGCAATCAAAGTCGGCCATAAGCGCTTCAAAATCATGATCATAAACTGGGTTGAGGATCAAAGGTGTCAATCTTTCTAGAATTACGACCATACCTGGCAATCTTGCGCTGTCAACCAATCAGAAGCGTTCATTAGGTCACGTCACAAAATGGTGGATTGTGCAGTTTCTATGAGAGAGTTGTTCAGAGATTTTATTGTTTTATTGGTGTTTTCCTACAAAAATATTGTTTATTTTGATTATGGAGCAAAGTCCAAAGCCTGTGACCAATAATTCCGCAAGAAAACGGAGCAGAAATCCCGAAACATGGAAAAAAAACGTTTTGAAAAAACAGAAGTAAGTTGTATGGTTAACATCATCTTAGGCTTGCACCTTTTTAATTCTAATCGAATTGACGAGATTTTTTACATGAAAAGTGTTACTTATTTAATCTAACCGTAGGTATGTAAATAGCCACAGAGTAATGTTTGACATTTTTTCAACAAGTTTTTTTCTTTCTGGGTAATCAGCAACGCTCTAACCAAATTTTTCCCTATTTCTTCAGGTACGAACCCAAAAGTTTGCCGCAACGCTGTTGCGATCACAACACACCATCTTTTAAATGCAAAAATATAACGACGGCCCAGTTACAAAGAATACACCAAACCTTTTATTTTATTTTATTCACATATTTTATTCACATACAAGCAAAAAAGATCAAGATGCTATCCTGCTAAAAATGTGTCAAATTGTACCAACAAACCGAAGCAGTAAAAATCTTTATAAATATAAAGGAAAGAAACAGACAACCATTAAATATGGAGTGATCGCTGATAAAAAAAGAATACCTGTCTGCCAAAAATTCTTTTTGAATATTTTCGGTATCACCAAGCACAGAGTAGCATATGTGATGAAACTTTTTCATTACACCGGACAAGTTGGTATGGAGCATCGTGGAGGAGACCACAAAACATCCAAGTTGTATACATCAGAAAGAAACTATTCACAACTTTATAGCAAAATTGCGATGCATAGAGTCTCATTATTGCAGAAAGTCAAAGGAAGCTGAACGTTTATATCTACCGTCCGAATTAAATGTGTCTACATTATACAAAATGTACCAAGCAAGTGAACATGCTCATTCATTAGTGAAGAAGTCTTATTTTCGCCGCATCTTCAACACTTGTTACAACATCGGATTTGGATCGCCAAAAACTGATGTGTGTTCCACTTGCCTGGAGCTGGCTGAAAAAATCAAGATCGAAAGATTCTTTTAACAAAAATAAGCTGATCATAGAGAAACGTATTCACACTTTGAGAGCAAAAGCCTTTTTTGAAAAATTGAGAGATGCTCAGGATCATATCAAGATCATATCCTTCGACTGCCAAAAGAACTTGCCCTTACCCAAGTTACCCGATCAATCGACATATTACAGTCGACAATTATACTACTATAATTTCACAATGGTAGAGGGCACTTCAACAGATCCGCTGACACCAAGAAGCGTCTTTGCATATTATTGCACTGAAAATGAATGTCAAAAGGATTCAAATCTTATTGCATCTGCACTATATCACAGGCTGAATGTGACAAATAAAACTGGCATTACTGAGATTTGTTTGATAGCCGATGGTTGCGGCGGCCAAAACAAAAACAGTGTAGTTTTGGGGACTTGCTGTAAATGGTTGTTAGAAAACCCTGGAATTAATGAAATTGAATTGGTATTCCCAGTGACCGGGCATTCTTTCATGCCTGCTGATCGAGTGTTTGGTGTGATTGAAAGGAAACTTAAAAAAAGAGAAGTAATGACGCATCCGGATGAAATAACTGAAATTATAAAGGAGTCAGCGAGTGTATTAAAAATTGGAAGTGACTGTGTTGTAAGCAATTGGAGAGAAGCTACGAAAAGAGTGCTCAAGCAGACTACTTCTTGGACAATCCAGTTTAAAAACTGCAAAAGATTTTTATTGAGAAGATCCAATAAAGCTGGAAGTGTACTAGTTCGCGGAGAACTAAACTATAAAAGCGATTTAGGTCAATTTGAAAACATTTGTCAGCGGGGAAAATGTATTTCTATGATCAATCCAGAGCCTTTGCTAAATATTGTACCTGTCAATAAAAATAAATTACAAGACGTAAAGAAACTGCTTCAAAAACATTACGGGTCTGAATGGAAAGATGCACCATCCTTAGTGTTTTACAAAGAACTCTTTAGAACTCAGGAGACACTAGCTTCTGTTCCTGAAAGCGTAGAGAGTTTCTGCACTGAAGCTGGGAATGAAAACGTGCAATTACATATATAAGAAATTAAGACGTGATACCTACCCGGACAAAAGGTAGGGTAGGCTAGGTGTTATTCCAGGTCATAAGCTTTGTGTAGGTATTTCAATTTTAACAGCCAGTCGTTGCGGAGATGAACGCCAACAAACATACTCACTCACAAACTTTCACATTAAATGAGAAAGTTTAAAAGTATAATATTGTTAGGATTGCCAACCCTATTTTCTCACTAGATCATTGAGTATCAAATATGGCAATCATAGATATGTTTGGTATCAAAGGCGGTAATCTTGGCATAGCTTGGGTTCAAATATGGTAATATCGAAAAGTTACATTCAAAAACGGTAATCTAGCATACGAAAAGTATTTTTTCTCCTATAATGTCATCCTCTAAAGTAGGGTTGTCGTTTTACTCTATTTTGGAAAGTCCACAGATTATAGTAAGACATCTGTCATGATTATCATTAAATTAGGAAATCAAATAAATAGTTTTTTTCTCCTGTCAAAAGTAGGGTCATCCCTACTTTGCCGGCTTTGATTTTATACGACTCATATGTCAACATTTATTTTCGGTGAAGTATGACGGTTTTGGAGCTGTGAAACAGCATGAAAAGTCTTCGAAGCATCAAACATTTATGAAGAACGCCAAAACCAATCAAGGTATTGTGTCTTTTTTTACGTCAAAAAATAGTAAAGAAGAGGATTTAATTACCGCTGCTGAAGTTACTTTAACTTTTCATGGCATTAAACATCATCACAGCTATAATAGTCAAGACTGCGGCCACAAATTAAACGCTGTCACGTTTTCTGATTCGACGACTGCGAAAAAAGTATCATGCGGAAGAACAAAAGCGAGCAGTATTGCCGAAAATGTTTTAGGGCCGGCTAGTCAAGAAAACCTACTTTTTAATTTAAAAATTAGTCAATATTTTTCTGTAGCGAGTGATTCGTCAAATAAAGGTAATTGGAAAATGTATCCATTAGTGATTAAATATTTTTCTTTTGAGAATGGCATTCAAACTGGTTTGTTGGATTTTTACGAAGATTACCAAGAAAACAGTGAAGCAATAAAAGATCAAATAATACAAATTTTATCAAAAAATGACCTTGAAGTGTGTCAAATCTCAGCATATTCTGCTGATAATGCTGCTGTAAATTATGGAGTAAATGTTTCTGTTTATCAAAAGCTTAAAACTCTAAACTCGAAAATATATAAAGCAAATTGTAAGTGCCATATTTTACACAACTGCGTCAAAAATTCTTTGAAAGCTTTGTCAGTTGATGTAGAATTAATTATTTTAAAAGTTTATAGCGAATTTTCGGCTTTTGCTAAAAGGAGAAATGAGCTGATGATAAATTGCTCAGAAGCAGAGATTGAGTTTCGAGAAATATTAAGACATGTGCCAACTCGTTACTTCCTGCCATAGACAGAATCCTATCGCTATGGCCAGCTTTAATAAGATATTTCAATGAGCAAGGTGAAGAGAATTGTTCTACATTCATATGGAATAACTTTTGTGCTAGTGATGCGGTAACAAATAAAGTCTTATGTATTCTTTATTTTATGCAAAATATAATGCAAATATTTCAGAACGCCATTAAATTACTGGAATCCGACAGAGTAACAAGCACTGAAATTCATGACATAATGATTGATCTGAAAACGAAGCTACAAAACAGACAAGCTGACCAGTTTTATGGTAAATCTGCCATGGATTTGTTAAAGCAGTTAGATGAACAGCAAAAAACAAATTTCCAAATTGAGGTCAATAACTTTTTTACGCGATGTTTGACATATTTACAAAAATGGTATAACTTTGAAGATTCGGAATACCAAGCAATGAAAATTTTATCTTTAAAAGAACCAATCACATGGACAGGCATTATTAAACTCCAGGAATTATTAAATATTGACATAGATAGTGACAAATTGTACGATGAGGTTGGACTTTTGCGTGAGGTGCAACCACATCTTATTGAAGAAAATCGAGTGGATTTACGCTGGGTTGACTTCTTTACGAAATGGAAAGACAGAAATCCCTGTCCTGAATTAAAAAAAATGGTCACGTTTGTTCTTTCCATTCCTGTCTCTAACGCTTCATGCGAGCGCGTATTCAGCGTGATGGAGCAACTATGGAGCAATGAAAGAAATCGAATTAATATTTCTTTAGTTAAGGCCGAGCTACAAGTATTAGCAAACTTTGATTATTGTTGTAGAAATTTTTATGATTTTGTGTTAAAAAACAGACAAATATTAGATGCTGCACGTAAACAAAATAAATATAAATTTAAAAACTAATTAAGTATTGATCTTTTGATTTCAATCCCCCAACCCCCCCCCCCCCCCCCCACAATTCTCCCGGGTTGGTCCTTTCAAGAGTTGGCAACCCTATAGTAAATTTTTTTGTTTCAAACATGATTCCTTTACATGTTGTCGAAAGCAAGTCTTTTGGTGCGTTGATAAAAACGTTAAACCCGAGCAAAAATTCAACTGACGAACACACTGAATTGAAGCAACACCTCGCACCCTCACAACGAAAGAGGCTTAAGTCAAAAATTATGTGAATTGAGTTACAATCATAGAGAGACATAAAAAGGTATGCTCTATGCAATAGTAAAACAAAGGCACTTATGCAAAAAAAAAGAGCACAGCCAATCTTCCGTCCTTATTACACTGTCAAATAAACATCCCCCGCTTCGCGCGAAAGTGACGCAATCAGTGAAGTGCCAACGTTGAGACCGGCAAGTTGTCGCACGTTCAGTATTGAACAGGCGTAAATCCAATTTCGCCTTCTTAAGCCCGAAAAAATCGGTAAGTTCATTTACTTAGGTTTAATTTAGAAGAGGCGCTTTTTGAAATAGTTCTTTACAATACAAAATTAAGTTTATGTAAGGGGATTTAATGACGATTGTGCCTTTTTCATATCTAAAACTATTCTAACCAAGTTAAAGTAAAATAGATTGGGTCCCTTTTTGATTAAATTTGTTTATGGTCATATATTTTAAGCCTAAGTGTCAATTTTATTCCAATAATCCATTCAATGCTAATAATTTATTTTCATTTAAGTCTCTTTCATTCCTAATCAGGATATTGTTTACCAGCCACATTGTAAAATAGGACTATACTTCATCGAAAATAAAGTTGATTATTTAATTTTTAGCCACATTTCTTTCAGATTATAGGTACCTAAGGATGAAGAAAAGAGCGGATATAATACTTGAACAGTTGCATAAAAGAAACAAGGAAACAGGTTAGTCGATAAAATGTGTATAACAGTATTAACGCGGGTTTTCTGTGTATTATGGAAGCCACTTTACAGTTACAATTTTATTTTTATTTTTACAGATAGACACACCAACCAAAAATTGTACAGATGATAAAGCGGAGCCTATATGTAATATGAGTGAAGTTAAAAAAAAAAGAAGGGTTATCTTGGTAAGTTTGTAACAAATAATTAAACGACCCATAGTTAAGTATTTACATAGCAATAATACCTACTACTTGCTACAAGTGTAACAAACAGATTTTGAACGAATTGCAGGAGGACATGGAAAGTGAAACTGTTCATCCATCAAGTCCTATGGTGATCGAAGATACACCACAAAAAAGTGCATACTATCGCATTAGTAAGGTAGTACCTACTCGTTTCTCATCAATTTAATTATTGTAAGCTAGCATTACTTACACATTAATTTAGTGGTTGATGACCTAATTGTCTTATTTTGTTATTAGCCACAAAAATCATTCACTTGTATACCAGTGTTTTTCTTATTTACAGCTAGAAGCAGAATCGATTCCTAGAAAGAGGCTCTTTAACAATGATGAGCTTCTCAACGAAGGTGAAGAGAAACCACAGGACGAGCGTAGTTTGCCACTAAAAACTCTAACGGAAAATACGCAAAACAATCTTCAGAATGATAATGTAGAAGTAAGTATCCTTTATGCAATTTATTTACGAGTACTAACAGGGTACAAATAGCATGGAGTGGCAGAGGCACAACTGTGCTCACTTTTATCCGGTTAATCGGTAATCCATTTTGCATAGCCAGAGCTCTGAAGTAATGAGGGTTTCTTAAAACATCCGTATAACGTAGGTACTATAAGGTAGGTAAGATAAATTACTTATATCAGCATGAAACCCACTTGATCACGGAACTCTCTATACCAAATAACTTATTGATACTTATTTATAACTACACAACTCATTTTCTTTTTCAGCGCCCTTCGTCTGATAAACTTGAAGCTGATAGGAGTGACGCAATGAATACACAAAAGGGGACAATCATAACCGAAGATAACAAGGAAAACCAAACCTCGATACACGAAGAACCATCAACATCAAAAGGTGTATATCGCACTGCATCTCAACCACTGAAAAACTACCGCATGTCTCCTATAAACACTGATGAAAGCGATGCAGATTTGAGCGACGCTGACCCAACATACAGTACAAGACCTCGTTCAGTTCTTGACGGTGCATGCAGAAGATCATCTTCTAGTAGCAGTAGTACCAGCAATAGCAGCAGTAGCAGCTCCAGCTCTTCAAGCTCGGACTCGTCAACACCAGTGACTTCCTCAAAAACAGCTCCAGCAGTAGAAGCTTTAGCAGAACCAGTAGCAGAACTAGCAGCAGATTTAGCAGCAAACCCAGCAAACCCAGCAGTACCAGCAGAATCTCAAAACTCTGACATGAAAAAATCTCGGAAGCGTCAAAGAAATACCCAAGCCTGGAAACAAAATTTGGCAAAAACTCTGCGAAATAGTGGTAAAGAATACGTTTCACTCACCAAATCTAAGAAGACCATTCCTGCTCGATCCATGAAAGACCCCTGCACAAACAAGTGCCGACTAAAATGTTCAGACAACATGGATGAAGCTGACAGAAACAGTATATTTAGTTCTTACTGGGCGTTGGGTGACATTGAACTGTAACGTTCTTTTATTAGGAATTCTATGGTGGAAGTTACAGCCAAATATAAATACACAAGTGCAGAACAACCAAGAAACCCGAATAGTGCGTATTATTTTACAGCCAACAACACTAGAATCAGAGTCTGCAAAACATTATTCATGAATACACTAGGCATCTGTGACAAAGTGATACGAACAGTAAAGGCCAAAACAGACGCACAAGGATTCATAGAGAGAGACCAACGTGGTAAAAATGAGGACAAAAGGAAGAGAATTGATCCATCGATTATTCAAGATATAAAGAATCATATCAATTCCATTCCTAGGATTGAATCCTATTATCTAAGGAGTTCTACTACACGGGAATACATTGGTGGAGATAAGACAATAACTGATTTATGGAGAGACTTTGATAAAGTTCAAAAAGATGCGGGAAAACCCTCGTGTCTTTATTGGCTCTATAATGATATTTTCAATAAGGATTTTAATATCGGATTATTTGAGTCGAAGACAGACAGATGCGATTTGTGCATTCAATACGAACTTGCACCGCCAGATATTGCACTACAACTAAAAGATGAAAAGTTTGACAAACACATACAAGAAAAAATATTGTCTAGAAAAGAGAAACTGGCAGATCGAAGAAATATCGACGAAACCCATATCGTTGCAGTTTACGATTTGCAAGCGGTAATGTAATGCCCAAGTGGCGAGACTTCTGCATTTTACTACAGATCAAAACTTAACTGCCTTAACTTCACAATAGTTGAATTATCAGAAAAAAAAGAAAAAGAACCAAGCGCAGATAACGACAAGAAGGAAGATTTTCGAGCTTATGAAGATGTATACTCTTACTTTTGGGATGAAACCCAAGGCCAGAGAGGCGCCAATGAGATTGGGTCCTGTGTACTAAATTATATAGAATTGTTAAATACAAAACACGATGGCAAAGCCATTCACATAACATTCTATTCGGACAACTGCTGCGGGCAAAATAAAAATAAATTCATCACATGTCTATACTCGTATGCCGTTTACAAGTATCCAAATATTCATTCTATAACCCACAAATATTTAATAAAAGGACACACACAAAACGAAGGGGACAGTGTTCATGGACTTATTGAAAAAGAAATACAGAGACAAAAGAAATCTGGGCCCATTTATGCTCCATGTCAGTACGGCATGATCATCAGAAACTCTCGAAAAAATGGAAAACCGTTTATCGTTCAAGAATTGACCTTCAACTTTTTCTCGGATTTAAAAGCTTTTCAAGAAAAATGGGCTTACAATTTTAAAGAGGATGTAAACAAAAAAGTGTTTGCGTGGAATGACATTAAAGTCCTCAAATTCGAAAAACAGGATGTTTTGAATTTCTATTTCAAAACATCTTACAGTCAAACTGAATTCTCCAAAGTTTGCATGCGAAATAAACGAAAAAAGATGGACGATGTCCAGGATATAATGATGACCAGATTATATACAAATGGTTTTAAATTATCGCAACGAAAGAGTGACGATTTGCGTTATCTTGTGGAAAACAATTTGATACCGCACTATTATTCAGCTTATTATAAAAATTTTGTATAGCTATCTTACTATGGATAAGAAGTAGGTACTTTGATTTAAGAGCAATTTTAATTGTATCCTCTCACGTTTTTAAATAATATTACTTATCCGCCTTATTAGACTGACAATTATAATACTAGGACTATGTTTAAGGACTAACAAATATTTCGCTAAACTCTATATCTCTGATGTCGCTAATTCAACTCAAAACGACTTTCTTAGACCCACGGTCCTCCAATAACAAATATGATTTTCTAGTTTCTATTTTCTTGGATGCCTGCTATCTATCACTCAAAAAGCCAATTATTATTTTTAGAAGATTTTTATAAGTTTGTTTTTATTTTTATTCTGATTAAAGTGTACTTAAGGTTTACAGTACCAAAAAAAGGATCTATCACTCAGAAAGCCAATGATTATTTTAAGAAGATTTTTATAAGTTTGTTTTTATTTTTATTTTAATTAAAGTGTACTTAAGGTTTACAGTACCAAAAAAAGGATAGTGACACTCAGAAAGCCAATGATAATATAAGAAGATTTTTATAAGTTTGTTTTTATTTTTATTTTGATAAAAGTGTATTAAAGGTTCTTGTTGTACCAAAAAAAGTGTTTATTTTAATTCAATATTTTTAGAAGAAAAGACCTATCTCTTAAGGCGTGCCTTTTTTTGTGATAAGTTTAGTATAGTAGGGCTAGTATCAGAGATAGGACAAAATATATATTATTATTTGAGAAATAAAGAGGCTTAAGTTAAAATTGGTCTTTTTCGGATTTTTGAATTTGGATTTGCCATTTAGAAATGAAAAAGGCATTCTCCAATATTAAAAAACATATTTATTCTAAAATAAATAAAAGCCATGCAACATTTTTTTTGCATTTCTTAACAAATTTATACCTAGACTTTCGAAAAAAAATTTAAAACACTCATTTAAAAGGAAAAGTTTGAAATAATTACTCTCAAAGTGAAAAGTTTAAAGATTACGATCTTATTTCGCGATTTCCCACAAACTTAATTTTTTGACATAAGTCTCTTTCGTTCTGAGGGTGCGACCTGATTAGGTAAGTAACTAAAATAAGTACCTATTTTCTATTTCTTTTTATTTTGAATAGTTAAACATCGCCCTACGTATGCGTAGGTATCATTTTATTTGATTTTTTTTTATAATTAGGGGTTCATAAAATAGGTGAGTACTTATGGTATGCGTGCATATATGTAAGTATATATAATTTTCATTTATTATATAATTTTTATAATTTTTAATTTCAGTTTACTTGGAAAAAATGATGTGTGGCTGGTGGGTGGCAACGACGGCTGACTGTTGGTCAGCTCACAACAAAAGTTATTTGGGCATGACAGTTCACTGGTTAAATCCTATCACAAGAGCCAGAATGCATGCAGTATTAGCGTGCATACGCCTAAAAGGTCATCATACTTACGATATCCTGGCCCAAGCAATGATAGATATTCACTATGAATTTCACATAGATAAAAGAATCACAAGGTCAGTTAAGTCTATTTTTCGTTTTTTATTTTATTTTCGTACACATACAAGTGAAACCATGTACCTACGAGTACGGAGATGTGGATCGGTTATATAATCCTTACTTAACATTACAAATGAAATGTGAATGTGAGTTTGTTCCTTTGTTACGCTTTCACGTAGAGTAGCTTAAAAAGCTGGTTAAATATTTTATAAAAATGGTAAATAAAGTAGTCTAAAGCGTGTTTTTATCTCGACGAGACTTGAACTATCAACATTTTTTTTAGTTTTTCGGGTTAAAACCTTTTTTTAATATTACTGGTTTAATTTTATTTTAGGACTACTACGGATAATGGCAGTAACTTTGTAAAGGCATTTGTGCAATTCGGCTCGGAGATCGACATACTTCCAGATTTAGAGTCTGAGTCTGATCCTGATATTGACAACCTTTTAAATCCAAACTCAGAAGAAGATGATGACTTAGAATTTATTTCAGTAGAAAACATACTGAATGCTCCTGGTCGTCTCCAGTGCAATGAAATCAATGACCAGATATTAGAAATAGAAAACTTTAATATTAATACTTTGCCAGTTCACATGAGATGTGCTGCACATACGTTCAATTTGGTCGCTAGCAAAGACGCAGATGCTGCTCTACAAATAACTGTTTTCAAGACTCCCTACAGAAACGCCTTAGCCAAGGCACGCACTCTCTGGAATCAGCAATCACGTAGTACGGTAGCAGCAGATAGCATTCACGCTGAATTAGGCAGACGACTTGTCCTTCCAAATACGACAAGGTGGAACTCCCTGTATGACGCTATTGTCCTTCTCAACGGTATATTGGAAACAAAAAGGCCTTCTCTTTACAGGATTATGACTCAACTAAAAATTCCAACTTTCAATGACCAAGATGTGACTGTAATAAAGGAGTACGCAAAGGTAATTATGTGTATATAATTTAAATTAACGTATTAGTAAAGTTATTTTCTTTCCACATCAAATCAATACTTATATTAAATACTTATTTACAGGTTATGGCACCTGTCGCGAATGCCCTCGATCGTATCCAAGGAGAAGCTCAAGCATATCTCGGATCACTACTACCGACGATTGCAGCAACTGCCTATAAATTAAAAAATATGAAATCTAAGGGCCTAGTAAATTGCACAGCTTTAGCCAATGCCTTATTAAATGGCATAGAGAAAAGGTTTGGACCACTCCTGAATGATGAACAGTGCCAACTTGCCGCGGCATTTCACCCAAAGTTCCGATTGATATGGCTGGAAACGTATGACAGCAGTAGAGTGGATGCAGTAAAAAAGTGCATGGAAAAAAAGGTAGAAGATGCCTTACGACAAGAAGCAGAGGAAAATTCGAAAGATATTTTAAGTGGCGGAGGGAGCAATGCGAGTGACAATGATGATGACGAGGAAGACTTTTTCAATTCTGTCACTCAGTCTATAGAAAAACCAAAGAGCTCCAACTCTTTAAAGAGTAAAGCGCAAAGTCTCGTCAAAATGTGGCTGGACATGAAATCAAAAGACTCATTCAACGATGCTGCATTCCTCGAAGAACAGATATTCATAAATCTATTCATCAAATACAATACTGCTGTACCCTCAAGCGCTGCAGTTGAACGTCTGTTTTCCACGGGTAAAGACATTTTAACACCAAAGCGAGCCTCCCTTTCAGACGAGAACTTCAATATGTTAATGTTCATGAAGGGGAATATGCACCTTATGCCCGGCGATTAAATTACACATTTGAATTAAACAAGTATTTTGTTTTCTTCCTAACTTCCAGAACATCATAAACCAACAGGTTTTATAAGTGTGAACAAATAAATTGTTAAAATGTGTGTAAAATTGCATTTTTAACAATACAAATGCAATTTTACACATATTAACGATTAACGTTAACTTGCGTTAATTCTTGCGAAATGTAACGCTTTAACGTTTAACGAAGCTAACTTTTTTTGTAGCGGATTAACGATTAACGAAGTTAACTATTTGATTAACGGTGCCCAGCTATGCTCAGGAACAAGCGAACCCTCTACAAGGTGTGCATCCGACCGGTGCTGACTTACGCATCCCCCGTCTTCGCTCACGCGAGCTCCCTCGTCATTGAGAAACTGCAAATTGTGCAGAACATCTTCTGCCGTAGGGCAATGGCGGCTCCATGGTACGTCCGCAATGCGGACCTACATAGAGACATGGACCTGCCTACCCTGCAGCAGTTTCTCAAAACACTCTCCGAGACCTATTTCAAGGCCGCGGAAGTGCATCCCAACCGAGAGCACGAGTGGTGCGAGAGGCAGCAGCCTACTCTCCCCGCCCGATCTCCGGCCACGCGATGCGGAGGCCGAGACACGTCCTCACGGACCCCCCAAACGACCTGTCGACCGCTTTGAACCTCCTCCTGGAGGCTCAGGTCGACCCGACAAAGCCCCTCCCTGTTGTTTCAGCGGCCCCCGTAGGCCCCCAAATCCAGTCCACAGCAGCGGGACCCCCTTCAGGGGTCAAAGCCCTTCCGGCTACAGGTGCTCCCAGGGGGTGTTTAGTACGTATGCGCCTAGGTCTTGTTTGGCGAGTCGTGCATAACTCTCGAGAGTTACTCATGAGAGTTCACCTCCTCCCTCCCAACCGAGGGTGCCCATTTCCCATTGCGTTGAGAGCAAAAAAAAAAAAAAAAGGCCGCTCGCCCATTTGGCCGGCGCATCGGGGAACAGCACATCAGAGGAAGCTCGGCGCGCACGCTCTGGCGCCAACAGCGGCGGCGAAGTCCGGTGGTCTTCTGAAGCTGCGTTCGGACTCCGTGGCGTGAAGAACAATGCAAGACGAGTCGTTCTTTTCAGAACGCAATTCTGAGTTTCACGACCCAATACGCTCTGTGGCCAAATACGCATTCGTTCTATTTATCGTAGAACGCAAGTTTCATCGACTTTTATACGAATACCATACAGGTAGCCACAGGTATGTTTTACCTGTATACTAAAAGTACAAACTTTTGAACTGGTTTTCCCTATGAATGCCCGGCATTTCTATAATGGTGTTGCGAGCTAAGACAATGCATTCAGTACAGCAATTAAACGTTGTTATCGATGTCCCAAATTGGTAGCGTAAATTTTATCGTAGGTATGATACGATCTATAGTGACTATGTGAACACGTGGGTCACTCCCGAGGCCCCAGTATGGAAGCGCAAGATGAATTGTAAATTGTTTATTTCCATAAGGATGGAAGTTTGACTGACGTGGTGCAAGAATATTTTAATATTCACTTGATATCCCGTGGGTGAGGCCGTGGGAATTCCAAATTGCTGTTATTCCTATATCGTTTTATTTATTCGGTACGATCGATGGCTGGAGTTGTATAAATTGCTATGGGCGCGCAGTCACTGGCTAGACACTACACGGTCAACATCCACGAAGGAACATCATATAGACGTAGAAGCCCCGTGACATCCAGAACCTCAACATGCAGTCCCAAGATCAAGCCAGAACACTCACTTTTCCAGTGGACACCTTCACGAAGCGCGGGCCTTCTATACCTGAAGCAGCAACAATTGGATGAACACCCATTGGTAGTAGCCGTAATACCTGACTTCTCGAGGCTGCTTCGGTGTAGCAACTCCATGAGGCGAGACGGGATTTTCAATATCATATGTGGCACTGCTCACCTCCAGATAGGTCGGTTGCACGGAACAGAAGTCATTGAGGGAGCCGTGGGTGTAGTCCGGAAAATGGCGAATGACGCTGCGGTGGGGATATCCACCTATCCCCAGGATGTTGATAAATGTTTTAGAAGTACTCTCATGTTCCATTGTTACCAGGGTCCGTTAACATCAATTTGTAACTAGTGCGGTACAACATAGCGTACAGCTTGTTGTAGATACTAAAGCGAGCTGGGAGCTGACCTCAACGCATTGAACGGGATCACGCGCACCACTATACTCCAGCTGGCAGTCATCAGGGCCGATCACGAACTGGTGGAGTGGTTGGCTCAGCAGTCTCAGATTGATCTGAATATCAAAGGTTGGGACCAGCGGACGACGTACGAAATAGCATTCACGGATTCCAACTACCGTATAATACTGATCCTGAAGGCCCACGGCGCTCGTGCTCCAGAGCCAGAGATAATTCATGACTTGAGTTATATCCTGGAGAATTATGAATAAATGTGCGGCAGTGTGTTTACCGATTATGTATACACGGTGATTAGGTAATTGTTTAAACTGTAGCTTATCATCGAATACATTATTAACCTTGAATATTGGTATCATTTATTCTTGATTTGCATTAATCTGTGTTTCAGACGACATTTTAGCTTAATAATCTTGTTACTTATATATTTTGTAGGCACTTCACAACTATAAACTTCAGGATACTTTCTCTCTTCGAAGTTAAGAAAATTAATGAAAATATTAAATCCGAATTCCTGTTTATATAGACAAGAAAGGTAAATTCCCGAGTGGGAAGCCCCTTATGACATCGAGTCGTAGGACACAAGGTTATTCCCCGAAATATGACATCCAGACCTCAACATGCAGTCCCAAGATCAAGCCAGAACATTCACTTTCCCAGTGGACACCTTCACGAAGCGCGGGCCTTCTATACCTGAAGCAGCCCCTTTCAACGGTATTGAAATTATGCAATTCAACACTGCATATCGACGGTTTCTTGAGGCGGAGCGAAACATGGACGACCTGAATAGAAGAGGACCGCTTGGATGAACAACGCGAACAATTGGATGAACACCCATTGGTAGTAGCCGTAATACCCGACTTCTCGAGGCTGCTTCGGTGTAGCAACTCCATGAGGCGAGACGGGGTTTTCAATATCATATGTGGCACTGCTCACCTCCAGGTAGGTCGGTTGCACGGAACAGAAGTCATTGAGGGAGCCGTGGGTGTAGTCCGGAAAATGGCGAATGACGCTGCGGTGGGGATATCCACCTATCCCCAGGATGTTGATAAATGTTTTAGAAGTACTCTCATGTTCCATTGTTACCAGGGTCCGTTAACATCAATTTGTAACTAGTGCGGTGCAACATAGCGTACAGCTTGTTGTAGATACTGAAGCGAGCTGGGAGCTGACCTCAACGCATTGAACGGGATCACGCGCACCACTATACTCCAGCTGGCAGTCATCAGGGCCGATCACGAACTGGTGGAGTGGTTGGCTCAGCAGTCTCAGATTGATCTGAATATCAAAGGTTGGGACCAGCGGACGACGTACGAAATAGCATTCACGGATTCCAACTACCGTATAATACTGATCCTGAAGGCCCACGGCGCTCGTGCTCCAGAGCCAGAGATAATTCATGACTTGAGTTATATCCTGGAGAATTATGAATAAATGTGCGGCAGTGTGTTTACCGATTATGTATACACGGTGATTAGGTAATTGTTTAAACTGTAGCTTATCATCGAATACATTATTAACCTTGAATATTGGTATCATTTATTCTTGATTTGCATTAATCTGTGTTTCAGACGACATTTTAGCTTAATAATCTTGTTACTTATGGATGAATATACAAAAGTTGGGTAACTCGATGTCATCAGTCAATATAACGATGTATTATTATATTTTGTTTATATTTTATAATTAATTTTAAAACAATTAAAAGCCACCACATTTGGTCACCCAATTTCAGCTATTCATTTTAAATACAAATTTGTAAAACTTCACAATATATTCTCAAAACGTCAGTACTTTGGCGTGTCACAACCTCCAAAGCGCGCAATCAAAAAGCTGTGTATTAAATATTACCATTAATATAATAAAACTTACTATTTCACTATAATCTGTGATGTATTTAATATTATATAATCACAACTTTCATAATATAATATTCTCACAGTTGTTGTAAAAATAATAAGAAACTTTGTGTTCAGTTTTATTCGTCAGTCCGTTGTGTGTTGTTCGAATTTGAATTTCCCGCTAAATACCGGTGACTCAAATTCAAATCCGCGTTAAATTTCAAGGTTGGTACTCAAGTTGGCTACAAACCGCGCCATTGTTCGGCCGCCATTACTGTGCCGGTGCTAGAGTTGTGTTCGTCGTATGACCACGTACCGATCCAGATAAATTTTCAGTCCTATGGTGAGTCGCTATTTCCTTGTAAATCTGTGTTATATTTTAACTTGTACATAGTTAACTTTGATTTGTTAAAATGTAGCTTTTTGATATTCGAAAGTATAAAAATAAACGTTAGTACTAAACATAACCTCAAATTCATGTTTGTTTCGTCAGTCCGTTGGCGTCAGTCCGTTGTCTGATATTGCGCCAAAGGACTGACGTGTTTCCAGGGTACTGACTTTTTGAGCATGTCTAAGCATTTTTTTTACTTATTTCAGTTTACAACATCATGGCTCCTAAAAAAAAACAAAACATGGCTAAGGATAGAGAAGATATATTGAAAAAAAAAGAGAAGCCGAAAAGGCTCGCTTAGATAGAATTAAAAGCGACCCCATTAAATTAGCTGAATACAAAGAGAAACAAAAGTTGCAATATTTAAAAAAGAAAGAAAAGGGACAAAGAAAAAATATTGAAGACATGACACCTCGGGAGCAGCGATTAACTAGAAAAGAATGGAAAAAATATTCATCAACGTACAGACAAAAACAACAACTTTTGAAAAATACTACTCATAATTTTGTACGCCAGAATACTCCTCCAAATACTGATGATGAAGCACAACCAATAGTTGGTGAAGTAATAAGGCCCATTGTGAACGAAAATCAAAGAACAAATGAAGCAAAAAGAAGAAGTGAAAGACAGAGAAAGTTCAGAAATAAGCAATTAAATGTGATGAAAGCAAAGGTTTCGAAACTAAAAACTAAACTGAACAATCAGCGTCAAAAATATAGAAGAGTCAAAATGCAGTTGAAGAAAGTTGTCAAATCTGTGGAAAATCTCCGAAAACCAGAATTGAAGGAATGAGCGAAGATATAACTAAAAAAAAAGAATTAGTGAAGAAGGCCCTGTTCGGAGAAGCTATCAAAATTCAATTAGAGGAAAACTACACTAAAATAAAGAGTCATGAAGATAAAAGAAAGTTCAAACAAGCTATATCGGGAAATGTGGTAGACAAATACAAATTATGGAGAATACCAAACAAAGTAGTGACTTTTAAAAAAACAGGACATAACCAGCCAAAAAAAAGAAATTTACGTCAAAGTTAAAGTGCAAAGTCTAGTTGAGCAATTTTTAGAAGATGATTCTAACAGCCGTCAAGCAGCAGGCAAGAAAGAATTCGTGACTCGTAACCAAATTAAAAAACAGAAAAGATATCTACTGGACACTATGAAAAATCTGCATGAGAAGTTCTTGAAAACCATTCCATTTAAAATGGGTTATTGCCTATTTACCCGACTCCGACCATTTTGGGTGGTTCCCCCTAAACTATCAAACCGTGATACTTGTGCTTGCACGGTCCACGAAAACATGGACCTTCAACTTGCTGCTCTAAAAAAGGCACATATTCTGACAACAGTGAATAATCATCAAAGTATGTTGCAAATGCTTTGTTGCGATCGATATTCTGAAAAATGTCTTGAGAGAACATGTGATGAGTGTTCCTTAAAAACTTTGACTTATGCAGAATTCGATAACTCAAAACCGATCTTAATGCAACAGTAGGTGAGTAAAAAAGAGTCCATAAATGATCTCAAAACAAAGAAAGAACTATTTGTAATGAAATGTAAAAAAGAAACACAAGAAATTTTACGTGGAAATCTCATAAAAAAACTTGAGAATGACATGGCAAAATTTATCCGGCATTCTTTTAACATAGTACACCAGTATAATGTAATTAAACAACTGAAAGAATCTTTGTCTGAATACGAAGCCGTGGTGCATATGGATTTTTCCGAAAACTTTTGTACCAAATACAATCAGGAAATACAAAGCTTTCATTTTGGCGGTTCGCAGACGCAAATTTCATTACATACTGTGGTTGTTTACTTGAGAGACTCTACGACTTCACACTGCACTATGTCTTCTAATTTGTCTCATAACGCCGGAGCAATTTGGGCTCACCTAAAACCTGTGCTGACATCACTGCCATCAAACATTCAAAAGATTCACTTTCTCAGCGATGGTCCTGTAATGCAATATAGGAACAAATCTATGTTTTATGTATTGGGTTGTAAACTGCAAGACATGTACCCTAATATTATGGGATATTCCTGGAACTTTCATGAAGCCGGACACGGGAAGGGGGCACCCGATGGTGTAGGGGCCACATGCAAGCGAACAGCTGATCAAGTGATTGCTTTAGGAGGTGATATAACTAACTTGACGGAGTTTGCTTCTGTTATCCGCGAGAGATGTCCAGGTATAAAAATGACGGTGATTGAAGGCTGTGATATCGAGCAGATGAATACCTTGATTAACGACAAGTCGTCTCAAATGATCGCCTTTAAGGGGACGCTCTTAGTGCATCAGGTGACCGGCTCAGCTTACATTCCCAATCATCTTACAATGAAGTCACTAAGTTGTTTCTGCGACGCTGACGCATGCAATCATTTCAAGCTAGGATCTATTCATTATCAGACAGAGATAGTGGCTGAACATGGTACACGTATAAATGCTTCTACCATATTTACAGACTCTGAAGATGATGATATACCACTATCCACTTACGTGAGAGACATAGATTATCATTCCAAATTGGATTGGAATCTATCAACACCAGGAGTTAGCGGTTATTCACAACGAAGTCTTTATAGCAGTGGTGATTATGTATTGGTAAAATATATTACAAGGAATACAGAATATCGTTATGCAGCAATCTGCTCTTCTGTTGATGATGAAGAAGGTAAATTGAGAGTAACTTTCCTCAAAATTTGTAAACAGAATGCCACTCTATTTCAATTGAATAAAAGAGATGTAGCAGATGTTCCGATGGATCAAGTAGTTAAAAAATTACCTGCACCAAATATCTTTACAAAAGGTAATAGAGTGTTTTACCAATTTGAAGAGCAGATTGATGTTTTTGAAAAGTAATTATTTTAGTGTTAAACTATTTAGAAGCATTATTTTTATTTTTTGTTGAGAAAAAGATCTCATTTTTATTACTTGCCTATAAGGCAAGATGCCTATATAAGGCATAGATTATATTAATATTATGATATTAGACATGTCAGAAGGCTGTTTTGAATACTGTGATAGTATTACTTGGTAGCTATTATTAAGTTAACTTAAGGCAGAGAGAGTCATATTTTTGTTTCAATTGTTTGTTGATTACTTAGAAAATGTATATTGTTAAGTAAAACTATCTCAATGTCGTAAAGTTAAGTAAAATAAAGTTAATTAAAGGCTGTTTAAGATTAAAAGTGAGAAAAGAGAGAGTGATACTATTAGTTTCTAAGTGTGGTTTTATAGTGACGCGTTTGCCAGCGCGGTTGGTACGCGTCGCGGGCCACGAGCTATGAGTGTCAGGGGATCGTTGCATAGTAAAATGAACCGCGCGGATGTGCCACGCGTACGATGTTCCGGCCGCGCGCAGCCGATCGCGCGCCGGCGAGGAGCCACTGTTTGCCAGTACGCGTTACACAGTCACGCGGATCGGACGCGCGCACGCGTACTGTCGGTCGCCGCCAAGATGATCGCCGCCAAAACCACCAATCAGAATATTATCATCGATACGGGACGGTTGATAGAGGAAGTTCGCTGTCGACCATTGCTATGGGATTCATCGGATGAATTTTATAAAAACAAAGATACAAAAAATAAAGCTTGGGAAGAAGTTGGGGAAGCACTCTTTGGAGAACATTATATAAAGGAAGACATAGGTGTGTATATATTATTTTTATTAATCATTTTTGTTATATTCATATAAAGGTCGTTAGGTACTTAACATATATGTAGATTCAAATCAATTCAATAGGTACTAGAATATATGTCTGTCTTGCCACGACACGCTACCAGCGGAGGATATAAAGTAATCAGCAAATACCTCGCGTAGTGTGTTTCCTGTTCTGGAAACTGCCTGACTATCTATATCAATTAAACCAGTAATGCTTAGTGTGTCATTTCCATTGTAGCCGTCTCGCACTCTGATAAAATTGTGCAATACACAACAAGCTTGAACTATAGTTTTTGCGTTGGAGAAGCTAGCATTCATTGGTGTGTGAAACACTCTAAATTTGTTTGATAATATCCCAAATGTACATTCTATGTACCTCCTGGCACGACTTAGACGGTAGTTGAATATCTTTTGTTTGTAGGTCATATCGTTTCGAAGATAAGGTTTCATCACATAGTTTGATATGCCAAATGCACCATCACCAACTATCACATGAGGTGCTCCTATATTAGACCCTCGCAAGTACTTTGGAGCCGGTAATCCTAAATTATTTCTTTCCAACTGTTTAAATAGTTCACTGTTTCGGAATATAGTGGAATCAGAGTTTTTACCGCAAGAACCTATGTTGACATATGTAAAGCAATAGTTGGCATCACACATTGCCAGAAGGACAATAGAATAGAAATGTTTGTAATTGTAAAACATTAAGCCTCCACCTGCAGGATTAATTATTCGTACGTGTTTACCGTCTATTGCCCCACAACAGTTAGGAAAGTTTGCATTTATCTCGAACTCTGCACTAATACGTTGCCACATTTGTGTTGTTGGTTGAGGAATGCATTCTTCCCGTAGTTTCTCCCATATCTCAGTGCAAACTTCCTTGACGATAATGCTTATAGTAGTAACTCCCATTCTGTATGTTACGTGTAGATCGGAGTACGTGTTGCCAGTTGCCAAAAATCTGAAAAAAAAATATAGTTAATTAATCCGTTGCCTCTAATATAAATTGACAAACTACAAATAATATTTGATAAAAGATTATTAAGTTAACTTGTTATATAAATATTTACGTTTATTTGCAGCTCAATTACGGTATCACTATTGGACCTATTTTGCTAAATGTGACCTATTGCGCAAAACGATGCTGTTGACTGTATGTTCATTTAAAAATTAAGCTATCTATTGGTCAGAGAGCAATCATTAATAGAACTTTTTATTTTTTTTATTTCAGATAAGCTGTTACGTCTACGATGGAAGTCTGCAAGAGACGGATATTTTAAAACCAAATTGAATAAGAAAAATACACCATCCGGTAGCGGTGCGAAAACAGTTAAAAAAATATATATTTATTTCGAAGAATTGAAGTTCCTTGATCGTACCACTGAAAACGTAGTTTCAGAATCCTTGGAAAACATTGATGACTCAAGTGCATTAGAAACTCAAGCTCAAGTAAGAATGAACGCAGATACTTCTTGCTCTTCTCAAAACAGTTCTACTACGGTGGCTGACCAAGATAAACCGACATGGGCTCGGAAGAGAAAAAATACACGGCCACCAGAGAACTCCACGTTTGAGAAACAGTTAGTAGAATTATTGGACAAAAATATGCCAGACATAAGCTCTGATGACTTAGCATTTTTTAATTCTCTTGGTCCAATACTAAAGTCGTTTAATAGTTATGAAAAACTTTTATTTCGTTCGAAAGTTTTGCAAATTGCTATGGATCTTTCCGGGCCAAATTAAGTGGGCACGACGTCAACATCAAATTTTGTAAGGCCAGCTAATGAATCTAACGAGTATTCCAACATGCTGTCGCCAGAAAATATCTCAAATTCCACTATTATATCACTAACCTCTAATTCTAATGATACGCCTACGCAACGAGGTTATCAAACAGCAAATCAATATTCCAATATCATGTCACCAGAAAATGATTCTAATTCATCTAATGCAATGTCTGCAACCGTCTCAATACCGCGAAGCTATGAATCATTATATTTTTCAAACTTAACGTTACCAGATAACGGATCTATACCTAGTGAGACCACGGACCAAGACTATCAATCTGCAAATCAATATGAGTCTCATTCTACAGTCATCAATCCTGTTCAGCAAAGCTGTGAAGAAATAAACCACTTTCCAAATACTGCATCAGAAAACGATAATTGCTAATTAGTTTATTTGATTACAAGTTTAGTTTATTACAATTTCTACTAAATTTCATTTCAACGAGAGTTACAAAACGACTACTTTTTTATTGTTTGAATGTTCTTGATTTGTAAACACAATTTAATTAATAAAATAGTTACTAAATAATAAAAAGTATTTTTATGCAACATACCTTAAGGTAATCGCCAACTTTTCAACTTCAACTTCTCAACTTTTCAACTGCGCGACCACGTGGGGCTAGCGTGGTACGACCGGCGCTTTTACGTGCCGCGCTGGTGGCTCGCCGACGGGCAGCGCGTCTGGCTGCGCTTCGGCAGCGTGCACTACGCCGCACAAGTCGTGAGTTGCCTTTGTTTTTCTAACGGTTGTGTTCAGTTCACAGTGCTAAATCCTAATTTACACTTGAAGAACGTGTTGTTGTCTCCAGTGGGTGAACGGGAAGTCAGTGATGTCGCACGAGATCGGTCACCTTCCGTTCGAGGCGGAGGTCACGGCCGCGTTGCACGCCGGCCGCAGCAACCTACTCACGGTCGCCGTCGACAACGTGTTGCTCTCCACCACCATACCACAGGGGTCCGTTGGAGGGTAAGCCTTTATCGGATATTGGGTATATTTTTATTTTTACTACGATAATACTGATTTACAAATGGTGTTTCTATTTTAGAGATAAAGAGTATCCTGTGCATGTATACGACTTCGATTTCTTCAACTACGCCGGTATCCACCGCTCTGTGTATCTGTACTCGACACCGCAAATCTATATTGATGACGTGGCTGTTAGTACCGATATACAGGGTCTTACAGGTAATTCATCACCACTCATCATTCACTGAGACTTGCAACTTTCACAACACTTTGCATCCTGGTACGCGGTCGTAACATAACTTGCTGAAATCCGTAACAAGTTTCTTGCAAAATATACAGGTTTGGTTAGGTTAGGTTAGGTTAGTCAATCTTTCTTAGATTGTGAGAAAGCCTTCGATTCGATTGAAACTTGGGCGGTGCTCCAGTCTCTACAGCGGTGCCAAATTGACTATCGATATATCGACGCACTGAAGTGTTTGTACGAAAACACAACTATGTCAGTTCATCTCCAGCACAAGACCACAGAACCTATTCAGCTGCAGCGAGGTGTTAGACAAGGTGATGTCATATCACCGAAGTTGTTCACCGCTGCACTGGAGGATTTGTTTAAGTTTCTGGACTGGGACGGACTTGGCATCAATATTAACGGCGAGTACTTCACTCAACTCAGATTTGCTGACGATATTGTAGTCATAGCTGAAACCCTAGAAGACTTAAGCAAAATGCTCGATGACCTCTGTAGTGCCTCTCAACAAGTATGTTTTATGATACTGATACTAGGTATCTATAGACACCTAGTATCTATAAATAGTCCAGCTAGGTAGGTCCAATTTCGAGAAACGGGTCAATCGACGAATCCTACTCGGTTGGGTAGCGTTCGGAAAGCTAAAGTGGCAGTAGGCAGGCCACATAGCTCAAGGCATGAGGCAAGAACAGATGGCCGATAGGGCAGTAAAGTTCTCGAGTGGCGACCACGTACCGAAAGACGCAGCGTGGGTAGGCCTCCCACAAGGTAGACTAACGACCTGGTAAATATCACAGATACCAGCTAGTGCGGAAGGCACAGGAACGGTCTTTGTGGAGATCTCTAGGGGAGGCCTATGCTCAGCAATTGGCGTTTTTCGGCTGATATGATGAAGAAAGATGTTACGTAAGTCGGCTCGTATGTAAGCCGGCAGTACCAGGAGTGTCTGCAATTCCTTTAATAAAAATAAATTTTCAGGGATATTAGAGTATAACGTGTCACATAAAGGCTCGGCCCATAAGGAATTAAGATGTATGGTGGAAGTCCTGGACCGCAACAACACCAGAGTCGGAGCAGTCAACGAATGCGTTAGCTTGGAGCCGGTGCCAAATGTCTATTTTTGGTGGCCATATCTTATGAACTCCGATCCTGGGTACTTGTATACTTTTAAGGTAGGTAAATGCGAGTTTTCGAGGCGTGTGCCTGTTGGCACAAAAACTAATATAGATTGTCTAATTACGTCACATTTTGCTATTTGTTCCAGGCATCGATTATCGACGAACAGTCTAAAACCGTTGACACGTACAGTATAAAAATCGGCTTCCGGACTATCACTTGGAGCAAGTCGGCGATGTATATTAATGATAAACCGTTGTATTTTAGAGGGTTTCGGAATGCATGAGGATTCTGATGTAGGTAATTTTACTACTTAAGGTACATTTCATACCATAGGTACATTCCGGTAGATAACGTAACATTAAGTAGATAGTCCAGTCATTCCAAAAATAAACAGTCAATCTCGGTTTCTCTCAATTCATAGCAACCTTCACGTAATATCGGCGCGCCGGCTGGCGGAAAGGTATCTCACGTGTTTGAAACACACCGCTGTTCGTCGTGATTCTTTTGAGAATCTTTGAGTATGAACTGCCTGATCATCCTAATAATGCAAAATGTTAGGACCATAGAGGCACTGTCTCTTGTTTGTACTTTCCAACCGAAACACAGCGATCGTCGCAGATGCTTTGAAAAGAAATTTACTAAATACAAAATTTGAGGGAGGTTCCCCTTGTTCGCCAGTTCCGCGGCAAAGGCTGGGACCCGGTGCTGTGGATGAAGAACTTCAACCTGCTGCAGTGGGTGGGCGCCAACGCGTTCCGCACTTCGCACTACCCCTACGCCGAGGAGATCTACCAGATGGCCGACGAGCGCGGCATCATGATCATCGACGAATGCCCAAGCGTCAATACCGAGTAAATTGACCGAGTTTTGAAGCTAGCGGTAGGCAGGGTGCATTGACGTTTTTTGGGAAGACATTTAGTCCACCTATAGTAACTGATTTATGCGAATATTAAAAATAATTGTCATCAATTGCGACTTATTGCAGGTAATGATACATCTCGCCCGGGCATAGTCACACACCAAGTCTATCATGTATAGACGGAATCTCAGTAATAGTTGAATGATAGACAGGGATAAAGTTCTCGAATGGCGACCACGTACCGGAAGACGCAGCGTGGGCCGACGACCTGGTAAAGATCGCAGGTACCAGCTGGATGCGGATCTGGCAATTCCTGGATCATGGTCCAGGCGGACCCCAAGCCCTCGTATGCGAGAGCACAACCAGGACATTAACGCCAAGATGATTATTTTTTTATTAATAATATATTGTGGATGGCAAACATTTTTGAGTAGGTAAGATATTATTTCGTGTAGTCTAAAGTATTAGCTCAACTTTGAAGTTTTTATTTTTACAGCTTCTTCACAGCCGAACTCCTGAAGAACCACAAGCAGTCGCTGATGGAGATAATCAACCGCGACAAGAACCATCCCAGCGTTGTGATGTGGTCCATCGCTAACGAGCCGCGGACCCAAAATGAGCAAGCCGATGCATATTTCTGGTATACATTACTCCGTTTTTGCCACTCACAAGGGAATATTGGCGATCCGGAGATTCCAAAAAATATAAACTATTTCAGCATTTGCTACGCTAACTACGTGGCTAAACTGTTACTTCTAAAATGCCTGAAATAAAGTTGTTTTACTTTTTATTAATTGGTCATAAAAACAACGTTTTGAACATTCAACTTTGCGAAATTAAGTTGAAGGTGCTAGTAGTCTTCTTCCTTTTGCAGGGAGGCAGTGCAGTACGTTAAAACGCTTGATTTGTCAAGGCCAGTTACCTTTGCCACTGCCAAAAAACCTGAAGAAGATAAAGCCGTAAGTTAGTTAGCCGACAGCCATCAAACAGGTTTGTTTTGTTTGCAGGAGTTGCAATTATAAGACTTCCGATCGATTACGGTAAGGGGCCGTTGAACTTGCTTGTTAGGGCATTTGGAACACGTTGCCTACGAGTGCCTAAGAGTTTGAACACCGGGCTATTCCAAAGCGTTGCCCTCTTTAACCCCAGAACACGTGCTCTGTCAGCTAAAAAGGCAAATGATAGGCTCTTCACTGTCAAAGCTACGGTTCCTCATACCATGGGGCACTGGCGACCTTACTGACCGTCATGAACGATGTATTGATTAGTACATCGATATCGATAGTATTGATCGATGAGTGGTCTTTCGCTGGATTCAGATGTGGAATGACCTCCTAGCCACAGTGTTTCTTTTGGATTATGACATCGGGTCGTTCATGAGGTATATTATAGGTCATTTTAGAGGTGGACACAATGCATTGGGTTTGCCATCCATAGGCGGCAGTGATCACTTTCCATCAGATGGACTGCTTGCCTGTTTGTCTGTCGTATAACATAAAAAAATCAATGTGATCGGCAGGTAAAGCACCTCGACGTGATCATGGTCAACCTGTACATGGGGTGGTATTACGACCCGGGCGTGTTGAGGCACATTGAGCAACGCCTAGGCCACGAGATCTCCGCCTGGCACACCCAGTTCAACAAGCCGGTGCTCATGTCGGAGTACGGCGCCGACGCGCTCGCTGGGTTACACTCGGTGGGGACGCGTTTGTATTTACTCGTATTTTCGTGGTTTGCTTATATGACTGACAGACTCTAAATTCTAACCTCTATACAATGTTGGACTTACAAGCTTGCCCTTGACATGCACATTGTCGTAATGTATCAGTGTATCTACTTACCACATTGAAAACGTTAGTATGAATATTCTGTGTCAATACGTTTTCGCCACTTTTATTTTTAAGTTACTTGGCAATGAAAATAATTACAATGTTCATTGATTGAAGGTTCATCACATACTTAGATAGCTGTTAGTGACTTAGAATTTCGTATGACTTATCTTTGTATTCAATATTTTTTACACTGTACCAGGGATATCCAAGTCAAGTAAGTGCACAAGGGTCAATAAGGGCAGGCGGAATTTTTGCAATATTGACGACACTGCCGTTTAGCTTTCAATATAAACGCGTCAGCAGTACGATTAAAATTGTGGCCACAGGGACGTGTTCCGTGAACCAGATTGATAGAATCTGCGCCGAATGCGAAATTTGCAGCGTGATCCGCAGAGTTTGAAACGCGCGGTATGAACATGAAAGTGATGATTTTCTGCACAGTAGGTACAATATTATAGAGGACGAAATTTGCTCAAGTATACCCCTGAAACCAAAATAAAATCCTCCCAATGGCGTCATTATACCTCATCATCATCACCTTCAGTGAAACAATTCAAAACCACGATTTCATAAAAATCATGCTAAAGTAGGGCCATTTTAATAGGTCACATTTGACACTTCATTTAAATTCAACAATGTGTACTTGTAACGGCGGGTACTCAATTATTTGTTTTTGCAAAAGTGAGATTTAATTAATTTTTTAAGCATTTTCTGTTTAATTCATAAATTATTGTATAGTGATGACAGAAAACGGTATTATTACCATTTGTTTCGATTAAAGAGACATTCATTTTGAATGTATGTAAAATACAAAGCTATTTTTTTAATGAAATCTAAACGTCACTACAAAGTCAGCTCGATTAACGCTTTTTCTTTTTTATCACTAGAGATGTACCACAAAAAAAACCCGACAAAACCGAATTAGTTGAATCGATATAATGATTTATGTATGTGTAATGACTTACCTACGTGTGTACGAAAAAATATAAAACCATAAATTGTTTATTTGTGAAATATGTTTAATTACAATTATACTGGAATACTTAAGCAATAACTTTATATTAAAATATTTAATAATATTTAGTATAACTTATTCCTGGCAAACTTAAACCTACAGTGACGCCACGACGCCATTACGTGTTGCAGTCTTTTGTTGTAGTGCGAAGTGACTGTGCGATTTCCGTGTATCCCTTATTATCTTTTGAACTGGCTTTTCTTACTGATCGGATCTTCCGCAAACGTTTACCTGGCTATCATTTGGACTCCGATTGCTTATTTGTTAGATACGCAACCGCAGGGTACTTAATGAAACACAGCTGTTAGCACACTGACTGTATTGTAAAGCAACATTCATATTTAACGGTACAAAAGGTAACATGTAGGTACCCACATACACAACAATCCTCCCCTTAGCTTAACACAATACCTATCTAAAATAAACTTAATATTATTAATCTTGGCTACGTACGAGCTATAGCTTCATACAGAAGAATTGCCTGTAATCAACCTTATTCCTGGGACGTAACAACTTTCCCGTTCCGGGGTTATTTCCTAGTTGATCCTCCTGGTGTATCAAATCGTAAGCCTCGTGAAATTGATCTTCGGGTTCACTTTGCACAGAGTGGTCTGTTGTCTCACTTGGCTCATCCCTCACTTCCTCTTCCTGCGGCGGCTGCTGTGGCCGTGGTGCTGGGCTGGAGGCCTGCGATGACGTAGGTCTCTCCGCTTCAAATATATCTTCTAAGGTCACTGGACTTTCGCAAGTTGATGACGTGTTATCAGTCCCTTTATACGGTATTAGTTGATTTTTGTGTTTTTTTAAATGTGTAGAACTAAAACAATCTTTTATTAAATAAACAGTTTTCCCAATTATCTTAATAACAACACCTTTATGCCAAGATCCGTTCGAATTTACCAAGTTCTTTTTATATAAAACTGTATCTCCTTCGACAAAGCATTGCTTGTTGGAATCTCCATATGCCTTATTCTGCAAACACTGTTTACGTTCCACGTGCTTAGCTAGGGAGGGCGATGACGGCGCCGGCGGCGATTCTTCCACGAGCAAGTCGAACCGAAACCGGAGCTTACGGCCAAATACCAATTCGGCAGGTGAAGAGTTTGTAGTACTATTTATAGAATTTCTATAATCGAACAAGTATTTCAGCAAGTTATTTTGTTTCTCCTTTAGATTCGAACTTGTTAAAATGCTAGCTTTAATACCTTTTTTCACAATTTTAACAAAACTCTCCGCCTGACCGTTGCTTGCCGGGTGGTAGGTGGGTGACGTCAAATGGCAAATTCCATTTGAATTACAAAATGACTCGAATTCCTTTGATATAAAATTTGTGCCGTTATCACTAACGATTGTCCGTGGAACACCGAATCGAGACATAAATTCATTAATTTTATTTATCACATTACTGGTAGATGTGCAATTCAAATTATATGCTTCTACCCACTTCGAATGCGCGTCAACAATCACCAAGTAGTTGGCGTTATTTATCGGACCCAGCACGTCGATGTGTATCCTACAGAATGGTTGCGAAGGGTAGGGCCACACTGCAAGCGGTGCTCGGCCTGGTAGTTGCCGCAATTGGATGCACACGTCGCAGCTTGCTATCATATTTTCTACCGCACTATCTACTCCTGGAAACCAAAACCTACTCCTAGCTTCAGCTTTCGTTTTTACTATTCCTAGATGTGACTTGTGTAGTTCGTTTAGGAAAATTTTCTGTAATGATCCTGGCACCACTATCCTATGGCCTCGCATTACACAATCATTTTCCACCGATAATTGGTTTTTACATAAAAAATAAGGCTTTAACATTGAATCATTTATCCTATTTGGCCACCCATTCCTTATAAAACTAGTAACTTTACGTAATGTAACATCACCCTTTGTATCGTTAATTAACTTATTACGAGTGATAGGTAAACTACTATCTATGACGAAATTAATATACGACGCCCGATCCTCTACAGCGCTCGCAGTGGGGACCCACCCCTCCCGGCGTGACTCACCGCTCTCCGGCAAACTCGCGCGCGACAGGTAGTCCGCTATATTATCCGCGCTACGTATGTATTCGATCTTATAGTTATACGTGCTCAAAAACATTGCGTAACGCTGCAATCGGTTGGCCGTAACTTCGGGAATGCCGCGGTAAGGGCCGAATATTGACAATAGCGGCTTGTGGTCAGTGCGAAGTATGAATGGAATTGACCTGCCGTACAGATATTGGTGGAATCTGCGTACTCCGAAAATAATTGCAGTAGCTTCCTTTTGTATTTGCGCGTACCATTTCTCAGCTTGATTTAGGGTTCGCGAAGCAAACGATACTGGCCGCTCGGTTCCGTCGCGTTCGATCTGGGATAAGACAGCCCCGAGGCCCGTTGGCGATGCATCTACAGTCAAAATTATTTGGGCATTTGAATCAAAATGCGCCAAAACTCTGTCAGACGAGAGATCTTTCTTTATCGAATTAAACGCCTGTGTGTGTTTATCTGTCCAGACCCATTTTACACCCTTTTGTAATAATTCGTAAAGAGGACTGAGTATTGACGAGGCATTTGGAACGAAACCACGATAGTAGTTAACCAACCCTAAAAATGATTGCAATTTATTTACGTTTGTGGGTAGCGGTGCATTTATTATTGCATTAACCTTGCTTCGCGATTTCTCTAACCCATTTTTACTAATCGTGTAACCTAAATACTCGACCTGGTCCTCAAAGAAAACACACTTCTCTTTCTGTAGGGTTAAGCCCACATCCTGTAGCCTCTGCAAAACGGCATTCAGTCTCTGTAAATGTTGATATCTATCTACACCTGTTATTAAGATGTCATCCAACATACAAAGAACGCCGTCCAACCCCGACAGTAGGCACTCCATCGCTCGCTGGAAAATAGCGGGCGCACTAGAGAGGGCAAACACTAGGCGAGTATATTTATAAAGACCGCGGTGTGTATTTATACAAGTATAGCGTTGCGACATTTCATCGAGTTCGAATTGCGCGTAAGCCTGTGATAGGTCAAGTTTACTGAACTGTTGGCCGCCGTGTAACTTTGTGAACAATTCGTGGGCCGTCGGCAAGGGGTACTGCTCCACTATCAACTGCTTGTTGATCGACACCGAGTAATCAGCGCACAGTCGTATCGCGCCGTTGCGCTTTAAGACGGGAACCACCGGCGATGCGTAATCGGAGTGCTCAACCGGTTTTAAAATGCCTACGTCTACGAGGCGCTCGATTTCTTTGTCAATTTTACCTCTTAACGCGTAAGCGACTGGGCGCGCTTTATGAAATATTGGTTTCGAATTTCCTTTGAGCTGCAAATTAACCTTATACTTATTAAATTTGCCTAACACGTCAGAAAACACAGCAGGAAATTTAACTTGCAACTGGTTGACGATCTGGTGGGTTTGTTCAACGAAATGAATTGGTAATATTTCGAATTTAAAAATAGCAATAAAATCACGACCTATCAGTGGTGGTCCGCCATTGCGAATCACGTACACATTAAGGTGATTTTTTGTATTGTTATACGTAAATAGTAAGCGTGCAATACCTAAACATTCAATGGTGTCCCCAGTATAAGTGCGTAATAGTTTCCCCGTAGGTGATAACGGCACATTATTAAAATATTTTTTATACGTTCGATCTGAAATCGCAGTTACGGCAGAGCCGCTGTCAATTTGGAATCGCATTTGCCTACCGTCCACCACCACCGTCTCCGTCATAGGTTCTCCATGGAAAGATCGAATGTTGAATAACTCACCGTCGTCGTCATCTCCCTCCATCGCAGTATTTCCCATAAAATTAATTTTTTTACACATGCGACGTAAATGTCCTTTTACGTTACAGTTTTTGCATTTGTAATCAGCAAACCGACATTCCGCGGCACTATGGTTCCGGTAACCACATACAGAGCACTGCACTTTTCTTAAAATGACGTTATCCTTCGCGATCTTGAACAGCTGTTCGGCGCTGGCCGGCGCGGCCGGCGCGGGCCCCGCCGCCGCCACCGCGCGCGCGCTCCGGATGTCGTCCGCTAGTCCTACTGCCTTTGCTATGGTTAGCTCATCCATCTTCTGCGCGTACAATTTTTCTCGTTCCGGTCCAGGTACCATCCCCATTAAGAAACGGTCACGAAGCGACTCTTCAATGTTAGCGAACCCGCATTGAGCCGTAAGTCCACGTAGCCTTGCCGCCCATTGTGCGAAAGTTTCTCCAGTATTTTGTACCGCCGAGTAAAAATTGTAGCGGGCCGCAAATCCACTGCTCCTGGGTAAGAAATGAATATCCAGCAGCTCGATGATGACGTTATACGGCACTTGCTGCAGGTCTTTGGGTAAAGCCAGGTCCGCTGCTAGCCTGTACGATGCCTCGCTGAGTGCGCTCAATAAGATAGCTCGTTTTTTCACCTCCTTGTCGACGTCATTTGCGATGAACCATTGGCTCAGTCGACTCTTGTACGTCTCCCATGATTGCGTATTATGATCAAAACTTGATAAAAGACCAAAATTAGCCATTTGTTTTTTAACAAAGAAAATTTATTATTTCACTTGTGGGTATTCGTCGCCAATGTTAGATACGCAACCGCAGGGTACTTAATGAAACACAGCTGTTAGCACACTGACTGTATTGTAAAGCAACATTCATATTTAACGGTACAAACGGTAACATGTAGGTACCCACATACACAACATTATTATTTGGACTTTGTTCTGGTTTAACCATGTCTAAACGAGGAATAACCTTAAACAGCCAAGCTCGCGAACAAGTGGTAAAATTATACACTTATTTCGAACGTGAGTCGGCCAACGGTGGGCCTCTTTTGCCTGTGACACAAACGAGGGATCGCGTTGCTGATGCATTAGGAATAGGGAAGAAGACTGTAACGCAAATTCTCAACGAGAAATATGGACCCTCAGGCTCGGAAGAGAATAGATTACGAACACCGAAAAAAAGAAAGAGAGAGAAGAAAGTTGTCGGTATTGACAATTTTGATGCTGCTGCAATTCGCAACCACATTTATGGATATTACTCAAGAAAGGAATATCCTACAAGGAAGAAACTAATTATTTCATTAAATGAGGCAGGCTTATTTTCTGGCGGAAGAACGTCACTGTCAAAAGTTTTGAAATCAATTGGATTTAGATATAAAAAGGCAGACAAGCGGAAAATTCTCCTAGAACGCTATGATATTGTTCTGAAGAGACTGACATTCTTGCGGCAAGTAAATAAAATTACAGATTGGGACAATGTTGTATTTGTTGACGAAACATGGTTAAATGCAAACCATACAGTCTCACGGACGTGGACTGATGATACAGCAGCCTCAACATCAAAAGTACCATCAGGAAAAGGAGCCCGTCTTATTATATGTCATGCGGGTTCAGCTTCACAAGGATTTATTCCAGATTGCCTCCTAGCATTTGCATCCAAATCAACAGGTGACTATCACGAAGAAATAAACTTTGATGTTTTTAAAGAATGGTTTGTAAAACTACTTCTTAGCCTAGAAAACCCCTCAAAAATTATAATGGACAATGCTCCTTACCATTCGGTACATGTTGACAAACCACCAACTCAAGCCAATAAAAAGAATGAAATAGCTTCGTGGCTCGAAAGACATGGTGTGGAAGTTAATCCAAATTTATTAAAAGTCGAGCTAATTAATTTAGTGCATACAACTATGTCGTCCAAGCCACGCTATGTTATCGACGAACTAGCCCTAGAGCATGGACACGAAGTGATTCGATTGCCTCCTTACCACTGCCAGTATAATGCCATCGAGCTTATTTGGGCACAAATAAAGGGTCATGCAGCACGAAATAACACCGAGTCACCTTTCAGCACAGGAAAAATGCTTACGCTGTTAAAAAATGCATGTGACAGTGTCTCTGTAGAAGATTGGAAAAAGGTTGTTGAAAAAACAAAGAAAATAATTGAAAGTGATTTTGAACGCGATATTAAAATTGACAATATCATCGAAAATGAGTTGATTATATCTGTAAGTGCGGACAGTAGTGATGATGATGACACTGATAATAGCTGTAGTTCCACTGAATAAATGGATTTTTAAACTAAATTATGTCATTTCATTTAAAAAATAAATTATTACATATACACAGGGATTGATATTTGATTGAAGTATGTACAGTTATTTACTTGTATTAAATTAATATTACAACAGTTTGTTTTTTATTCATATTTCTTTAAAAGTATAATACCAAATCAGTATCGATTTCGAGTTTGTATCGATATTTCTCGGTATTCAATTAACAAGTCACTTCACTATGAGACTAAGATTGACAGATGTCAAATGGGACCTATTAAATTGACCTTACTTTAGGTGTGAGATGGCTAAAAATCGATTAAAGACATTGAATCAATTTAAGACTTTAGATACAGAGATAGAAGTTATGGATAGTGACAAAATAAATGATCTGCCTGAAGCTGCTGAAAAATCAGTGTTTGAAAATGAAACTAATATCAAATTAAATGAAGAAAAACCAAGTACTAAGAATATATTTTTTAAATGGTTTACCAACAAAATTGAAACCGAAAAATTACTCGTTACTCTAGACACTGAAGATATAGGCAATCATGAAAATTTGTACCACTACCCTACTTTAATTGGAACTTTATCACGTTTACTGACTCAGTTTCCTTTGTGGTCAAACATAATGAAAAATATATATGATTCCAATATTGAGACTCCTACTTCTTCAAATATTGAATCATACTTTAAAACTATAAAGAGACTGCTATTACATCTAAGCACCAAATCTCACAGACTACGAACAGATGAATTCATTACGAAACATTTAGAATTCTTAAAAGGAGAAATTAAAATTGCACCAAGTAAATCAAAACTGCTGAATCTTACTGTACAAACAAAAACTGGGGCAGATTTTTAAAATGCATTGCTATTTGCAGCGACGCACATACGGGTATTTTGTACATCTAGCCGGTCAAAATCAGTTTCTAGAAAGTTGTCGCAGGTAAAAAAAGAACGGTTCTTATAGTTGCCGAATGACTAAAGAACAATAGGCAACCCGTACCGGTCACTTATCAGCTGCACCCGCGCGCTGGTTTTAGTCGGAAGTTCATCGTCCCTTTGACAGCACGTGTATATTACGGGTTTCCTAAGTGTGATCTGACTAAAAGTTACACTTTCGTGACTTCAGATTTCTTTAAAAAATTGTTATGGAAATGGATCAAGGAGGTAAGAACACACATTTTTAAAGCATGAAGCTGTTTCTTTTAGTGATAAGATATTATTTTGACGTCTGAAAAAATAGTTTAAAATTCTTACAATTTTTATCCCAATTTTAAGTTTGAAAAGATTTTTGTTGTATTGCCGGTTTCTTCCCGGTTATTATATTAATTGATAATGAAAGGTTTATACAAAATAATTATGGTTTAATCAGCCGCCCATACCCTCCCCCTTTTCTACCAGGGGCGACAGAGCAAGACAGTAAAAAAAATTTGAAATTTATGTTATAAATGTACATTATGTTAACGTGGTAATTATTTGGTTTCAGGGTCACCAGGTGTTAGAGTAGTGAAATGCAAAAGCAAAATTTGCCCAGTTTTGAAGAAAAATTTAAATACTTGGAAAATTTGATTTTGTCTAGTGAAAACTATTCTGAAGATGAAATAAAGGCGTTGAGGCACAAGTTTTCGCATACTAAGTCGGAATTTAAACAAAGGTGGAAAAAAGCTGATAAAATAGAAACTAGATTTCTTCATAATAATGACGAATGGCTTAAAAAGATATTCGAAATATCGAGAGCGCAGCTTAGAAGTTCAGGTCGACCATCAAAACTGTTTACTGAGCTGAGCGAAAGAAGCAAGATTTAACCATCAAAAGAGATGTTGATGCAGACGCACTTTCATTCGGACTATCCACTTTGCACGCCAAAATTCGTCTGTTTGAGAGCATATTGCACCTCTCATACAAACTCACTGTAAAGAAATGGCAGTTAAGATCTGACGTTGATAAATCTATTGTTAAGGAGAGGAAACGGAGAAAAACCTTATGTAAGTTTATATCCGTGGCATCCTATGACACCTACGATGCACAAGATACTGGTGCATGGTGCTACTGTAATAGAAAAGGCATTGTTGCCAATTGGGTTGCTCTAGGAAGAAGCCGCTGAGGCACGAAATAAGCATTTCCGTCAGTACAGGCAAAATTTCGCAAGAAAATTTTCTAGGATCGATTGTAATACTGATATTATAAATAGACTATTACTCAGTTCTGACCCACTCATTACTGGTATGAGACCAACCCCCAAAAAAGAACTTTGCCATTCACGAAGGAAGCAATCGCTTTGATGATTCCTGCTGTACCTAACTCTGACAGTGACTCGGATTCTGATTTGGAGGAGGTTCCTGGAGACACAGAAAGTGATCAAGACGATGAAGAACTATGGCACTCATCATCATCTTAGTGATATAAATTTTTGTTTCAGAAAATAATAAAAATCGAAGTCATAAATTACTAAAATATTGTTTTATTATATTTTTATCCAACATTTTATGCCATTATTAAAAAAATACATATTTCGATGTCTTAAAGCTAATCAGGGAGGTTGTTAAGACTAAAAAAAATACCCCTATGTGCGACGGAGCAAAAGCGATGACTGGTGCGAAGAGTGGATTTATTGCTAGGCTGAAAGAAAAGATGCCAAACACTTGTTGGGTGCATTGCTTTCTCCACCGCCAAGCTCTTGCGGCCAAAACCTTACCACAGGAATACAGCCAAGTTCTAAATATTATTATAAAGATTGTAAATTCTATTAAAGACACGATTGTTTTGGATTATTTGTGAAGATATGGGGGCACTCCACCAAAATGTACTTTACCATACAGAGGTTAGGTGGCTGTCAAAAGCCAAAGTACTGACTAGAGTTATGGAACTTCGTGCTGAACTTTTAATATATTTACAGCAGGCCAAGTCAGAGTACTCTGAATTCATTTGCGACCCGACCCTCATTTCTTTTGAAAAAAGCTTTTTCTTTCTGACTGATCTTGAATAAAAGTCTTCAAGGGCGAGATGAAAATGTCATAACTGCAAAAGACAGAATACGTGGCTTTACAAAAAAAAATTGACTTGTGGTCGTCGTCTATAAATCAAAATAACTTCGATTCATTTTCGTCGACACAATCTTTTACTGAAGAAGTCGGATGTGAGATAAACATCAAGGCATATATACCTGGCATGAAAATGGTGTTAGATAATTTGAAAGAAGAATTGTGTTATTATTTTTCAGTGCAAAAGACATCGGATAACACTGAGCAGAGGTGGATCTTAAATCCGTTTTTAAATACAGCTATAAATGAGGTTAATTTGCCAACTAAGCTCAAAGAGAATCTGCTAGAATGATCTGCCGATGGGATGTTACACTTGGAATTCAAGTCTGCTAATTTGGATACCTTTTGGATAAGCAGAAAAACAGAATACCCGGAATTGACAACTGAGCCTTTGAAATGTTTGATTCCATTTGCCACCTCGTACTTATGCGAGTTGACATTTTCATCAATGGCCCAAATAAAAAGTAAGCAAAGAAATCGCTTAAATTTGGAAAACGATTTAATTCTATGTGTAGCAAATACAGATCCACGATGGGAGAAATTGATTAATCAAAAACAAGCACAACCTTCGCGTTAACATGAGTCTTAGGATTTTATTTATTGTTAATTTGTTTGTATTAACATACAAATGTTTATGAGTATATCCTTTTGTTAAAATTCTCTTACTTAATTTTTTTACTCTTACTTAATAAATCAATCTTTTTAATCTTTATTGTTTTTTTACTATAGTTCTCTCGACCTCTGACGACCCCCCCACAGAAGCTTCGCGACCCCCCAGGGGGTTGCGACCCACAGGTTGAAAAACACTGGTATAGAGGATGCCCTAAAATTTGTACAAGAGGAGCTGAATATAATGTACCTTCCCAAGCACCATCAATCCCCCTAAAGCACCAATAGTGTTGCGTTTACGGCGTCCCGTGCACGCACAAATCCCATTGCCTTCGTGGCAACAGCCGCCTCCTCGACAGCCTTTGCCACCAGCAGCCCAGCCTTTTCGGTTTGCATTCCCACAACAGCAGCTCAGACATATTTCCAATACTCAACGCATGTTCGGTGCTCCACCTCCTAATTATAACCCTAGGAGTAATATGTTCAGGCTTCACCCCGGTCCACAGCCGCATCAGAATTTTACTTCACGACAAATGAGTGGTGTTCAACACTTCACGCCCAGAGCGTTACTCCCTACCGGCATTTCCGGCCATAAGTTGAGCAAGCATGGAAACCCCCTCCAAATAACTATTTCAAGAGTCGTGAAATGAATGTAAACGAGTGCACTTGTACGGCTGACTATAACTCACAATACCCTGACTATGGTTACGATTATGACTGTTATTATCATGACCAAATATAAGCAAGGTACGAGCCTTATGGCTATGGCTATGCGGACTATGACGACCAAACCCAATCTGACGGTTACGTTAACGAACTGGATGCAGTTTGCACTGCTATTGACTCCGATCAGCCTCAGGCTGCCATCAGCCAAGAGGAAAATTTTCGGAAGGGTTCAATATCAAGTAAGCCAAGATAGAAGTAAATCGACAGTCTCAAAGACAGTTGCCTTATATCCAATCCACCCTTAAGGTTCCCCATTGACACAGGCGCGAATCAATGTTTTAAAAGCCCAGAAACGGTACGAACGTATTTTTCAAATAATCAATGAAAGTATGACCCTCTTAAAGTCACTGATGTCCACACCACCAACAGGAATAATTACTCTATCACACTCCCTCCTCCCTTCACGGAATTTAATGACAGCGACCTTATGAAACTATTCATTTATAAATTTCACGATCACTTCGATGGTCTTTATTGGTCTGGACCTATTAACGAAATGGGAATCAAAAATTTACTTGAAAGACCAGACCCTGACCACACCGAACGCCGTGAACCAGATTTGGATGTATAACTCCCGCAAAGTAAATATGTCTGCGGATATTGTCCCAGCTTCGGTTCAAAATTATTAAAACTCCCAATTAATATCTACCTCTGATGGTGAGCTGTATGTGCCCGAACAGGTCTTATGTAACTGTATTATCCATGAGTGTATTACCAATGGTATTAAGGGCAGGGGTGTAGTAGAGGTGATTAACCCCAGCAATAACGACATAATATTCTCGTTAGATCGCCCCACTTACGCTGAGATGTTTAACGAAGGAGGTAATCTCTCGACTACGTACCGACAACCTTAATGAAGAGGAAAGAACCAACCTAATAACTTTATGTAAAAACTACTTGGACGAATTTTATCTTGAAGGCGAAAACCTCACCTTTACTAACAAAATTAAACACTGGTTCAGAACCACGGATGAAATCCCCGTGTACAACAAGAGTTACCGGTACCCGTTTGTACATCGGCAATAGGTAACCGGTCAAATAGGTAAGATGCCAAGGCATTATAAGACCTGCAGAATCGGTATGGAGTTCACCAATTTGGGTTGTTCCCAAGAAAGCAGACGCCCCTAGCAAGCAGAAGTGGCGTCTAGTGCCGGACTTCCGCAAACTCAATTTAAAAATAATAGACGATAAGTATCCGATTCCCAATATAGCGGACGTTTTGGACAAACTGGGCAATTGTCAAAATTTACAGCGCTTGACGTAGCCAGTGGGTTCTATCAGGTAGAAATGGACCCTGAGGACGTGCCTATGACAGTACGCAGAGGTACGCAGCCGAACCCTTGTCCTCTGGTTGGATTGTGGTGTGAAAGGCTTACCACCTCCTCGGGTCAAGACCCGAAATAGTGGTGGATTATTGAGAACGACTGCCTCGAGCGCCATCTGACGCTCTATTGAAGAAGCGTCGATTGATCGCGGGCGCGAAAGGATTACCTTAGCGCATGGCCGTTGCAAGCAAAAAACCGTCTGAACTTACTTCAACACACCTTACGTATAATTTGTTTTTAATTTGATGCCAATTATTCCTATGCTCCTAATAATTATTGTTGTTACCAGATTACCTCAGAAAGAGAAGATTGTATGGTAATTTTATTTGAGTAGATATATTATTTGTTAAGCTGTAGTCTACATTAAGCAAGTTTTAGAAATGAATAAAAAAGTAAATCTTTTATTTTAATACGATGAACTATTTTTTTCAGGGGTGTCCGAGAATAAAACTCAATTTCACCCAAATGTCTGGAATTTTGTTTTTGCCAGGCGGCATCAGCAATTGAGATGATGGCCCTAAGCCTGGCTCAATGCGAGACACCCGACCCTAACGCAAAAAGTGCATAAGAAACAACACAACATCGAAATAGCATTATTAACGTGTTAATATATCGAGAAAGAAATATCTTTCCGCACCTACTGTATCACTGTCACCTCGATCGCTATGAATCCAATTTTGACATTACTTGTGTGTACTAAGGTTAAAAAATTATCAAGAAATATCATAATAGGCCACGAACGACCAAGCTGGCGTAACAAGTAGTAATGTCGGTTGAAATGCAGCAAAGGGGGCGCTGAGGAAAAAAAAACTTGCATCCTTTGATATACTCTAACCGAGACAACGAGACAACAAATGTGGAAGTGGAAACTCAACAACAATTTTAATAACTTAGGTAGGTATGCACATGTAGTAGGTACTTATATATGTATTCAAAAACTTGGTGTCGTGTGTGGATTAATTTTAGATAAGGAACATCAAATAATTTAAGTTTAGAATTTTTGGGAATGTGGCATTGTGCCTGATCTATTCGAGGGATACCAAAGTTAAAATCGACAGAGGACTGTAGCTGGTTATCAATGACAATTTTCGGATAGGCACATTATTTAGTTTGTGAGAAAGAAAAATTAAATGGTGAATCAAAAATCTCGCAATTGGCCAATTACGGCCAGAGATGCATAATAAGATGGACGACAACATAGAAATCGCATACACTGACATCTTACAGACTGATCGATTCCACCTCAACCGCGAACACCGCGATCTAATAAAGGTACCCAATTCTTAATCACGAAATGTTATAACATTGTACACAAGACTTTGAATTGTCGTCGAAAATTTTGTATAGTAGTAAGTAGTAATTAGAATAGCTAGACCAGACAAGAAAAAGAAAGTTAGACACCACGATTTATGAGAGTTATGGAAGGTTCTTCAAGAGAGCACGCTGAGAAACAATATACAGGGTGTAAAAAGACCGCTAGCATTAATTGAAACCTGTAATTGTATACCTAAGCGAAGGAAACATTTCAACACTATTTTCAAATAAGCTTTAAACAGAATAGCCTCGGGAACAACAAACTTCGGTCTCAGTAAAAATTCAAATATTTCCATAAGGCCTTTAAAGATGTGAAAGTACCATAATTTTAAATACTTCAACAAAATCCTGGAACATATTTCTTTCTAGATATAAGTACCTAGTGCTTATTGTGTTGTAACTAATTTATTAAGTTTTCTTATGTACCATAAATTGTAAATAAACTTTTACGGACAAACGTCTTCGAACAGTAAAATTTATAATTTTTGTTAGGTTTTTGTGAAAACGGTGTTATTTAAAAATAATTAATTTCACAATTTTTTGATAATTATTATTCAGGTTGTGTCCTCGCATCACGCCACTCTAAAGTGATTTTATCTACTTCAGCGATATTACTTACCTACTACATTTTCTACATTGATTCAGGACTCGGGATGGCACATGGTATAATGACTGAGCAATAATAACTAGGTCACGTAAATAAACGAAAATATTTCATAAACTAGTAAAAATAGCTTCGTGTCGTCGATAAACCCACTTTACTTTGATAAAATACATTTCAATGTGCCATCAATTTTATGTTGATTTCATATAGCTATCATGAGTCGTTTAGGAAATATCGTCGTTCATGTAAATGACGTTACTTCTGCTCGCTTTGAGACCACCATATACAATACATTATCAACACACCGCTTATGTACATACCACAGCGGCACTGGACGTAGACTGCATGTAGATGGTAATGTGATATAGGCATCCGCTAAGAAATGTATTTTTTAAATCTAAAATTTTAATTTATATTGATATTACGTTAGTTGAACAACCCCGGTTTAGAACTTGTTAAGGAATAGCGAACTGTGAAACGTGCAATAAATCTGAAAGAGAACCAAAAATAACGTCACATTTTATTGAGATCTTCGATGTTAATTGTATATAACATATATTTACCCTTATTACGTAAGAACATAATTCCGTAAATATTAAAATAAATTTATACCACACTTCAAGATCTTTTCTGGAAGGAATACATCTCAAGAAGTGTAACCTTATGTGAAATGTTATTCGACGAACACTAACGGTCGATGTTAATGTTCGTCTCACATTAGAGAAAACCACATTCATTTAACTTGTTATAAAAGTACAAAAATATTTTTTGAAAGTAACTAAATTCATTGATTATAGCGGTGGAATACAAAATATACCTATTCTGATATAACTAGGTATCATATGATGGGCACAGGGGAGAAATATGCGATGTCAGATTGCATATGATCAGATTTAGAGAGAATTATGATTATGATTTATAATAATATGTATATGTATAATATGTATATGTGTAATGTATGTATGTATAATATGATGTATATTACCATAAAAATTATGACATCGCATGTTTTACCCTATACCCTTCTATTATATTTATCAAAATTAATATGCTTCTAAACGGTCTATATTTTTGTGTGGCTCCAATACAGTGGCCGGGCAATATAACCGCAATACCAGCCAGAATATTTAGTATGGTCCGGCCATATACACAGGTATATTTGGTATGGCCAATGCATACATTTTTGTTAAGATTGCCGGAACGATCGACAAGACATCGACACAATACTGCAACTGCAGCGCTATTGTTGTTTTAGCCGTTTACTAATGTTATGGCATAGAACGTCAATTTCTACTCGACATAAAATTTGCTGAGTGACGCCGCGATTAGTTGCTATATATATATATATATATATATATATATATATATATATATATTCTGTGCTTTGTTTGTGTTCGATTTCGTCGGCCATTGTTGTTCAATTGTGTAGTCCGTTTACGAGACATATACACGGGCCATACTATTGCAGATAATATGACCGAAATATACATTTCCAAGCCATAATATGCTGCATTCAAAATATTCTTGGCCGGCAGTATTGCAGCCACATATTGTAAAAAAATATTGCCCGTTTAGAAGCCTCTGTAAGCGGAATTTTCGCTGACTTTGACAATAAAATTACAAAAGATAATAAATAATAGGGTACAAAATAGTTTTTCGATAATAATATTTTTGCAATATAAAACTAAATAGTTATTTTATGTCCCACTATAGGATTAGATTGAACATTAAGGTAAGTACTAGGGTTTTCTACCCGGGTATTTAAGGGATTTTATACCGAGTACAATCTGAGCGTCATGCCGGGTACCCGGGTATTTCATAAACATTCGTTGATGCGGTAATGTAACGCCTTAAATAGTTTAAATAGCGCATATTTTCTCCGATAAGTCATAAGGCAACTAAGAAAAAAGATATTATAAGTCAGGATAAGTTCACGTGTAGTTTATTTTTTAATAATTGATTTACTTTCTTATAAACCTTTGGTTTTTAAATTAAAATTAAACAAAGAAGAATATACCTCAGGCGGCGGTGACCACTTTCCATCAGGTGGCCCGCTTACCCGTTTGTTCGCCTTGTAACATAATTTTTTAACATAATACATTGAGAGCGTATTGGTGCAATGTCGACGGTATAGGGATGGTACACTGATCTACACCTGGAGCCCCGAAGATGGAATGGAGCTGGTGGAACTAACTCGTGTAATTGTGTCGCACATTTCCCATAGTGTAGTCTGTAGGAAACCGCCAGAGCTGCCACTTTTCGGCGGTGATCAAAATCCTGTAGATTTTCCTGCACCAACGGGGGATTGTCTATCAGTTTCTTGGCGCGTCTTTTAGCTATGGACTCGATATACCCAACAAAGTCCAGCTTGGATGACACTTCCATGCCCAGCAGGCGGAGGCTATCACGTATTTGTAGGGGCACACCCTGGAAAGTTGGAGTTCGACGGAATGTACTTCGCTTGGCGGTGAACAAACATGCCTGTGTTTTAGACGCGTTGAACTGCACAGGATTGGCAACACCCCAATCTGAAACATTCTGGAGAACTTGGTCCAGGCGATCAATGAGAGACTCGATATCCTCTCTTGGTCTTTGCACTGGATGTGTACCTGTCCGTCACTGTTGTACCATCTGCATACCCAAAAGCACTGGACACGAGCAGATCATTTACGTGCAACAGGAACAGGGTGTTCTGTTCTGTACAGGGTTGTGTTCTATGGTCCCCGTCCGTATCGTCCCAATAGATTCCATAATCTGGATGTCCAAAGTGACATTATTCATTGATGTTAATTTTTTCCTCCATACAAAATTTTCTTTAGCGCTGAAGCCCAGTTTTGGTTGAATGGTTTCGACTTTTGTTAGAATAAACACGCAGCGGCGACATGACCGAAATCTTATTCATTAGCCTTCCAATAAGGCGAGTTTCACTGATATTCAATATATTTTTCATTGTTATATTTCAGTTTGAAAACAAAAAGTTTAAGAAATACCTTTTACTTACATTTTCTTTAAAAATGGGCAGATATCCGGGTACCCGGCTGTACCCGGGTATTAAAAATAATAATACCCGATACCCGAGTATCTAAAAAGGTCGGGTATTCGAAAACCCTAGTAAGTACCCAGAATTTTATAAAAATACACAATATGTTTAAACAATATTTACTGAACACCTGACAAATTATTACTAGTGTCCGTTATTCATAAAAATAATAGCAAATATGCAAATTAAGAATAAAAAATATACATATTGATAAATTCATTATGCATGTAGTATTTATTTACTATACTGTACAAATGTTTAAATTATATAAAAAAACATGAGATGGCGACGCATTTGCTTTGTATGTTACCGTCTCATTTGATATATTATACAGGTAGGGAACTGATTGTTTTCTTATTAAAGTAAAATATACATATCATACATTATTTGTTTCGTTAAAGCTAAAATAAAAGTAGATTAACTACTAAATGACACTGCAATAACTTTTAATACAATATTTTGTAGTAGGGGCCGGGACGTTTTTGCAACAGAAAATAAGTATACAAATAACCTATATAACCATACAATTCAAAGAACAATCTCTAGCGGATACTGAGGCAAATATTTTAGCAGTATTCGTTAGCCATTGCAGTAAACACAGTAAACATGTTACACCACTTATGCAATATATTTATAACTATCTCACACCAGATGCCGTCAAATTTTCAATAAACCTACTTAAAATGGCAGTGTATTTTTTCATAATATCTTACAAACAATTGGAATAACCTATACGCCATGGCCGTGTATCATTTTACGACTACAATTTAATATCACGTTTGTAATAGCCATTCTTTGGCAACAGCGCGGCAAGCAAGTGTCATCAATCAATGACGGGTTTTCGCGATTTTATTAACCATCAAATTGCACTATTGGAGGCGTAACGTCTGCTGTCAAAAGTTCAAAATACTGTTACGCTATTGGGCAGACACTACCAATGTAAAATGTCGAATCCATTCCCGCCAATGACAGGACCAAAGAACAACACAGCTGAAGTCACAATCTATATTTTTTTCTTTATTTAATGGTGCATATAACGTGTCTAAAAGGGACGGCTATAAGTTGTCAAATACCCCTTCATAACCACTGCTATTGTCAAATTTGGTGGCCTTGGTCGTCTTAATGTACTAGCTTTTGTATGACATTCGAGTCGGGAGTTGTGACAGATTGAGAGTGTACATTCTCTATAGGTGAAGGCTCCATCTATGCCCTAGGTCCAATATCTTTGGACAGGACTTTATTTGGACAGCAGACCTCACGTCTCAGTAGCGCCATCCGGTGGATTTTGGAATCGCTAAAACCATCACTGAGCGCGACAAGGATAATATTCACCGTGAGGAAGGCGTCAGTAACTTCTTCAGTACAATTTTCTCCTCCGCGGCATATTAGTTTCTTTTTAAACCACATCCAATGTTATCGCTGACGCGCTCAACTGTCTTGTATTTTTCAATGGATGCTTACTTTTAACGATTTAGGACACGCCGGCCTTGCGCAAATTGTAAATCACATTTCTAAACCTCTATAGTTCAAGCTCAAACTCACAATTATCTCAATAAAAAAATTACGTCAAAAAATATTAAATTAAAGATTAGGCAAGAATTTTCTTAAAAATTAGAGATTTTATTCTAAGTCGCGCTAAATCTGGCAAGTAATTCTTTTCGTTTTAAGATGGATACTCAAATTGTAGAGCTGAATAAGATTTGGACAAGAATTCCAATAATACTAACGCTGAATACAAATGAAGATGCAAATACTACAATGTAGAGCCAGGTCAGACGCCGTATTTTTAAACCGTTCGACTTCGATCCGCATGTGTCTCTTTCGTACTTGTGGTAAGTTGCTAGAAACCCAAGAGACAGATAGATATTTCGTAATGTGAGCCTCGAAATTAAAAAAGCGACTTCCAGAAAGGGCGTTCACTGCTAAAAATGATTTTTAAATAAGACTTGTTACCGGCTGACGTAACAGTAAGCAAAATCAATTGAAAGTACCTTATAAGAAACATAAATAAGTACTATTTATTGTCTACCTATATCAATTAAATTCCACAACAATGTCACGAACATTCAGCACATGTACAACGAATAATTTACTTATGTGTTTTCACCGGTTATCAGTACATAATATTATTATTTAGTTATTGTAAAATGTGCAGTAAATTCTGCTTCATAGTAGCGACACAATGCAATAAATCAATATATGATATTTACTACCAAGTGTAATTAATAATGCACTCTACTTGTATGACTTAGTTTTCCCTGGGAAAAGGAATGTTATTTCTTTTTGGTTCTTCTAAACGGGCAAAACTTTCACTGCAACATGTGGCTTCAATACAGTGGTTGTTTACATAAGTTTTTATTATGGCCCGGCCATATTATTATGTTGGTATGGCCGGTGCATTTTTGTTAGATTGCCGGACGATCGATAAGCGATCGAGATTACTGCCAGTGCAGTTCTATAGTTATTTCAGCCGCTCTCTATTGCTGTGGCATAGAGTAGCGGGAGCTCTTACTTCAAATTCAAAGACGAGTATGTTTTAATAGAAAACACACAAAAAAAATCGAGCGCGAAGAACATCCGTATAAGTGACACTGAAAGGGACGTCAGTTACTTTACATTCAGTGCAGCACCTATAGGCGGCACATACAGTATTATCATTGTCGCACTCAGCTTTGTTTTTACTATTAAAACGTAGGTACTTCAATCCAATATCCTACTTAACAACTACACACAACACTCACTTGTTCTTCCCTTCTATATTAGGAATGTAATATCTATAAATCCCAAAATCTATGGGCCCCACGAAAAACGTGCTGGCATGAAAGAACTAAACCTAAAATAAACCTTCAGAATGATCTGGTCAAATGAAGAAAAATTTACTTTATTTATATGTAAATATGGCACCATTCTATTAAATTAGAAAATATATTTGTCGCGAAACGGAATTTATATCGTGCCAATTAAGTATAAATTATCTTATTTGTTCAGATCATTCACGACTGTTATTTCGCTTAGAAGCTGACTGAACAGACCAGAACACACATACAGCGTCCCTTAAAATTAATACAGAATTCAAGTGTGAATCGAAAATAATGATATTGACAACAGTGACTCAATGTCATAACATTATTTTGACATAGGATATAAGGCCGAGATTCAAAAGGGAAGGGTCAAAAAGTCGTATTTTTTCGACAATTAAACGCCATTATAAAGACTAAGTAGCTCAATAGCCACCATAACGTCGTCCAGCAGATTTAGGCTTACACACCTGCTTATTTCCTATTTATTACAACTGCTTATTAGTCCATGTTGTAAATAACCACCTTAAGTCTCAGTTCAGTCGTCTCCGTCCGTGATCTTCTCCTTTTGGTCACGAAAAAACTTCGAGAGCCGCTCCTTTTGTAGGTCGTTGTAGCTTTTGTTTGTCAGTCTTACCTCTTCCAGTAGTTTTTGTATGACCTTGTTGTTCGGCGACAGTTTGTCGGCGAGTTTGAGGTCGCAGAGCGCCGCGTCGTAGTTCTTAAGGGCGAAATTCGCGTGGCCCCGTCTGTACAGCGCCTTTTCGTTGTGAGGCTCTTGTTCTAACACCTACAAATGAAGAAATAATTGCCTTTAACGTAAGTATTTCACGCTACATTAATAAATCAGTTTATTTGAGAAAACTTAAACCTGGCTCTCCCAACAGAGTAAAAAATTACCAATCCCTTAAATTGACATGTACGAATAATATCTCCGTAACGTAATAGAAAGAGGGTAGATCGGTTACGGCGGTGCAGTTCTCCAGTCGTCCAAGATACACGGTAAGAAACCCGATGAATACTTTAAAATATCTCTGTAGTCTGGACAATGGACAGCTACTTTTAATGTTGCACATTCTCAAGAATGCCATACGGATAATCACTGGCTAATTGATATAAACTTAAAATTAGAATAAAGCAAACCTGTAACACGTACCTGCGTACAATACTTGACACACGATCGGTAATCCTCAAGTTTGATGTAACACGCCGCCATATTCAACGTACACTGCAATGTAAACGTTCTGGTGACATCGCTCACTGCAACAAAAAAGATCCAATCGTTGTTGGCCGGGAATTGAAATCGTTGTTGGGCTTGAATTCGATTGCGCAGACAGTTTTAGGTTTTGTTTGCAATTTTAGTAGATATTTATTACGAAGTGCTTACTTAGCTATTACTACAATTATAAAGTCTCACGCCGTGTACAGACAGACAGGCGTTTGTCTGTCTGTTCCGAGATAAACTCAAAAACTACTGAACGGAATTTGATTCGGTTTTGATGGTTTGATAGCTTATATATAAGCCATGTTTCATTCAATTCGAGTAGGTAGAACCAAAGATACAGCTTGACCTCCCCGTAGTACAAGCATTCGCATTCACCATATGGAGGTTTTGATAAATAATTAAAATGGATAGGGGCAAAGTTGCTAGAGCCCTTTTCTTAAATTGTGTGGTGTCCATACCTATGGATACGCTCTACAGGTAAATTCTCTCAAAAATTTGACTTTGAGCTACTAGATTTTTGTCAAATATTCATTCAGACGCCTGAATGTGCAGGTTGCGTCACGATGTTTTCCCTCCCCCCTCAGCATAAAGTATGATAAAATAAAGCTTACAATGCGTGTCCTTGCAGAAACGCTTTTTTCTGGTTAAGACTTGTTGCGATTTGCATATGTATGGGTGTGTTGTGGTGTGGTGACGCGTGCAAAATGCCCCCCAGAAACCCCACTCAGCAGTAAGTATTATAAAATAAAGCTTACAATGCGTGTCCTTAGGCAGGTCGTTGCGTGCGGCCATTCTCGCGGCGTACCGCAGGCACTGCTTGTATCTACGCGTCGCGCGCCTCGGCTGCCCAGCCGCGAAGCAGCGGTTCCCGGCCGCCTTAACCTCGCCCAGCCTTCCCAGCAGCTCCGACACCTAGACCCAGCCACCATAGACTGCAGAGGGGATCGTAGGTTATCCTACGTCATCATCATCATCATATCAGCCGGAAGATGTCCACTGTTGGGCATAGGCCTCCCCCAGAGAGCTCCGGCCGGTCTTCTGCCTTCCGCATCCAGCTGGTACCTGCGATCTTCACTAGATCGTCGATCCACCTAGTGGGATGCCTACGTCATCGAGTACAAGAAATATGCCACTTTCTAGCGATGGTAGAGGTTTAGGAGAACCACAAAACATTAGTTGGCCCTGCAGCGCCGAGACCTGGAGACAGTCATCTTGGAGTGTAGAGGGGACTGTACGTTATCCTACATCGTAAAGGAGAAGAGGCATATGCCACTTTGGACCGATGATAGAGGTTTAGGAGACACACAAAACGTTGGTTGGCCTTGCAGCTCCGAGACATGGACCCAGCTATCATAGGCTGTAGAAGGGACCGTAGGTTTGTGGCGACATCTATCGCACTACCGCTCAGATAGGGAAGACTCAGCGATACTCACATTGCGAATGCACGAACACAAGGTTGGCAAGCATACGCACATCATCATCATCATCATCATCATCATCATCATCATCATATCAGCCAGAAGACGCCCACTGCTGGGCATAGGCCTCCCCCAGAGAGCATACGCACATAGATGGCGCTAACTTTCCTGCATCGCGCTAACGGAATATGCCAACTCCGCGGCATATATACAACTTCCGACGATCCAATGCTGGACCCTTGGTCCCCTGGTCACAGCAACCGCCACTTGCCAACATTAGCGGCTACCTTATCCCTTCACCCGTCAAAGTGGCCAATGTTGGCAAGCGAAGATGGTGAGAAGGCGAAAAAGGGTAATTACCCACCTGGCCGGTGTTGGTAAATAGTTGGTATATGCCGCGGAGTTGGTAAATTCCGTTAGCGCGATGCAGGAAAGTTAGCGCCATCTATGTGCGTATGCTTGCCAACCTTGTGTTCGTGCATTCGCAATGCGAGTATCGCTGAGTCTTCCCTATCTGAGTGGTAGTGCGATAGATGTCGCCACAGGTTATCCTTCGTCATCGAGTAGAAGGTATATGCTACTTTGTAACGATGGTAGAGGTTTAGGTGACCCACAAAACGTTGGGTCTGCCTTCTGGAAGGAGCTGGACTGGCAACTATAACCGGCTCTCAGTCACGTATTTGGCGTAGAGTAACCTGCTTGTCGGTCTTCTATTGAATTTACTTCGGTGAGGGCTCCCAGGAGCTCCACAACCTTGTTCCATCGTGACCTTGTTATTATCGAGCAACGAGGGGGACAAAAGATCGTCATCCATTTATGGTAGATGTACAAGCTTGTGACTTTACACCATAAGCTGCAAGTGTACAGGCTCCCGCTTTAAAAAGAGCCAGCTTGACTTCTGCAGTACATCTCGGTACTAACGTCTTAGTAGCGCCCTCTGGTGAGTTTGCTATCGGAAACACTTCTATTTTAAGCGATTTTTTTACCAAAATGCCAACTGCCTGTTTGTTCAGGAACAATAATCACACATAATAATTGTTTGGTCAAAAGCCCGCAACTTTACCCTTTTTACTTTACCCTCAGAAATGAGAAAATATTTTACATAAAATTTTATATAAATATTTTAATTTTGAATAGCTGATTTATTTTAAATTTTGACATTTGAATTTTGGCAATAAATTGGATTTACTAATGTAGGTTGTACATTAGTAAATCCAATTAGACATTGTCTGAAATAAATTGATGTTGTTTATTTTGTAATTATACTAATTTTTTTTCTCGTATGACAGTGCTTACTCACGTCCACGGTGTCGATATCCAGGCAGTCTTGCGGGTGCTCGGGCAGCGCGCCGCCGCCACAGCGCGCCTCCCAGCGCCCGCCTGGCAGCTCTCCGCAGTCTTCTATCACGCACTCCTGAGGACATTGACTATTGCTAGCTTGATAGTCTCCGGGTGCAACATAGCTAATTTTAAAACTAGTAACAGACCATGTCCCCCGCACCCAAAAGCGATTTTATTTTATACAACGTAAGAATTAGCATGGGTTGCGAAGTCGTCATCAATTTCATTCACGAAACTGAGATCGTGCGGCAGGAGCCACGTTTCCTGTAACGCGATAATATCGGTTGGTTTTCTTGCAGAGCTGTTCCAGGTGACTCGACACGGTGATTACGTAATTGCGTGAGTTCGTTGTGTAGTTTAGAATCGATATCTAACATTTCTGTTTTTGTCACAGTGTCACCTTATGGCCAGCATCTCGGATTTAAGATAAGTCAAGTTTTTAACAGACGCGTGTCATGTTGAAGCTACGCCGGGTTTCTTTACAGTCAAGACCGAGTGCAGTGTGAATAGTGTTGTGCAATCGTAATGTATCGATCCATAAAAAGCAATACAAGCCCTTGCGGGGCGCCTTCCTTACTCACAAATCAAACGGGTCGGGCACTCGTAGTTGTAATATTTTTAATTAATAAATTCATAGTTTATAATCTAGTTGTATTTTTTAAAACATCCTCCACTGCCGCTTAGATCTGATCCGCGTGGCGTCAATATGATTAAAAGTCACGAGGGGCAGGCGGTTTGGATCTTTAGCAACAAACACTGGATGCGTTGCTGGGTCCGTTTCTTTAAACAACTTGTAAATATCCTTCAGATTCTTCTTAGTCTGGTCCTCTCCCTTTCTCGCAACATTTCCCGGCGTTTCCAGGATTTGTCAAACTGTACTTCGACGTTTCCACATTCCACAGACTCGGTAAAATTTGATACACATATTTGCGTGATACTAATTTCATCAAGTATGTCTAGTTTGTTCTGCACAAAAGTTAACAGCTCGTCTATAATTAACACTAACTTACTTACTGCGCTGGCTCAGCGACCCAAAGTGGATCTTGGCCTCCGACACCAGAGATCGCCACCTTTTCCTATCCTGCGCCATCTCCATTTTATATAATATTTACGCAAAGACGCAGCGCATAGTGTTACCGATTACGCGCACGCGTAGTCCGTATCGCGGACAAGGGCGGGCTGATTATTCAACTATTCGTGTCTTAATATGTATGGGTGCCTTGTGGTCTATTTATCCGCATTGGTGTGCATTCCTACTAATACATGGCATACAATGCCACAAATTACGCACACAACCGCACAGAGTACGCAATGTCTTTTTGCACGAAGAATTACGACAATGACCGAAGTCTTCCGAACCGAAGTTGTTAGTTGGTCATTCTATTTTAAATAGTAGATTGATAAAGTATAGCGCTAATTTAAATTATACCATTACCTTCTTGTAGTTTTTTTTATTCTGTAATTGTAAAATACTGAGTTTGGCCTTCAATTGTTTGATCCGTTTTCCGATCCGAACATTAACTGTGAAAGCTGTACAGGTGGTGTTTATATGTATAGAGAAAATAAACAATAACGCATTCCCAAAAAAATCACGTGCAATTGGTTTAGTTGTTTTGTTTCCCGTGTATTTTATTTTCAAATAATAAAACCGTCTTGAAAGACGCCGCACACCGATATGCACAATTTTTCTACGGCAGCATCATACCTACACTACATCATTATTTAATCCATAAGACGACGAATCAAAATTTAGATGCAGTATTTTTGGCAAGTTAATAAAGCTTTTAATAATGTCTGCCTACCCTGTCTAAAAACTCTGTGCGCGCCACTGATGTCGACACTGTGGTTCCTCTTATTTACGAGTTAGACCCGCTAACTAATAGACCACCGACGCCGCGAAGAATATTATTGCTGGCTTGATAGTCTCCGGGGTAGCACTGTAGCCAGTTTTAAAGAGGCAGGATGTAGCAGGATATCCATAGGTTTGGATTGGGGCCCGACTGAGAAAGTACCTCAATACTTTTTTATGCATTACTATTACTAGCGACCCGCACCGGCTTTGCACGGGGTAACCTTAACAAATTAAACACCTTTAATTTCTCATGGCCGTGTGATGTCCGGCTGAGTAAAATTGCACCAACCTTGTACACGTACACGTGGGTTTTGTTCAATGCGACTAATGTTTCCGAGGCAAAAGATCTAGAGAGAAAATGAGCAGCAGCGTTTTCCATTGTTTTATTTAAAACACTGCGAACTCCAAGCGTGGAGATTATAGCAATAACCACCCCTTTCGTGGAAGAAGCCATAAGTCCTGCAGTGGACTGTTACGGGCTGTGAGGATGAACCTTTCTCATAAATTGTCTCTTGTTTCTAAATTGTGTCCATTGGTGATAACCGTATGAAAATCTGTTCAGTTAAAATTGAGTTTATCGCGAACAGACAAACGCGGCGTGGGACTTCTACACATAGTATAAAACAAAGTCGCTTCCAGCCGTCTATGTATCTATGTAGGTCCTCCGCTGAGGACCACCCTGGTTGAACAGTCTTTGTTGCCAATGGACCTTCAGCGCGTGAAGGTATATTAATATTATTAAAACCCGTAAAGGCTCACCACAGTAGGACGACAGTGCTCATCCGCGTAGGACTGTATTTCCTCCGCAACGCCTAGCCCTGCCAGCACCTTCCCGAAGACGACATTCGTCTCGTTCAAGTGCGGACATGCACCCGTAGTGATACAGAACTGGGATCCGTTGGTGTGTGGACGGCCCTTATTCGCCATGCTTAGGACGCCCGCGTCGGCGTGCTGTTGACAGAATTATGAGCTTAGAAGCGTAGAGTTAGATTCGGGAATACATTAACAGCGTGCAGTTGGCATCAGCGTCTAACTGTTATTGGAATAACAACGCTGATTTTCTTTATCTGGAATGATGAGCTTAAAGACTTGGTTTTTGATAGAAATATATTAACACCTTAATTAACACACCATCATGATTTGGTTATTTTTATGACTCCTTTGCATTGAAGGCTACTCATATACTGAATTATTTGTCACGGGAGATACGCCAGTCTGAGTCTCAAACTTTTAAATCTACACTATGGAATTATTACATGGGCTCTTTAGTGGTAATACCCCCGGTGTTGCTAATGTCTATAGGCAGCGATGACCACTTTCCATCAGGTGGCCCGGTTGCTGTATAACATAAGAATAAAAAAGTATTATTGCACCACCACGACAAGATTGTATCCCCCATGTATTCAAAAACATGTTTTTGTTTGCAATTTTAGATATCTAACAGTAGTACCTAAATGATTATTCAATAATCATCAGTTAAAATAGATCTTGAAAATTATGTACCAAAAAATAAATGCCTGTCTTGTCTAATATAAAAAAAATTACCAACTCAAGAATTATTAAGCTCATTTTTTTAAATTTTTTATATCCCAAAGGGCTATGCGAAAGCTTAGGCCATTAGTTTAATATGCCATAATTTTATTTTACATTAGAGGCAATGAAGGTAAGCAAACCTTTAATTTGAAGTTTTCATCCTCAAAAGTGGACCCGTATATGCTTTCTCCATGTGTACCATCTCCATTTACAATATCACCACCCTGGACCATAAACTGTGACACAGCTGAAACATAATTCATTGTTTCTATGCAAGGAAAGGGGATATAACTTATAGTTAAGGTTAATAATGAAGATCTCATTTCTCCTTTTAACACATTACGAGTCATCTGTGCAAAAATGATACACAAGCAAAAGATTTTTTATTGTTATGAATTACTTGGCACTGAACAGCTTAAATATAGGCTATATTTACCTATATAGCTTTAGACACCGAAGCATTGCATTGAAATTGTTCATACATTATCATTGGTGCATGGAGCTATTTATGGTCTTATTATTATTATTTATTATACACTAGCAGCTATAAGCTGATGCGTGTATATCATGATATTTAGTTCTTGCAATGTCTATCCAGTCTATTTTTAAAACAGTTCACTGATGGTGCACTAATCACTGATTCCAGCAGTTCATTCCATGCACTGACAATCCTATCCTACCTTAATAAATATTTTATGCTTAGTGCATGATTCATTTGCTAGCCTTAAGTAAAATCTTAAGCCATATTTAGGATCAGTTCATAAATTAGAAAAATACCCAAAAATAAGTAAGTATATACCTTTATGAAATCTTACACCTTTATAATGTAAAGGCTTCCCACATCTACCAATACCGTTTTCTCCTGTGCATAGTGCTCTAAAATTTTCTGCAGTTTTAGGCACTACATCTTTTCTTAATTCTATAACAATACGTCCAGCTGAAAAGTAGAACAAATATTATTAAAACAAGCAGCTAAAATACTTGGTTATTAGACTATTTCAGTTACCACATTTAAATAAAAATGTGACATTTACTTTTGTGGTTACCTTTTAATAGTAAAATATTTTCAGGAGAGAATCAGCATCATAGCTGACCTAATAATATGACAAATGAGCTTCTTTCTACTCAGTGACAGGTATGACAAAAGTTACTAGGCTTTATCACAACAATCACAAGAAGGCCAAGGACCATTAGGGGTTGTTGAGCTAATGGAGTATCTAAGTAAGAAAAATCAGATACTCAATTATACACCTGTATTAATTAAACCCAGAAATTTTAAAGACTGATTATAGCCATTAATTTTAAATTTAGTAGAACCTAATCTTTACAACAGGTGAACTCTACATCATAAATAAATTAAAATAAAAGCTGAAACAGTGTATCCTATCCAACCTGTATCAACTACAAAGGATCAACACAGGGAGTACTTTACTATTGGAATTTTGTGTTTGAATGTTTAAGTCGATGTAAGTACCTACAATGCTAAAAGTTAAATTCGATAGCTGAACGCAATGCATAGCGATAAGCGAATTGCACTTTAAAGACAATGCTTCACATAAAATGCATTCAAGGTTATTTTCGTTTTATGAACCTAACGGACTTTCAATTTGTTGCAAAAGATGCATTTAAAGATAAATAGGCCTAGCCATAATTGACGATCACTTACCGTGTTCTCCGTCAATGGAAATATCCAAGAAAACCACCGGGTTCTTTTGTCGCCCATCGGTTTCAGGTAGCGGGGCTTTTATCATCATTGCTAAGACCATTACAAAGCAAGTATATGTCTCTCTCTCTCTTTTTATAGATCGTCAATCGGTACAAATGTGGCATTTATTTAATAAACATTGTATCGAAGAACAAAATTAGGCAACATCTACAAAAGTAGATAAATAAAAACAACGCAAAGAAATTCTGCAGCAAAACCAACAAACAACATGTCGCGGGTGTCCGCCAGTGTTGCCAGATGGTCTCACAGATTACTATATATTACCTACGGCAGATAAGAAACGTCCATAGAGACACGAACGTCGTAGTCACAAACTATGAACTATATATACAGACGACCGACTTCATACCAAATAATGTGCACAGTAGCTGAGCACGCACACACGTGAGTGTTTGAGTGTGGTTCGTGTTGTCATGGGATGCATCTGTCTCTTTCTGAGGAAAAGAGACAGTTGATTCTAATCCTTATAGGTTAAACAATAAAGTCGCTTTTCGTTTAATCATCTGTTGTCGGTTGTTTCTTCACACACAACTACTACAGTTGATTCTAATCCTTACTTGGTAAATAATAAAGTCGCTTTTCGCATTATAGTTGTGCACGGGATGGAGGGAAAGGGACAAAATTCTTTTAATATGAGTAAGTAGAGATGGGGACATCCTAGAGTGATTCTTATTAGACACATATTTTTATTGCAAGTTGGACAGCCCTGGTCGTAGTGAAAAGTGCCAGCATCGCTTTTGACGTATAGTTTTGACATAACAATTTTGACAAGTGCTAGTGCTGAGCTCATAACGCCATTACCAATCTATCGATTACGATTTGGCTAGGGATGTGACATCGATTGCGTATTCTCGATTTTCATATTGTACTTTATTAAATTTCAATTTCTTATATTAAAAAAAAACACAAATGACACATAATTTAACATACATATAATTTGACTAGAAATTTATTACAAAGTAATAGCAAAGCGCCTTTCAATTTAAAATAATCACCACAGGACCACAGAATGTTCTTGAGTTGTGTTCGGCAGTCTACCTGAAAGTAAATTAATAGAGCTTTAATGTTATTGTGGCACCAGTTGCAAACCATATACTTGTAGATGACCTTTATCAGGGGGATATGTGCTATCAAATGCAAAAATCTTTTTTTAAATCCCAAACAAAAAAGCTCTTCAGCTAATAGTTAGGCCATATAGAAGTCTTTGAATTTGGCCTTTGCTAATAATACTAGTTAAACTCGTTAGCCCAATATGAACAACCAACGGCAAATACATAAAGCGAAATGCAATTTCATACTTCACACATTTCACAAACCAAATGATGTTCATTATGTAGTACCTAAATTTTTCAATTGAAAACAATTACCTTTGTAGGGCCTTCTTGGGTATTCTTGGTCACAACATTGATTGATCATCCATCAAAATACCTGAAAAATGGGAACACAAACATTACATATGTTAATATAATGGTCACAGTCAAAGGGAGCGGTGAGGAAAGGTTTTGTCTAATAATTACATTCTATGAAAATTTAGAATGAAAGCATTAGGTATAATTTATGTGAAACGGCAATTTACTGATATTCTTGCTTTTGAACCACCGACGAAGAAATAGGGGTGATATAAGTCTGACGTGTGGATCTGCCTGTCTGTGGCATCATCGCTCCCAAAAGGATGAACCAATTTCAATGCGGCTTTCTTTATTTGAAAGATAGATTAATCGAGATAGTTCTTAGCTTCATTCAAATGACTTTACTTGTTTTGTTGCATGTTCGATTTCGTCGTATAATGCTGATGATGATGAAAACATGTCACTACTACTGTATTGGACTAGTTATAGTACTAAAAGGTACCACATATTAACATATGAATTATGTATAATTGTCATTTTGTTAATAAACTATTACATGTGCCATAATGGAGCACAGGTTGATTTTGATGGGTTTGGGTTTGCGACTGGATATTTCCTCAGGAGTAAAAAGTGTTGGTATGGCAAGATGATTTCTTTTATTAGTCTGTTTAATATATTTATCTTCAAAATGAAGTTTACACACCTATAATGGGGCAATAACAAAAATATAAATATATAGTTAACTAATCGCAATAATAGCATTTTCATACACAATAACATAGTGTAGGTGCTATCAAACCAACTGAATCAAGACGTAACGGATTTTAATGCTGTTTTCAACAATAGATAGGGTGATTCAACAGAAGGTTTATAAGCAAGAAAAAAGTGTAATTAGGGGTAAAGTAGGTGTACGAACGAAGTCTCGATAGGTTCACTAGTTAATTATGTACAACATGTAGCTACTATTGTGCATATAGGTATTAAATTTCTTCACATCAATTAACAGCCCTTAATGGTCTTCTGCTGGATCGGATCTCCTCCACAAATGTCCTACTGCTAATCCATGAAAAGTTACGGTGATAGGAGGGACAACACGCACGAATATCAACTTTATAACCTTGTTAAAAACTTAAATTACAATATTGTACTTACTTTTTTAAATAATACAGGTTTTTTTGGCAGTGAACACAGTGTTGGATTGTGTGGTATAAGTAATTTTAGTCATATTTCTTCAAGTTCTGGAGTTCTTGGCCAATTATAAAATTTTTCCTTCGACGGGTATCCTCCCACGACACAGCAATGTCAAGACATTTCTTATTAATTCAAATGGGATTCGGTAGGAATCTATTATATTAACAGATTTAAAAATTCACGAAAATCCAAAAATGAAGTTTTTTGGTTTCTATGAAAAACCCGTTGATATTTTATTAAAAAGTTTTTTTTTTCTAGAAGGGTTTGGATAAAAGGTATCACAAGTTGTACAGGCGTAGTTAATAAATGGAAAAATAACTATCGCGTATTAAAAATATAGACTAAATTTATTCTAAAAATGTGTAAACATAATTAAAAGATATTTAATAATATTTATTATTTTCACTCGCCAACTCCATATATTGGTGATATATTTGGTATTTCTATCCAACCAGGATGTCTTGTATGTAAAATTATATTTAAAAAGTCATTTGACAGACACTCGATGCTGGCACATTGCTTTCACTAAGTTTATGGCTCTGGATACTGCGATTCCACCCCGTGGATGGTCTCGGCCACAAGTCTCGGCGGCGTACCCCAGACTAATTTGGTTTCCCCCTAGAAATCCCCTAGAAACCTTCACCAAGCGGATGGCCGCATGCCGCGATTTTCGAAAGAAGCGATCATGTTCAGAATGTTTTTTACTCTGAGTATGCATCAAGGAACGTTACAGGATCGATGATCGATGAGACGTTCGGAAGTCGGACATTCCGTCGAATTCTCGATCGGTTCTCGTTAAACAACAATTCTAGGCTATCGAGGAATATATTTTGAAAAAAATCTGCTTCTCCGGCCTCCAAGTATCGTATAATGATGGTTTACAGGAAGGTCAGGATGGTTTACACAAGGTCAGGAACCGATATATGGCGAAAAACTGTATTTGGCGTGTTTTTTAAATTTCCCCTAAAGAAAACCCCTAAAAACTTTTTCCCCCTATTCTGCCCCTAACTCAATCGAAAAACCCCTAAATCTAGGGGGAAATCCCCTGATCTGGCAACACTGGTGTCCGCGCCACCCAGAGTGCCACCACAGATTACTATATGTTGCCAGATGGAATTTGAAGAAAGCCGTAATAATAAACTACAAAAAACAGTAATCTTGCAAAAAAAGTCAGTTTGGTAATAAAGTATTAAAAAAAACTGTTTAAACCCCCTCACTCTTAATAGTTCCAATTTACACACATTTACACTAACTCAGAATGTACTTCAACATGTAGAAAATAAAATTAATGACGGTGATATCAAAGGGGCAGCTCGTATCTTTTTTTCTAGTGATACTTTTGCTTGATTTTTGATGATTGTGATGATTCACACTCTACATGAAAATATTAATATACACATACACTCTCAGCCATTCCATATTACCAAAACGGTCAATTTACCTCACACTATCGTTTTGTTCCAATCTAAATAGTTTAACTGTTATAGTAACGAACTTAATAATCATTCTTACCCACCATTGTTGTTCCTATCTCTCCAAAAATGATGAACCAAATTAAAATTAATTCTGAGCTCGATTCTCTCGATTGCTCTAACTCCTATCAGTGCTCACCCTCAAAATGTGAACAACTACTAGGTTCTTTCCAAGACAAGTCACTGAATATTTTACACCTGAATATCCGTTCAGTTAATAAAAATTTTGAACAACTAAGACTTCTCCTTGCTGATATAAAGGTTAGTTGCGACGTGCTTGTACTGACAGAGTGTTGGCTTTCAAAATGCCCAAATATTCCACCGCTTGAAGGCTATAACTCGTACAGCACAACAAGCAACCTCAACCAAAATGCAGGCGTAATTATTTATGTTAAATCTTCTTTAACAAGCGCAGTGAATGAACCAGTTTTTAATTACGCTGATTGCCTCACCTGCGTGGTTAATGGCAAACTGGCTATTATTACAATTTACAGATCTCCATCATACTCCCGTCGGGAACAATTCGAAAAATTCCTTGAGAGTCTTGACGAGGTACTGGGGAAATTAAGTCCAATCAACAACATCATTCTCGTAGGGGATATGAACATTGACATCGCTCCTCTAAGTGACGACAACTTCTCCAATGACTATTTAATACTCAACGCTACCCACGCTCTATCACGCACCCATGTCTTCCCCACTAGGTCTGGTAAATGTATTGATCACGTTTTACTAAAATCAAAATTGATGTATACCACCCTCGTTCTAGACTCGCACATCACTGACCACCGTCCAATTATGATCAGCCTCCAATTAAAATATTACACCCACAACAACAACAAAGTTAAATGTACGATAGATGCGTATGGCATAAGCTGTGAAATTGCTAATACTGACTTTGCACATATCCTACAAATAAATGATGCTAACTCTGCCACCGATTCTCTAGTTTCCTCTCTGTCTTATATTATTGCTAAACACACGAAGTCTAATCCTACGCCTAGAAAGAATAAGATCCTCAAGCCTTGGATTACCCCAGGACTACTGCGCTGCATCAATAACAGAGATCGTCTACATAGAAAATCTAACAACTCGCCCAATAACCAAATACTTAAAACTACTTACACTAGATACCGTAATTTCTGCAATGGCCTCCTACGTAAACTAAAAACTGTATATGAGAAAAACGAAATACTTAAAGCTAAAAACAACCCAAAAGCCACTTGGAAAACAATCAAGAGAATCACAAATACAGTGCGTACCCGCAGTGCTCCAAATGAATTACTACAAATATCGGATAGCCACAAATCGTCATTAAACGACATTAACAATTACTTTGTTGTGATACGTAAAGCCCTTGCTGATAAAATTTCCACCCAAGCTACCAGCGACATCACTCCGTATCTCATGTGCAAGAGTATACCTAACTCTATGGCAATGATGGACACTGATGACAAAGAAATAGAGACTATCATTATGAACCTTCGCTCAGATTCTTCAACTGGCTATGACGGGATTTCTCCATTGATTCTCAAATCTAATCGCGAATTTTTAATCCCTATCATCACCCACATTTGCAATACAGCCATCCGCACCGGAGTCTTTCCTAATCCTTTTAAGAAAGCCTTGATACATCCAATCCACAAAAGTGGTGACAAAAACATCATATCTAACTACAGGCCCATCTCCATTCTGTCCACATTGTCCAAGATACTAGAAAAGCTCTTAAATATACGCCTTATTCAATATTTAAATAAAAATAATATAATATCGGACCACCAGTACGGTTTTCGTGCAGGTATCTCTACGGAAGATGCTGTAGTCGACCTAGTCTCTCATATTACTAAAAAACTAGATCAGGGCTATAAATGTGTTAGTACCTTCCTTGACCTGCAAAAGGCCTTCGACACGGTTCATATACCAGCCCTACTTTCCAAACTTTATGATGTTGGTATCCGAGGCGTGGCATACGATATTTTTAGGGACTATCTTAGTAATCGTTCTCAGAGGATTAGGGTTAACAATGTCTTGAGTGATGAAGCGCACATTGAGTACGGCGTTCCTCAGGGGTCAATAATCGGCCCTACGCTGTTTCTGATTTACATAAACCAGCTATGCGATATAAATCTCCCCAATTGCGCCATCTTCACATATGCGGATGATACTGCCATCGTTATTCATGATTCAGATTGGGCTGAATTCAAAACCACCGCAGAAAATAACCTAAATATCATAAACGATTGGCTTATCCAAAACTTACTCACGTTAAATCTCTCTAAGACGTTTTTTGTCTCATTTTCAATTAGAATTAACTCACAACCTCCATCAAATTATAAACTCTACGTCCACTCAAATTGTAATCGTAACAATAACTGTACTTGTCTTCCCATATTGCAAACCGAGAGCATCAAATATCTTGGCGTTCATATTGATCGCAATCTAAACTGGAAACACCAAATCCACATGCTTACAACTAGACTAAGACGCCTCATACACATTTTTAAAACTCTCAGACACTCGGCTGATGTTGAAACCCTAAATATGGTATATTCCGCTCTTTGTATGTCAATAATCACCTATTGCATACCTGTGTGGGGTTGTGCAGCAAAATCACATTTTATAAAGGTCGAGAGAGCACAGAGAGCTTTGCTGAAAATCATGCACATTAAACCCCTCAGATTTCCAACCAGGGAATTATATTCAACCTACAAACATTTAACAATCAGACAGCTTTTTATCTTGCGACTTATTACACGCAAGCATGCTGAGGTCCCACCGCCAGATCCTTCTAAAAGGAAATCTCAATATAGAGTCTGCCCCGTCCATTCACACAAAACCAAATTTTCTGCTCGACATTATCCCATCTCGAGCTCCATTATCTATAATAGTGTCAATAAAGTTTTAGATATTCATCAGCTAAATAGGTTTGAGGTCAAATCGAAATTAAAAGATTGGCTACTGCAACTCAATTACGAAGAGACGGAAAACTTACTGCCAAACAGCTCTTGACCGTTGTTATATGTATACATTCACTCACAACACTCTCACGTACACACACGCACCCACGAACGCGCATACACACACACACACACACACACACACACGCACGCGCGCACACACACACGCACACGCACACGCACACGCACACGCACACGCATACACTCCCTTACTCCTACCTCACTCGTTTTTATGAACATATTGTTGTGATTTAACTTTGTAAGTAAATGTGGTTGTTGAATTTGTATTCACTAACTAGCTTCCAAGGCAGAACACTGACATCCAAGATACAGGCTATTGCCTAGTTTGGATCTCAGGGTTTAAAATTAAATTTGTGCAAATAGTTTTTAGAAACCTACACTAAGTGAACCCATTGTAATACTGTTTTCTTGTACAAATCTTTCCTGAATAAATATATATTATTATTATTATTATTTGGCTCCCGATACGCCCGAGACTCTGGCCGGCCTCCACAGTAAACATCCTCAACCTCCGGCAGACCTTCAGTTACCAGACGCCTCCAGTGCTGCGGATTCCGTGCTGCATGTTTCAGCGGATGCCGTTCGCCAAGCCGTTTTTTCATTCCCAACCGGCTCGGCGGGCGGCATTGATGGCCTGACTCCGCAGCACCTCAAGGACCTCCTGAGCTGCGCTGGTGAGGCTGGTGATATTCTTTTGGACTCTATTACAGGGCTTACGAACATGATGTTGTTAGGTGCGGTAGACTCATCGGTTGTAGATACCCTATATGGTGCCAACCTTATCGCTTTAAAAAAGAAGGACGGGGGCATTCGTCCCATTGCGGTTGGCACCACTAAGCTGTGTTGCAGGTTCTCTGCGCCCAGTCTGAAAGAATATTTCCAGCCGATCCAGCTGGGTTTTGGTTCGAAAGGAGGCTGCGAAGCCGCCGTTCATGCCCTCAGGACGTTCCTTCATCATAATGGCGGTGAGGTTCTGCTGAAGGTTGACGTAAAAAATGCCTTTAATTCTGTGGATAGAGGCGCCTTGCTCAACCAAGTTAAGGCAAACATGCCGGCCGCCTATAATTTTCTTTGGCAATGCTATGAACAACCGACAAACCTTATACACAAAGGCCACCTTTTGTACTCGGCGGTCGGCTGCCAGCAAGGTGACCCTCTTGGGCCGGCCATTTTTAGTCTCGCGATACACCCCATAGTCGAAAAACTAAATTCAAAATTAAACGTTTGGTACTTGGACGACGGTACCCTAGGAGGTGATGCTACAACTGTTTTACAGGATCTACAGCTCCTCATTCGGGAGTTCAGTGCCATAGGTCTGGACCTGAATTTCTCGAAGTGTGAGCTGTATATCTCTGAGTCTTGTCCGTCGGCTGGCGCTGTTTTAGCAGCATTTCGCGCCCTAGCCCCAAATATCACAGTCGTCGACAAGACTAACCTGCACCTTCCAGGGTCACCTATTTTTGACGAATCGCTGAAATATTTTGTGGACCACAACATTCAAAATTTCAATTTAATTGCAGATCGCCTTCTCAAAATTAACAGTCACATGGCTTTTGCTATAATCCGGTATTGCCTTTTTGTTCCAAAATTCATGAATGTTTTACGGTGTTGTCAGCTTTGGAAACATCCCGTTCTTCTAGAACTCCTAGACAACACCGTGAAACAAACACTCACATCAGTTATAAACATTAATTTGGAAAATTCTTCTTGGGAGCAGGCATCATTGCCTATTCGCTATGGTGGTCTGGGCGTTCGTAAAGTGTCTAGTGTGTCCTTGCCAGCGTTTTTGTCCTCGGTACACAGCTCACAGTCCCTAGTGGATAAATTATTGTCGAAACTAGGGACCTTTCCATCGGGTTTTTCTACCGAGGCCAAAATCGCGTGGCAGTTGGCTTGCCCGGAGGCAGAGCCCACTAATTCTTGTTCACAGCGGCTATGGGACGAACCGCTCTGTAGGTTGGCGCGAAACAAACTTTTAGACGCAACAACCAATTCTGCAGAGCGTGCTCGCCTTCTGGCTGCTGGCGAGTGGAAGTCGGGCCTCTGGCTCCAGGCAATGCCTTCAAAAAACATCGGCACTTTGCTCGACCGTGCCACTTTCAGGATTGCCACGGCCCTGCGTCTTGGAGCTCCCTGCAGCGCTCCACACGACTGCCACTGTGGCCGCCCTGTTGACCAGCTCGGCCACCATGGTTTGTCGTGTAGTAGGAGCGCCGGACGCATTCCACGTCACGCGGACCTCAATGATGTCATCCGTCGGGCCTTTGCCTCCGCTGGTGCTCCCGCGGTGCTGGAACCCAACGGTTTAGCCCGCGATGATGGGAAGAGACCCGATGGAATGACACTCACGCCCTGAAAACTGGGACGGCCCTTGGTCTGGGATGCTACGTGCATCGATACCGTCGCGCCGTCCCATCTTCCAGCCACCGCGTGTCAAGCAGGGGCCGGTGCCACCTCTGCTGAAAACGTCAAACGTCGCAAATACGCGTGTTTCAGTGGCGACTACATATTTGCGCCATTTGGCGTGGAAACTCTTGGGCCGTGGGGACCAGGCGCACATTCCCTATATAGGGAACTAGCCAAGCGCCTGGTCGATATTAGTAATGACCAGAAGGCTGGCCTCTATTTGGGACAGCGTATAAGCCTCGCCATCCAGCGGGGCAACGCGGCCAGCCTTCTGAGCACATTTCCGCATTCAGAGGACTTGGGGCAAATATTTTATCTATTTAAGTAATTTTAAGGTTTTTATTTAAAGGTAGTTTTAGTGATTATATATTTTTTGTGTATTATGTAAAAGTTGTAAAATAAACTTAAACTGGATTATAATAAAACTTTAACATTTAAAAAAGTCAGTAGATCGTAAATAATAATTATTATAATAAGACCACGCTAAGTCCAAATCACTAAATAAAAATAATAAAATCTCTGTATGGCAACTTATAACAGGTTTTTTAAAAGTAATAGAACGTCATTCATCAAAGCCATATATGTATAGTTCATAGTTTGTGAAAGCCATAACATGGGCTGTCCAAGTTGCAATACCTTAATGTGTCTAATAAGAATCACTCTGGGACGGGTGACCCACGTGCCGGCGGCTTTCTCGCGCAGCGGATAAGTATCGCCATCCAGCGCGGGAATGCCGCCGCCATGATGGGCACCTTACGGCGGGGCCCTTTTACATATTTTTTAATTTAGTTAGGTCATGAAATATTTATAACTATAAGGTTTTAGTTTAGTAAATTTTATATGTATTTTATTAGTGTATATATTTGGTATTTTAGATGTAGGTATTAATGTATTTTTTTATTATAACTATAAATAATTTATGTGTTCCTTAATAAATTTGAATTAATAACTCTAGGATGTCCCTTTCTCTACTTACTCATATTAAAAGAATTTTGTCCCTTTCCCTCCATTCCGTGCACGACTATAATGCGAAAAGCGACTTTATTTTTTAAGTCGTAAGGATTAGAATCAACTGTAGTAGTTGCGTGTGAGGAAACAACCGACGACCGATGATTAAACAAAAAGCGACTTTATTGTTTTATCTCGTAAGGATTAGAATCAACCGTCTCTTTTCCTCAGAAAGAGACATTGCATCCCATGACAATACGAACCACACTCAAACACTCATTGTGCATAGCTGAGCACGCACACACGTGCAGTTGCAAACAGCATGTGTGCAACTGCACGTGTGTGCGTGCTCAGCTATTGTGCACATTATTTTGTATGAAGTCGGTCGTCTGTCATAACAAACAATTTGATTTCTGTAGGATTGTTTATTTTCGTAAGTTATGAAAAATATTATTAAATAATGGACAAAACAGTTAAAAATGAAGTGAGAGTCATAATTTTCAGCATGATTAATAATGTAATGAATCTAAAAGTACAATTTGAAGCCAAATATCAAATATAAGGACTGACAAGGACAGATTATCTCCAGATTATTGCCATATCCACATTTTATAATTTCTACTAGTGTTAGTCGATTCGGACTAAGCGTGGTCCTATTATAATTTTAGTCTACACACGATTAGTATTAATTACATGGGGTGACTAGCTTTTGCCCGCAACTTCGTTCGGGAAAAAATCTGTTTTAACGTCCCGTTCCAGCGGGAACCACATTAAAATTTCGGATAGGTAGGACATTTTAGCCTTGGATATAATTTTCGGATTACTGAGATCGTAAGATAAGATTTTAAATATGTAATTTATTTTAACACTGTCACAGGTAGGTACTGTTATGCCCACAATGTAAATAAGGTTAAAAAAGGTTTCAATTTTTTCAGTTAATCAGACCTACATAATTAATATACTTGAACAAATTCACACAGCGCCCAAAGTAAGCGAAGCTTGTGTTACTGGTGTTAGATAACTGATAAACTACTTATACCTATACCTACTTTTTTAAATACATACTTATTATACCTGGTAGAGATCGCTTGCTAGAGTGATAAGGTAAGGTGATAAGCCTTTGCCCACAACTAGTTATGATTTTGTCGGAACTTTTTAATGTAACGTTTTTTGTTTGAGCAATAAAGAATTTATGTATCTATACATACTACACCCAGACGCGTATCAGAAATTAAAATTTATCATTCAAATTTCGGCCGGGAATCGAACCCGGGATCTCTGCGTGGCGAACGGCATGTTAACCAACAGAACCAGTCAGGTCCTCAAAACGTCAGATCGACGTCTACGTGAATAAATTCATTTATTAATTTATTATTAATTGAGGTTTACAAAGTCAAGGAATATAAATCATGGAACAATAATTTTGCTCTTTCACTAATATTTAATTTGAACACTGTCTGTCACTACAGCTAGGTTAATGCACACAATGTAAAATTAGTTTAACAAGATTAGGTACCTCCATGCACCTAGACTTACAATCTATATGAATAAATAAAATTTTTTTTTTACTATTATAATTAAGGCAATATACACAAGCAGCTGTAAGCTAATGCGTGTATATCACGATATTAGTTCTTGTAATGTCTATCCTATTTATTATTATTTTTCTAAAATTCGTAATGTAACCTGTACGTTCAGGGGACTGAATGTGTAACCATGGTCTAATTTGGTTAGGTTCTCCTGGTGACAGGGTTACGGAAGTCGCTCCACTGTAATTACCTGATCTGCCAAATCCTGGATCATGCTCAAGGCAGGCCCTCGTTCGCGAGAGCACAACGGGACATTAACGGCAAGATGCTTTTTTTATTTTATTTTTAGTTATATTTATTTATGTTAACAACGTTAATCAATCTCTTCCGGTACAATTGTATAAAATCCGAAAAATCTACAGATTTCTAAAATGACAAAAGTCTACCGCTTAATCCTTTGACTAAGCAAAATTTTCTTTTTATGGCAACACTGGCCATTGCACTTTTATTTTTTGGCTTGGCACGACGACGAACGACAGCTCTATTAAGCGCGCTCCACATGTGAACAGTTCCGCGGGAACACGAGAGTGTAGAGGGAGTATTCGCCTATATTCGTGTAGTTTCGTGCATGTTTGGCATTTCTCGTCTATTTCATAGACTAAGTGGAAATAGTTTGTTGTCGCCTTGATTCGATCGATTTTATATTTATATTCCTAGCGCTTTTTCCCGTAACAGGTTCGCGGTACAATTGACCATTATCCAGGATATTGAAGATCAAGTAATTACAGTAGAGCAGCTGCCATCACCTCTGTGACCCTGTTTAATGCAAATTAGCGATATTACACCGACGAATCGATATAATGTCGACGCGTTTTGACTCCCACCACATCCCTAACAGGCGAGAATGTAGAGGGTCGACCAAAGTCCCGGCAAAAGTTTCGCCGAAAGTTTCGGCGGACATGTTGAGTACGCTTTATGCACGGCTCACACTTGCTACTCGATTAAGCAAAGATGTAATCGGCCCCTATGACGAAGTGTCCTCCATTCTCGTTCGCCTAACCTAACCTCGATCAACTTCGTCGGACTTCGCGCGCGAGTAGTGTAGAGCTGGCATGAAAACTTCAGCGAAGTTTAGCGAATTTTGATTTGATTCATTCTACATTTTTTGGCATGTAAATTATGTTTTTTCGCGGCACCTAAAAGTTTGTAATTTATCATCTTACTCTCGAGTCTGTCTATTCAACGCCAGTAGTATTTAATGTGTGTGTATTCCAAATAGAAATGGAAAATTGGCAGCTTAATTGCCACGAATTGAAACAGCGAGGTGCTTATCTGTACCGCACTAAGTTGTGGGCAGATATTACGCTTAAACTTAATGCAGATGATCAAACATACTCATCTGTAGTAATGGCTCATAAATTGATGTTGGCCATGGCCTCTCCAACATTTGCGAGATTATTTTATGATGGGTCTTATGAGAATCCTGTATCTCTTAATGTATCACCAGAAGCTTTCCAAGTTTTGCTTGAGTTAGTATTGATTATCATTCTCCTGCTATAAGTTCTGTGTTGTGTCTGCTAAGGTCCACTTTTATGTTCTCCATTTCACCTACCTTAGTTAGTCCACTGGTATAATCTGGCTAAATAATGGCTTGCTATAAACTAACCGACTGCTAAAAAGAAGAAAACTGGCCTGAGTTGCACTTTGGGGTCTTAGGTGAGCTGGGGTATAGTAAAGGGAGTGCTGAGTTAAGTCTTTAAATTTACCTCTTATACCTACTCTCCAGTCCAGTAAATAAGCAGAATATAATTAAGTTTACTTGTATTTTTTAGCATAACTTGGTGTCTTACCCCTATAATGGGTGTGTGGATACCAATCTTTACTCTTTACAATTCTCTACTTAGTATGTCATTTCAGGTATATTTATTCCGATAATTTGAATATAAGTTCCGTCAATTTGGCTTCTGAGCTCTATGACATAGCATTGCAATATCAATTTCCATATGTGGCAATGAAATGTATCAGTTACATCATGAAGGGACTGAATCCAAGCAATGTTTGTCAACTTTATGAGAAGTATAAACATGTTGGCAAACCATTTAAACATGCCTGTATGAAGGTGCAACAATAACTCATTGTTTTAATATAAAATACTTGTTTTAATATTAAATAGGTCTTGGGTACTGTGTGGCTCTAAGTTAATAATGCAATTTTTCTAGATATTTACAATGTCAACAATGGAAGTGATTCAGCATGAAAGTTTTCTGCAAGCTAGCTTAGAAACTGTTGAAGATATATTTTCATTGGATAGATTGAATATTGATACTGAACTAGACTTGCTCCATGCTGCAGTGAAACATGCCAATGCTCACGACTTTGAGGAAGATCAGGTTTTACATTATTTTGTAACAAGTATTTGCCCAGGATTATTTAATGTTAATCTCAGAAAGACTTTAACAATGGTTATACTTTTTTACTTCTTTTCGAGTCAATAGACTTATCTCCCCCTTACACTTTTTTACTTTGATCTATGATTATGGTTTCTATGTCAGGCAAACACTAAATCAATTTTACAGTTTGTACAAACATTTGTTTAATTATTTAGGAGGACAATGAAGACAAAGAAGTTCCATCGCCTTGTAAAAAGAAATGTAAAGAGGTGAAGCAATACAAAATGTGTTCTAATAACTGTACAATGCTGCATAGCACAGTAAGTGCCAATACTATAAAAAAGAAAGAGTTTAACTCATTAACATATAAGATGGCAATCAGGAAAGACAAGAGTAAGTATTTAACTGTAGATATAGTCTTAGCCGGTGTCCGGCAGAGTAGAATAGCACCAACCCCTTACACTCGTGTGTGTCGTAAAAGGCGACTAAGGTTTTCGAGGCAAAAGATCCGTCTTCCGGAGAAAGTCTCCGTAGGCTGGAAAATGGGCAGCAGCGTTTTCCATTGTTATATTTATTACACTGTGATCTACAACCCGCCTACCGAGCGTGGAGATTAGAGTAATAACTTCCGTGGGAGAGGCCCTAAGTTCAGCAGTGGACGATATGGGCTGTGATGATGATGATGATAGTCTACCCACATAAAAGTAGGACCATAATGCAGTGTCGTGGTTATACTAACTTGGCCATACCATTCCAGGCTTTAACTCCTAAAAAAGGCTCTGTAGACTCGAGGGCGGTGCGGCCGGTTGAGTCTTTCAAGCTAATCATTCATTTTCAAATGTAGATAAAGTGTGTTTGGATATGTGGGAGAGAATGGATGAAAGACGACTTACGAAAGGTATCCTGCGAATTTGAATGGAATGGTCTGATCAAACAATTTACCTTCTCCATAAAGGGTAGGTTAGGATTACCCTCTACCGGCATAACTGTATGAATGTGGATGAGGCAAAAGAGGTGTGTCAGGCGATCCTGACACACCTCTTTTGCCTCATTATTATTATAGCTTGTGGCGTAGGATCGTAGTGAGTGTGTATGTATGGACGTATGGTAAAGCTTAAAATGGTGTGACAGTGAAACTGTCGGCCGGTGCGCTGGCGAACGATGCCTCTCCGGTGCGACGCGGAAAAGCGGTATTTTTTACGAATACACGGCTCGTATAATAGCGACCTCCGGTCACGGGTGTTGTACGCGGCAACAAAATGTCTCTTACTAACATTATTTCTTCCCCCCTGCCTCCACCACCTATGGTCCTATCAATAGTCCGCGCGATTACCTACTTGCCGGTGGTTCTTTTAGGCGTGCACACATCTCGAGTCCCTACAACTCTGGACTTGTCGCTTCTGCACTCTCCCTTAGCGGGCTGTCACCACTGCACAATCTTCTGCTCAGTCGGACAGCTTTTAAATTAACTAGCCAGGCATTTGACCGCCATCTCACCTGGTGTAAATGACGATGCTACCGAAGATGGAACATGCCTAGAAACAGCCTATTCTTGAAGGTGTCCGGAATAAAATGTTGAGGGAACGTACTCGCAAACCTGTTCTACTCCTTAGTCGTACGCACAAGCAATGTTGAACCAAAGCGATTCATGCGGCTAGCTGGAAGATCCACCGTGTCATAAGGATGGAATGTCCTTTCGGATCGGATCTCGTTTCCCGATGGCGGAAAGAGGTGGGCAAAATGACACTACGTCCTGCCCTCCTAGTCCATTCTCCTCGCACGGTACCAAACACACGCGCACCTACTCCCCCAGCCTTGCTCAGCAAACCAGCTAGGACCTCCATTGATAACATCACATATTTAAAGTGGATGTTAGTGGACAATGTTCCACAGTGCACATAATACAGTGGACCATATGGTACCTACACGCGTTTTCCCCGTTGTGTGATTGTATCTACGATCTACCGACAAACGTAAAGTGTCCACTATGTGGAAGTGACTCATATCAAGATGGACTGTTGCGAGGATGATGTGAATGTTCGCTCTAGGACATGCACTACTCGGTGGTAAATATTGCACATGTATTTACCCACACGCGTGCGACAGAGACGACGACCGACGACCGCCACGGTCCACGAAGACTAACTAGCCGATGTGCATTGTATACCACCGACATCTGTACATATTTAATTATTTGCAGGAATTGCAGAGCAAAGAAGCGAATATAAGAGGGTTGTGAAGCACATACGGTTTCTCACGTTGACGCCGCAAGAGTTCGCCGATTGTCGGTCCATCACTTTGCTATCGGATTGCGACGTAATGGCGGTGAATATGTGCATTAGCTCAAAATATACGTACATCAAAATGGCGGATGAGTTCTCAACCAGAATGGTGCCCAGGGACTTGGTGAGTCTACATATAAACCTTCTGGAGAAAATTACTAAACGGGCGCTTTTATAGTTTGTAACATGACGATATTATCGTGGACGTCCACGATATAGGGGAGAGGTGGCATCAAAGGGACTCGTATTGACAGGGATAAGTCAAATAATTGGTAAAATAAGAAACGCCACCTTACAAATTATAAAAGCGCCCAACCGCATTAAAAGCCGCTGCGTTGGATATACAGACAGACAGGCAGGAAGGCGACTACATTTTATACTACAAAAGTAAGTTGAGTCCCATCGAATCGTCGAAAACCTAAAAAACTAAACCTATAAATAATAAATAAATAAATATTCGTGGACAAATTCACACAGCGCCATCTAGCCCCAAACTAAGCAAAGCTTGTACTATGGGTGCTAGATAACTGATATACTACTTAAATACTTTTTAAAATACATACTTATTATACAAAGAACACCCAGACCCGTAACAGAAATTAAAATTCATCATTTCAATTTCTGCCCGGCCGGGAATCGAACCCGGGACCTCTTGCGTAGCAGACCGGCATGTTGACCATTGAACCACTCAGGTCGTCAAATGTCACTATAGTCGATGAGATTAGGTGTAGATATGTCATAGCGGCTACGAGGACTATGTCATGTCATAGCCCAATAAACCACACATCACAGTGCACAAAATTGATAATATAACTTCATAGTGCGCAATGAAATAGTGAGGATCGCAGAATAAATATATATATCATATTATGGTCTCCACGGTCCACCAATAATACCTACTGTTGATCTAGTAAACTTTCTGTAGACAAGACACTTCATCGCTGCCTGTGGTAATATTATTGGCAATCACACTGCGAAGACGACTGGCGTTTACGTCTCCAGGCACTAACGTTTATTTATATCTTATTCATTTATTTTATTTAACAGTTTATTGTGCACAAAAACAAGTATACAAAATAGACATAAAGAAAACAACACAACAGGTACAGCTTATTTCATAAGAAATATCTTGCAGCAGACCTACGGAAGAGACAGCAAAATCAGAAAGGCAGACGGCGTGCATCTTAAAAAACGAACTACCTAAAACTAAAAAAATAATTAATTTTACATAATTATTTATCTTAATTTTAATTAATATATTAATCTTACTTTATTAGTAGACTACGACACAATATAGACATGATAAAAACGCAGGTGTACAATGCTAGTCATCAGAATATAAAAGTGGTCAGCCTGTGGTAAACCTGACGTCAGAATGGCTGGACATTACCACTACCTACCTATTCATCATCATCATATCAGCCGAAAGACATAGGCCATAGGCCTCCCACAGAGATCTCCACAAAGGCCGGTTTTTTGCCTTCCGCATCCAGCTGGTACCTGCGATATTTACCTACCTATTACCTCATTTTTATTTTTATTAAATATTTCACCTATTGAGCTTATTAAATTTAGCTAAATTTAGTCTACCTAATTTAGCCAGGTGTAATAAGCGGTTACTTAGAGTAAGTTATTATAACTTTTCACTTTTTAGGCGACAGAACCAGATAGATATAGGAGTCACACGGTTTACCGGACTACGATTCAGCAAGTTTCGATGGTGAAGAAGCATACCTCCCACCTGTTTTACATGCATAACCTAGCCTGGATGTTCCACATGCGTAGGCCAATCAGCGATGGATCAGGCGCTGACACGACTTATTTCGTTGTCACTTGCTTCACGGACACTCAAACTGAATGGATGGATGCGGTAGATGTGAGACTTTGCATTAGGGTGCCCTTCAAAGTTAATTCATTGCCCCGGTTCACGAAAAATCCGTAAGTTGGCGTTTTTGTTTTTATTTGTGAAGAAGTCTTGATTCTCGACCTAAAGAAGCTTGTAAGCGGGCAATAATTTTACTGCAATAGGTATGTGATTGCCGTGTGGTGTGATTTTGCACCCAACCCCTCGACTGGGTGTCGTAAAAGGCGACAAAGGTCTTAAACCAGAAAATGGGTTGCAGCGTTTTCTTTCTGCGATCTTCCACCCAACCGCCAAGCGTGGAGATTATGGCTTTGAGATTCTAAGAATTATCAAGAAGTATTCGCTGGTTATTCAGGAATACAGCCCGACCTCGGCACGCCTTTTGACATAGAGGCAATGTATGAGGGTATTTCAAGAGCCATACAACCTCCCGGACCCTTTGCACGGTTGTTGTGGCCCAAACGCATTTGCGCGGCGGCGCTGCAATGGATTTTGTATGCATTTGACGTGTCACGTCAAGTTCGTTTAGCTCAATACAACACTCATGTAAACTAACCCTGTAACCTTACCAACGTTAGTGTGAATGGGAATTTCAACGCAAAACTAGGCCATCGAACTGACTAGCTGAGAGTAGGTAATTTGGAGTAAGCAGCGCAAAAAAGGGCCCAGCGGTTGACCGAGTTTTTTTTGTCATTTTATATGTAGGCAAACAGGCAAGCGGGCCCCCTGATGGAAAGTGGTCACCACTGCCTATATACATTAGCAACACCAAGAGTATCGCCAATGCGTTACCCACCTCTATAACACGTTACTCTGGCAGCAAAAAGGCAAATGCCCCTCCACTGCCAAAGCCATGGTTCCCTAAATCCCCACCCCATGGAGCACTGGAGACCTTACTCACCGGCAGAAGCACAATACTCACATTCGTCTTGAGACATGCGGTGTTGTAGACGAAAAGATCATCTGTAACTTCCAAAGTTATAGAGTAGTAGAGAGACTAGTCTACTAAACTACTACTCTACTATACTCTTATATCTTCAAGAAATTGCAGACTACTCTATAACATTAAGAAATTGCGGAAGCTCTGTTCGTCGAAAATACCGCAGTGTCTGCGATGGTAGGCCGCCGCCATCTTGATCTAATTGAATAGGGATGCAGCAAGCCATCTCTGGCTCTGCCTTGCTGCGATTGGTCCCTAGTCAATTGGATCAAGATGGCAGCGTACTATCGGAGTTAGCCGGTACGACTCCATGCCACGGACTTATAGCTTGCAGAACCAATGGCCGATGGGACGGAAAGTTGCGACCACGTATCGGAAATCGCAACGCGAGACGACCCGCCACAGATGGACGGACGATTTCAAAGTCGTAAGGAGCCGATTGATACAAGAGGCGCAGAGCCGTACGTCGTAGAAGGCGCGGGGGTAGGGCTCAGCAGTAGACAGCCTACAGGTGTGATGATAATGATGTGACTGCAATATTTTATTTATCTCATCATCATCATTACCTACATCAGCCGAAAGACGCTCACTGCTGGGCATAGGCCTTCACAAATATCTCCATAAAGGCCGGTCCTGTGCCTACCCGCTGTAAAAAGGTGGTACCTGCTATCTTTACCAGGTCGTCGGTCCACCTTGTTTATTTATTTATTTTTATTTTATTTAAACCAACAGCTTTTTATACAAGAACACAAATCATAAATAAATACAAAAAGCCAATTACAGGTTCTCGCTGATAGCAATAACATACAATAATGAAATCGCATAGCACTTGTCTAGGACAAAAACATATAAAAGCACGCCACATGTACGCCGAATACAATATAACTCATGTGCAAATACAATCTGTTAGATGTTTGGGTAGTATTTGAACAACGTTCGACTAAACACTCGCTTTGCAGTCCGATAGTCTGTATTAAACAGATCATAATCCTCGAATATTATCACTTCGTCGTTAACAGCGACCTTCATGTCGAGTAAAACAGGACGCACTATGCCACAACAATAGGATACTGCTAAAATAACATGAAAAATGGCAATGGTTGCCGGCAAGGGTGGCCAGTATGTTACAGTCACATATTGCAGTAATATATTGTCCGTTTAGAAGCCCCAATAGTCAGCTGCAGAGGGAACTGACCCATACATTTAATGTATTCTAGAGGGGTCCATTAACTCTGCAGCTGACTATAAAATGCGGACACTATCATCGATAGTCTCTGTTAAGGGTGTGAGAGTGTATGTATATATTGTCTTTTTTTCTAGGTTATCTGCTCAACATCAGGTTACTTGGTCGTTGGCAGTGAAAAGTGCCCTACTTACAGATCCGGGGTATGTCTTCCATAACACATTGACGTGTGAGGTATTTGTGTCGGTAGTGCCCTCTAGGCCAGCGACCACTCCTGGCCACCATGGCACTCCACATAGTACGTTAGCTCAACCGCTTGCCACAGTACCTCAAAACATTGCAGGCGCGACATCTAGTCAACATGTATATGGCGCGCAAAACAGATCACCAGTTATACAACTTTCAAGCAGTAATAAACCTACAGGCCAGGTAAGGTCCAGGGTTCTTGCACAGACAATTGCTAGCAGTAGTAATCAATCTACATGTAACAGGTTGAAGAATGAAAGACTTTCTTGTCCTGACCCAAATAATTTAACGCCCCAGCTTTTAAAAGCATTGACCAGTCCAAATATATATAACACTAATACACAACACACATTTAGCACTGAACCTAAACCAAACCAGGGACCTATTGCATAATAAATTACAAACTAAACTTAGCTCATAATATTGGTGTTTTTACTAGAGAATTGCTATTAAATCACTAATATTATTGCCTGTTAATTATGTTATTAGCAATAATATTGACTAAAAAAGTAATAAGCATACTTAATGTAACGCGAATTTACTTGCTGCCAAGAATTTAACATATAGCTGCTAATTTGTTGGCAATTAGGTGCAAATGTGCAAACACAGTTATTGTCAAGATAAAAAAAATAATTATAAGAATTTCGTTGATTTGTTCTAACAGAAAATGTTATTTAATTTTTTGTATAACAGTTTAAAAATACTCTGTTATTTGCCATATACTTGATAAGTGTTTTGTAGTTCATTTTGTTTTTAACTAGCGACCCGCCCCGGCTTCGCATAGGGTAACCTTAACAAATTACACCTACACCTAAACCTTCCTCATGAATCACTCGTGTCTATTGGTGAAAACCGCCTGAAAATTTGTTGTCGTTTTTGAGTTTATCTTGAATAGAGGTGGTGTGTATACATTTATGCATAGAACTTAACTACGCAAAGAATTTTGATGCGGGTTTCAACAATAGATAGTGATTCAAGAGGAAGGTTTATAAGCAAGATGGTTGGTAAAAAGGGTATGTAGGGGTAAAGTAGATGTACGCGAAATAAGTCGCGACGGGTCCACTAGTTGTTTCATAATAATTTAGTGATTGTAATATTTGAAAAAAATGTTAATGTTAAAATGTTATGTATTAAGTATCAAAGATAATATAATACTAGGTAAAATGAAAGTATCCATGTTCTCCATGTTCATGTAACATAATTAAACCCTACAACATGTTTAGATACTCTATACCTACATAATTTGTCTTAAGGTTAAAGAAAAAATACAAGTAAGTAATATAAAAGACTTTTATTTGTCAAATATTAAATACTTTTTCATTAAATTATGGAATAAGTGTAAGTGCATTAATAATACAATATAAATAAGGAGGGAATGTTTTAACAAGATCTTTAAAAACAAATTATGATAATTATTTTTACATTAGTAACTAATATCCTATAAATAAATGCAAAAATGCAACTAATCCAGTAGGCAAATCAAGTTAAATCAGTTTTGAATAAATTGCCGTCAACTTTAATACTGACTAAAATCATTGCGTGGTAAATTTTTAAGCTGAATTCCATTTTAACTTCAAAATAACAATTGTATACTTTCTCTTATTTATTCAACCTAATTAGTTTGTCCTTAACTGATAGTCTCCGTTTTGTGTGATGTACCTGACCCATGGGAGTGCTTGGTAACCACTCTTCTCAATAATTTTTAGGTATCTCACTTGTATCCCTGATGTGGTGAAATATGGGATTTCAAATTTAACTTGGATGGGTGGTTTACCATCAACTTCCTCACACTCAACAGAGGGCAACCCAAAATGAGCTCTCATCAAGTACTCCTTACCACCTGGGAAAGATTTTATGGACCAGGTAATCGCACTCTGCTCTGGAGTGTACTTCACACTCCCTATAGTGGTCTTAAACTTAGGTGAATCAGCATCTGCTGGTACAGGGATTATAATTTCCACATTATTAGCTGTAGAACGCCTCTTGAACTGAGACTTAGCCTTAATCATGTATTCAACTCTGGAATGGGCATGGCGTTCAATAACAGATTCAATCCAAATTAGGGGTTTCACATGGGTGTTCAACCTGTATGACATCAGCTCAAATTCCCCATCTGGAGGTATGAAGGAAATAGTCCTGTCATTCTCAAAACGTGACAGTCTCACACACTGATGAAACTTGACATCTTCTAGCTCGACTGACTTTGATTTGCCTCTTCCAGTACTTTCAAATAATACTTTATCATTTAATCCAAGTCTTAATTCAGGCATTCCAGAAAGGTATACTCTCATTTTGATTGCCCCAACAATCTCGCTGCGTAATACATTGCCATTAGAATTGGCCAGAAGGTTCACAGACTCTATGACATCAAGGAACACCTCGTTTTTACGATATTTAATGCCTTCAGACCGCCAAGAAACAGCATTAGTAACTGCCACAGGTATTCGTGGCTGCATTTCGAGTTTGTGGCCTTCTTGAGTGATATACTCTTGAAGTATTTTACTGTCAGTAGTTTGAGGATACCCAAAGTCGATCAGTTCATCAAGTAGTTCATAGATTACTACAAAATTATCACGAATGCTTTCCTCCTCCAATTCTTTGAAGTATTCTGTCATGACTTCGACAATTTTGTAAAGGAACACAAAAATTAAAGCTATGTTTGCATTTTTCTTGGTTGTTGAAACTATGTACAGATTATTGGTCTTGATGTAGGAGAAAGTGCACTCACTGGTCTGCAGCAACGGCGTGAGGTTGCCGTCTTCCTCTTTCTCCATGAGTAATGGCATGAACTTATCTATGACACCCAAGTCTACATCGCCTCGGTAATTTCTCGATATGAGGACCTTGCCCTTCACATCCAATATGTATATTGCTGAAGACGACATTGTGAAGCTCTAAAATTAGCACAATATATCGAAATGAGTACAGTATCTAGAAATCTTGCAAGACTAAGTGCTGGGTCGACGTAACGAATAACCAATACAGTTACGTTCCTAACGAACGCCAGTTACAACCTGGGTATCATTATTATTGGGTTTTTCTTACCTAAAATTATATATAAGTCGATAAAACCATGAAAATACTCGTCATTTTACGGTACGTGTAGTGTAATAAGCGAAACGTGAATGAATGAAATTGAACGGACAGGACTAATGTCAACTAAGGGTTAGGCTAAGGATATTATTCTTACAGCCATACCCTTTATACCAATGCTTAAAAAATGAGGATCCTTGATGAGCCGGAACTGAAAAAAGTAAGGGTGAGCATAGCCCTGTATTGATTTATTAAGCAATAAACATAGATACCTACAGTTGAACGGAGGGAGGGACAATGATAGTAAAAGTTTCACAGACCAATTATATTGCATTATTTTCTGTTTAAAGAAAGAAAGAAAATGGCATGGCATACCACGACACAATAACATATGAAAATAAAAAGGAAATATTGAATTAGGATAACGTTAATTAATCTCTTTTCCAAAGTCAAAAATGTAACGGAAAACAAAGGGAAAGTTAAGCGAGCTCATCCAGGTAGGGGGCGACGGATGCAGACCGATCAGCGCGCACGAGAGCTTACTCCGGCGAGACACCAGTCACCGATACGCGCCACGCACATAACCGCCTAGGCGAATCATGTGCGGCCATAATAAAATAATCATCTTGGCGTTCCCGGGACCCTATATTTGAATCGTTTGCATTCACGCGAGCGTTTGCGTGCGCTACCTGTCTTTTTTACATTCGTGTTATTATAAGTTGCTAGAGATAGAAAAAACAGGCATTAGAAGGCGAGCATGCGAGCGCTTCAAACACCAGGGCCTACGGTTGTGCTCTGCCTTGCCCGGGGTCTGCCTTGACAGTGAGACAGGATTTGGCAGATAAGGTAGGTAAGGTTAGGGGAGCTAAGTTAAGTAGGGGTTAGGTTTGGCAGATAAGGTGATTACAGCGTTATACAATAACATTAACAAATAAACACATTAAAAATGATGATGATTTACAATGATGTTGCGCAAGACCTTTGCCATACCATAAGCCAACACAGCTAATAGCTGAAAGATCCAGGACATAAGCGGAAAGGGGTGGAATGAGTTCGAGCAATTGCTTCGCACACTCCGAAATGCAACCTGTAGAAGACTGAGAGACGTGCGATCCTACGCCGATGCTCGAGGCTCTGCAGCTTAGCTTCAATCGATTGCGGGTTACAAATTATCTTCTACGTACGTTTTTCCATCGAATCCAAAGCGGCCAGTTGGTATCTATGGTCTGACATACTCGCCTTGTAAAACATTAATCATCATCATCATTTTGGCGTTAATGTCCCGGTTGTGCTCTCGCGCACGAGGGTCCGGGGTCCACCTTGACCATGATCCAGGATTTGGCAGGTCAGGTAATTACTGTGGAGCGACTGCCATCTGACCTCCATGACCCTGACCAGATTGGATCATGGTTACACATCCAGTCGCCCGAATGTGCAGGTTTCATCACGACGTTTTCCCTCACCTCGGTTAGTATTCAACTGATGTACATAACTCAGAAAACAGTCATTGGTACATGGCCGGAGCGGGATTCGAACCCGGGACCTCTGGCTTACGAGTCGGATACTGTAACCGCTCGGCCACCGACGCTCCTTGTAAAAAACCTTGTAAAGCATTGAGCCGGCTATAAATGTTGGCCGAGCCTAAACTAACTCGAGCGAATAAAGTTCATGGTAGACGCTGCCGTAGGTATAAAAATGAAACTTATTCCATTGGCGCTTCATTTCTATCCGCGTCGTCGAGCGAAGGCGAGGCAATACAAATCGGGCAATACCTCCACACACTGACGCTTGCCATCGGTCGTCCAAGATGTATAGCTACCTTTGGATATTACATGGCCAATGTTAGGCCACAGTACCTACGTACTACAATAATAGTAACCAATTTTTTATTGCCATGCAGTGGTATCTTCGAACTCGTATATCCGAGGCATTGACCAGGACCATTGAGTCAGGACCCCGGCTTCAAATAGCTTCGAAAGCAATAACGTAATATTAAATAATAAAAAATCGCACCCGCAACATATTTTGTGTTTAGGGTACAAAATAGTTCCTGTATATATATTTTTTTTCTCTATGCAAAATAGGCACTGGATTATGGCATGCCATCATTTCGAAGCCATTTGAGACCAGTCTCGCTGCGTTAACGCACATTGCACCGGTTACACACAAGCCTTCGCGATGAGACCATCTACCGAAGGATTATAAATTATAAATAGTATAGAACAAAGTCGCTTCCCCCCGCCTGTACCTGTGTATATGTACGCTTAGAACTTTGAAACTACGCAACGGATTTTAAAATGGTTTTCAACAATAGATAGTGATTCAAGAGGAAAGTTTTTAAGCATGAAAAAAAAGGATAGGTAAACTACAAAGCCAGCTTTTTATCAACCTTTATATTAAAATAAACAAGCCATCCCCAAGCTCATTATTTATTAACTTAAAAGCACAATAATTATTATGCGTATTTACAATTTTTGTTTCTATGAGTCAGACTCTTGTTTACACTTCTCCAATACATCGAATATATTCAAAGATTCCCCATCAGGTATTCCGTAGCCTTTCTCCAACCCGTGGGGGTTCGAAGGCGTGACGCAACTCATGTTGGCTTCTTTCCTCAGAACTTGGTCTATTTCCACGGATGTAAAGAACGCCACTGACATTGGTAAGTCGTTTATGCCGACTCTGTGAAAATAAAAAACATGTAAGTAGAATGTTTTAAATATAGGACGTCCACTACTGGACATAGGCTCCACCCATGTATTTCATAACCGGCTCTGTGGTCTCATGCATCCACGAGCAACCTGATTTTTTGCTAAAAGGAGAACTTTCTCAAGAACTTCATTCGAATAAAGTGCTAGGGATGGGTAATAAATAACGTCACTAGTATCGGCGGCATGTTAGTATATTTTTACGCCACATTCATTATTGTCCTAACACCGCTTATGGGAAACTACTGACGAAAAGGCACTGAAGCCTCCTTTTTATCGTGTGTCCTATTATGTTATGACGTGATTTTGTAACATAGTTCCGTCTTGAAAAGTCACAGTGATATTACCGTGACGTTATTTACCCCCTCTAGCACTTATTCAGATTAAAGTTCCTGAGGGGCAATCAGCAAAAAAATTGGGTCCTAAAGTGCTGTGCCAAGTAGTTACTTGGCATTTCATAATGATTAATTTTACTGTTAAGTCAACTGGGAACATAATTCCCAATAGTCTTCCCAGTAGGTCCATTGGAAAGCAAATTCCTAACAGTACAAACTGGTAAGACTATTTAGTAAGACTACTGGGAACGGCTGAAACAAAAATGAAATGAAGCGATCTCACCTCTGCGAGCAAAACGCCCTGGTGAGCAGGTTTGTGAGATGTAGCGCTAGCGCCGTGTCGTGGCGACGCGCGGTCGAAGACAGGTACCGGACCTCGTCGTGGAAGCTCAGGCAGAACCTAGGCAGCAAGAATTGCTATCATCACTATTTACTTCTATACATAGCAAAAAAACAAAATCGCTTCCCATCGTCTGTATCTATGTACGCTTAGATCTTTTAAACTGTGTTTTAAAATGGATGGAGTGATTCAAGCGGAAGGTTTATAAGCAACAAAAAAGGGCAGGTAGTGGTAAAGTAGATGTACGTCATGTCGCGCCGGGTTTGCTAGTCCTATCATCATCTTGGCGTTCATGTCCCGGTTATGCTCTCGCGCACGAGGGCCCGGGGTCCGCCTTGACCATGATCCAGAATTTGGCAGATCAGGTAATTACAGTGGAGCGACTGCCATCTGACCTCCATGACCCTGCTACCAGGGGAACCCGACCAGATTAGATCATGGTCACACATCCAGTCGCCTGAATGTGCAGGTTTCATCATGATGTTTTCCCTCACCGTAAGAGCATCGGTTAGTATTCAACTAATGTACATAACTCAGGGTTCACTAGTCCTATATAAGTATAATATTTACGTCGGAAAACACTCTTTTTCACGTCGGAGGACGTCAGTATCCTTTATCGGAGGTTGAAAAATACTTAGATTCGTGCTCTACAGGGTGAAATCGCAATCAGCTGTTATACAAAATTGTAAATGTATTTTGCCAAAATATATGAAACAGCGGATTTTTTTCACGATTTCAAAGTTGGTAGTAAAAGTTGTTTGGAGGAGCACACGCATACGTTACCCCTTGGTATCTTGAATTTGAAGTTACCCAGTATACTCACCTAGCATCAGGTTGCAAATGCGCCATACTGGCCAGCATGAGGTGCAAAAAGTCCGCGGCCGCGCTTTGCACGCACCAGTTGAGCTTGGTGCCGCCCCAGCGCCCTTCCGCCGCTTCTAGCGCCCTTGAGAGACGCCCCGATAGGAAAGCCGTCGATGGCTCCCGAGAGTCTATGAACGGAAGGCATTGCAAAATAAGAGAGACTGAGAGAAAAAAAGAGAGCGAGAAAGAAAGAAGAGTTGGGAGTTCTTAAAGGGTATTGTTTTTACAAGAGCTAGTCAGGTATTTGATAGCCATCTCATCTGGTAGTAAGTCGATGCTGCCGAAGATGGAGCATGCCGGTCTAGAAACAGCTAATTCATTCTATCCTACAAGGCGTCTAGATTAGGGATCAGGGAATAGACTCGCAGGCAAATTGTTACATTCCTTAGCTTCGACGTACGCATTTTATAGGTTGAACCAAAGCGAAAATCGGGTAAAGCAGGTAGATCGGCTTCGGTTGCTTTATCGCTAACCAACACCGTCCGGTCGCTCGCAGCTCTCCAGTCGTCCCGTGACCATGATGCATGCAACTGCGTCGAAATATCGGGCTACGCGTCAACAAAGGTAGGAAACGCGGAACATACCCTTAAAATGTGTGACAATAACCGCGATAGTTTAAAACATGAAACTAGAATGTTAATAATGATAATATCAAGGGTTATTGCAAACGTTCATAGGCTGCGGTGACTGCTTACCATCGGGGCAGTACGTTCGTTTGCCACCTTAGTGGTATAAAAATAAGAAATTCACACTTTCCATCAGGTGGCCAGGGTTAGAGTTACTTAAATAGACCACACACGAACGAATTCGCGTTGCTCACCTAGTACAACATAAAAGCAACCTTACCAGCGATCTCTTCCAGCTTGTTAAACATCTCGGACTCGGTGCCGCCCCGCCAGCGCGGCCGCTCGAACATTTCCTCAACACGGCGGCCGCTAAGACGCGCCAGCCGCGACGCTTGGTACGCCGACATTTCCACCGTCTGGTTGGACATTGTTATAAAATAAAAATAAATAATAATAAACAAATTTTGGAACTTGGCCGCCACTCTTAATTTTATCAACAACTAGCGAGGCGACCCTGTGCAGGGGGCAAGTAGTAATCGCATAATCTGGAAACAAATAATAAAATACTGTTAATATCATACCGCTGATGAGTACCTAATACTTCTGTAAAGAGATATAACTCGCGCAAAAATACTTCCATACCATAGCGATTCAGGTAAAATATTGTAGATATGGACGTAAACCAAAAGGATTTATCAATAAAAAAAGTCTTGGCGTTAATGTTCCGATTGTGTTCTCGTGTACGAGGGGCCAGGGTCCGCCTTGTCCAAAATCCAGGGTTTGGCAGGTCAGGTAATTGCAGTGGAGCGACCACCATCAGACCTCCGTGACCCTGCTACCAGGGGAACCTGATCAGATTGGATCATGGTTACAACTTTAGTCGCCACAATTTGCAGGTTTCCTCATGATGTTTTCCCTCACCGTAAGAGCATCGGCTAATGTTTATTTAAGCTACCTACATAACTCATGAAAATGATCATTAGTACAGGGCCGCACTGGGAATCGAACTCGCTAGCTAGTTGGCCACTACGTACACGATAAAATAAACAAATTGGTACTTACCGCTCCCTCGACATCGTCGTCGACCATTCCGTCCATGTATTTCTGTTTCAAAACGTACACCCTTCGGCCTTTGGTGGAGGCGTACATTTTGGCAGCCTTGCTCTTGGCCTCGGATATGGTCATGGTCGGGTTGAATTGCTTCAACAGACGCTCGGCAAAGTTTTGTCCCGCACCTGGGAAGGTTTATGTCACTTATTATTCTCCCTATTGCCAGATTTTTAATGGTCAAGGACAGTAGCGAGTGACTGTTTACACTTCAACGAGTCCAATACCATATCTCTGTCGACATGGACGAGCAACGTCAACAAATGCAACGTGCAATTTTGCGCAAAATTATCTTCATACTTGTAATGTAAACCGATTGGACACTTCGTTTGCAAGTGTACCAAACATATCTGACCCGGCGGCGGCCAAAACTGAAACTAAGTGTCGTCATTTGGAAATGTCATGTCGTTGCCAACAACAGCGACACCGTCACAGAGTCAGATATTATGTTTGTGGCACCTGCCTCTGTTACTGTCCCTCGCCACTGGCCTTGACTGAATGTAAACCAGCCATTAATGACCACTTGACTGCCGAACTAACTAAGTCTATCTAATGCCACTGTCCTTCACTAATGTAAAAATGTAAATCGTTAAGATAAAACGTAAGCAAAATCGTTCAAGAGGTATATTAGAGGTTTCTTTAGAGGCGGGCTACGCGTTGGTAGTACTGACGTCCATAGGCGGCGGTGGCCACTATCCATCAGGCGGCCCGCTTGGCTGTTTGTCTATAACATAAAAAAACTAATTGTTTGTAAAATATTCTAACATTGTACATATTTTTCCGCCCACAGTGACTAATGACTATACCTATACACTGGCAGACGCGTAAGCGACCGACTTGTGAAGGGCACAGAAGTTTGGATATTGTTATTATGTGGGCCGATCCCGGCGGCACTGCAATGCCGGGCCGACCCGTGCCGGGAGTGGAGCGAGCCCCTAACATCCCAGCGGGTTACAAAAATCAGTTTAATATACTGGTCCCTCAGTGAGGGAACTTTCAGATATTAAGCTGAAAAGAACAGATACTACACTTTGATCTTAGCCAAAAGGCCGAGAAGCGATACCGGTTACGAAATAACCAAGGTGGGTCATGAAACGCTGCGCGAACTTGACACCGCGATGTAGAAGTGCAAAGTTGTATTTGCGGTCAACGTACTCTAGGTGCGATAGCAACACAGCCAGATTAGCGGCAAATGTAAGTTTGTCGTACGCGCAAGCGGTGCAGCGCCATCTAGCAGCGTCACGTGTAAATACTAATGTCAAAATACGCAGTTTCTTACACTGTGCCTTTGGTGTAATATATAAATGAGAACCGACAATCGTAATAACAATAAAGCAAAACAAAATTTTTGTATGTTGCCCTTTTTTAATAAATCTATATATTTTAATAATTATATAAAAATAAAAATAAATTAGCAAAAAATAAACCGTTAATGAATAGAAAAAGCGAGATATGTTTGTCAGTGTCGCAGCAACTATGACCAGTATAAGTAGTATTTTTAGTGTATATTTGTATTTCATATATATTTGTCTCACTGAAAACCATTGCTTCGGTTCACGCCGGGGCATTATGCTGAGTGAGATCCTTTTTACACAAACACCACCACAAAACATTATCTATTACACTACACAATAAATAAATAATTAGATAGGTATTTACATCGGCACTGTGTAATTTATGTTGTGCTTATAATTGTATTCTTTTTAAGTCTTTATGTTTTCTAGTATCTTTTTCAATCCTGTGGTGTTGTTGTTTGTGTTAATAAATGTTCTTTCTTTCTTTCTTTCTTTCAACTGGAATAATGTGGTTTCGTCTTAAATAAATAAGTAAAAATATTTTTTCTTTCAAAGAATTCCAAAAACAGTCGTGATTGTCTTGCTTACCCTTACGGGAAAAAGGCGTGACTTTATTCGGAGAAGGTATAATATGTAATTCTCGGGCGCCTTCTGTCGACCCTTTCATTCACATTCACACGATATATACTCATTGTAAGCTGTCTTAAGAGCATATTCCACGAAAGGGGAGGTGATTGCCATAATCTCCACGATTGGCAGGCGGGTTGAAGATCACAGTGTTATGAATATAACAATGGAAAACGCTGCTGTCCATTTTCCACTCTACGGAGACTCTAGATATTTTGTCTCGAAAACATTCGTCGCCTCGTACGACACCCACCAGTGTAAGGGGTTGGTGCTATTATTGTACCTAGGTAACAACAAATAATGACTTGTAAACATTTTTTTTTACAATAAAATTATGTCTATGTCTATTCTACTCTACCGGACACTACACGGCCATTTGTTTACATCGATGAAAAATTAGTTTGGTACAAAGTATAGGTGTGTATTTTTTAATTGTCAATAGGCTTGCATTTTGCAGCCACGTGGTGTCCGGCAGAGTAGAATAGCACCAACCCCTTACACTCGCGGGTGTCGTACAAGGCGACGAATGTTATCGAGACAAACGATCTACATTCTAGAGTCTCCGTAGGCTGGAAAATGGGTAGCAGCGTTTTCCATTGTTATTTTACAACACTGCGATCTCCAACCCGCCTGCCAAGCGTGGAGATTATGGCAATGACCTCCCTTTTCGTGGGAGAGGCCCTAAGCCCTGCAGTGGACTGTTATGGGCTGTGATGTGTGAGGCTAGCCTTTAGTGTAATGAGAGCCAAAGCGAACCAACCATAAATCCTGGCATAGTTCAACACCTTGGCGTGGTCGCGGCTGACGTCGGCGGCGCGCGCCGTCAGCGAGTGCAGGTCGGAGCGGCTCGCCCGCGCGCCCGCCAGCACCGCCCAGCCGAACGCCGTGCCCCCGCACAGCCCCACCGCACTGTCGCCCAGGAGAGCGGCTATCCATAGCTCCTGGAACCCCCACATATTCATATTCATTTATTCAATCAATCAATCATCTTTATTTTCAAATCAGGATACAACCAAAAACAGATTGAGGTAACAGGTAAATACACGTTATGATCGAAATATTACATAATTTTTTTATATTATACAATACTGGTTTATAGTTAGTTATGTTAATAGTGGTAATAGTTTACAGTGGAGTCCCTGCTTCCCAAACTAGGATATCCTGTGCTATGGGAAACAGTTATTCCTATAAAACTATTCATAGTATTAAATATACATCGTCATTTCATTTATACACAATACACTAACTAATAGAATCAAATTAACTAAACTAGTTAGTTATAATATTGGAAATACAATAGAACAATAGTCAAAATATTAATTGAATTATTAAGTAATTAATTTTTGATAATAAAGTCACAAAATAATAAAATATCCATAACAACTCATTCTAAATGTCAGTTCATTTCAAATTAATAAATATAATTAATAATAGTTATTTTCAGCGCCATGTAAAGACATTGCTAGTATTGCTACAGTGGTAACCATATAGAAAGCTATATGATTACCACTTTTGCGAACCCAAATATCAGGGTTCGCCCAGGAGAGCGGCTATCTACAGCTCCTGGAAGCCCAGAGTAGACACGTTTTTCTACATGGTTAACACCTTTGCTTTTTACCTGTCTTAACGTATGGCACAACGTTCTAACCCACTACGACATAAACAAACTAGAATTTTGCAAACGTGCACTGGAAAGAGCATGCTGAACGTGAGGAGAGCGGACAGAATGGGAAAAAGCATACACATATATACTAATACATATAACGAGTCCGCGCGCACTCGCGTAGCGCTAATTTTGTATGGACCGGCGAAACGAGTCGTGCGCACTCGCATAATGCCAATTATGCGTTAAATTAGCCATTCAGTTTAACAGCTAGTGTAACTAACGTCTCATCATCAACAACATATCCGCCGTAAGACCACTGATGGGCATAGACCTCCACAAAGGCCGGTCTTGCGCATTTCGCATCCACCTGGTACCTACGATCCTTACAAGATCGTCGGTCCACGTAGTGGGAGGCCTACCCACGCTGCGTCAAGTAGTCAAGTAACGTCTAACGTACGACAATGTCCCCAGTCTGCGGACCTAATCTATGCATTGTTATACCGCTATCCTAACCTAGCTAAGTAACTTCTAACAATTATAATAGGTTTTAAGTCGCCTGAATATGCAGGTTTCATCACGTTTTCCCTCACCGTAAGCATTGGTTAGTATTCAACTAATGTACATAACACAGAAAATAGTCATTGGGAGGCCGCAGTGGGGTTCGAACCCTATACCTGTCGCTTACAAGTCGAATACCTTAACCACTACGCCAATCCAATACTGACTATAGTTTAACCGTCCTAATGAAAAATGTTCACAATAATGCATGCTGTCGAAATTGCTACCGCTCGCTACGAAATTTTGTTGGCAGGCATTTTGAAATTTGATAATTTTTGTATGGGTCGTGAATGGTCTCTAGCATAAATAACCGAATAACAGTAATAACCGAATAACAGTTTTTACTTTAACTTTTTATAAACGATTAGCTAATTAAAATTATGTGTTACCTAATACTAAGTTTTTTTGGATAAGTTTCTTTTTTATTTGTAAAACTGAAATTTCTTATATTTCATTGTTATTTTGAGTAAGTACTTAGGTTGAAGTGAATGTTGTATATATATATAATTGGGGTGGACATAAGTCTTGTACCTTGTCTGAACTAAATTGTAACTTTGTGTACTATGTTGGTATATTAAATAAATAAACAGTAATAACCGAATATGTCGTACCTGCGAATCGACATCGGCTCCCACGAACCTAGTCCCCTTAGGCGCGGTCACCATCGCCCGAAGCTCTGAGCCGACGCGTTCTCGCTGTGCATTGCTAGCCGTCATCCATGTCGGCTCGCTCGCTCTGCGATTGGGCCAAAAAGAGGGATTAAAGTAAAGAACAGTAAAGTGATGACAACCCGGGATCCTGGCGTTGGCTCCTGGCGCAAGTGCACAAGGAGGCCCGACCCCGGCTAATCTGGGACAAGGGCAGGAGGAAGAAGATGGGGTTTATTCGTGGAGGCCGTGTGGCGTCCGGCAGAGGAGAATAGCACCAACCCCTTACACTCGCGGGTGTCGTACAAGGCGACTAATGATTTCGAGGCAAAAGATGTAGAGTCTCCGTAGGCTGTGGAATCGTTTGGGCAGCAGCGTTTTCTATTGTTATATTTATAACACTGCGATCTCCAACCCGCCTGCCAAGCGTGGAGATTATGGTAACCTCCTCTTTCGTGGGAGAGGCCCTAAGTCCTGCAGTGGACTGTTGCTGTAATGATGAAAGTAAAAACACTTTTATTCCACTCAGACATACGGCATAAAATTAAAAAATATTCATATTAAAAAAAAAAGTGAATTAGAGATATAAACGAAAAAAAAAAGATAATCTAATCTCGTTACCTGTGCCATGTGGAGAGTGCAATTAGGCCAGGGTTCAGAGGTCCTGGAAGAAAGGCGAGTAATATCAGGTGGTAGGACTCTGTCAAGCCTTTGGAATCCGCCTGAGTGAGTATCATCGCCTTATCTATTTCTGCCGCCAAGCAACAATGCGTGCATTGCTGTGTTCCGGTTTGAAGGATAAGGTAGTCAGCGCAATTACAGGCATGAGACATTTCATCTTTGTCCTCATAGTGGCAACGCACCTGCGGTTCTGCATTTTTGTTGGCTGCAACCTAAATGCATGAAACGTAGATGTTATGGGCGACAGTTACCGCTTACCATCAGATGGGCTGTCTGCTCGTTTTTCACTGAGTAATATAAAAAAAAGTAAATTATCAGTTATCTAGCACCTCTAACACAAGCTTTGCTTACTTTGGGGCTAGATGGCGCTGTGTGAATTGTCCAAGAATATTTATTATTTATCCGTCCATGCGAATTCTTGCCCTGGGAATCAGACATACACAAGACAATCAGACTAGTCAATATATGTGTATGCTCACCGCCTAGTCAAGGTGCCGCATACGACCACCTGTGGCAGTATGGCGCCTTGCCTCTCGCCGCCCGTCAGCCGCGCCGGCAGCCACACGGCCTGTTGCCCCGCTATGCGCTCGCGGTTGTTCCGCCAGTACGACGACATGCGACCGATTGATAACACCTGTTTAGTTAAATTAATTTATTTGATTTATCATTGAAAACTTCAAGGCGAACTTCGCAAGGTTGAGAGAATTTGCGTACGCAAGGCACCGCGTGAGAATGGAGGAGGAATAGGAGCAGAAGAAGAGATAGAGGAGGGAGCGAAGGAGTATGGCAGCTGGCCGATGGAGCAGGAGTGTGTATTGTGACATTAGCCTGCTAAGGGAAAGTGCATATGGAACAATTGGTTTGTGGGTGTCAAGAAGTGCGCACGCCCAAAGAGCCACCGGCAAGTAAGCGTGCGCATCACCCGTGATTAGGTCTGACGTGGTCCGTATGACCGAGAGGTCGATGGGACCCTGGGTGGAGGTGGGTTATCATTGGAAATTAGATTCACATAACGTCACACAAATTGTACATTAAATCGCAATGGTATCATCAATATAAAGAGTAATTCATATAAAACATCATCAGCACTGAATTGAACAATTCAATCAACAATTCAATCAATCAATTCACGGTGAACGGGTTGGTGAGTCGGCGGTCGTGTGGTGTCGGGCAGAGTAGAATAGCAATTCGCGAGTGTAGTACGAAGCGACAAATGTTTTCGAGGCAAACGATCTACAGTCTCAATAGTCTGGAAAATGGACAGCAGCATTTTTTATTGTTATATTTATAGCACTGCGATCTCCAACCCGCCTCCTATGCGTGGAGAATGAATGAATGAATGAATAATTTATTGCTGTAAAATGTGGTACATGGTATGGAGATTATTGTAATAACCTCCGATTTGGAAGAAGGGGCCTTAAGTCCTGCAGTGGACTGTTATGGGTTGTGAGGAGGGTTGGTAAGAGGAACACAAATCAACACTGATGTCAGATTTGTCACCTCGTCAACCATTGATCTCTAATACAAATACGCATTATTAGAGGTCAGTGTTGTCAACTAACTAGTCTACGCCTTACCATGGATCGCGCAACGGCTTCGAAATATCCCGTATATATGACGACCTGAGCGGTTCAGTGGTCAGCATCGCCGGTCTGCCATGTAAGTGGTCCCGAAATCGATTTTAATTTCTGTTACGGGTGTGGGTGTTCTTTGTATAAAAAGTATGTATTTAAAAAAAAAGTATTTAAGTAGTTTATCAGTTATCTAGCACCCAGTCGCATTTTTAAAATTTTAGTTAATCTGAAAATTACTGTAAAACTATCATCGCGGTCGTCGTCGTTTAATGTTATTAATTATTCATGTAATAAATTATATTAATAAGTATATACATTAGTTAGATAAAATGTAATTGGATATATTCATCTGGCGTTTTCGATGGGTAAGGCTAAATGCCTTAGGTCTTATAATAGGCGATTAAAACATTTTAAAATCGTTTCTTTAGAAAAACGCAGAGATTTAACAGATTTAATATTTGCCTTTAAAATATTTAGAAATTTGATTGATTGTCCTGAGATACTAGCCCAATTTAGTTTACGGGTTTCAAGAAAGCCTCCACGCATCCCTATTATCCCACTCCACCCGCCATTAAGAAGAACGGTGCTAGGAACAAACTCTCCGATTCCTAGAATGTGTAAATTGATAAATAGAATGAGTAAAAATATAGACCTACACCATGACTCACTTGTCAGGTTCCTTCGATCGGCCCACGAATGTTTGACTGAATGATTTTTCTATGTGCGATACAATTATAATTAATGTTCAATCTTTTTTTCAAACATGTTAAATAGATGTTTTGTTTGTATACATTTTGTTTATATATTTTTAATTTTTTAAGCGTAGTTAGTTTTTGAAAGTGATGTTTACCTTTAAGTGGTTGTTACAATTAGACTTATTACTATATTGCAAGATAAGTATGTATACAATATTGTAAACAGTCGATGGTTAACATAAAAAAAAAAAAAAAAAAACTACTATTTACCTATCTACCTACTTGCAATTGTATTATCCTAATATTATAAATGCGAAATATAATGTATGTTTGGTTTTGTACGTAATGGATGTTTGTTACTTCTTCACGCAAAAACTACTGAACGGATTTTAATGAATTTTGGTAGTTATATAGCATATAGCCTCGAATAACACATATGCTATAATTTATCCCGATATTTAATGTGATTCCCGCGGGAAGGGGTCCGGAACGTTATGGCCGAATTTTATGCGGACGCAGTCGCGGCCAAAAGCTATTATGAAATAAAATAATCTATGCCAGCCAAAATACTACCCAATTTATTAAATATTAGGTATAATACATTTTAAACAGTTTTATTTAATTCTATCTACCAACTTTTTCAACGCTTCCATCATCGTGGATAATCAAAGATCGTGGTTTAAAGTAGTGCGAGCACAATGCGAAAATGTTTGCTGCATATTAAAGATCCTTCGGTGGGACTCCAACATGCTCGGGGAACAGCAGAAGTCCATTTGTTTAATAGAATTACATAAACAATGAGTAAATAGATTCACAGCGACGTTGCCGTTCCGTGCATTGCATGGCTTGTAAGATGAAGTAGGCTATGGATGAACCCACCTTCTCGGCGTCGTTTCCTTGCGCCGAGAGCACGTTCTGGCTGAACATGTCTAGGAAGTCCCTCGCGAGCGGGTTGCCCACCTTGTACTTGGGGCCGTCCTTGTGCGGTAGCCGGAGGAAGTGGCAGCACCCTAGGCACAGAAACCAAAATAAGATAAGTAGGTATAGATAGTTCAACTGAGTTGTGCGCGCGGCGCTATGTGTGCGTGCGCTTGTAAATATACAGCTTTCATTTATGTGCCAGTGACGCGACCACTTGGCGTGCCAATGGCGTGGCGTCATTGTGACGTGTCTGTATATGTACAAGGTTTACCCACACATAGGGCCGCGCGCACAACTGAGTTGAAATATCTGTAAATAGGTACGTAGGTAGGTAGCAAGTTAGAACCATTGGCTGATTAGCTGATTACATTTGACTAAATTCTGTAACTAAATTCAGAAGCAAAAAGCGTAAGATCAAATCAAAGTGGAAAGTATTGCTCATAGAATAAGGTCCATTTTTGTCTTACTTACTTATATCACGCGTCGCTCCGCTTTTCAGGGATACAAAAATTGACATTATTTTATATGCAATACATTCCTCTTTGATTTGCTCTCACGCTTTTTGCTTCTGAATTTAGTTACAGAATTTTGTCAAATGTAATCAGCGCATAACCGAAGGGACTTTGGCTCCCTGTGTGTGTTCTATCGGCTGTACAATGGAGAGTGTTTTGAGGAACTTTTCGATCTGGTGCCCACAGCACAATTCCGCTTTCGCACCACCCGCCGTGGGCTGGGTACTCATGCTTACTACGTCGACCCTCTGATGGTCACCACGCGAAGGTTCGAAAGAACGTTTCTCGTCCGTACGATTCGGATGTGGAATGAGCTCCCATCCAGTGTTTCCTTTGGACTTTGACGTGGGATCGTTCTAGAGGTATATTAGATGTCCATAGTCGGCGGTGACCACTTTCTATCAGGTGGAGGTTTCCCGCTTAGATGTTTGTCTGCTGTATTATATAAAAAAAAAGAATGCGAGAGAAAGTGTGAGAAACAAAAAAGAATAGTCGGTAGGTCTTCTTAAGGAAGGATGTGAAAAGGTTTTAGATATACCCCTGATGGTAACGATGACAACTCTCACTGGCTCTCTCTATTTAATTATTGCTGCTTTAAATATTGTATGTCCGAAATGGGCAAACTGTTGAAACTCACAAATATCATTCTAGTTATTTTATTCTATTCTATTGGCAACGCACCAGCGATTCTGTATTTTTGTTGGCTGCAACCTAAATACATGAATTGTGGATGTCATGTGCGAGAGTTACCGTTTACCATCAGCGGTCTGCTCGTTTGTCACTGCGTAGTATGTAAATATAATATTCGTATTAAAGACCCAATAACAAAATCATGCTATTTTAGCTTTGAGTCCGTATTGTACTGTTGACACTTTGTGTTGTGCATTCATGCTGTAACTCCATTATAGGTATGTAAACATTGCTGATGATAAATTGCACAAGATGAAGTCCGAAACCGGTCGCAACTAATTAAAAGTTCCCTCTCCCTCCTTGTACTTCCTTTACTTTTTCAGCTGTCACCGAGGAGGATGTTAAGAAGCATATTATTTCTATTACTTCTACTGCAGTGGGCAATGACAACCTTTGTCCCCGGATGATCTCCCTCCTTCTTCCTGAACTTGTACCAATTGTCACTCACATACTTATTTAACCACTCATTGACTACGAGTTCTTTCCCGTCAGCCTGGAAACTAGCAAACGTTATCCCCCTTCCGAAAACTTCCAATCCCACTTCCTTTTCTGATTTCCGTCCCATATCGCTGTTACCTTTTCTTTCTAAGATCCTTGAACACATTATCCACAGTCAGCTCACTCAGTATCTATCATCCAACAGTTTACTTTCCACTTTTCAATCTGGCTTTCGGCCAGGTCACAGTACTGTGACAGCACTGCTAAAAGTCACTGATGACATTCGCCTCGCGATGGAGGATAAGGTCTTGACGATTTTAACTCTGCTTGACTTTAGCAGTGCTTTTAATTCTGTAGATTTTGATGTTCTTCTTTCCATTCTTCGCTCTCTTAATATATCTCCTCCTGTGGTGGCGTGGTTTAAGTCTTACCTTCGCGGTCGCCTGCAGCGTGTCCGTTCTGGGGAGTTCTTCTCAGATTGGCATGCCCTGATTGCAGGTGTACCGCAGGGTGGTATTCTGTCCCCTCTTCTATTCTCTATCTTTATCAATACTGTTACTTCTGTTATCTCTTCGAATTTCCATCTCTACGCCGACGACTTGCAAATTTACCACCATTTTAAATTGTCTGAAATAGATTATGCTGTTGCTTGTATTAATGCTGATTTGGATAGAATATCATCTTGGGCAAAGTCGTTTGGGCTGTTAGTAAATCCGAAGAAATCTCAGGTTTTCATTATCGGCAGCTCATACATGTGTAAGCGGCTTGGTTCTGTCTCTCCTATCCCCCAAATTGTTTACAATGGTATTCCAATAGCTCTGAGTAAAACAGCAAAGAATCTTGGCTTGGTTATTGATTCCAATTTAACTTGGATATCTCACGTCAATGCGGTCAGTAAAAAGATGCACTTCTCGTTCCATTCTATGAAATGCCTTCAAAGTTTCTTACCCCAAAAAACCTAAATTTTACTTGTCCATACTCTTCTCCTTCCACTGCTCGACTATGCAGACTCCTGCTACCTGGATGCCACAGAGGAACTCTTAAATAAATTGGAGCGCTTACAAAACCTGTGTATCAGATTCATTTTTGGCCTGCGCAAATATGACCACATTTCAAACTATCGTTCTCAACTCAAGTGACTCCCAATTCGCTTGCGCAGGAATGCTCATATCCTATCCACCCTCTATAACGTCCTTCATAATCCTTCCGCTCCCTCATACCTCCGTGACCGATTCCACTTTTCTCGTCCACAAGACAAACCTTGTCGTTCCAGTGTTAGATCGTCGCTGGATATCCCCATCCACCATTCCGACTTCTACTCCTACTCCTTCACTGTTCATGCCGCAAGACTGTGGAATTCTCTCCCGCACGAAGTGCGTGATTGTCAATCTATAGCAATCTTTAAGAAACGTGTAAAAGAACATTATCTTTCCATATGTGCCTGAATGTCCTACAATACCTAAATATATTTTAGTATGTATATGTGTATGTGTATATTTATATAAATTTATACTATTGTGTGTATTTAGCATTTTATTTATAATTTATGTAGTTTAAATTTTTTTTTTATTACAATTGCGCACGTCTCATCCCCTATACTCTACCATGTCTCTCTTCTATAGGCCTGCTGGAAGAGATTTCTTCTTAGAAATAAGTAGTGCCTGTTGTGTCGTCTTTCATTTTTGTTATTTCTGTTTACTGTATATTGTGTGCAATAAATTGTTAAATAAATAAATAAATAAGTTTATAAATAAAATATATTTAGTGGAACGAGTGATAAAAGTGTTTCATGAATAGGTGTGTAGGCTGAACCTGCCGGTATCAGGAAAGAGGCCCCGTGGGTGACCCAAGAAGCAATGGATTGACATCACCGAGTCGGATGCGAGAGCCAACGGCTTACGACTCGAGGATGCCGACGCCCGGGCGAAGTGGAGAAGAATGGGGAGGAAAGCGGACCCTGGCAGAGGCCGGGATGAGCTCTAGGACGATGATGATGAGTGATAAAAGTGTTTTAAAAATATATAAACATATAACCTTGCACCTGCGTGCCGCACCATACGCCTAGCCCGTGGTACTGATTTGCTGCGGCTTGCTCGTCGCGCTTCTTACGAGCATAGTACGCACGCCGAGCTTGGTCCTCCTGTGTTATAAGGAGATATTATCGTCCCGAAGTGGCCATGTACCAATGACTCTTTTCTGAGCTATGTACATTAGTTGAATTCTAACCGATACTCTTACGGTGAGGGAAAACATCGTGATGAAACTTGCAAATTCAGGCAACTGAATTTGGTTACCAAACTATGACCCAATCTGGTCAGGTTCCCCTGGTAGCAGGGTCGCGGAGGTCAGATGGTAGTCGTTCCACTGTAATTACCTGATCGCCAAATCCTGGATCACGGTCAAGGCGGACCCCGGGCCATTATACCACTAAGGTGGCAAACAAGCCTGCCTGATGGTAAGCAGTCACCGCAGCCTATGAACGTTTGCAATAACAGGGGTATTACCCACGCGTTGTCATATCGGAGATTGTTCATTTAACTAGCCATTGTAACTCCCGACGCAATGATGATCACAATGATGAACCATGATCCAATCTGGTCAGGTTTCCCTGGTAGCAAGGTCACGGAGGTCAGATGGCAGTCGCTCCACTCCGACATACTATATTATCTACTATAACGCCAAGATGATGTACTCCCGAAGCTATCCAACCGAAAGATGTCGAGAAAAGCCCTTCAAAGTTTACATGTCCTCAAATATTTTCCAAAACACTGAACTGAATTTAATGAAACAAAGCTAAGAACGTACCGATTAAACTGACTCCCAAACGAAAAAAAACCACCGAACGCGCTCGTACTTATAAGACACCGCTTTTTGAGTCGACGTTTTAAAAAAGATTAAATAGGGGGGCGTTAAGTTTGACGTCTGCATGTAATATTTTCTTTATGCATGTGCCTGTAGCATCGTAGCACTCGAACGGATGGACCGATCACGACGAAGTGCTCTTTATTCGAAATCTCACAGTGACAACGCACCTGCGGTTGTGCATTTTAGTCACATGCAAAACTCGTGAATGTTACGGGTGACAGTTACCATTTACCATCAGGTGGGTTGTCTGCTGTTTTGACAAAAACATTTTTTTTAATTATTAATATTTTACTAGCCAGGCATTTGACCGCCACCTCACCTGGTGGTAAGTGACGATGCGGCCGATGATGGAGCATGCCTGTCTAGGAACAGCCTATTCACCCTGGGCTTGATCAATCAGATCAATGATTATAATAAAACAATTACCTCAATAGTCTTTGGTAGCACATACGCCTCGCTGCGTACTTCGGCCTCTTTGACATCCGTCAAAGGACAGGCTTCGAGTAACTCCTTCAAAGGCACCGCCGGCTCTTCCGTCTCGCTCTCGCGCGTGTGCGAGAAAGGGACAAGGAATCCCCACCCCTCGGACTGCATGTAATGGAGGGGGTAACCCTCCCAGGATAGACGGAGGAGTTTCGGTGTTATCTAGGGGTGGTAAATATATCGATCTATACTTACTAATATTGTACTTTTTCATTGAAGTGTCAGTATTGAGAATGTAAGAAAAGGGGAACGGAAAAGGTTACTACAAGGTGTCTCAAAAGAAAGTTTATATTTAGTGGATCGATTAAAAAGAAAGTAATCCGTGTATCGAAAAAATGTTTATTGCTTATTAAAATACACAATTTGGGAATTTATTTCTTAAAAATAATATCGAACAGTAAAATTACTTATGAAGGCTCGGCAGGTGGTCTCAGTGATGGCTGCCATTTCGTGACGGATATTTTCTTTCAAACGCGCCAGGGAAGTCGGTTTATTGGCGTAAACTTTAGATTTAAGATAACCCCATAGGAAAAAGTCCAAAGGGGTTAAATCAGGACTGCGTGGAGGCCAATTTATGTTACGTCTCCTGGAGATCAATTAGCCCGAGAAAATTTCACGAACTCGTGGCAGATGTATTGGACGTGTGTGACGTTGCTCCGTCCTGCTGGAACCATGTTCTTTGATTATAGCCAGGAAAGTTTTGCAGTTCAGGCACCAAGAAGTCGTCTAACACTAACATAACGCTCTGAATTCACTGTAATTGCACGCCCCCTTTCGTCTTCAAAAAAGTAAGGGCCAATAATTCCTCGCGCCGACATCGCTGCCCATACGGTCACTTTAGGCGAATAAAGGGGTTTCTGATGTTTGCGTTTCGGATTCGTTGCACTCCAGTAGCGGCAATTCTGCTTATTTACGTGTCTATTAAGATGAAAATGAGCTTTATCCGAAAACAAAATGTTGGTAAACGTTGAAAAGCGCTCAATTGCCTGATTTACGAAGTCAAGCCTCTGACTGGCTACTTGGGGCTTTAATTCTTGCACCAATTGAATTTTGTAGGGGTGCAGCTTTAGATCTTTGTGCAAAATGCGGTGTAATGATGATCTATGCACATTTAAAGCACTTGCGCGCTTCCGAATTGAAAGGTTCGAGTCATCACGAACAGACTGATTAACACTCTCCACGTTTTCTACCGTTCTTGATGACCTTGGTCGCCCGGATTTTGGTTTTTCCAGCGTTGTACCAGTCTCTTTAAACTTTTTGTCCCATTTTCGAATAAGAGGAATGCTTGGCGCATCATTTGAGTGGCGAAAACCTCGAATACTGCAGAATCTCCTACGCGCTACAGTCGCCGAATCACCGTTTTTGTAAAACTCTCGCACGCACAACGCGCGGGCTGCTCCTGAGAAACGCTCCATAGCGACTGAATTCCCAAGAGCATTTCCGTTGCGTTCACGCAGTAAACTAAATAAATATAAATCTTTCTTTTGAGACACCTTGTATATACAAATATTATAAAGAGTAAAAGTTGGAGATAATCTCCTAAACTACTGAATCGATTTCGAATATTTCTTCACTAAAAGAAAGCAACACTTCTCCCGAGTATCATAGGGTACTAATGGAGGCAAAAAAAAATTGGGTCCTGAGGGATATCTATTAGTTGAATGTCTACAGAGATTCGACGACTATAAGCACTGGACAGAGCAGCTGCTGCGACGATCTACAGGCAAATGATAATGCATGCCTGATGGAAAGCAGTTATTTATTTATTTATTTATTTAATATACCAACAGAGTACACATACAAAAGTAACAATTTAGTTTAGACAAGGTACAAGACATATATGCACCCCAATTATAGGTATATACAACATTCATTTCAACCTAAGTATTTACTCAATATAACAATGTAATATAAGGAAATGTAAGTTAACAATAATTTACAAAAAACTTAGTATTAGTTACAACATCATTTTAAATTGGCTAAACGTTTATACAAGGTAAAATTAAAAATAGCATAGAATACGTGCGTCTATCAGGAAGGTCACGTGTATAGGACTTGAGCACCGATCGACGAAATCCAGGGAACGAATCATGGTTGATATCAATGCTATCTGTCATATGACACATATACCTGTTACCTATATACCTTAACAGTTAAAATAAAATTCAACAAAGAAAAAGTATCAAAAAAAATTGAGAACGTGAGGCAGATTATTTTTTTTAATAAAAAGGACCCAGCGCGACTTCGGCTGCGTACACCTACTTTACCCCTACCTACCCTTTTTTTTTTGCTTATAAACCTTCCTCTTGAATCACTCTATCTATTGTTGAAAATCGCGTTTAAATCCGTTGCGTAATTTAAAGATCTAAGCACCCGCAGGGTCAGACGGCAGGCAGCGACTTCGTTTTATAATATGTATAGAAGATTTAACTTACCTGCATACTTGTAGTTATGTTGTTTGCACCCCACATCCAGTCTGGATCTTTGCCGGGTTTTGTACAAAGCTTCCTATACCAAGCGGGATATCCCGCCAGATATGGCCTTTTGACTGGCAACAACTCGGCCATATCGAATAAGTATTGAAACTTCTTGGCTAAACCTTTTGTATCCTTAATTAACTGAGGTTTATATTCTGTAGCATCAATGTACTCCTCGCAGAGTATAGAAAACTCTTCTAAAGGTTTTGTTATATTTTCGATTTGTTCGAAATCTGAATTGATATTGATTTCTTCTTCTGTTTCAGTACTGGCTGGTTGATCTATTTTATCGGATTTCTTTTTCTTTTTTGCTACAGTCTTTTTCAACTTCAATGTCTGGGTGGACCAATCCTGGTCCCACATCCATAGGTCTGTCTTGTAAGCCTCGTTTTCCATCAGTGTGCAAGCTTCATCCGCTTTTTGGGATAACAGTTGTCGCGACTCTAGTTTCAGGTCTTCGAACACAGTTTCCGATGACTCGATATACTGAACCCAGTTCGTATTAATCGGCAGGTAGGCTGAACCTGCGAAAGGTTTAATGTTTCGTGAATTATTTGGTAAAGCGGTAAATCCTTGTCTGTTTTGTGTACCAATAAATAAAGAAATAAATTCAATACCTACCTAACTCGAGCATGCCAGCCAAAGTGACGGGATGCGGGAACCGTTCAAGGAACATCGGCAGCAGTTGCTTCAACACGTTGTGCGTGGCGACCACGTCGTTCGCGCAATACGACATCAGCCCTTGGAATCCGGCATGGACGTCCTCCATATTGCCTTCGAAGAAAACGTCCCGTGTCTGCTTGTCTATTGGCGTGCCGCAGTAGAGCTTGTGAACCTGGATAGAGAGTGAGAGTGAGTGTGTGATATAGAGGGAGAGAGAGATAGAGAGACATGTAAATATTTTCGCTACGAAAAGTCGGCGTTGGGATCGGTAAAAAAAAAATTGTGCCAGCTTGTGCACGCCCGTGCCACGTTTTTTGTGCCAGGATGTCCACTGGCAGACCAAAGTTTTGTGGGTCTCCTAAACCTCTACTATCGCTAAAAAGTGGAATTTTTCTTGTACTCGATGACGATAACCTACGGCGCCCTCACGGTCTAAAATGATTTTGAATACACGAATTGCGGGGTTTCATTCACATAAAGCGTACTTCACATGTAAGCCGAAACTATCGGCGAAACTTTTGCCGGGACTTGGTCGACCCTCTACATTCTCGCCTATTAGGGATGTGGTGGGTGTAAAAACGCGTCGACATTATATCGAATCATCGGTGTAATATCGCTAATCTGCTGTAAACAGGGTCACAGAGGTGATGGCAGCTGCTCTACTGTAATTACTTGATCTACTAATATCCTGGATCATGATCTAGTGTAACCCGAACTTGTTACGGGAAAAAGCGCTAGAGACGACAACAACCTATCTCTACTTAGTCTATGAAATAGGCGAGAAATGCCAAACATGCACGGGACTACACGAATGTAGGCGAATACTCCCTCTACATTCTCGTGTTCCCGCGGAACTGTCCACATGTGGAGTGCGCATTAGTGATAGTTATGCGTTTAATGCCAAATACCTGAACTGAACTAAACTTTAGAATTGCTTCAAAAACTCTCAATATCATTACGACTGTACTATTGTGGTGGAGTAGGGACCACAGAAGACAAGGCTACGGCCTTGAAATAAATAATAATAAAAATTCGTGGACAAAATAAAGACAAAACTCCAAAAGATAAAACTAAGTTGTATGTAAACGTAGCTAGCAATGATATTGCAGGTTCTATTGCGTAGAGTTCCCAACCCTCCCGGAATGCCCGGGAGACTCCGGTAATAATGGTGAACCTTCTGAGCTCGCGGGACGCCATAATTTCTCCGTTTTATTATATATAATTAACTTGTGTATGCCACGTGCTTTTATCTTGCATTTAATAAAAAACAAAAATAATCGTATCAAAAATATTTTTTCATAACAAGCTTGTATCGCGCGGTATAGTACCTACTCATCAAGATTATTCCACAAAACCTCCATCATCTCGCCAGATTCATAGTACCATATTAATGCATTGTCATCCAAGTTACATAGGTATACCAAATTTCAGCTCCATCAGATACCAACAAATGGTCGAAAAATTGTTTACTTTTTACGGAGAACTCACAAACAGTGCACGATAAATAAAAGCTTTTAAATACAAGCATACCTCAGTGAGGCTGTTAAGCGAGCTGATCCCCATCCAGTCCTCGTCCGAAGGGTGCGGCTCCGGCGCCTTGGACTTCAGCACCGCACGCTGGTAGCTCGTCACGCCGCTGACGCACGTGTGCATCGACATCGTATCCATGAAACGTACTCCTGGGGTATTGCATACATTACTAATAGATACTTATTATTGTAAAGAGAAAAGATTTCATTGTTTGTTTGTTTGTAATGAATAAACTCCAAAACTACTGCATCCAGTCGCCTGAATGTGCAGGTGCAATGTCGTCACGATATTTTCCCTCATCGTAGCAGAGCATCTGTTAGTGTTTAACAACCTAATGGAGGTACGTAACTCGGAAACCGGTCATTGGTAGATGGCAAAACGGGAATCGAACCCGGGACCTCTGCGTGGCATATCAACCAACTGGAACTGATCCACTCAGGTCGTCAGTGCCACCAATATTCAGTATTCAGGTTAATGCAATGACATATATGTACTAAATGACGTCTATAATTGAACGTAGAGGAATCAGTTTATTTTACAACTACCTCCTTTCTCAAAAAATTATTACATACCTACCTGTCTTTTCTTGCCAGTATTGTTCCTTGACTTTACTCCTATCATATGAAACATTGTGCCCCACAATCACTCTTGGTCTACTCAAATCTCCTACATGGTCAAAGCCATTTGTCTCCAATGGAATGAGACTATCGTAGACTACATCTTCATAGTACTTTTGTGGTTGGTTAGAAGCCACTGGTTCACTGACCCACCCGTACCTGCGAAACATATTTCGTTAATAATTTTAAAATAAAAAAATATGTATGTGTGCCAAATGCGAATATGCCTAGTTGCTATAAGTTCTAAGTACTCTTAATTAAGTTAAAAGCTTTGAAACAAATGGAAGTGCATTTAACCTATATGCTGTGTTGGCCGTGTGGTGTCCGGCAGAGTAGAATAACACCAACCCCTAACACTCGTGGGTGTCGTACAAGGCGACTAATGTTTTCGAGGCAAAAGACCTAGACTCTCAGTTGGCTGGAATATGGGCAACAGCTTTTTCCATTGCTATATTTATAACACTGCGATCTCCAACCCGCCTGCCAAGCGTGCAGATTATACAATAAGCTCCCCTTTCGTGGGAGAGGCCAGTCCTGCAGTGGACTGTTATGGGCTGTGATGATGATGTGTTGAATGAAAGAATAAATAGTCATCTTCTATATAAGTTCCGTTTACCAGGCGTTTGGTGATGCAGCACAAGCCAATGTGGGCCTTTTACCAGCAGACATTAAGACTTCCACATCAAAGATCAATGCATCGTCAGGTGGACATGGCACAGGCACAGCCTTATCGCCTTCATATTTGCACCAGCCAGATTTCTTTGACCATTTCTGCAACAAAATTATAAAAATAGTAGGCAGTTCGTTATTATTTATTTTAACTTTGCCTGTCTGGATTGTCATGCTCATGCTCAAAATTGAAAGAAAAACGGGTTGGTGTGTACTGTACAAAGTAGGCACTGAGAGAAAAATACTTGGAATTGCGATCTTATTTCAACGTATACTTTTGATGATGAGATGTGACAGAGGGCATCCCCAGGAACACCGTTTGTATGAGGCACTTTTCTGTGCGGCGCCCCTAGAGGGCGCTAGGAGGCCCCAGCTTCTTTCTAGGGGTCGCAAAAATAAGTTACCTCTGTAAAAGTTGCTCCTAATGACCTACAACATCCAGCCATCTAATAAATATCTTATAATATGCCCACAATCGTTAAAATTTTATTGAAATAAATCTTATAATGAAACCAATAATTTTTATTTATATACTTGGGGAAACGCATTTACGCGTACCAGGTCGCATCTCCGGGGAAACGATCGGGTGATATGGGACTCCCAGCCAGAAGGGCTCGACTACCCGCTAAAACTAAAAAAAAACATATTTTTTTCGCCCCCTTTCCTACAGCCCAACGCCAACACCCTCCCCTACCGGGTGACTTTTCTTGAATGTTCTAGGTTTATTTAATTGCATCCCTTAGTATCCTTTAATCCAAAAACGCCACATAATAGATGATTAGAACATTTTAAAAGGTGCATAACATTTTACATTATTGCTTATAACGACATGATATAGCGACTTAAGTTATACAATCCCTTAAATCATTATATTCGGTTTCAACTGTACCTTCATTTGGACTTAAATGTAAAAAGTAAAATGTTACCTTGGGTAACGATGGTAACTTGCATCCAGCAAGCACTTTCAATAGCTCTCTGTAAGGAGCTGATTGATTCTCACCAATATTGTAAAAATGTTCCACAACATCTTTACCTTCGAGTTTGGGCAGTTTGAGTTTAATGTCAGGTAATCTGCTGATTTCTTTGTAATCTATACCATGTCTTATAAGATTGTGTTGGCAACTGAAAATTAAAACAGTTATAAACAAAAGCTGCTTAATCAATTTAATTTAGGAAATATTAACTGTTATTTTGTATCTACACACTGATAAATAAATTAAAGTTAACAATTTTCCACTGATGCTAAAGACTGTTTCTATGCCTAAAACTGATCAGTTCTGCATTCCCGGAAGAGTCCAAGGTATGAACAATGTGTGCGGTTTCCTATTTTGTAAATGCTCCTGTTCTAAGGAGAAGATGCCAATCCCCCTACCATTTCAGTAAGCATTTTAATGGCATTAAAGTAGGTGAAACTGTTGTGACTTACTTCTTTATGATTTTCTGGTCAATATGTGGGTTGGAAACTTTAAATAATTGTTTGTATATATTATCCGATACCATCTGAATGTTCACGTCATTTGTTCTAAATTCGCTATCGAGTTTACATTCCTTTTCTTCAGTATCAGCCTTCGCGTTGAGGTTATTTTTTGTAATAGTAGTATTGTTTTTCCTAATTATTTTGATTTCACTACCTGGTAACATATCACAGTAACGTCTCTGGCATACCCTGTGCAGGGATATAACACGTTTAGTTCTCATTTATAATGTTATAGTTACAATAACAAAATAATCTGCAAACATTTGCATGTAAACAAACTTTTTGATTTTTTAAATATTCTGCAGAGTGAACATAGCAGTCAATGAGAAATATAAATATTCGCACAAGTTGTGCAGACTGCTAATTGGTACACATTCGGCTCGCGTCATAATATATTGTGACACACACAGACATAACAGACTAAACACAAATCACAAATATTCCCTGTTCGCTCGCTATACAATGATTATGAATCTTGCTATCCCGTTTTTTCATCCATTGGAATAAGTTCACGGAAAATGACGCGCGCAATGTTTTGAACGTGCGACATATTGCTCGAGGGCCTAACGACCTGACGTTTTTTTTGAAACATCGGTGTAAATTTTATAATTTTCTAATAAAATTTAAATAAAACCATTTAAAAGATTGTAATTTAGTGCACATTTATGTGAAAGCGCAAAGTATGGAAATACACCTGGATTATCCTTTCACCGGTAAGTAAACATTCGTGGTCGCGGCGATCCGAAATAAATTTTAGAAATTGTGACAAAAATATGCATCGAAATAGTGTGAATTTACAATAATTGAAATGCTTTACCTTAAAACAACATGCCATTAGAGATAGATTTAAAATTATTGGCAAATTGAGCAATATTTCGGTGTCTAAATAGGTACGAAAATATTTTGATGCTAACAGGGTCGGACTTAGTATTTATTGCATAGTATTTTATTACTCAAATCTTGTGAATAGCGGTCCACAATTTTATATGTATCAGGGTTCCATACCAAAAATGTACCTAGATGACATTTTAAATGTTCAGACATTATATGAAACAACGGATTAATCGCGTATTTACGTTTATTTACATAAATATTTGTTTTTCTAGGTTTCCTAAAGACCAGACATGGTTATGTCTGGGTTGCAAATTGGAAGTGCTGCGTTGTAAACATTTTAAAGAACAAGATAATAATTAGATGCAAGTCCCTTCTGTCCTGCTGCACCAGCATAATATGAATTTTTACTGAAAATAAAGAATATGCTGCTTGTTTAATATATTAATGTATCTATCCTTTTCATTTTTTTTTCATGACTATGTCCTCTAGAGGGCATCATATTAAATTTGTGAAGTCACATAGGCCAACCTGTGAACAATGAAGACGCTTCTAACTATAAGTAAGTAGGTAGGTACCTACTTAGTTTAGAAGTTATGAGGCAACAAATTAAATATTAATACCGGTGAAAATCATAACCCTCCTTTTTGCAAAAGCAAGCACTGCCGATTCACGGTATGTAGGATCGAGAGATCGAAAAGACGGTGGTAGGTATCAGGGCATGGCTTTGATTCACTAGACACCTTATCTTTTATTATAATTTCAATATTAAAATATATAAAACAAGCTTAAAAAAATTGCATAGTCATCTGGAGCGAACAACAAGTCAGATTTGTTTGTGTTCGTTACGAGTAGAAAGTCGTAGCAAAATATAACTCATGATGAGTTATATTTTGCTGCAGATGGGCTGCCTTGTTCCGTCCCTGCATTTGCATTAGCGTGTGTGTTATAGAGATGTGTGACATTTTGTCTCGTATTTAAACTCTAAATGTACTCTCTGCTTCTGTATAGAAAATTTTTTCTCTATGGTGACACACTAGCCCGGTCCGTTCGGTTGACATAATATCATTATTTTCTCTACAAATAGGTTCCGTGAGGACACCTCGTCTTGGCCCGTTTCGGTAAGAATAAGAACGAAAACGGGCGCATTATGCCACATTCACCGTTTTCATTCTATTCTTAAAAGTGATTCAGTCGGTGTTACGCTCACATCTCTCGGTTTGCAGGTTGCAGGGTAGCGGGCGTGATGACTTTAAGCGCGCCTCACATTACATTTAATATGACAAAAACATGTACGTGTGTGAGTCGTATGGGTCGGTGATTAAAGGTTAATCCTCCCAGGGCCAAAGTAACCCGCTCTTATTGTAGTCACAACGGTACAAAAAGTATAGGGGTACCACGACTTTAGGTTACTTTAACAGTTTGCGGAAAAATGAGCACACTAAATTTATTTTTCTGGCAATAAAAAACTATATAGAGGAAATATAACTCGAGGCTATTAAGTAGTCCTTAATAAGCCGCCTTCGTTATTGCACACCATTTAAAATTAGTCGGTTTGTACTGTCTAACTTTGGAACAATGACATTCGAATTCTGTCACAGAATACTATATAATTCCATAAAACGCTTGCTACATAAAACGTAGAATTGGCGTCACCATTGCCAGATCACCTCAGTCGCGGTCAAGCTTAACTATGGCTCCTATTACACACACCCTAATTTAGTATCCTACATAGAAGAGGCTCCACATGTTGGCATGCCCGTTACGGGAGGTGTTGCCCGTGGCCGATATTCATAAGTAACACAAGGCAGCTCAAAAAGTAACATTTTCACGAGAATCTAACATTATCCTGACGGACAGACTTTAACAGTGCACGTAACGGACATGCCAACATGTGAAGCCTCCTTTATGTAGGTGCCTGAATTAGGGTCTGTGTGTAATCGTAGCTTTTATTTAACAACGGTACACTTGTGCGAATAACGTAGTGGTGTTCGTGCGCAAAGCAAATTCGGTTCACCGGCTCGCTTCAACTTCACTCTACGTTCTAATTTGTTTTGTTTTCTTTGGTGATGGTGTTTGATAACAAAGAAGATAGGGCTCCCATAAGGTACTCCACATGGTTTTTGTTCAATGAAACACTTTAGCGGATGAATTAAACGCGGACTTCTTTGTCTCGATCGAACACGTTTGATTTTTGTGAGTGTATTCGGTAGGTAATATTATTTTTTCCTTTCGTGGTTATTTAGGTGGGCTGAGTTCAAAACGTAGTGATTATATTTCTCGTTGTGGGTTCCTTGAAGGTTCCTAATGGTGTTTATGTTCTCTTTGGGGTCCCTCCAGAGCTCCTGAGTCCTCTTTGTTTCATTTTCTCACTCGACGAAAGAGAATATCCGAAAGAAGTTATATTACGTTTTAAGTGACCAGCTTTGGTGCGCATTTAGTATTTTGTAGTTTGTAAAATAATGTGGTAGTCGTTTCGACGCAGTAGGCTGAAATACGTAGTATTTCATACATTACTTAACTTTTGTCACAATTACAGGAGTACCAACGGGACAAACGGACGGAAGCTCCGTTTCCGACCATGGACTCTAGCAAAGGGTCTAAAGAAACTCGGGCAGGAACTCGCAGTAATCCCAGTCGAACGAATGATTCCAACATAGGCTCAGTTGATTGGCAATGTCAGTGCGCTGATGCAAATCAGCGCATTGCACATCTCTACAAACTCGGAGAATGGACAGACTGCAGTTTCAACTTTGGGAAAGAAATAGTGAAAGCGCACAAGCTAGTGCTGGCAATGTCATCTCCTGTGTTTGCTGCAATGTTCTATGGCGCTATGGCTGAGAAGAGTAAGACCATTGAAATAGTGGATGTTGATCCCAATGCTTTCAAAGTAATGCTAGAGTAAGTATCTTGTTTACTAAGAATTGTTCTTTTTACTAAAACGGTATTGGATTAGACAATTTCTGATATTGCAATACTAAAGCTGATGGCAGAAATAATGTTTTTACTCTCTCATGGGTTTTGTTCTTTTGTTACATAGAAATTTTATATATATATTTTTTTTTTTTTTTTTTTTGAATGTCAGCTTATAATTAATAATGTTTTATTCACAATTTACAAAATATAACAAAACTTAACAAATTAAAACTAGGTTAATCTAAAACTAAATTTAACTAAAACTAAAAATAATAATAATACTAATAATAATTAATAAACTAATCTAATAAACCGCTGCCATTAGGCAAGGTGCCCAAAATGCTGGCGGCATTGCCACGTTGAATGGCAATGCTTAAACGCTGTGCTAAATAAATACCAGCATTTTGGTCACAACTTGCCTCGACGAGACGTGCTGAGACATCTTTAAAAATACGATGGGCTCCCGGTCCCCACGGACCCAGTGTCTCTACCCCAAAAGGCTCAAATAAATAACCACTGTCGAGATTACTATATTTGAGCCTTTTGAGGGCTTCAGCGGATTCCGCCGCCGCTCCAGCCCTACCCTGTGTTCTAGAAAGATGTGAAGGCGCAAGGGTGTCGACGCAAGTAGCGTCCCACACCAAAGGCCTTCCCAACTTCCACGGAACCAGGGTCATTCCATCAGGCCTTTTACCATCGTCACGCATGAGGCCGCCAGGTTCTAATACGGCCGCACATTTGGCGCTAGCAAAGGCCCGACGAATGATATCGTTGAGACTAGAGTGGCGAGAAAATCGTCCAGCACTCTTGACACATGATAGGCCGTGGTGACCGAGCCGATCAACAGCAACGCCGCACTGGCAGCGATGTGGAGCACAGCAGGAAGCACCCAAACGGAGTGACGCAGCAATTCTAAAGGAGGAGTTATCTATTAAAGTTCCAGTGTTCGCCGAAGGAAGGACTTGTAGCCACAAACCGGATTCCCACTCAGCAACGGCTAAGAGACGGGCACGATCCGCGGAGCTTACGCACGTATGAAGGAGATTATTCCGTACTTGCTCGCAGAGCGGCCCATCCCATTGCCTCTGCGAAGAGGGAGTTATGGGCGGGTCCGAGTTTGGGCAGGCTGACAGCCATGCGTTCCTGGCATCATCCAAATAACTTATTTTTTTATCCCAAGTGGAATTTGTTAGGATTTTATTAATTAAACTTGCAGTGCCATGGATCGACGACAGGAACGCTGGCAGGGCAACACCGGAAATCGATCTTATGCCCAGGCCTCCCAAACGTACTGGAAGTGAAGCCTGTAACCACCCTCGCTCTTCTAAATTTATATTCAAATTTACAGCCAAAGTATTCTTCAAGATGTTGTCAATTCTTTGGAAAATATCCGGGTGTTTCCAGAGTTGACAGCACCGAATAGTGTATGTAAATTTTGGGACAAATAGGCAAAAACGAATAATAGTAAATGCCATATGAATGTTAATTTTAGTCAAACGATCCGAACATTGCAAAAAATTTTGAATTTTCTCTTCAAAGAAAAGGGGAAGCGACTCATCTAAGACAGGGGAACCCAACAAACGAAGCGAATATTTATCAACAATTGTTATATTAGGCGCCAAATCGTTAAATTTCTGTATAGCCAAATCTTTTGCAGGGCATGTGTTCGAAATATAAAGTTCACATTTGGATAAATTTAGGTCTAGGCCGATTGCTCGAAACTCGTCGATTAAAAAGACAAGATCCTTACACAAAGTGTCTACATCACCACCCAACGTCCCGTCATCTAAGTACCAAATATTCAACTTGGATTGAAGTCGTTGAATAATTGGGTGGATGGCGAGACTAAAAATGGCGGGCCCTAGGGGATCTCCCTGTTGACAGCCAACTGCAGATGTAATTTCGTTGCCACTATAAGTCAATTTTGAGGAGTAACCATAACATTGCCAAAGAAAATTGTATAAATTTGGAATTTTATCTTTTACTTGCGTAAGTAGTGCACCTCTGTCTACCGAATTGAAAGCGTTCCTTACATCCAACTTCAGCAATGCTTGTCCGCAATCTTGTTTTAAGTATGTTCGCAATGAATGAACGGCAGCTTCACACCCCCCTCGCGACCCAAAACCAAGCTGTATCGGTTGAAAAAGATCACACAGCTTAGGCGCAGTCTTCTTGCAGCAGATTTTAGCCGCGATACGTCGATACGTCATACCGACGGCAATGGGTCTGATGCCGCCGTCCTTCTTTTTCAGGGCACATAAGTTAGCACCGTATAAGATTTCAATGATATCACCATTGACTCGCCCTGAAAGCATCAAGTTCATTAAAGACGTTAAGTCTCGAAGAAGACTTTCACCAGACTCGCCGCTAGTTCCGCAAAGTAGGTCTTTTAAATGTTGCGGAGTTAAAGCATCTAGACCACCCGCAGAACCGCTGTTGAATGATGCGACGGCTGCAGACACGTCTTGGGCACTCGCTTCAATGGAGTCATTGAAATCTTGTGGTGCTTCCGGAAGTTTTGAGCCGACTGCTGAAGATGGATGTTTTAGTTTTAAAGCCGAGAGGGTTTCAGGCGTAGTAGGCGCTATGGTGTCGCAAGAAAATAGGATTCGTGCAGCACCTTTAACATCTAAGTGCAGTATTGTTACCTACAGCCGGAAAAAATACCCATTACAGTACGACTATAGAATTAAAAAAGAGTTGATTGGAAGAACTACCACGGTGCGAGATCTTGGGGTTATTCATGACGCAAAGCTCAAGTTTGACAGTCATATAGATCATGTCGTTTCTAAGGCTTCAAAAGCCCTGGGCTTTATCATACGTGCCTCGAGAGATTTCCGTTGTGCTAAGACGTTCAAGGTATTATACTGCACTTATGTAAGGAGTCATTTAGAATACGCGTCTCAAGTGTGGAATCCATGTTATATCACATATCAAAACCGTATCGAAAACATTCAGAAGAGGTTTCTGCGCTTTCTATGTTTCCGTACCGGTGATAAGTTTTGTTCTGAAGAATATATTACCTTCTGTAAGAAGCACCACCTTCTGCCTCTATTCAAAAGGCGTGAGATTGCAGATCTAGTTTTTCTATACAGGATTACATCCGGTGTGGTTGATAGCCCGCAGCTACTGAAGGAAATTTCACTTAGACCCCCAACTAGAGCCCTTCGCTCTAATTCTATAATTTCATTGACAAATGCTTCTACAAATTATAGGCGCAACACATTCATGTGGCGTGTGTGTAGTGCATTTAATGAACTGTGCAAGGACAATGACGTCGATTTATTTAATACAAGGTGCGAGTCGCTGAGGAGGCGGCTGACTCAGTCGTTCTTTGATGATTATGCCCTGAGCGGTGCATGAGATACGATAGTTTGTATGTATAATGTGCATATTATCCTATGTCATATATATAGTGTCACTTAATCTAACTAGATATTAAGTAACTTACGTTGGTGCCACGTTTACATTTAATCCTTATGTTGTTTTTTCTGCAATATGTGTTTGATTGCTTTACTATATTTTGTCTGTGGCTATCAGCGAGTACCTATAATTGGCTTGACTGTGTCTACTCATAATATGTAATTTGTTTTATAAGCTGTTGGTACTCCAATAAATAAATAAATAAATAAATAAATAAATAAATAAATAAATCGCTGAGTTTATTTTCCACAAGTCTGTAGGTAGAAGACTCAGAGATGTGTTTTACAGAAAATTTAGAATTTTTAATTGCTACAGAGGCATTATTTGGGTAGGTCGGGTCTAAAAGAGTGCTGTATTTCACGCAGTTCTCCTTTATTCTTGCCGTTAACGACTTATTATTACCAGCCTCTGGAACTACATAAAATACAGCATATGGGAAGAGAAGTAAATGTTCCCAGGCTTGTTTAGAATTTTGTGAAATAACTGTTTTAATTGCCTGTGATAGTGCTGCTGCTACTGTGATGCGGGCACCTCGGGGAATGCGTTTTACAACGGGTGTTGTAATTTTGTGATGTGAAAGAGTTTGCCAAAAGGGTTTAACAGAGCTGTTATGGCTTGTGCTTGTTGTTGGGGCTGAAAGGGGTATTAATCGTTTATGGCATTTTGTTTGATGTATTTTTAAACCTCTCTGTCCCTTGAAGAAACGGGTTTGGGAGCACTCACTGCACTGCACGAGATTTTCCAGCGACACAATGCGTTCATTTTCAGCGACATCCATTCGAGTGTTCCGCTGTACTTTTGTAAAAAAAGAGTTATACCTAAAAATATAGCAAACAAAAATACAAATAGCACATAAAAATAACATCAAAATTTAGTACATAATATTTTGTCAATTTTGCATTTGACATATATGACATGTTGAAATCACTTTGACTTCTTGACGTTTGCGCGCACAGGTTTGGACTGATTTGCCTTTATCTTAGGCTGCGCGCGCAGTGACGTAACGGGGTCACTTAGCAACCCGGCGGCGTTGCTTGGTTGTTGCTAGTGGCGTCCTGTCAACTACCTTTTTGATATTCAATGTAGAATTTACTGCGCTTTTGCCTCAAACGCGCATGCCTAGTGAGACCCACACACACACCGTCGCACTAGCACATGGGGCAACCGGGGCGAAACTCAAAGGCGGCCTGGATGCCGCGCACGTATTTTTAAAATTAAAATTCGCTATGGAGCGTCTATCAAACTCCAATTTTTTTTTTTTTTTTTTTTTTTTCATATATATGCATATATATATATATATATATGCAATTTTATATATATGCATAAGGTGACTTTTTACTAAGAACTGACATCATGAACCCCCACTTCTGAATCTTGATATTAAATTTGATTAAAGCACAAAATATGTATCTAATATTTTTTTACAATCTAAGCGACAGCCAAGTCATCTTAATTTTAATTTTCTAATGTTAAATATCCTCTATTTTCAGATACATATATACCAACAAAATCAATGTAAGCTTAGACTCTGCATTTTCACTCTATTATGTGGCAAAGAAGTACATCTTGCCGAATTTGATCACAGAATGTGTACGGTGTTTCTGTGCCAATCTGTCCCCAAAGAATGTGTGCCAAGTATATGAAATACCAGGCTTGGAAGATGAGAAGCTGTTGAATGACGCATGTATACAGGTATTAATATAATAATCATCTTGGCGTTAATGTCCCGGTTGTGCCAATCCAGGATTTGGCAGGTCAGATAATGTCATGTTTACATTTTATGTATTTGTGGGCATTTCGATGTCTTTGGTTTGTTTGTGGCAAATGTGGGTTTGACACTGTGTCATGGCTACTGAGCTGAATAAACGTATTTACTTAAATTACGTCGTGTTCTGGATTTATTAGTGGCGACGAGTGCTAAAAGTGATTAAATTATCATGGATTCGGCTACTAAGTCAGTGAGGTTTGAGGAATTCAACCCACAAAAGGACATTTGGGACAATTACATTGATCGGCTGAAATTTTGTTTTGAAGCAAATGGAATCTTGTTGGACAGTGTCCGGCGAGCTAATTTCTTCACTGTGTGTGGTGCACAGGTGTTCGAGACCTTTCTCGCGCTAATAACACCTAAGAAAGCTAGTGATGTGACCTTTAGTGATATCGTGACTGTTCTATCGAATCATTATAGTCCAAAACCGAACGAAATATCAATGTCGTTTAAATTTTATCAACGTAATCAAAAACAAGGAGAAACGGTATCCGAGTACGTAGCTCAGCTTCGGAAGCTTAGTTCGGGGTGCAATTTTTCTGACTTGGAGCGAATGTTGCGCGACAGACTTGTGTGTGGTATGAGTGACGGCAGATTACAGTACGAATTACTGAAGAAAGACGATTTAAGCTACAAAACTGTTGTAGATGCTATGTTCTCGTCTGAAAGTGCAGGAAAAGACTTTCGTATGATTCAAGGCTCATCCTATGTCGAGCCGTGTGTACCCGCCGTTGTGCAACCGCCGCCCGAACCTATGGATATTAACGCTGTGCAATCGAAGACGAACACTCGTTTTTGCTATCGATGCGGAGATCGCCACGGCGGAGAATGTCGTTTTATTAACACGGTGTGCCGGTACTGTAACAAGAAAGGACACATTGAAAAAGTGTGCATATCTAAGAAGAAAAATAGCCGTAAGGACGTGAACTACACACACACAAATGATGACGAGAGCGCTAGTTTAAACGGCATATACATGGTGCGAAGTTCCTCACGAATGCCGCCATATGAGGTGACTGTGTCGCTGGCAGGAGTGCCGGTGGTACTGCAGGTGGACTCGGGCGCAAGTTTCTCCCTGGTGAACGAGCGGACATGGCGGACCATCCGCGCCCGCGCCTGCGCCGCGCTGCGCCCCGCGCCGCACGCGCTGCGCACCTGGACGGCTTCGCCGGTAAGGCTGCTCGGCGAGGTCGGGCTAAGAGTATAGTACAACGACATCACATGCAACTTGAGTGTATTGGTGGCTAAGGGAGATGGTCCTAATCTTCTAGGACGCGACTGGTTCAGACCTTTAAATATAATAATGAGCATCAATTTCATATCTGGTGTAGAAAACATACAAATGGACAGAATGATAGCCAAACATAGTGAGGTGTTCCGAGACGGACTCGGTACTTACCGTGGAGATCCAGTGACAATACACCTCAAGCCCGGGGCGACGCCTAAATACCTCATAGCTCGTCCTGTGCCCTATGCGATTAAGGACAGAGTGGAGAAGGAAGTTGATCGTTTGGTGCAAGAGGGAGTATTGCGGCCGGTTGCTTTCTCGGAGTGGGCTACGCCGGTGGTTCCCATTGTGAAGAAGTCTGGCGAGATTAGACTATGTGGAGGCTACCGTAGTACCGTGAATTAAGCTACAGAACCTGACACATATCCCATGCCGACTGCCAATGAAGTATTTGCCAATATTGCTGGAGCCATGTTTTTTACGACGTTGGATTTGGACCGTGCTTATACTCAGGTGACCGTGGACGAGCCCACCGCAAAGCTGTTAACTCTGAATACTTGCAAGGGTTTATATACAGTACACCGCCTCGCTTTCGGCGTGAAGGCTTGCCCAGGGGTATTCCAGCGGCTGATGACGGCGCTGCTAGCTGACGTAGCAGGAGTCGCAGTACTGATCGATGACATAATTATTAGCGGAAGCACTGTGACTGAGATGCAGCAGCGGCTTGACGTAGTACTGGAGCGCGTCGGTAAGGCAGGACTACGATTGAACAAGAATAAATGCAATTTCGCTAAAGAGAGAGTAGAATATTTGGGGTTCGTTATTGATTCCGAAGGCATACATCCAGCCCCGAGTAAAGTGGAATCCATAAACAAAACGCCGGCACCAAAAAATGTTCGAGAATTGCGAGCTTTCCTCGGTTTATACAATTTTTATGAGAGGTTCATACCTCACAAGGCGACCATATTAGAGCCTTTACACAGACTGTTGGACACGACGCAAGTATGGCGCTGGACTGAGCGCGAACAGAAAGCGTTTGATACAGCAAAACGCTTACTAACTTGTGACATTACGCTGGTTCACTACGACTTGAATAAACCACTGATACTCACGTGTGACAGTTCCGAGTATGGCGCCGGCGCGGTGCTATCCCATGTGATGGAGGACGGGCAAGAACGACCCATCGCTATGAGCTCTCGAACGCTACATTCATATGAGCGACGATACTCACAGTTAGATAAGGAGGCCACTGCGATTTGGTTCGGGATACAGAAGTTCCATAATTACTTGTCTGGAAGATTTTTTACTGTTGTAACGGATCACAAACCGTTGCTTGGCATTTTATATCCAAAGAAAGCTATGCCTAATATGCTGTCACCACGCCTGACCAGAATAGCGATTGCGCTGACGTCGCATAGTTATAACATAGAATATAGACCGGGTTCTGATATTGGAAATGCAGATGGATTAAGTCGTTGGCCACAACCTGTGCCGGAGCAACCTGAACAGCAATTGTGTGATATATTACTGATGGCAGAGACGCCGGAAGATTTCCCCTATGATGCAGAGAAAATTGCAGCAGAAACAAGGAAAGACAAGACGCTTTCACGGGTGATACATTTTGTTCAATGCGGCTGGCCCGCTAAAGTCAGAGACGATGATCTTCGTATTTACTGGCTAAATCGATCAGATTTATCATTACAAGATGGCTGTGTGTTGTTGGGCTGCCGAGTAGTAATACCGACGCCGTTGCGACAAGCGACACTGCGGGTGTTACATAAGCACCCACAATGGCATTGTATTAACTAAAGCACTGGCGAGGAGTTATATTTGGTGGCCAGCATTGAACCAGGATATCGAAACATTGATAGGCAGCTGCACAAAATGTTTGGAAAACAGTCACATGCCACCTAAATCTAGTCACGAGTGGGTAACTCCCACAAGACCCTGGTCAAGATTGCACATTGACTTTGCAGGGCCATTCCAAAACAATAATTTTTTGATCATTGTGGATTCTTATTCGAAATGGCCCGAAGTTTTCATAGTTACCAACATAACTTCTGCGACTGTTATACGGCATCTGAGGATGTTGTTCGCCACAAATGGCTTGTGCGAGATATTGGTCTCTGATAATGGCACACCTTTTGTCTCTGCAGAAATGAAGAGCTTTTTGGAAGCGAATAAGATCAGACACATCACAACCGCTCCATACCATCCCGCAACTAATGGGTTAGCAGAGAGGATGGTGCAAACTTTGAAGGACAAACTGCGAAAAATGGACAATGTTTCGTGGGATGTCAAAATGCCTTACTTACTACTGGGTTTAAGAACGACGCCATGTTCGGCGACCAATAAGAGTCCGTCGGAGATGTTGATGAAGAGACGGATAAGAACGCTTCTAGACACTATTCACCCGGACAACTTATTAAATAAAAAAATTGAAAAGCAGATTGTGGAAAATACACAAAAAAAGAATAGAGAAACAAAGATAGGACAGACAGTGATGTATAGAAGTTATACTAAAGGTCCGAAATGGATTCCAGGAACAGTGGTAACTAAGAATGGCCCGTCTAGCTACGGAATACAAGCTGACGATGGGGCTGTGGTTAATCGACACATAGATCAATTGATTAAAGTGGCACCACCTAATAAAGCGGACGAAACAGTAGCTGCCGAGAACCCTGCACAGATAGAAGCCACGGAAGACAATGGTGGTGGAGAAAGTGATACTCAGCCAGATTCTTTCAATAAAAGATCGGAAGAAATTATTGAAATACCAAGTGCTGATAAATGGGCGGAAATGCTGGGGATCCCGGGGAATTCCGAGATGAGCTCGGCGGGAAGAAAAATTAAAACTAAATTAAGCACTTATGAAAAAAAGCCATATGCAAGACCTGGGCCTAAAAATGTTGATTATTTATTTTAATATTTGTTTTGGTGTCTGCCTGGTTATCTACTGTACTTAATACTTGTTTTTATCTTGTGGGGGAGGTATGTCATGTTTACATTTTATGTATTTGTGGGCATTTCGATGTCTTTGGTTTGTTTGTGGCAAATGTGGGTTTGACACACTGTGTCATGGCTACTGAGCTGAATAAACGTATTTACTTAAATTACGTCGTGTTCTGGATTTATTAGATAATTACAGTGGAGTGACTGCCATCTGACCTCCATGACCCTGCTACCAGGGGAACCTGACCAGATTGGATCATGGTTATGCATTCAGTCGCCTATTTAGGCATATATAAGAGCATCGGTTAGTATTCAACTAATGCACATAACTCAGAAAACAGTAATTGGTACATGGCCGGAGCGGGATTCGAAACCGGGACCTCTGTCTTACGAGTTGGATACTGTAACTGCTCGGCCACTGACGTGTATATAGGTATTTTTATTTTGACATTTGGACTGCATTCAAATTAATGGGAATTTAATTTATTAGCATTTATGGAGCTTCTTATTTGGTATGCCAGGTGTTAAAGACATCAAGTCCTGACCACTAGATCATCATCGTCTCAGCCGTGGATGTCCAATGGCTGATGAATAAGCATCCAGAAAAAATTACAAATTGTTTTGTATTTCAGTTGCTCAGTTCCAAAACCTTGAAAGTGCTGAAATCTGCAAGTTTTCTGACTGCTAGAATCGACATAGTTAACAAAATTTTGGATCTGGACTCATTGAATATTGAAAATGAAATGGATATTTACCAAGCGCTGATAAAATACAGCACTGCTACCAAAATCAAGAGAGTGATGAATATTAAAAATGTTCAGGTAAAGTATGATGTTGTCTTTTCTACTTAGATAAAATGAAAAATAAATCTTAGATAGATCATCTAGTATGAATATGTAAATGGACTGGATTTGTATTAAATAGGTAGGTACTGCCGAGGAAAATGAATTTTTAAATAGTCATCATCACTTACCACCCGGTGAGATGGCGGTCAAATGCCTGGCTAATTATAAGAAAAAAAGTAACGCAGCCTATTTGAGAACTATATCAACTTGCTAAACATTCTATTTTCTCAACTGTATCTACCTAATTATTACACAAAAATGTGATAGCGTATTGTTTGTCATTATACATTTAATTTTTTATTTCAGGGTACAAGCCAAGACACATTCTCCAAATCATTGTGGGCCGAAGTGGATGAAAATATTCTTAATGAGCCTAGTCTGAAAGAACCTTACCAGAACCTGAACAAAGGTAACAAAAACTTTCAACATATTTGTTGTTCCTTGTTGACACAGTGTATTGAATAGTGTATTTATATGCATACCTACTTTATTTGCTGAAATAGTGTAGTAGTGTTTTTATTGAAATCTGTAAGATGTTGGTTTGCCATCATTGCTATTAAATTATAAACCTAACATTGCCAACATTATTTACTGAACAGTCTGCATTTCATTCTGGGAAGATCCTGTGACAGTATTTTATGTTTCCAAAGTTTTGAATTCTATATTGAGAAAAATACTCCATATTCATACAAATCCTTATATGGGCTCTCATGATCATTAGACCAATTGTGCATAAACTATATTTTATATGTATTCTGTAAAATGTAAGTGGTAGGCCGGCGGCAGATTAAGCTGTGTTTTTTAATTTTGAATTAGTATCTTTTTCCATTACAGGCAAAAGCGAAGCCAGCGGTACTCAGCCAAAACCTGTAAAACGTCGCAAGACATCCAATGCTACAGAGTAAGGACTTGAATTTTTTTTTATAATACATACGCACAAGCTAAATACCTGTCTCACATTGTCTTTTGGCTCTTCCACATTAATTGATGTCACGTTTCCTTAAATTGATGCCACATTGTTTAAAATTAGTTCTTTAGGGTCTGAGTTCGGCCATAGTGTCACTTACCACCAAGCCACCAACAGAAACAAGGCATTTACGTATGGTACACCTTCAGATTACAGTCTGACCACTATATTTATGTGGACTTGATCTACAAGGGTAAAGTGGACCATTCTAGCTGAAATGCCTCGGAGCTCCCTCTCACCAAGATTGCTCAACCCTTACAAAATAAAAATTAATAATGTTTGTTTTATCTAATAATTTATTTCTTTTAAGACTTTCGTGGTTATTCACTACACCTTTATCGCACATTTTACCACGGTTAGTATTGACTGCGTCGAAATATCGTGGTAAAAACAATACTAACCGTTGGTAACAAACTCGACATGTGCCATGAAAGTGTAATTTATTTCTTGTGTTATAATTTTCAGGAAACCTGATGAGACGGTCTCTCCAGTTATAAGAGAGATGGTGAAAAAGCTGAGGTTCCTGTCCTTGACACCCAACGAGTTCGCAAGTTGCAAGTATTTGAACACACTTCTCACTCAAGAAGAGATATTCGCTCTGAGCATGAACATTGCTTCGAGGAGCACCAATATACCGATGCCTCTGGGCTTTTCTACCAATGATACCCCTAGGAATAAGGTTGGTTCCATTATCTGCCGTTCTAAGTTAACTTTAATCTCTGTATCCATGGGTGAAAATTATTCAATTAAGTCTTTGAGTAGTTTAGAAAATCTGAATGTGCAAGGACATACGTGCCTATACATAATATAACGCAAAGTCGCTTTCCGCCGTCAGTCCCTATGTATCTATGTACGCTTAGATAATTAAACTATGCAACGGATTTTAACGCGGTTATCAACAATCGATAGACTGATTCAATAGAAAGGTTTATAAGCAAGAAAAAGAAAGAGTAGGCAGGAGTAAAGTCGGTGTACGCTAACGAAGTCGCGTCGTATCCACTAGTATTATAAAATTCGCATTCGGACCGAACCGTATATATCCACGGGGTTCTGGGCTGCACCAAAACTGTCCATACGTATAGTAGGTCTGGCCGTGCTTGCATTGACAGCACTTCTCATATCTTGAGAGAGTGTCAACTGAGATCGATCAGATCATTACGGGTCTGAGATTTAGACCAGCTGATCTGCAAGACATCAGTCGTGTTATACGACATTCCTATCCCTAATGATTAGGGGTTGGTGCTGTGTTCTACTCTTTCTGACACCACACTCTGTCGGTAAATTGACAATCGAGATTATTTGGCCGTGGAAATAAAATCGCATGAATATTAAAACAACTTTCAATAATCCACTTTGTTTTTTTTTTTGCTTAGCAATTTGTTTACACTTTTGATCATGAATTTAATCTCCGAGTTTATATGTCATTAACCAACAGCTGTTCCGGGACGGTGAAGTGACGAAGGTGATATACCGGTCGGTGGTGCGTAATGTGAAGAAACTGCATGAGAAGAACGAACAGTATCGCTCGAAAGAGTTCTACGCTCGCGACATACCGTGGTTCATCACGATACACAGCACGGAACACGAGAACGACCTTGGCGTGTTTATCACTTGCAACGTGCAGGTGGGTGGGGGGAAATGGGTTCAAAGATTTTACTAAGTCAAGGGCAGGTCAGAAGCTTTTTTTTTATGTTCCGCAGTGACAAACGAGCAGACAGCCCACCTGATGGTAAGCGGTAACTGTCGCCCATAACATCTATGATTCATGCATTTAGGTTGCAACCGCAGGTGCGTTATCACTGTGAGGACTAAAATGAAATGCCTCATGCCTGTAATTGCGTTGGCTACCTTATCCTTCAAACCGGAACACAAATAGAAAATCTCTTCTAGGAGATTTCTGCTTGCCGGCAGAAATAGATAAGGCGGTGGTCTCACTCACCCAGGCGGACTACTCAGGCTTTACAGAGTCCTACCTGTGTAAATGTACAACAAGAAGTATGAATGTAGAAGCAGTCAGATAAGTTTGTGGCAATTGATAGTATCTGCGGCCTACCGCTATGGGTTATAAGCGGGAGTGAGTATGCAATATACTAAAAGTGGCCTGGCCGCAGTTTTGAATTTTTTTCAAAACAATAAAACTTGTAATTAACATTTATTGTCATTAATTTATTTTATAATTATGTATTACATTGTAGTGTGCTTGAATAAATAGAATTATCGATGGAGTATTACTACTCAACTGTCGCACTTTGTAATCTTTACAAACCCCTAGAGGATACGCAAATGATCAGAAGTTCAGGTGAATTTCTGTTAGGTTAGCTAACAAAGTCCGGGTTTTAAGTTTTTGTACTACTTCACTTGTTCGGTGTAATGAATGGACCTTCTTGCCACGTTTCGGAAAATTTGACTACTTATGATTTTACTATTTGATACATGCAGTCGGCGAAGAGCTGGTCGTGCCACGTGCAGTACGAGATCCGACTGATTTCCTACAACAGCGGCATGCATCACCTGTTCCACAAGACTGAGCAGAGATTCACTGAGTAAGTTCTTCTTATTTATTTTGTTATAATTAACTATATTGCGAGTGTTAAAGCCTCGGTGGCCTAACGGTTAAGGTATCCGAGTTGTAAGCGAGAAGTACCGGGTTCGACCGTAAGGCGCTGTCCTAATTGGCAACGGTCGTGCGACGGCCGGTTTTGAGATCTATTGGTTTCCTCCCAGACCCGTAAATTTAAGAAATTATTAAAAATTCATCATTTAAATTTCTGCCCAGCCGGGAATCGAACCCGGGACCTCTGCGTGGCAGACCGGCATGTTTACCAACAGAACCACTCAGTAGCCGTATTCACAATGGTTCGATTCGGATTCGGATTCGAAAAATTTTTCGAATGACCTTGAAAATGACAGTTCAATTCGAAAGTTGTCTATTATTCGGAAATTTTCACGAATGCTATTTAGCTCGCGGGAAGTTTTTGTGAATTGTGGATTAGAACGCTTTTCTTGGAAAATGCAGTTTGTACTAGCGCTATAACACCGTAATAGGATAAAGGCGAAGCAGAGAGCCGATACAATGCACCTAAATCGGCAAATAAGGGATTTGTCGAACCCATTTAACATGCACAACTTTAGTAGGGTTTATCGCTTCTCTGCGGAGACTGCGATCCGCATTATAGAAGATATAAAGCCCTATTATCCTAGGACCTCATATGCTTGTGCGATTCTGGTGGAATTGAAAGTAAGTATGACAAAAATTGTGCTAAACGCTGAAAAATAACCTTAAATTTTTTACAATAACATTAATACAAAACCATTGAAAATATCTGTATTAATTTCAGTGTCTATGTGCGCATAAACCCACCAGACGAAATGGAAACTGAGGATAGTGATTCATTTGCATCTGCCACTAAATTTGAAGAGAGGGATATATATATAGGCAGAGGCACTGAGGGTGAGAAGGCAGTTAGTACAGAGGCTCTGCCATTGATTATGGTTAAGTGACTCTCTATAATAACTTGGTTGCAGAAGCACCAGCGTATCACCTTGGCCGTTGGGACTATATTAAAAAACACGCTGTGAAAATTGTAGTGTTTGTTCTGAAGAAATATTTGTCTTGATGCCTACAGCTACTTTCTATCAACGCACCGCTCGCCTTCGGCATAGTTCATCCTCACATCGTGGTCCCAAAGACACATGCGAGGTCTTCAAGAAAGTGGGTAAAAGGTTTTTACAGGGTCGGCAACATGAAAATTGTTGGTAACTGTTTACCATCAGGCAAACCACAAGCCTGTCTTCTTTGTTTTCTGAACATTGAAATGTTTTTTTTATTTGTCCTATATTATATGTAAATTTTTTATATCTTTCCTTTTATTTCTGTTAAGTTTAAATTAGGTAAGTTAACTAATTAAATTATTATTCATAAAAACGTTTATTCTCTTTTTCTAATTATAATAACCCTTACAAACCCTCTAAGAAATTAAAACTGTTCGTTTTTACTTACAACAGTACCGATCAGCTGATCACATAGAGAGTTTAGTTCAATGAGTAGGACATTCCTTTTGCGGACTTCTTACACCCTTCCTGATATAGGTATATTAATAAAAATATATACAGTTGTAAAAAATACTTTACTAATTATACTTTTAAAATCACAATTCATTTACTAATTTAAATCAGACTCAGTAAGATCACAGCAAAAATTAAATGATCACTACCTTATTTACTAATAACCTAATTATACAGGGTGTAAAAAGACCGCTAGCATTAATTGAAACCTCATATTCTACCCATCAAACTGAACAACTTTCCCCAAGAAACACACCCGCGGAAACTCTTAGTTTCGGCAGAAATCGAGATTAAAAATAAAAAATAAAGTTGTATTTTTGTACTAAAAAATATCAAGTATCGATAACTAAATCGTTCACAATTAATTTAGACACTCAAAGTTCAAGTTTAAGTTGAAATAAATGCACTGTAAGTAAAAGAACGCAATGTAAAGCGCCGCCCACGTGCGCTCACTACCTATCTACTCGCTGCCGCGCGCCCGGAGGTAGGTACTACCTACAGCGGCCGCGCCCGCGCCAACCGCCACCGGCCGCCCGTGGGCCCATGCCCATGGGACAGCAACACTGCCATGCTCCCACTCGGTAAAGTTTAACACGACAGGGGTACGCATACCTTAATGCATTACCTAGACGTTTGCTTACGGTCATTCACATTATACGAAAATCGTAACCAGTACCTACCTATCGTCGATATCAGCAGTAAAGTTCACGATCGAAAGTTCTACCTACCTAGGTAAATGATTGTATGACGACCATACACATTACATGAAAATTTAACATAGTAGGTATTTACCGCGGCGCGCACTTGCATGATCAGGCACAGGATCAGCTGTCTACCTAACTAACTTACGTACACGTTTGCTTACGGACATTCACATCATACGAGAATCGAGCCCAGTACCTACTACCTACCTACTGTCGATATGTGCAGTAAAGATCACGATCGATAGTCCAATACCTACTAGGAACATGAGAATTGAACGTAGTTCCTGTGGTAGTAACTACCTACCGCCGCGCGAACCATTTGTCATCAGCTGACAGGATGAACGGATGAACCAAACCAACATGTTTGTATTACGAATATTCCCAATTCCTATCACACGACCGAACCGTGGAGACTAAAGCAAAAAAAAGAAGATAGGTAGGTACTCAATAGTCAAGCTTAGGTATCCCTACTAGTTAGGTAGAATACGCCAAAGCGGCCGCCGCGCGGGGTCAATGGCCACTGGTCACGTGGGCAAGCGAGAGCCGTGCGCTGGACGATGTACATTGCGCGTCGCAATTAATTATTTTTTTTAGGTAGCGAAATTATGAAGTCATTTCCGCGGGTATGTTTCTTGGGGAAAGTTGTTCCGTTTCATGGGTAGAATATGGGGTTTCAATTAATGCTAGCGGTCTTTTTACACCCTGTATGTAGGTACATTTAAAATCACAATTCAGTTGCTAATTTAAATCACAGAAAAAATGCTGTCTTAGTGCTTTTTGTATTTTCAAAGTGTAATTTGGTAAGTGATACATACAAAAGCATCTCAATTATGAAATTTCTTTAAAAATCAACCTACATTGTTAATTATAACTTTAATGAACAGTACAGTCACATAAAACTAATAAAATAATAAAGTTGAAATTTAGTGAGTGGTGGGTAATCAAATTTAGGTAATCACTTAGTTAGATTTTCTATGGCAGTTGCGATTCGGGTGAAAACCTCTACAAGATTTTCTATCGCAACGGCCTGTCTAATTATGCTCTCTGACACTTTATTCACTGCTGCGGCTTGCACTTCGGCTGCTTCAGCTTGGCGTTGAAGGGCATTAAGCATTGGGTCACCCCCACCAGAGAAGGTCCACCACCAGTGCCAGATTTAAACACCCGAATTGTATGGGCTTTATTTTTTATATCTGACTTCCAGTCCTGCCAAGTCTGAAAATAAATACCAATTTGATAAATATATTATATTCAACCTACAACTTATGTTATATTCAAAATTAATCAATATTTACTTCTTCTTCGACCTTCATCCATTTGTCTGCAGTTTTAGTTGCACCATCACCGATAGCATTCAATTTTACGGCGAGGTCCGCTAACAATTTTATCTTTTCCCTTGCTGCGTCTGGGCAATTCAGTCAACCCGTTGCGAGTGCGGGATGGGCCCGCATGTATTCTAACATCGCCACTCGTTGGCCGTATGATGTACGTGATGGCTGGAATCGCAAGAAAACAGGCAGTTTAAATAGCTATTTATCCAAAATTCAATCACCGAGTTTGTACTTGATTCAAGTGAATAGGTACTATAAATATTTAGTCAGGTACTTACTGTTAACATGGTTTCTTCGATTAGATTAGATACGAAAGGGTAAAAATTAATTTAATCACTAAACTAAATCGCTCGAAGAAAAACGGGGAAACTTTTTTGAAAACTTTAGTTTGACAATGTTTATGTGTTCATAACGACAGAAAGAATTTAACTTTCAAATAATTACTTTATATTTTTGCAAATTAACTTCAAAGAAAAAAATATTCTACTTATAAACAATCAAATATTATATAAAAATTAATATATAGAGCGAAATATAACTTATTAATAGCATTTTTTACAAATTTATGTTATTAATTGCAAATAATCCATTTTTCAATCAACAAAAGTGTCTTCGTAAACGCTCTTCTTTTCCGAGGGAGAACCATAGACATTTCCCATTCGATAGAGTTTCCGTGGCCGAATGTTCGACAAAGATTTCGAATCATTGTGAATACGGCTACAGGTCGTCAAACATTAAAATCCCTCATCTGTACTAACTTTACATTTGTCTTGTTTTCAGCAAGGACAACGATTGGGGCTGTTCTTTCCTGTGGCGGGACGTTCTTGACCCTTACAAATGTTACGTGAAAGACGACCAGATGACGTACGAGGTCCACATAATGCCGAACAAGTTAGTACTGCTTCCGTAGCAGTTTTAGTAAGTCATATTTTGGTTTATTCTTAGGAATATAACCTAGGTTAGGTTAGTAACAGCCGTACCGCCGATTTCCGATAGCACGCCGCCAAGACAACCCTGGCTCTGGCTTGCTGCGATTGGTCCACACTCAATTGCATCCAAATGGCGGCGTGCTATCGGAGATCGGCGGTACCATTGCAGGGTTTCTAAAAGTGGTGTAGAGATCGTCTTAAGCTGAAAATACGAAAATATGGACGCAATACATATACAACCGCCGTTGTAATTGGTCATTCAGTTGCCGGTGAGACTCAAACGTAGGAGCACGCGCCGTTCAATTGAGCAGTCGACGCTCCCACACAGATGAAGTGTCGTTATTTATATTTGCACTCACACATCGAAATCAACTAATTAAGTAGTGGGGCGCGTCACGTTTACGATTGTAGTGTGTGGGTTCTAAATGTTAAAAACACCTGACTGTCTCACATCCTTTGACAGTTTCGCTTTTCAGCCACAGTAAAGTCACTTTTCTTTCTTGTACTCGATGACGCAGGACAACCTACGGCGCCCTCACAGTCTAATGGTGTGCCTGTTTATGATGTGGCATGATTCACAAATAATGCCAAATCCTTTTAGTTAGCGGCCATACCTACAATTTTATCACATTTTAACTGAATTGCTATCGAAGTATTCATTGGAAGTAAAATTTTTGACAGAAAATAATACTTGCGCGAATTATATCTCTCTAAAAATGTTTAGGTTCTCATCAGTGGTTTAATATATAACAGTATTTTATTATTTGTTTCCAGATTATGCGATTACTATTTGCCACCTGTACGGGGTCGCCTCGCTAGTTGTTGATAAAATTAGGAGTGTCAGCTCAGCAGGATCTTCGAATTTTTAGTATAGCAATCTCCAAAATACAAGCTTTGAAAATTGAAATATCGTATCCCTCCAGGGGGTGAATTGATTATGTACAGTCAGCTGCGGAGTGAACAGAGGCCGCTGCCATACATTTAATGTATGCTAGAGCCCTTTCTGTCTGTAGTTGATTGTAACACTGACGTTCACGTTTTGTTTTCGCTATCCATTGGCCATAGAGTTAGTCCGTGGTATTGTCTATATCTATGGTTCCCACAGAGATTCACGACAGAGAGAGCCAAGGTTTAACGAAATTAGAACCAAATGAAAGCGTCGGAGATACATTATGGCCCGTTTTCTGTTAGCTACTGTAAAAACTATAGTTCGTCGGGTCTTACTAGATGGCGTTGCTCAGGGAAGGTTCTCTGGCTACTACAGTTCTCGAGATACAAACAGGCTCACTTTGACAGCTGTCAACTTTTGATTATGTACACGACCTAAAGTTCAATTTCTATAAGCTGTCAAAGTGGGCCTGTAGGCTAATTACGTAACGCTATTGCCAACAATTCTCTGATTTCAATTATTAAAATTGTTTCTTTTGCGATTCCGTATATTCGATTTTATGGGTTCAGTTGCTAACAAAGTTCCTGAGACTGAAACTATTAAATCGATCATACGTAATCGGAAATGTAACAATTTCAATTATTGAAATCAGAGCTTTGTTGGCAATAGCGTTACGTAAGAGGACTGTAGCTAGCATTTGAAATAGATAGCCAAAGTAGCTTGGAAATATACGAGTATTTCAATGCACAGACGCGTAAGGACCAGTAAGAAACAATACAAAAAACAGCATAAGACTGCTTTTATAAGTTTGCTCTGTTTGGTTTTTTATAATCCATTAAGGGGGCAAACTAGCTTATTACGGCCTGCCTACCTTATCGTAAACATGGTTGATTCATTGATAACGTCATATATTTAGATCTTTCGAACTATTTCCTTTTAAATCAGACTCTTGAGTCATCTGAAAAACACGAATGTTAGTTTGGTTTGTAGATTTTGGACAATAATACTCGGATATATTTTGAATCTCTTTGTTGTCCACTGGTCACACTCAGACAAGGATTTTTTTTCTAAATTAGGGATAAGGTATTATTACAGTACGGTATTGGGAGTTGTAGATTAGGTATGACTCAGTCATGTTGTAATACGCGGATATTCAGAATAATCAGTACTCAATAGTATTATGATTGATATTAATTTTAAAAGGGTGAGCTGGCATCCTCCAGAGTTATTTTGTTCAAGAAATTGTGTTCATTTAATACTAAGTAATTTAATACTCAGATTGATTAGTTTTTTTTGTTGATATATTAATAAGACCATACAATTTTTTTACACATAATATTTTTGTGTATTAAAATTGTATGGTGTTCAATATTTAGACTACGAAAACAAGGTAAAATAATGTGATCCATAAAGTTAGTAAAACTAGACGCTGGGTATACTAACTTTATGATTTGATCACAACCTAAACGTCTTGTGTTGTATTTTTAAGATATAAGATAAAGGTAGATGTTTTATTAAGCAGTGGCTTTAGTGACATAAAATATTGTGATATTAATAATATTATTGTCGACTTGTTTCCATAAATGAGACAGTTGTATCGTTGTTGTTGATTCGAATATAGTTTACCTACCTCGTTTTGAGATAATATGTACTTATAGTATGTTCGCCTCTTGAATTGTTTTGTTTTATTAATTTTGTTGTCAAAATTGTAATAACAGAGATTTAGTTTAGGTTAACATAAGGACTGACTAAACTGGAGCTCAAAATATGCTGTCGCTGCGACAAAGAAATCGGACATAGACGCATAGAAGGAGCCTACTCACATCTGAAGTCAGAGTCTATATTTTGTTTTCTTTTTTAATGGAGAATATAACGTGTCCAAAAGGGACGGCTATAAGTTGTCAAATTCCACTGCTATGGTCAAATTTGGTAGCCTTGGCACCTTATTGTTTTAGCTGTTTGTATGACATTGAGTCATTTGTGTAGAGTTGTGACAGAGTGACAGTGTACATAGTCTATAGGCCGAGGCTCCATCTATGTGCACACCGGAGCTCAAAATACGCTGTCGCTCCGATAACGCGGCTTACTGTACAGTATTAAACTGTACTGTAATTTTTTGACAGATAGACAGACAGTACGAGGTTGAGCTGATGAGCCGCATTATCGCAGCGATAGCGTGTTTTGAGCTCCGGTTTGGTCGGTCCTTTAGTGCGGCAAGGACATGAATGAACGTGAGGTGGGCATCAATAGTATATTTTGTTCTGTCTACCTAGTTTCACTATTGGCGTCATATTAGCATCAACCCCTTACTCTCGTGGGTGTCGTACAAGGCGACTTATGTTTTCGAGGCAAAAGATCTAGAGTTTCCATAGGCTGGAAAATGGGCAGCAGCTTTTTCATTGTTATATTTATACCATTGCGATCTCCAACCCGCCTGCCAGGCGTGGAGATTATGGCAATGACCTCCCTTTTCGTGGGAGAGGCTCGAAGTCTTGCAGTGGACTGCTATGGGTTGTGTTGATCATAATGATTCATTATCCTTGTCGCACTCTTTTCTATAATACCTACGGTCAATTTTATTTTGGTTTACCTTGGGTACACTTTGTTTTGTATGTCAGACGATTTCAGTAATAAGTTTAATTATATAAAGTATGTTTAACTGTGTTATATTTTGTGTAATTACCTGGATCTGTTTATTGGAAATAAGTATTTTATTCGGCACAATTATGTGTATCCTTTAAGTCGTAAAAGTGTTGATTGTTAGTAATTCTGAATTGTAAAATGGCTAGTATACCTATTATTAAATGGTATATATTATTATATTATGATGAGAGAGAAAATAAAGAATGACATCACTACCGTTTGAAGGTGTATTGTCCCATCTCCATGTAATAGCCCCGTAGGTCTGATTACCTGTTTCAAATATTTGTGAACACGTTAATTATAGGTATTTTTTAAAATAAAGTTGTGAAGTACCTACTACCAGATCTTTGTTTTATTTATTCCCTAGTGAGGCACCTGGTCAGACGGTACACCTGAGAGAAAGCGCGCACCATTGCCAGGACATTTAAATTTCTGCTTGACCGGGGATCGAACCCAGAACCTCTGCATGTATACCACCACCACCACCACCACCATTGTAATTCAAAATATCAACAATCCACTGAATTTGTACATTACTCAGACGTATGTACATTTGTAGAACACTAATCTATGCTTTTACGGCGAGGGAAAACATCGTGATGAAACCTGCACATTCATGCGGCTGAATGTGGTCGCAAACAACATTTGGGTCATAATTGGCGTTGCGCGAGTTCGCACGACTCGATTAGCCGGTCCGCGCTACGCGAGTTCGGGTCGACTTGTCGTTTGGGCCGGGCCATATAAAATGCCCCAACGCGCGGACTGGCATTGCGGCGCCGCGTTGGCTGGCAAATAATTTTATTCTATTCAACAGTAGATACTAACATCTTTCGTAGCGTCGGTAGGTAGTCGTGTAAAGTAAAAACCAACGGTCGTCGTATAGACGAATTTTTGTAAAGAGAATGTACGATTTTTTTTATACTAAATTAATTCCTAAACCTATAGATTTCCTAAATATGTTGTGCTAGATTTTATTACACTTTTTTATTTTTGCGGTTTCTGGCGGCTAAGCAGATAAGTGAAGGTTTAAAGATAAGGGGTAGCTAGGTGACCTTTGTACCTTGACTTAGTCATATTGTTCTTTTGTTTTCTATGTAGGTATTGGGTTCGGATAATTTTTTCCTTATAATCGAATAAATATTATTTGCACCGATTCATGAACGTTTTCTCTTGGAACGTCTTTTATTTTCTGTTTCAATAGGGTGATAAACCACTAACACTAGGGTAACACTTGTTTTGCAAAAAGCAAAAAAAATTGAAAAAATAATTTCAAAATACTTAAATAAAGTTTATTGATGTCATGCATATAACATGACGGTAACAAGGTAGGTACCTTCACAAAGTTGAACCACGTCGTTATAACGGTTGTTGTTATAGTAGCAGTGTGCGACAAGTTATCCACGAATCTACAAGTTACAATGAAACGAATCACTACAAACCTAATCTACTTACCTATTACCTACATAAAAAAGGGATGGATGTTTATAACTCCTTCACGCTAACACGGAATTTGATAAAATTTGGCAATGTTGTGGGTTACGTCCCATAATAACACATACGATACCTACCTAATTTATCCAAAAATTAAGGTAGTTTCCCGGGAACACGGTACTGAATTTTACTCGGATGTCGTTGCAGCGAGTAGATAAATAATAAGTGTGCTAATAACATAATAATAATAAATTTTGGTACTGGCCGACTCTTCTATCTCATGCGAATCGGTGGCTGAATTTCACTATGTAAGTAGTAAATAAAAAGGCAACTTTGTAGACTTTACTAGCTATGGAAACTTAAGAGCAACACGGCCACCGGCGAATGACTTCAACACTTGGAGTTTCTTTATAGTATCGGATGACAGGTCTGCTTATCTCACAACCAATATAATTAGGTATCATAAATGTAATTAAAAAAAAGGTTGACTTTCATACAAAAGAGTTCAACGCGATAGACGCCCCCGGTGATGGCTTTTATATGAATGTAATAAAAAAGTAAATATAAACAGCTTTCTACTGGTTTATTTTAGAGTTCGGTACACGCATAAATATGACGATAGGTATTTATAAAAATACATACATGACTTTCAAATGTGTAAAAGAGTTCAACATGGAGAGGCCCCCGTTGATGGCTTTTATATGGATGATTGCTCTAACTTTGAGGGTTGAACATGCTTTTAAAGGTTCCGTACCACCATCATCATCATCATCATCATCTTGGCGTTATATCCTGGTTGCGCCCCCGCACACCCCGCGAGGGCCTAGGGTCCTCTTTCCTGCTATTCTTATCCCACCTCGCTCGATTTTCTCCATTCTTAGTAGCTCACTACTGGTACGCATTTCATTCTTGACTGACCTCAAATTGAGATAATCCAGCACAAAGCTATTTAATTATTTTATTATATTATGACATGGATACGGATGACAAAAATTAATTGCTATACAGAATGACATCTTACTAATATATCTACTAACTTGACATTATTATTATTATTATTTAATTGATATTTTAATATGCAACTAATTGATTAAATTTTGATTTAGGGAATTAATTTGTACTCTTAATTAAATACTTAAGATATGACATACTTTAGATAATGCATGCCCTCTCTCACTTTGTTTGCAATGCCCTAACGGGGTGTCACATGTAAGTACTATAAAATATATTGTGAAATCTTTAAAAAACTGTGATACGCAATAAATGAAATGAAATGACCACGTCAAGCCATCGCTGTGCCCGGCGGGGGCGACATGGCCAGACACTTGTTCCCCACATAACTTGCCGGTCTGCGCAAGACGTAGCCATACCAACGAAGGCGGCATTCTTGCAGCTTATCTGCGATATCACGGACGCCAAGGCTAACCCGGATATGGGCGTTTCGAAAGCGATCCTTCCGTGAAACTCCGCACATCCATCGCAGCATCTTCATTTGTGACGTGCAGCTCCTGTTTGTGTCGCTCTAGTAGGGGTCAAGACTCGCTACGTTAAGGAGAGCAGGTCTAATTATGGTCTTATAGACCTGTCCCTTCCTCTTTATCTTCTTCTTCGTTTTAGGTTGTGGCTTCCGCTATGTAGCGATTTTGCCAAATACTAATGAACTGACATCAACACGTCATAAGAAATATAGCCAGTAAATAAAAAGAGATGTCTATTGAGTTCCCATAAATTACATACTAAAAATAATTGAATGAAAAATATAAACAACACAACACGCACTACAGCTTAAAACTAGCTTAAAATTACAGTCTAATTTTGTTTAATTTAATAAAAGCAGTTCAGCTTTATCGGCATTTTGGGGTCGCAAATGACACCTGTCAACTCCCGTCATTTGGCCCATGCAGCGGATATTCTAGCGTTGACGTCGCCATCGATTTTCCCGGTTGAGTTAAGTACAGATCCCGGAAAATGGCGGAAATAGAACACTTCGGGGATGAAATAAAAAAAAAAACTTTATCAATACTCAGTTATTTTTAAAATAAACATCTATTCAAAAGTTATAGTTTCCAGAGCCAAGAGTATTAATCAGTCAGCATTGCAAATTTTAAACCATTATTTCCAAAAATGCCGTTTTCAACCTCCTAGATCCAGTAGGTTCGGCTGTACGTTGTCAGTTAGCAAGCAGTAGTAAAGAATACAAATTTTAATCTCTATTTTACCCCCTCAGGGGACGAATTTTGAAAAGTCCTTTCTCATTGCACACCTAGGTCATGCAATAAATCGCCATGCAAAATGTTAACCTTCTAGACCTAGTGGTTTTGGCCCTGCGTTGTCATTTAGCAGGCAATCAGAAAAGTCAGAATTTGAAACATCCATCCCCTGGTTCACCCCCCTAGGGGGCAAATTTCCAAAAAACGTATCACGTTTTTTTTGTAGAATATTTGTACAAAGTTTCAAGTGAATCTACTGAAGGAATAAAAAGGTGCATACAAACTTCCACCCTCTATTACACCCCCTTAGTGAGGGAATTTCCAAAAATTACTTCATAGTGCACCTACGTCATATAATAAACTTCGGTGCAAAATTTCAAGTTTCTAAATCCAGTTCGGCTCTGCGTTATCGCACAGATTCTGTCTACATTTTAATACATACATACTTACCAGATTTTGGAGCGTCGGTAGCCGGGCGGTTGAGTATACAACTCGTAAGCGAGAGGTACCGGGTTCGAATCCTGCTGCGGCCATGTACCAATGACTCTTTTCTGAGTTATGTACATTAGTTGAATACTAACTGATACTCTTACGGTGAGGGAAAACATCGTGATGAAACCTGCAAATTCAGCAACTGAATTTTTAACCATAATCCATTTTAGTCAGGTTCCCCTGGCAGCAGGGTCACGGAGGTCAGATGGTAGTCGTTCCATTGTAATTACTTGATCACCAAATCCTGGATCATGGTCAAGGCGGACCCCGGACTCTCGTTCTCGAGAGCACAACCGGGACATTAACGCCAAGATGATGATGATACTTACCAGATTACTACTTACCATATTCCCCACGTATCCCCATGTGGGGCTTATGCATTACGCGACTACAGCGGCGCAGGCGAGCATTCTCGATCTTATCCGCGATATCCCGCACGCCAAGGTTGTCACGGATGTACTCGGTCGAGTCGCGTAACTCCGCACATTCACCGCAGTATTTTCATTTATTTGACGTGGAGTGAGAACTCCACCCTGTACTCTGCCCTACTCTATTACGACTTTTTGATGCAGTGGATATTTTGATTATATTGGACATTAAATGAACCTACTATCGATTTGAAATCTGAGAAGGTAAAATAAAAAGGTTATTTTTGTTGTACCTACTCAGATTTCAAATCCATAGTATCCAAGGCAGGCGCTACTCCTTACTCCACTAATATAGCTATAAGTAGGTAGTCTTATAGTGGACTGTTCCTTGTTGGCGATAAAATTGTCAAATTGTAAACTTTGCTGTCATTGTCACTTTTTTATGAACAGGTCCTAAGAAAGCAAACATTTTACCTCGAGTTCACAGTACGACTGCTTCAGTCTACTTAATCGCTTTGTGCCGTTTGGACGTTATTTGTGAACGGACTGCAGTGTCCGTTATTTGCGATATTTTGAACTTTGTACTTCAGCTTACTTGAGAATGAGATACCTAATTGAAATCTTCGACGACATTTGAACAAATAGTCGGAGAAATATGAGTGATACAGGGGCATACCAGCTTCACCTCTGCGTGAGAAACACCATAGAATAGGGGGTAATTATTTAGACTGATTTAATATGGTGTTGGACCTAATATTATACTAATTATTTATTGATAAAGGCACCTATACCATGATATGCGAAGAAAGATCTAGCTAGGTATTCACTACGTTTATGATTTTTGAAGGTAGGAGACTAACAAAAATTGATTTAATTTCTACTTAACCTACAACCCGCAAGAGAAGTAACTCGAGGCCCGAATACAAAGAGCGAAGTTTCAAGTTAATTGTTGCATGATTTTTTTTTATATTGTGCAAGACAGGCATTTGATCGCCATCTCACCTGTTGGTAAGTGACGATGTAAATACAGTCTGAGTTTTAATCTACCAAATATTAGAGCGAATTATATTTTATTTTCAAATGTTATGGGTTTGAACCTGATGGAAACAAACGTTCAAATAAGGGTAAAATGTAAAAAAAAATTCGTGAGTAAAATAAGATATCTTATATGTACACCTACCCCACCTTAGATTAAACCAAATACCCCACAAATTTATTTTGTTTTTTGTCCCTCTTTTTACAATGGGTGCCTCATCTAATTAATCCATTCCTAATGTTGCATTGTAGTTAACGATCGAAGAAGACATGCTGATGGTGCCGATAAAACAAAGGATTACCTACCTAAGTACAGAAAAGCGGTGTTATACTTAAATAAATCTTAAAAAAGTTATGTGATCATCTACATATATTGGTCAGTAAAATATCACAATCCACTTCAACAACACAACACTCCACTGCTGGATTCGAGTTCGCAGTAATGTTTTTATTTCTTTCAGTTAATTAACGATGACTCGGCGAAAGGGAAGGAACGCCGCTCTTAGTACCGGTGTTCCCGGATAAGATATCGTCCTCCACTAACAGGCCACGGATTAACCCGGAGTACCTACAAATGTTTCAAAGAACCGGGTCTAGAAGACTGCGTGTAACCTATTCTCATGCGCTGTGTCTATGACTAAGGTAAGTTATTATTATGTTCATTAATCATGACCACTGCTGGACTAGCTCTAGGAGACTAACTCCTCCACATTGGCGAGAAGATCGTAGGTACCTACTGTGGAATACATACAACAGAAATGCTTCTGTCAATGTTTCTGTCTACGGAGGATAAAGCTGGTCTGCCTCTGACATGTCGCCTTGTAAACATCTTTGTAGGGTAGTTGCTATATTCTGATCAGCCGGACACAAATTAAGATTGACAACCACCACCATCATCAAAGCAGTTAATCCCGGCTTCTGCCAAGGTCCGCTTTCTCTCTTCTCCTCTCCTCTCCTCCTCTCTGGTCTTAAGCATCCTTGTGTCGCCAGCTGTGTCAATCCATCGCTTTTTAGATCTCCCTCGGCACCTCTATCCTGAAATCGGCAGATTTAAGCTCTCTCGCCATGGCCACCACAAGGTCATGAATATACTCAGTGGAGTCGCGACACGCACGGGGGACACTACTTGCCAGTTTGATGATCTTTCATAAAACAAACTTGACCATTTCCTTGTCTGGAGTTAGTATTCGTCAAGCTGAAAGACACCCACTGCTGGGATATAGGATCTTAGGCCTCTCTCCTAGAGATCTCCACTAAGGCTGGTCCTGTGCTATCCGAATTCCGCCACTACCTGCGACCTTTATCAGGTTGTCGGTCCACCTACCGCGCATCCCCCTACGGAACCACGGGATTATTTCCGTATTGGTTCATACATTCCTCCTATCACGTCCAATGTAATCAGAGGGAAGTGAACAAACAATATCTAACTACGATTTTTACAAATCACACAGGCTTTAATTTTGTTTCTACCTACCCTACCCTTTTATAAAAATGATGGCATCATCATCACACCTACCTCGCTAACTCACTTTTAAAATTTAGGTAATTTTTTTTGTTCTATACCTACTTAGAGCAACTGCCTTTATAAATAATCGTTAGTTAAGTACTCTTAACATTTTGTTTCCCAGAAAAAAAAGAAGATGCGGTGGTGATCGAAACCAATACAGATCGGGGATACGAGGATTTATACTGACCTGAAGAAGCCCACCAGCTCCTAGACATTGTAAGTACTTACCTAGGTAGATATCTGCTTTTTTAACCCTCGACGAAAATAATGGGGTGTTATAAGATTAACGCTTGTACTATCTGTTTCTTTATGGCTCTGTGTGTTTCTGTGGCATCGTACCTTCCAAAAGGTTAGACGGACATTGATGCGGTTTTCTAAATTTTAAAGCCAGTTTAATAAATATAGTTCTTAATTAACTTTGATCAATTAAAATTGGTTTAGTAGTTTATTAGATGTGTATACTTGGTCGGGGGTACCTATTCCTACATTTTTCTGTCGGTTATGTTGTTATACATTATATACCTATACTTTGTACTCAGTAACAAACGAACATATAGCCCATCTATCAATATGATGATATTCTTTAAAAACTAAGTATTATAATACTAAAGAGAAGCCTTGTCTGTACATTGAAGATATTTTAGAAAACAATCGTCGGAGTAGGCTGCAAAATTTTATTGTGGAAACAAAGTGCAAGAGGAAGTTTTCTTGTAGTCGATGACGTAGGACCATACAGGACTATAATGCATGACCACCTTAAGAATAATATTCCTGTGCATCTGTTAAAAGCTTTTTATAGCATTTATGAAATATATTTTTACTTTTTTATTTTAAAATACCCTCGGGTCAAAACGAGTTCTTTGGACCTAAGTTCGATGCCACCTTCTTTTAGAAAACTGATTTTGGCTATAGGGAAAACTTTAAATAGATAGGAAAACTTTCTTGAAATTGTAATGCACTTACGCCACAGAACATTGATAGGCATATTAAGCTCATGCACTGTAATTAAACTTACCTATTTTATTTTCAGTTGGTGTAAGAACGAAATTCTTCAGCGTCAGTTGAAGATCAGCAGTTCACCAGCTTATTTGACCTGCTGAAGGCGAACAAACGAACGAGGCCGAAGATGCGTGGGACGTTTTCATGAGTTAAGTTACTCTTTTTTGTTTTGTTCCTCATTCCTCCACTTTTATGTACCAGTCAACCACGACAGGTTTACGTTATGCTGTTGGCAGTTGCAGTTGGCAGTTAATTAATTATTTTGTTTTTCTTAGAAAGTAAGTTTGTGTAGGTTTTTGTGAACGTAGTGTTAAAGTTATAATAGGTGGGATTTCCGTCAAGTTTCTATTTTATTTTGAGATACTATCTCTCTTTATTACATATACTAGTTATTAGGTAGTTAGGTATCTTTATTATATTTAACTGTAGGATTAAAATTTTTGCTTTTTATTTTAGTCATGCAAACCTAAGTACCTATTTACTTAGCTAAGTACCTAAATCCAGTTTTGTGATGTGATGCGTTCCATTATCTCTGAAGGTATTAAGTTTCCACTTTGTAGAGGTGCCTATTGTAAAAATCGGCGACATTACGATGTTACACGATTTGGAAAAAAAAATACTTTCACGGTTTACAATTATAACCAAATTTAAAAGTGCCTATGAAATAAACTTAGCGCTGTAAGAGAAAAGCAATTAATTAACTTTTATAATTTAAGTGCGCTGCAAAGTACCTGCAATTATGTATTCGTAATTTCGACCAAATTTAAAGTGCCAGTGAAACAAACTAGCGGTGCACCCGTCGCGGAAGTAATGCATGATAGTTGAAATAAGTACTCTAAGTACTAAGCCCGAGTCGTTTCTCATTATTGTGCGCCTTCCTTTACCCGCTTTCTTAATATTTTTACGACATTTTATAGAACTGAAATAAAAACAGAGATTTTCAACCATTTTTAGGTTATTTTTTACACCATAGGTCCAGACTGGCTTGATTATTGTTTTATATATCCGGAGTTTGTTATCCAAGGAGAGTTTGGATTGGGACCTCATGAGCCAGAGTAGACTTCTATAAAGTAAATTGAATTCTTTCCTGTTTGCTTTTATATGCTCTGCTCAGGTAAGGCGCCGATCCAAGTGAAGCCCAAGATATTAAGATGATGATTTGGTAGTCAATTTAGTAGGCAGTGTTTTTCCGTACATAGTTATTGGTTTACAATGCCGTCTTCTCAAAGTGAATGTTATGTGATTTGATTTAGTTGGACTTGCTTGTATAGGCCATTTCTTTAGCCATTCAGCAACTTTGTTTAGGTGGACTTGCAATTATTTCGAAGCTTTCCCAGGGTATTCATCATTAGCAAAACAGGCTGTATCATCAGCATAGGTGGCAGTAACGACCCCTTCAGTTTCTGGGATGTCTGCAGTATAAATACAGTACAAAGCTGAACCAAGCACTGATCCTTGTGGAACGGAGGCTTTAATTTCGTAGACTTGGGAACACTCCTCGCCAAGCTTCACCTGGAAATAGCGATTTTCCAGGTAGGACTTCAGGATCTTGTAGGCATATAGTGTTAGGCAATTTAATTTTTAATTTGTACATCAGTCCTAGATGCCACACTCGATCGAACGCTTGCTGGATATCGAAAAATACAGCAGAACAGTATACTCTTTCTTTTCATGAGCTTCCTTCATTTTATTGACCACTCTCACGTAAAAGAGGTGCAAAGGCGTCGATTTACGGAAAATGCCCGGATATATCTAATCTAATCCAATCTAAACCCACAATTTGAAAATTCGATATCAAAAGGCTACGAGAAAGACGTTCACAGGTTTAGGGCGTTTTGGGACGCGGTCGGATCTAGAGTAGCACTCAGCTGGGCTTCTTATAGATCCGGCGCGGGCGGCAGAGACCCAACGACCGTCGTAATTTATCACTCGGGCTTGTTGTAAAATTACACGATGGGGATTCCCGTTTAGTGCGTGGTCGCGTTAAATCTTTAACTCGGTACGGTATTCCCGTTAAAGCCGGGAACACTTCATAAACACAAATTATAATCAATGTTTAACTATGAACATCCAATATTTGACGCTCACCGTCGCGAAATATATGAACAAAAATACACGTTCATTTCTGAAACCGCCCGCATCCACGCGAGCACTCGCGTGCGCTACCTATCTCTTTCATACTCGGGGTAAGTTGTTATAAGAGATAAGATAAGATTATAAAAGATGGAGCGCTCGCGCGGAATATGCCTGCCACATTTCCTCGTAGTCTTTCGTGGTCTCGAACCTCTTTGGCGTCACAGTTATATGCACCTGTCTTTGGGATCGTTGGTTCAACAATTGATACTTTAATTGTATCGTGAACATATGCATATTCTCCTGATAGTAGGCTATTGGCTCTTCTGCATTCTCTCAATATACTTCGATCAGTTTAACAGGACTGTGGTAAACTATAAAAGTATCGTCTTGTTCCTCTTCAACTGATTGTGGGAAAGCTATCAACCTAAATAACAAATGTTATTTGCAATTTCACATACAATATATGCGAATGATGACATTGTTAAAGAGGTGACAAATAAGTTAGGTTCTGACTACTTGCCACTTAAGAGCATGCAAACACAAAATAGTTAGTTGTACACTCTACACTACACAATCAACACAAAATTTAACCAAACATCATTGCTGCAGTGTTTAATTTTCAATGAAATACGGTATTGCGGACCTAATAATCTTTATTTTTTTTATTATAAATAAGGCTTTACATCACTAAAGCCATGACATTACAAAACTATTTAATAAAGTTAAAACGAAAAACATTTGTTTTTCTCGGGTTACATTTCATTCTAGATGTTAGTAATTACTTCTTCAGTGTACTCGTGTATTTCAATAATTCTAATGAACGCCTTTGTGATGGTTTTCAGTACCATATTCTGAATTCTTTGTAGCATTTCAACATTTGAGTTACTTGCAGATCCCACAGTTCTACTGATTGTCGTTTTATATATCCGGAGTTTGTTATCCAGGGCGAGTTTGGATTGGGACCCCAGAGCAGGCTTCTATAAAGCAGATTACATTATTTTCTTTTTGCTGTTATTTGCTCTGCCCACGTAAGGCGCCGATCCAAGTGAAGCCCAAGATATTTAGTAGTCGATTTAGTGGGCAGTGTTTTTCCGCACATAGTCATTGGTTCACAGCCCCCTCTTCTCAAAGTGAATGTTATGTGATTTAATTTGACAAGCAATTAGTTGGACTCGCTTGTATAGGTACACCGTTTATTTATTTATTTATTTTGTTTATAACTCTTTATTGTACATACAAGGACAGTAGAAAATTTGTTACAGTAAGACAATAGCGTTTCTTTAGCTATTTTTGTAACTTTGTTAAGATGGACTTGCAATTTTTTTGAAGCTTCCCCAGGGTCTTCATCATTAGCAAAACAGGCTGTATCATCAGCATAGGTGGCAGTAACGACTCCTTCAGTTTCTGGGATGTCTGCAGTATAAATATAGTACAAAACTGGGCCAAGCACTGATCCTTGGGGAACGGAGGATTTAATTTCGTAGAGTTGGGAATACTTCTCGCCAAGCTACACCTGGAAATAGCGATTTTCCAGGTAGGTCTTCAGGATTATGTGGGTACATAATATTAAGCAATTTGGTTTTTAATTTATATATTAGTCCTAGATGCCACACTCGATCGAACGCTTGCTTGGGAATATGTTTTAAGATTTCGGCAGTTATTTAATCAAATCCTGGGGCTTTCTTGTTTTTCATGTTCTTTGTGATATTCTTGATTTCTCTTGGTGTGACCTGTTTCAAAGGGAGATCACAAGTTGATCACAAGAGAGACAATTGCTTCATTGCTATTTGTCACGATTACTTCTTTTGACTCTTTTATTATTTTGTTAAGTATTTTGTCTTGCGGGTTTCTGCATGTTTGCTGGATGGTTGCCGTTGCACAAGCAGCAGACAGCAGGAGTATCTTTTGAATTATCACATTCTGTTGTTTTATGGGATCCTGCGCACTTTACGCAACGATATGAAATAAAATTCGAGTAATATCAATTGAGATCAAATTTTTTAGCGTTTAAATTAAAAAGCGTTTAATATTAAAATATTACTAGAAAATACTCATAATATTGTTAATCCTCATTTAATTAATGATTAAGGTACCTACATAAATTTGTAAGAGCAATAAATTGAATTGATTAATCGATCGTCGGTTAAATAGTGAATTCAAATTTTTTTCAAAATTCATAATGCAAAATATATTTTTTGATTAGGACATTAAATATCTCTTTCCATTAAATATTTCTTCTCAACTGGATGTATAAGTTTGGAATTTCAGCGTTCAATCGATATATTTTAACCAAGAAAATAGGGAGAGTGGTCCCTCCTAGAGATCTAAGACCTGTAGCGTTCCTCGCCTAATTTCGGGTACTGTATGCTGCACTGTCGTCACCAGTACTTGAATGGTAGTTCTTTAACGGCGTCCACGCATCTGCTGCTCACTTCGCTGAAGTGCAAGACATTTCTGGCATCGCAGAGTTGCAAGATAAGCACGAGCATATCTATTGGTAGCTGGTTTCGTCTGGCTAAGACGTCAGAGCGTCGGTGGCCGAGCGGTTACAGTATCCGACTCGTAAGCCAGAGGTCCCGGGTTCGAATCCCGCTCCGGCCATGTACCAATGACTGTTTTCTGAGTTATGTACATTAGTTGAATACTAACCGATGCTCTTACGGTGAGGGAAAACATCGTGATGAAACCTGCACATTCAGGCGACTGGATGTGTAACCATGGTCCAATCTGGTCAGGTTCCCCTGGTAGCAGGGTCATGGAGGTCAGATGGCAGTCGCTCCACTGTAATTACCTGACCTGCCAAATCCTGGATCATGGTCAAGGCGGACCCCGGGCACTCGTTCTCGAGAGCACAACCGGGACATTAACGCCAAGATGATTATTTTATTTTATTTTTTCGTCTGGCTAAGACATGTCGCAGCTTTTTATCACTGTGAGAAAGTATGTTAAGAAATGGCAGAATCGTTGAATGGTTCCTTATTCGTCGAATTCCAAACTCATAGCCATTTATTGCATGATGCTGCTCCTGCTCCAAAGACTTAAATATAAGTCTGCCATATTTCTCGTAGTCGTTCGTGGTCTCGAACCTCTGACGGCTGGCCGCCCGCTGTCGTTTCCGCTTTGATTTATATTTGGTGCAAGTCTGTGGTGGTGAAAAATAGAATGTAGCTCTTGCATGTCAGCATCTAAGCTTATAAAGTCCACATTTGAAACTAATAGCTAAACATGGTATGTTTTCAAATTACTTTTTAGGATTTGTAGAAGACACCCTTGTCTGCAGTAACATCATAGTGGAACTGGCTACGGTGTGCAAATATTCGATAGTTTTATGCACATCAGTCATATGCACCTCTCGTTGAACACTGGACGCTTAAATTGTATCGCGAACATATGCCTCTTCCCTTGATTATAGGCTATGCTTTAATCATAGCATGCTCGGACTTCAGATAATGTCCCAATGTCTGCTTACCACTTCCTCCAGTTCCACGAGCTTCTCGTCGGTCAGCGGTGTCTTGATATATTACGTGGCCAGGGCCAGGGGTCGTAGTTTTTGTAGCTGAGATTCTTCGCTCTCCCTGCCCCGCCGTTACCGTGACCTGTACCATAGTCCGGAATAGCGGGGCTGTGGCCTGTGTCTATCTTTCATTTTGGGGGGGATTGTCATAATTGCCTTGCAGTTGATGTTAACCCAGCCAGAAAGATGCTGCTGCCCATCTTTTGGATTTATCCCTTAGTCGCCTCTTACGACACCCACGGGAAGAAATGGGGTGGTGTTATTCTTTGACATGGCGGCACCACACACAATATTTCACGGTTCTTCTGCATTCACTCGATATACTTCGTTCAGCGTAACGAAACTGTGGTAATAATATAACTGTATCATCTTGTCCCTCTTCAACTCGTTGTGGGAATGCTATCAACCTTAATGCCAAATGTTACGCGAGAAATTGTGGTTAATGTAAAAAATTCTACTACGAGTACTACACGAAATATAGTAAAATTACTTTAAAAACTATATTATAAACCCACAAGATCTCTCGAACTCGGCACGGTGTTCCCGATAAAGTCGGGAACACTTCATAAACACTAATTATATGGACATACAGGGTGTAAAAAGACCGCATAGAATATGGGGTTTCAATTAATGCTAGCGGTCTTTTTACACCCTGTATAATTAGACTATTTGACGGTGTGGTTATGAAATATATGGATCTTCTGTATTCACTCGATATAGGTACTTCGTTCATCAACCCATTTGGGATTTCTCGAATTTTTCAGTCTTCTACGACAAACTAGACACGGCGGGTGAAAGTGTTTCTTTACCCGTTTAATTTACGTTCGTATTTAACAACATTTGACTGATTTGCGAATTTGTGCAATGTTTAATTTAAAATGAATTTTTTTATCGACCCTTTCACACTATGGGTTCGTGCACCAACAAGCCTGTTTCATTTTACTCTTTCAACCCACGAGAGCTTACACGTTCGCACATTATTCAACAGTATATCTGACTTTGTTACCTGTACTTAGTTTTATTTAGTTTTCAGTTTTCCACGACCACTTAGACACAGCGGGTGAAAACTTGTTTCTTTTTATCCGTGCGCAGTACGATCGTATTAATCAACATTTACCTGACTTGCGAATTTGTGCAATGTGTAATTTAAAATTAAATTTTTTAACGACCCGATCGCACTATGGGTTCGTGCACTGAGCACACAAGTCGGTTTCTTTTTATTCTTTTAAACCACAAGAGCTTAAACGTACATATACTATTCGGCAGTTTATCTGATTTGAAGGCACGAACGACGTTTTTAAAAATGAGTGAGAAATGGGTACAGGTAGCTCAACCTAATATTTTTAGTTATGTTTGCAGGTTCGGAACTTACTTACTTACTGTGGGATAAGTTCGCCTTTGCTTTGTAACTGTTTCCTTTTGAAATGTACTATGTGGTTGCAATAAAGAGTTTACATACATACATACATACATACATACATACATACATACTTTTGTGACGGTGCATGTAAAGGGGTTACTTACGTGGGCTCTATAGCTGTTTGTACAATTGATTGTTGAATTTGATACACCTTTATTCTAAACAAAGATAGTTCGAAATATTTGTACACCGAAATATCATCTTTTCACGTGCGCCCTTGCCCAAGTTATTATTTGTAGTCCCTTCTATTCACACTCTCCTTTATGGAGTACGGCTATGTGACGTGGACTCTCTTCGATGGATGAGCAGCTAGTTTTTGACTCGTCGATGGTCGAATGTAAAGTGTTCGTTGCAGTCGCGCGCCGAATATTATGTGATCACAGTATTTCCACCCACCCGCAAGATGGTGCTGCGATTGTAGTTGCGATTCTGAGTCAAAATGATGTCTAGGCTCATGACCGTCTACGACATATACAGGGTGATCGGCAGATCGTTGAACATACGAAAATGGGGGGAAGGTGGGGTCGTCTCCTACCTATTCAGCCAATAAAAAAATACTGGTCATAAAAAACTTATGGTATTTTTTTTTTATTTTTTGATATTTCACCACTTTCATACCTTTGAACTCCTATAACTTTTTCTTTTTTATAGCTAGGTCTAATTTTTTTTCTTCATATTAGATTCTTGCTAGAAACAAAGTTGTGGACCCCCAAACCTAAAAAACAGTTAAAAAAAAATGAAAAGCTCAACTTTGCGATGCATTTAAAAAAAATAGTAAAGGTGATGGAAGGCTTCAGATTTTTTAAAAACATTTCTAGAGTGTAGGCTCTCTAACGGTATGTAATTTGTTTCGAAATCTTTTTCGTAACCAGAGTTATTAATTTTTTTAAGTAGTTGGGTCCATTTCAACATAATTGTGCTAATGTAAAAAGTTACATGTTTTGTGAAATTTATCAATGCAAAGGTAAAAATAATGACCGAATTGGACCTACGAATCCAAATTCGACAAGCAGGGAATCGTGAACTATCACAATTTACACTACTGGGCATCAGTAATTGTAGTTTGTGGTTGTAGGTTTAAGGCATTTATATATATACGTTACACTTAAGTGGATTAGTTAGGTTATGTTGTTTAGAAAAGACACAAGCGATAATCCCCCATATTTGCACATCACAATTGCGTTTTTAGGCCGTACTTCAGGCCGTGATCTGGCGCGATGCCTGGAGTAGACGTCTAGGAGGATAGGTTGGACAGTTATTGTCGCTCTGCAAAACCGTTTTTTTACTGCTCACCAATCCCGTACCAGGCGTGAATTTGGAGGTCATGCCGCCGCTAGCCAACCGTAGGAAGTTGGGGGTCCAAGTTCCTATGGTCGGCTAGCGGCGGCTGGTTGTACGGCGGTGGTTAACTATTTCAGTTATGTTTGGGTACCTTATCTTTACTTCTATCTACCTATACCTTCTACATACCCATCTAGATACTTCTATATAATATTATAAAGACGAAAAGTTTGTCGTTTGTGGTCGGGTTTGTATGTTGGTAGGAGTCTCCAAATCTACTGAACCGATTTTGAAAATTCAGTCACTAATAAGAAGCCACATTATCATTTCCAAGTGTTATAGGGTACTTTTGATCCCGGAAAAGCGGTAGGATCCTACGGGATAGTTTAGGGATCCGATCTGTGCACTAGTGAATCCCACGGGGAGCGGCTAGTATGACATTAATAAGTTTTATTGTTGTGATTGTGGTAGATATGGTATGTTACATGTTCAGGAAACTTAATTAGTTTAGGCATTGTAATATCTTCAATCATAGATACCGCGGTTTTCACTCCCCCGAAGTTCGAATCCCTGTAAATATTCATCTATCCCGCAGGACTCCATTATTTTTCCAGAAAAAGTCTACATTCGGGAATAATGTAGCTTCCTATTATTGAAAGAATTTTCAAAATCGATTTAGTATGTAATATACAATGTCACAAACTTACAAACATTCAAACTTTTCCTCTTTATAATCTTTTAGTATAGAAGTACCTACAGATACAAAATGCGCGCGCGCACAGCCAGAGTCGGTTCCGTCTCTGTACAAAGTCAGGCATCGGGTGCTTGGGTCAGCGAGTCCCTACACTTGAACTAACAAACTTTAATTTACGGTTTTAAATGTGTATTTGTATTGTAATTTAATTTTCATTGTTTTTTGTAGGTAGGCATGACTTAGTTTAGACTTAGGCTAGGTACTTAGGTTAGAATAGAGTACGTGGTTTTTATTTTGCGGTTTTAAATGTGTATATGTATTGTAATTTAATTTTCATTATTTGTGTTTTTTTTGTAGGTAGACATGACTTAGTTTAGACTTAGGCTAGGTACTTAGGTTAGAATAAAGTAAGGAGTTTTTAATTTGAGGTTTTAAATGTGTCTTTGTAAGTTTTTTTTCATTATTTGTTTTTTTTATAGGTAGACATGACTTAGTTTAGACTATTGGGTTTCTATACAGTCCTGTAGGTAATAGTATAGTATTATATTATCTTTGCTGTAGGTATTTGCAATTATTAATCTTTGAAGCCCGAATTAGGTACTGATCATTGTTTTTTAGGATTATTATTATCCTGGTCGTACCGTTCTATACAAGAACACACTCCATTTATAATATTTACTAAGTATAGGATCTTTGTTGATGGATCGGAAACAAACTCAGGTAAATTTTGGTCGCGGAGATACCCACTTGGTATGTACAACACCTTAAAACTGAAGGCATGGGTATTCGTTAACTTGGATTCCCAGCCTAGACGCTATTGGACACAAAACGGTAAAACAACAGCCTATCGATATTTTAACATATAGCAAAACAGTCGGCAGGTACCTCGTTGCATTGGTCTGACACCTATTTATACTTATAAATCATACTCGATTGTCGCAAATGTCTAAATGACGTATATGAACAAATCTATTCGATGGACTAACTGATTTGGACAATAAATTGCGATAAAATTTACCTACCTATCATTAGAGCTATGTATGTAATAGCAACTCAGTGTTGTAGGTATGGGTCTTATAATTACGTTTGTGCAAATATACGTTGGATAGAGGGTTCAATCAACAGTCAACCCTATCAGCTGTTCAGTCTGGCTTGCCGGACTAAAAAAGTGCCTTCTGGGATGTTCATTGTGAGTTGCGACTTCGTTAATGGGCCTGTCTATGCTTTTGTTCAAATCCTCAGAGAAATCTCCGCACACTGTTCCTGAGTTTATTTGAATCAATCTGTCAGTAAAGATTCTTACTTTACATTATAGTCATACCTTCCCGCGGGTCCTTAGCATTTCGTTCAGTATCGTCTGCATGGTTGCAGTTGTATTGACCATTTCTATCTACCTCCTAACCAATGTTAGAAGCAATTGACGGCCATTACCAAAGGCTTTTCGACGGTACTCAGATGACAACTCAGATGTACCTACCGTACCGTGTTTCAAATTATTGTCGTAGTGTGGGTAGTTCAAATATTTTAGTTACGTAGGTGTTGGGCTTCATTAAGGTTTGAAATTGTTGTGACTGTGATTGTTGAATTATGTTACTTTAGGTATTTTATTGTTTAGTGTATGTATTCAGTTTAGTGTAGACATTATTTCTTGTGGTAACGGCGTGGCAGGGGGTGCTAAGAATTCCCGGGTCCGGCGACCAAGTACTACTTATAATGAATACTTTAACTAGATAGGTATTTAGGTATCTTTTTCTGTCTGGGTACTGCGGTAATGTGTGCGTGTGCGTGAGCGTGTGTGTGCGCGTGTGTGTGTGTGTGTGTGTGTGGCGTGTGCGTGTGAGCGTGTGCGCGTGTCGAAATCAGCCAATGTAGATACTATTGCCGGTGTAGCTACCTAAAGTCCGTTAAGTTGTGTATGCCTCAGTAGAGCTTTCGCGATTTTATATGTTTAACGTGTGTGTTGTTGTTTGTGTTGGTTTGTTTTTTTTTATTTGCTAGTTGTTTGTTTAGAATAGTAATTATTTAGTTTGTTGTAGGCATTGTAAATATTGTATGGTAGTTATCCCGGATGGCGGTTGCGGGGGGTTATGGCAACCCCGATATGTAATATTAGGTATTACCTATAATCATTAGAGAGGTACCTATTTTATTTACCGTTCTCCATAAGGCCACCGGGGTTTTGTATAAAATAAATGTTCGGCCTTCCAAGCTGAGGGCACGGGTATTATCCTAGCTAAGCACGCTATACCAGACCATCAATTCCGTCGGAACGCGATATAACCTAGCATCGGATAAAAGGACACAGCGGCAAAGGCATCAATTAAAAATATATTGTAGCAAAATCATATAAAGGTAGATAACATAGACGGACCCCGGGCCCTCGCGCGCATGAGCACATACGGGGTTGACATCTTGATAATTGAGGACCAACGAGATAATTGACTACTAAGATCAAGCTACGAATAGCTACGTTTGTCTGCAAATATATGGCCCAATGTATTAAAAATTACACATTATTATTATGAAAACGACGTACCACTTTAACCTATAGCTAGACAGATCAGACTCTGCCCTTCACGCATGGCCACTTTGTTTCTGACGAATCTGAAACTTTCTACAAAATTGCTGATGCTTATTTAATTTTCGAGTGTGCGGCGTGCGGCTAAACTGACCTATATTTTGACCTATGACTTGTTACCGTTCTCAGCGGGGTGTTTGATTTATCACGAAGATTTTAAAGTTACAATACCTTAGTTTATCAATTATAAAACTGTATCTGTTAACTTACTTATGACACGCGTACACTGATGACTGACAAGATGATTGTCTATTTACTCCTTTAAATACGTGTATCTATACTGTACACAATCGCGCCCCTCTCCCTCCGGCTTCATCGACTTTCACACACTTTCGTATACTATTCGACAGGCTTTTTAATGCCGAGTGAGGTACATGGACGGGACGGTCGACTATACTCCTTTGAATACGAGTATCATTAATGTACATAATCACGCCCCTCGTGAAAAGCCGGAGGGATTCGGCTTCAACGACCACGAGGGTGTATAAGTTCCACGAGGGTGTATAAGTTCGTATACTATTCGACAGGTTTTTTAATGCTGAGTGAAGTACATGGACGGGACAGTCCTCCTGATGGAGAGCGGTCACCGTCGTTCAGGACATCTGTAACCTAAGGAGGGATGCGGTGCCAGCGTTTGTCGTAACAGATACCAGGGCAAAACTGAGGTAGGAGGTTGTACCAACTCCGAACCGAGATATACCTCGATATATATATGTGTGTTTTTGTGGATTAGGTTAGGTTAGACTTGTATATATTAGGCTAGGTTACGCTACAGAAATAATTGGTTAAGTAGATATGCTATGATGACTCTATTTGTGACCATGAAGCGAGAAACTGCTTCGAAATATCGTGATGAATAGTGACAAACCCGGTTAGTGGATAAATGTTATTTTTGGGATATTCGTGTCAGTGTAGTTACCATGGAAAGCATATAGGAACGCGTGTGTAGATGGGCGTAGACGACGATACGAAGCGCAGACATAGTTTTTTTTATCACTTGTCTACTAATTCCCTCCGGCTTCATAAAACACGTGCACCTACGAGGGCGTAAGCGTTCGTATGCTATTCATTAGCTGTGGTCTGTGTTGCATGAATTTGTGAGTTTTAAGAGAAGATATGGTGTAAATGTGGGTTTGTAATGTTTATTTGTAATAGTTTGTAGGTAGGCATGACTTAGATTAAACTTAGGCTAGGTTAGGCTAGAACTACTTGTATAGGTTGTTGATTGATACCATTGCCGAGTCTGTCAAACTCGAAATTTTTAACATAAGTCCTGGGTTAACTTTTAAACTCGCCCTTACCTTATAATACTTTCAATTAACGAATTGAAGGAAAACACGAAACCAAGGCAACCTTAAAAGTGGCAGCTGTTATATGTATAGATTGTAGATAGATGTTTTAATCTGAGTGGAATCTTGAGCTCAGGTAGCGTTCCATTAAGAAATAAGGTGGCGGAGGTTCAAGGCAGTGATCATAGCATGATCCACATCGGCCATTTATTCCACACTTTTTGCGCGAATGTTTTTAAGTGATATCGCGAGTTACTGATATGCAAGACGCTATGCCTTCGTGGCTGGATCTTATGCTGACCTCCCACCCACACTTTTCAGGCCGACAATGCATTTACGGCCCCCTGATGTTGCGAATGTCGATGGATGGCTCGTTGTTAGGTGTATAACATTCGCACACTGAGCACTAGCATGAATATTGTCTTTAAAGATACGCCCATAGTACTCACACCAAGACATGGCCAACTCTATCCATCTAAAAGACGTTCAAGACGGTTAAACTGTCGGATAATATCCAACAGCTGATGTTAAAACTGAAGCTAAAAATTTTGGTGTCAACTTTATCAACTCCGTATTAATTGACCTATTATATAGTAAAATATTATGTAACACGCGCACACTGCATGGGGACGAACGAGATGATGAGCTACTAAGATCAGGCAAAGGCAGTTGTTAACGAGATTCCTTCCCACCGCCTTTATTCACGGACTGGTGAACGGGTGTTTCTTTTTACCCGTGCACCTACGAGGGCTTATACGATCGTATACTATTTGACAGCGTATCTGTGTTACTACCCGCTGCCTTTTTTAATGAACGGTTGTCTCTTTTAATCCGTGCACCCACAAGGGCCTCGACGTTTGTTTACTATTTGACAGTGTCAAATAGTATACGTTAGTCTGTGTTACTACCCACCGTCACCGCCATTTTTGACGAACGGGTGAACGGGTGTTTCTTTTTACCCGTGCTCCCAAGAGGGCCTAAACGTTCGTATACAATTTGACAGTGTATCTGTTATAGTAATTTGTAAGTTTCAATGTGTGTTTATATGTATGCAAGTTTTATTGTTTGTTAGTTTTAGGATAGGCAGCATGACTTAGATTACACTTAGGCTAAGCTAGGTTGGGATTGAGTTTTTTAAAATATGTATTGCGCAAACCGGCAAATAACGTAGGATATAAATGTGTAGCTACCCCCGCTAGGAACGGGATGGAGAGCCCGGTCCAAAAAGCGATGGCTAGACAAATGATACCGAAGACAGCTTAAAATGTGTGCTCCAGAATTAGCTCCGGTTTTGAAACGCTTATTCTTGCTTTCTTACTCTGCTGGGCAAGTCCCGTCTTCATGGTAGGATGCCTCGGTCATACGAGTTCCTAAAAAGGGTGACCACACAGACCCGTCTAACTATCGGCCTATCGCATCACCTTCCTACTCTCTAAAGTCATGGAGCACGTAAAACCCAGCTTGTCGGTGGTAACCGGTATAGAGGGCAACCTAGAGTCGTTTTGCAATGGATGTTTCTTTTACCCACACACCCACGAGCGTGTTCACAGGGGGTTATGGGGTATCACCACCATCTAAGGGACCAAAGCTAACCTCACTTGCACGTGGTCGTGCTGGCAGATGGACGAGGCTTTGGCCAGTCGGCTTTCCCGTAACGGGCTGTGCGGGTCCCCATACCCCCAATGAGAAATCATGGAAGGTCTATTAAGAATACCGACAACTGGTACGTAGGGCGTTAGGCGAGTACCCCGGGCCCTCGCGTGCGAGAGCGCAACCGGGGTTGACGTCCAGATAATGAAAATAACCCACGAGGGCGTACACATTCGTATACTATTTGACAGGTACTCTATGTTATGGTAATTTGTGAGTTCCATGTTTGTAAATGTAAGTTTAATTGATTTTGTTTGTTTGTAGGTACTTAAGTAGGCCTTTGTATTATATTGTCTTACTGTAACAAATTTTCTACTGTCCTTGTATGTAGATACAATAAAGAGTTATAAATAAAATAAATTAAAATGAGTTAGACTAGGCTTGGTTAGGATAGAGTTAGGTTTGTTATATTTTTTTGGTGTAGGATATTAGATATGTTTAATTGGCGTTCCTACAGGAGACAAGGTGGCAAGGTCTTTATTCATTTCGGACGTGAAGATGTTAGATAGAGTTGCTGATTGAGTATCTACCAAAGGTTTATTTTTTTACGGGGATCTTACAAGCTTTAATTTCAAAGCTCGGGCCCGTAGTACTGCCACCTCTCACCTTAGCCACTAATAATAGAGTAATTTTGTAATGGGTAAAGGTCCAATGGCCCGGGATAGATAGGGCGGATTTGGCGAACATGCACAGAAAAACAGGGGTAGCTAGAATAATTACCCTTTTTTTCTGTCAGAATATTTCTTTCATTAGCTTCAAAGAGTTGTTTGATGATAATCGCATTAATAATTATTTAAATAAAAATATTTGTACTCGACTTTGCTCTAAGAAAGAGCGTAATGAAAAGATGAGCTCATTGCGGGCTCGAATATGCTGGTTGCCGGATCGAGTCGTCTCCTATGGTAGATGGATCTCTTCCGTGGCTTCTTTCTTGGCACCTTACGAATAAACGCGCACTCCCTTGCCCGTTGTTACTAAAGGTATATACTGTAATGTTACAACTGACTTATATTTCGAATTGTTTTTTTTGTACGTAATATATTTATTTTTTATTATCGAGTATCTCAGGGTTTTCTGTTGCCGTTACGGGCGCCATGGGAAGAAGTCAACATTAACATGGTCAAAGAGTTACGCTGAGATCTCAAACAGGGAGTTCTGCGTTCGCTACAGCGGGGTACCGTAGCGGCACAGGCTGCGGCCACTGACACTCACTGAACACAGCGGAAAACCTGTGTACCGAATCTGTCACCAACTTATCCGACCCAGAGGCCAAAACTGGAACTAAGTGACGCCATTTTGAAATCTCAAGCCAATTCTAACAATAGCGGCGCGGTCACCGGGTCAGATAAGCTAGATAGAGATAGATAGGATTCTCTATCCTACATCAAGACCGATCCCTCTGACGGTGGCAGCCAGTGGCTTCAGGCTGGTCGTTGGTGTTGACGGCCTCTTCGCCGCTTATCAACATGTTTCTCACAATTTTTCATTTTTCTCTGCCGTTATTGGGGTATTCTAGCGACTGCATTTGCCTGCATATGCAGAATTTACCATATTTCACAAGAAATTACTACCCATGGACATTGCCGGGGAAACACTATAACTCTTCGAGAATGGTATTTTAACTAAATTGACAATTGAAACCCACTCGTTAAACAAATAAGCTTGCAAAAGCTCTACTGAGGCATACACAGCTCGCCGGCCTTTAGGTACTCGTTCATGCCGCTAAGCCGCTTCTACCTGTCGATAACACTATCAAACCTTTGCTTCATTTTTGTGAGAAAGTTGTCCGACATGCACTCTGCATCAGTTGGATGATTTAAATCAATCCATCTGTATTGATATACAGATGGATTGAAGATCCAATCCAGATATCCCACGATCCATTGGATTATACTGGGTGGGATATTTGATAATGTCCCTATAAGTAAATCCCATTTGCCTATTTATTCTAGCTCTACAATATTCTCGTTAGTCCACCAACCAATGGGTTGGTTTATTTATCTCACACGTTGCGGTAGTCGAATCGCTTCCGAATATTTCTAGTACCGCTAACATAGAATACTTTTACTTTGTTACCGTAGTCTGGAACAGGGTGGTTCCGGGTAACTTACAGGCCTTGGTGTGGGCGACTACAGCCAGAGCGGACGCATGAGTATTAGGCCAGGGCTATGCCATACCCGATTCCCTTGTTAAAATTAAATTAAATTAAATAATCATTGAATTATTTCAGACTATAATCCACCTTTATGTATGTAACAATAGTTCGCTTACAAGGACTATATTAGTAACATTCATTAGTTCTTGCCAAATAATCCGCCTTTTCATTCCCGTGGCATCTGATGGAAGCTTTCAAGACTACTCTATTACTTAAGGTTAAAATCTCCATTTTAACTAACACGCGTTAAACAAATAAGCTCGCAAAAGCTCTACTGAGGCATACACAGCTTGCCGGCGTTTAGGTATTTGTTCATGCCGCTCAGCCGCAACAACTAGTCGATTACACTAACGGCGCGTCGCATGTTCAACCGCGCCGGCAACGGGCAGCACGAACACCTGCAGGGCGTTGCTTCTCTCCACGCCCGCCCCCTCGAGGGTCGCCTTACCACCGGGAGCCGCTACGAAGCCCGCCTGACGCCCTAGCATCGCTTCCGTCACCAACTCCCACGTGGCAGATGGATTGAGCCCCATCTGCAACAAAACAAAACCAAGTTAAATAAGCGCAGCAAACGCAAACTGTCATAGTTTGAGCAATCATTACAAGGAAGCCCTTACTGCGCTAGCACAGCGCACGTTGAAGCCGGCAAGGCGCAACTCAGCGCCACACTAGACCAGCCAGGACACAGTCTGGCCGACAAGACGCCTGGGTACGGGGATGCCCCATAGGCCGTACCTGCCTCCAACAGGAGCAAACGACCCGTGTGTGATTACACTCTCAAACCTTTGCTTCTGCTCTGCAAGAAAGTTGTCCCAAATGCACTAGCCATCAGTTGGAATCAAAACAGATGGATTCAAGATCCAATCCAGGTATCCCACGATTCATGCGATTGTGCTGGGACGGACATGCGAGATTTCTTTTTTAAAGAAACAAAGAAAGACCACCGGGGCAGGACGTGGTCCACGTTTCGGATCCTCCAGATCCACTACGACTAACCAGCCTTGGGATATCAAATACAACCTCGGTCATTTTGATTTTCCGATGAAACCCGAACAGTATTCTGGTACCACCATCGACCATCCATCACAATCGCCGAGCGGTAATTTATTTTCTGTTAAATTTATCTCAAAGCGGCAACTAGAATACCACGAGTTCAAGTGTAGCGGTTCGCTGAGTACCCGAGCATCCGATGTCTGACGTTGCACAGAGACAGAGCCGTTTGTGTCCGCTTCCGGATATGGGTTCCGAATAGTCATTCGTAAATCTAGTCATACTCGTTGGTAGATAGAATTATAGCTATCGTAGTCATTTAGATAAATCCCTACATCTATTTCTGAGCTATTCAATAACGAACGAACGTAGACGTGGTTGTCTGGAATGTCTCTGGGGCTTAAATGGCTCATGTGTAAGAAAAAGTAGCAGTATATCGGGCAGAGGTGATATATCAAACTGGAATCTTGGATCATTTATTACATCACCAGTCACCAATATTGCTCTTTGTTTAAGACTGTGGAAGTAATCTGTTATCAAGAATTATGCTTAGAATGGTTAAAGAGAAATTTAAAAGTATTTTAATTTTAGAAAAATACCAACTAGTGGGACCTAGTAGAGGGACAGTTTGGCAGTTCTGGCCATGTTCGCCAAAAAACCCGACTATTATTACCTGGAGAGGTTTTCCCTGGAGAGTACAACACGGAGTTCATCAAGAAAGGGGTAAAAAAGTTTTTACAGGGTCGGCAACGCGTGGGTGATGCCCCTGGTATTGCAAACGTCCATAGGCTGCGGTGACTGCTTACGATCAGACAGGCCGTTAGCTTGTTTGCCACCATAGTGGTATAAAAAAAATATTTGTGGCTCAAATCCGCAAGGCCTTAAATCATTTTTGTAAATCGATATTTGTTTAGGATATTTTTATACTAAATTGTACATTCCAGCTCCGGTTTTTAACAATGGATACAAAATATAAAAGCTAACTCACGTACTACATACAATGAATTCTGTGTGCTGTCGGCCCAACGTTTTTCAGACAGATCGGCTGTCTAATTGCATACGAATTCGCATTTTTGGTGCAGTACTAATTAACTGATTTACTGCTAAATTTACATTCCCACTGAAAGATGGTCCCGAGGTTTCCTAGCGGCCACGTCAAGTTCACTCGCTGAATACCCCAGCTCCCGATGTCTGACGCTGTACAGATATAAGGGCGTCTCTGTATACATGCATATCTGTGAGAGGGTTCGCTTTTAGATACGGGTTCCAAGTGACCCCCCCATCGATCCAGTACCTGCACCCAAAATAATCAGTTCCCTAGACCTTGACGAGAGATCCAGTCGCTCGGGCCTGGAAGAACGGCTCATACTCCACTAACTTGCACCACAAGGTATTAGACGAGGTATTCTCTACAGCACTATGATTTTTTTACTGCCACTTTTCTATTTGTTCATAAATTGTACCCATTACGATATAAAACCGTTTAGAGTCCTACATTAAGGTATGATAGGCCAGCGACCTGCCACACCCGATGTCCTAGCCGTGTTCGTAAAAAAATCGATTAGGACTTAAACATTCATATACCTACAATACTGAATTTCGTGCCCTTCCATCCCAATGCCTTCAAGACAGATAAACTGTCGGATAGTACACGAATGTTTGCGCCCTGGAGCCCACGTAATGTGTTGACAGAGAGCTAAATTTATCGCAAAGCACTCGCACAAGAAGTCGCACAGTGGTCCTCTAACGAGTTTCAATTACCGGACTGTACCCAGAATAGTCTTTTCTAACCCCCCCATTTACTGTAATAGGATTAATAAAGTTTTTCATCTCTTCTCGTCAAATTACTAGGTATTTGATTAAATAACCTTGTAGGAGAATTCTGAATGAAACCGAGCGCGTCAGACGGCAAGTCATAAGCAATAGTAATAATAATTGCGTTTAATTTGAATTAGGCTTAGGGCCCCAGAACGGTTAAAGAGAAATAAAAAAGTAATTTTTAATTATGTACAAGTAGGTAGTACGTAGTAGAGGGACCTATTTCTCCCGTTTTCCTGGTCATGTTGGCCCAACGCCTTCAAGACAGATCGGTTGTCCGATTGTATACGTATGTTTACGCCCTATGGTTCACTACCAATTAACTGATTTACTGCAAAATTTATCGCAAAACACTCGCACTGAAAGATGTGGCTTCCTAGAGGCTCGGTGAAAACCCTAGTTTCCGATGCCTGCCGTTGTTGCACAGAGACAGTTGTGTATGCAACAGTGCGAGTATCGGCTTCCAGATATGGGTTCCGAGAAACCCACTTTCAGCCAGAATAGTCTATTCTCCAGGATATCTCTTCGCCATCTCCTCTCTACAATCTGCTCTAATTCCATTTCAAAGCGTAACTGAGCAATAACAGCGTTTTAAAACTGATCCAAGCTGACTACGTATTTTTTCAGTTGCAATTGGTACGTAGACCATGGAATAACACATCTAGGTGAAAACGAAATATATTTTTTTTATGTCTGTCCCTAGTATCATTTAGACAGATAAACTGTCTAATGGTACAATACGAATGTTTGGCCGCTCAATCAGGCGCGGGATCTAAATACCTTTGGTCACAGTGGCGACCGCTTTCCAAAGCACTAAGACTTTGACATTTACTCCTTTTTATTTAATCACAAACGGTTTAAAAACCATGATCCATACGTTTACAGTATTAAATGAATATATGATAAACATGGAGTTTACTCATAACTTTTTCCTTTATTATGTTTCAATTTACAACACACACATTCACACATACACTTCAATATCTATAAGTTCACTAGCACTCGAGGGTGTGCTGACGCATCTTTACTCACTATCGTCTGGAGTTCTCTGACGCGGCTTCAACACGTTTTCCTGGTCATGTTTGCCAAAATATCGGCCCTAACATTCCCGGGGCATTTGCTACTATGGACTTTCACACATTGCAAAATAGCTTGAATATTTGTGCCTAAAATCTGCAAGGCCTTACAACATTCATATACTATACTGAATTTAGTGTCCTTTCGGCCCAATGCCTTCAACACAGGCTGACTGTCTGATAGAATACGAATGTTTACGTCCTCGAGTCCACTATCAATTAATTTATTGACTGCTAAATTTATCGCGTAACATTCGCACTGAGAGATGGTCCCGTGGATTCCTAGCGGCCATGCCAAGTTCAGGTCGAGCAGCTCGCTGAATACCCCAGCTCCCGATGTCTGACGATGCATTAGGAGGCTTACTGGATGCCCCAGTACCCGATGCCTGCCGTTACACAGAGGCATAGACACGCATATCAGTGCGAGTGTCCGCCTATGGATATGGGTTCCGAATGACCCCCTTTCAGTCAGAAAGTCTATTCTCCAGGATTACTCCCTGCCATCCCCTCTCTACAATCTGCACAAATTCCGTTTCAAAAGACAATTAGATTATTCCAAGGGCATTTATTACTACAAGCCTTCATGATCTATTTCAGTAAATGGATATCTGATCATCAATCAACTATGTCATTAAAAAACTCTGCAGTAGAATTCATAATAAAGCCACGGGCTCATTTTTCCATCACGCTTATTGGCCAGGGATTTGCTACCGCCATTTTCCTGGCCATGTTTGTAAAAAAATCGGCCCTATAATTTTCGGGGCATTTGATACTATGGGCCTTCACCCACTGTAAAATAACTCTATTATTTGTGGATCAAATCTATTAGGACTTAAACATTCAATGGGCCATGTTGGCCCAACGCCTTCAAGACAGATCGGTTGTCCGATCGTATACGTATGTTTACAACCTATGGTTTACTACCAATTAACTGATTTACTGCAAAATTTATCGCAAAACACTCGCACTGAAAGATGAAAGAGTGGCTTCCTAGAGGCTCGGTGAATACCCCAGTGTCCGAATTCTGCCGTTGTTGCACAGAGACAGTTGTGTATGCAACAGTGCGAGTATCGGCTTCCAGATATGGGTTTTGAAGGACTCCCTTTCAGCCAGAATAGTCTATTCTTCAGGATATCTCTTCGCCATCTCCTCTACAATCTGCTCCAATTCCATATCAAAGCATAACGTTTTAAAACTGATCCAAGATACGTATTTTTCCAGTTGCAAATGGTAGGTACGTAGACCATGGAATAACGCATCTAGGTGATGACGAAATATAATATTTTTATGTCTAACCCTAGTTTTCTTTAGACAGATAAGCTGTCGGATGGTACAATACGAATGTTTAGCCGCTCAATCAGGCGCGGGACCTAAAACCTTTGGTCACAGTGACGACCGGACGCTTTCCAAAGCACTAAGACTTTGGCATTTACTCCTTTTTATTTAATTACAAACGGTATCTCGAACCATGATCCACACGTTTACAGTATTACATGAATATATAATAAACATGGACTTTACTCATAACTTCTTCCATTATTATGTTTCAATTTACGACACACACATTCACACATACACTTCAAATCAAATCAAATCAAATACGTTTATTCAATTTAGGTTTTCACAAACACTTATGAACGTAATTCAATATACGTGTAACAACAATGAACACTAGGCACCACAGCATCATCGAGCGGACAACGGTTTCATAGCCAGTATGTAGGGCCATAAAAAAAGTAAAATTTAAATAGTCTCTCAATATCTACAAGTTCACTAGCACTCAAGGGTGTGCTGATGCACCGTTCCTCACTATCGTCTGGAGTTCTCTCACGCGGCTTCAGTACGTTTTCCTGGCCATGTTCGCCAAAATATCGGTCCTATCATTCCCGGCGTATTTGTTGCTATGGGCCTTCACACATTGCAAAATAGCTTGAATATTTGTGGCTAAAATCTGCACGGCAACATTATTATTCTACACTGAATTTAGTGTTCTTTCGGCCCAATGCCTTCAAGACAGACTGCCTTTCTGATACTATACGAATGTTTATGCCCTCGAGTCCACTATTAATTAATTTAAAATATAATGCTTTTATCACGTAACATTCGCACTGAAAGATGGTCCCGTGGTTTCCTAGCGGCCACGCCATGTTTAGGTCGATACCCCGGCTCCCGATGTCTGACGCTGATCCAGAGCCTGTTTTTTTCATGGGAAGGCAAATCCAAATCCTGGATCATGGTTAAGGCGAACCTCGGGCCATCGTGCGTGAGAGCATAACCGGAACATTAACGCCAAGATTATTTTTTAAAGCAATGGCTTTACTCATAACTTTCATTATATTATGTTTGGCACAGGACCTTAGTCACCATTGGTCACAGCGGCGACGGGTACATTACACAGTACATTGACTCCTTTTTATTTGATCGCAAACGATATTTTGAAGCATTATCCACATTTTAACATCGTTAAATGATTATACTTATGATGATCAAAGGCTTTACTTGACTTGTTTTAAACCTTTTTATTTATTTATAATAAGACATACATTCACACATGTGTATGTGTGTATTATCTACGAGTTCACCAGCACTAGAGGTTATGCTGACGCACCTTTCCTCACTATCGTTTGGAGTCCTCTCATGCGGCTTCAACACGTTTTCCTGGCCATGTTCGCCAAAATATTGGCCCTATCATTCCGGGGGCATTTGTTACTACGGGCCTTCACACATTGCAAAATAGCTTGAATATTTGTGGCTAAAATCTGCAAGGCCTGAAAACTTTCGTCTTTCCTTCCTCAACCTTCCTTTAAATTCATTTACTACACTGAATTTAGTGTCCTTTCGGCCCAATGCCTTCAACACAGGCTGACTGTCTGATAGAATACGAATGTTTACGTCCTCGAGTCCACTATCAACTAATTTATTGACTGCTAAATTTATCAAGTAACATTCGCACTGAAAGATAGTCCCGTGGTTTCCTAGCGGCCACGCCATGTTCTTCAGGTCGAGCGGCTCGTTGAGTACCCCAGCTCCCAATGTCTGACGCTGCACAGACAAAGACGTCTGTGTATACATGCGCATCAGTGAGAGGACTCGCTTCCGGATACGGGTTCCGAATGACCCCACGTCGATCCAGTACCTTTACCCAGAATAATCGGTTCCCTAGGCCTTGACGCGGGATCCAGTCGCTGGGGGCCTGGACGAACGGCTCATACTCGACTAACTTGCACCACAGGGTATTAGACGAGGTATTCTCCAAAGCACCAGGATTTTTCCACAGACACTTTTTTATTTGTTCATAAAGTGGACCCATCACGATGTCAAATCGTGTAGAGTCCTCCATTAATGTAGAATAAGCTGACCTGCTCTCCCCGTTTTCCAGGCCATGTTCGTAAAAAAATCGACTCTGTAATTTCCGGGACATTTGTTACTATAAGCCTTCACACATTGCAAAATAGCTTGAATATTTGTGAATAAAATCTGCAAGGCCTTAAAACATTCATATACTACACTGAATTTAGTGTTCTTTCGGCCCAGTGCCTTCAAGACAGACTGGCTATCTGATAGTATACGCATGTTTACGTCCTCGAGTCCACTATCAATTAATTTATTGACTGCTAAATTTTTCGCGTAACATTTTCACTGAAAGATGGTCCCGTGGTTTCCTAGCGGCCACGCCAAGTTCAGGTTGAGTGGCTCGCTGAATACCCCAGCTTCCGATGTCTGACGTTGCACAGAGACAGAGCCTAGTTTTTTTCATGGACAGAGCCGTACGTGAATGCACGCAGATCAGTGCGAGTATCCGACGAGTTAATTCTACTCCCGGTCCAACTAACGTCTTTAAGACAAATAAACTGTCAGATAGTATACGAATGTTTGCGCCATTGATCCCACGTAATACTTTGACAGATAACTAAATTTATGTACAGCACTCGCACATGAATTTGGCACAGCGATTCTTTAATCAGTTCCGATTACCTGTCTATACCTGCAGCCAGAATAGTCTCTCCTATTACTTATTTTAATTATTTATTTATTTATAACTCTTTATTGTACATACAAGGACAGTAGAAAATTTGTTACAGTAAGACAATATAGTACAAAAGCGGACTTATTGAAATAGGTTTAATGATATAGGTTTAATTATGTTTTTGATATATTCTTGTCAAATTACTAGGTAATTGATTAAATACCCTCGCAGGAGAATTCTGAAAGAAACCGAGCGCGTGAGACGGCAAGTCATAACCGATAGCAATAACAATTGCGTTAAATTTGAATTATGCTTAGGGCCCCAGAACGGTTAAAGAGAAATTAATAAAAAAGTATTTTAATTATATAAAAGTAGGTAGTACGCAGTAGAGGGACCCATTACTTACGTTTTCCTGGCCATGTTGGCCCAACGCCTTCAAGTCAGATCGGTTGTCTAATTGTAAACGAATCCTAGAGGCTCGGTGAATACCCCAGTATCCGATGCCTGCCGTTGTTGCACAGAGACAGTTGTGTATGCATCAGTGCGAGTATCGGTTTCCGGATATGGGTTCCGAAGGACCCCCTTTCAGCCAGAATAGACTATTCTCCAAGATATGTCTTCGCAATCTCCTCTCTACAATCTGCTCCAATTCGTTTTCAAAGCGTAACTCGGCAATAACAGCCTTTTAAAACTGATCTAAGTTGATCTAAGGTAAACATGGACTTTACTCATAACTTGTTCCATTATTATGTTTTAATTTACAACAAACAAATTCACACATACACTTCAATATCTACAAGTTCACTAGCACTCGAGGGTATGCTGACGCACCTTTCCTCACTTTCGTCTAAGGTCCTCTCACGCGGCTTCAGTACGTTTTGCTGGCCATGTTCGTCAAAATATCGGCCCTATAATTCCCGGGGCATTTGTTACTATGGGCCTTCACACATTGCAAAATAGCTTGAATATTTGTATTTATATCCTCGAGTCCACTATCAGTTAATTTAAAATAAAATGCTAAATTTGTCGCGAAATATTCGCACTGAAAGATGGTCCCGTGGTTTCCTAGCGGCCACGCCATGTTCAGGTCAATACCCCAGCTCCCGATGTCTGACGCTGATCCAGAACCTGTTTTTTTCATGGGGAGGCAAATCCAAATCCTGGATCATGGTCAAGGCGAATCTCGGGCCCTCGTGCGCGAGAGCATAACCGGGACATAAACGCCAAGATGATTTTTTTAAAGCAATGGCTTTACTAATAACTTTCATAATATTATGTTTGGCACAGGATCTTAGTCACCATTGGTCACAGCGACGACGGATACATTCCACAGCACTAAAACTTTAACATTGACTCCTTTTTATTTGATCGCAAACGATATTTTGAATCATTATCCACACTCTAACAGTGTTGAATGAATATACTTAAGATGAGCAAAGGCATTACTTAACTTATCTTAACTTTTTTATTTACTTATAATAACACATACATTCACACATTAATTCTATTATCTACGAGTTCACTAGCACTAGAGGGTCTGGAGTCCTCTCATGCGGCTTCAACATCTGCGTAGCATCCATCTATTTGAAACTAGGATTTAATAGTACTGACACTTTGTGATCAAGTAGATCACAAACATCACTTCATGATCATAATCCGTTTGGAGTCATCGGTGTGCGCCTCCATCATCTCCGCAGCATCTCCCAGTGCGATTACGTCTAAGTACAAAATTCTACTCTCGGTCCAACCAACACCTTCTAGAGACATAAGCTGTCGGAAAGTATACGAATGTTCATCAAACTAACAAAAATAAATACTCAATAAAGTATTTCTTAATGAAACGACGAACCAATTTTTCCATCACGCTTATTGCCACAGGTGTGATAAGCTAGTGACCTACTACCCGTTTTTCTGGCCATGTTTGCCAAAATATCGGCCCTGTTATTCGCTGAGCATTTGTTACTGGCCTTCACTCATTGCAAAATAACTCGATTATTAGTGGCTAAAATCTGCAAGGCCTTAAAACATTCATATACTACACTGAATTTAGTGTCCTTTCGGCCCAATGCCTTCAAGACAGACTGGCTGTCTGATAGTATACGAAGGTTTACGTCCTCGAGTCCACTATCAATCAATTTATTCACTGCCAAATTTATCGCCTAACATTCGCACTGAAAGATTGTCCCGTGGTTTCCTAGCGGCCACGCCATGTTCATCAGGTCGAGAGGCTCGTTGAATACCCCAGCTTCCAATTGCCTAGTTTTTTTTTATGGACAGAGCCGTATGTGAATGCACGCACATCAGTGCGAGTAGCCGACGAGTAAATTCTACTCCCGGTCCAACCAACGCCTTCATGACAGATAAACTGTAAGATAGTATACGTTTGTTTGCGTATTGACAGAAAGCTGCATTCATGGCAAAGCACTCGCACTGGAAGATGTCCATGATGAGGGAGGCCTTAGTCAAGTCAGCCACCGCCACTTGGACTTGGTCAAAGTAAAAATGTTTTTATTGAAATCTAATTAAGTAATGGCCATGGCCTGTCGTATCAACGAAGTACCGGTCGGCTGTCACGCAACGCTAATCTCAACGACGACATCCACCGTGCCCTTGCCACCATCAACGTGCCAGCTGTATTAGAACCCAATGGGCTGGCTCGGGTTGATGGCAAAAGGGTCGACGGCATAACACTCGTTGCTTGGTCACAAGGGAGGCCTCTGGTGTGTCACATTAAACCTACGTCGGCCAACGCTGGCGCGCCTGCTTCTTCGGCGGAGGACCTCAAACGGCGCAAATATGGATCCCTAGGTAAGGGTTATTTATTTGCGCTGTTTCGGGTGGAAACGTTGGGACCTTTAGGCCCTAGCGTCAAAAATGCGTTCCAAGAGATCTAATTGAGTCTACCGGAGACCCACGTGCTGGCGCTTACCTCGGTCAGCGTATAAGTTTGACAATTCAGAGAGGCAACGCTGCTAACCTTATGGGGACACTTCCGAAAGGCAGCGATTTAGATTATGTTTTTTATTTGTAATTTTTTTTATTTGTTTACCATTAATAAGTAATTGATCTCTTATTCTCTCGATGCTATTAAATAACTCCGCAGGAGTATTCTGAATGAAACCACAGACCCATGTTTTCATTAGCTCATTACCACTGATATTATAGGCCAGAGACCGGCTACCCTCGTATTCCTGATAATGTTCGCCAAATAATCAGCTTTATTAGATCATTCCCAGGGCATTATTATCCAGGCATATTTCAGTAAATAGATATCTCATCATCAATATTTACGAAGCCACGGGCTCATTTTTCCATCACGCTTATTGTCACAGGTATGTACGTACCGTACGTTTTCCTGGCCATGTTTGCCAAAATATCGGCCCTATCATCCCGGGGCATTTGTTACTATAGGCAATATACATTGCAAAATAGCTTGAATATTTGTGGCTAAAATCTGCAAGGGCTTAAAACATTCATATACTACACTGAATTTAGAGTTCTTTTGGCCCAATGCCGTCAAGACAGACTGCCTGTCTGATAGTATACGAACGTTTACGTCCTCGAGTCAACTATCAATTAATTTATTGACTGCTAAATTTATCGCGTAACATTGTTGATGCGAAAAGATGGTCCCATGGTTTCCTAGCGGCCATGCCAAGTTCCCAATACCCCAGCTCCCGATGTCTGACGTTGCACAGAGACAGAGCCTAGTTTTTTTCATGGACAGAGCCGTATGTAAATAAAAGAATATTTTAATTATATAAAAGTAGGTGCAGTAGAGGGACATATTACTCCCGTTTTCCTGGCCATGTTGGTGCAACGCCTTCAAGACAGATCGGTTGTCTGATTGTATACGAATCCTAGAGGCTCGCTGAATACCCCAGTATCCGATGCCTGCCGTTGTTGCACAGAGACAGTTGTGTATGCATCAGTGCGAGTATCTGCTTCCGGATATGGGTTCCGAAGGACCCCCTTTCAGCCAGAATACTCCAGGATATCTCTTCGCCATCTCCTCTCTACAATCTGCTCCAATTTTATTTTAAAGCGTAACTGAGCAATAACAGCGTTTTAAAACTGATCCAAGTTGACTACGTATTTTCCAGTTGCAATTGGTACTTAGACCATGGAATATCACGTCTAGGTGAAAACGAAATATATTTTTTTTATGTCTGACCCTAATACTAGGGTATTAGGGTACACATTTAGACAGATAAGCTGTCGGACGGTACAATACGAATGTTTGGCCGCTCAATCAGGCGCGGGACCTAAATACATTTGGTCACAGCGGCGACCGGGCGCTTTCCATAGCACTAACACTTTGACATTGACTTCGTTTTATTTGATAGCAAATGGTATCTCGAATCATGATCCACTCTTTTACGGTGCTAAGTGTAGCTACTTATGATGAGCAAAGGCTTTACTTAACTTTTATTTTTATTCATAGTAACACATACATTCACACATACATTTTATTATCTACGAGTTCGTTCGTTCGTGCGGCTTCAACATCTGCGCATCATTCCAATTAGGATTTAATAGTACTGCTACTTTGATACTTAATCACAAACATAATTTCATGATGATAATCTGTTTGGAGTCATCGCTGTGCGCCTCCATCATCTCCGCAGCGTCTCCCATGGCGATTAGGTCTAAATCACAATTCTAAGTACCACATTTATGATAAATAAATACATACATACATACATATTCCAGGTCTAATGAACGCCTTCTAGACAGATAAGCTGTCGAATAGTATACGAATGTTTACGCCCTCGAGTTCACGTAATGCATTGTCAGAGAGCTAAATTTATGGCAAAGCACTCGCACTGGAAGATGTCCATGATGAGGATTTTGTAGATTAATCTTGTAACTTTCCATTCCAGTCTGTTGTTTTTTACAAATGCGTTTACCGTTTTGTAGGAGTGGGCATTGAATCAACGAACGTGTTTTTTTAACTGCTTTTCTAATATTAACTTGCGTGCGTGCGTGCGTGCGCTTGTAAATATACAGCTTTCATTTATGTGGCAGTGACGCGACCACTTGGCGTGACAATGGCGTGGCGTCATTGTGACGTGTCTGTATATGTACAAGGTTTACCTACACATAGGGCCGCGCGCACAACTGAGTTGAAATATCTGTAATAACGTTAACTGCTTTTTCAACTAGTTGATCATTAATAACAATCGGTTAAATTTCGTTAACGCCAAAGCCGTCAATGACCCACCTCTACCGTTTTGTAGTTTGTTACGACTTTATCGCACCTGTGTGTTATACCATTTCGCCTATCATGGGATGCTGTTAGGTACGTCCCTAGATATTTTGTCTACGCTCCCGGTTGTACTCTACAGGGGAAACCTCTCCAGGTAGTTCATTCCACAACCTTAGTGTGTGTGGGAGAAAGTTTCTTTGGAACTGCACAGTTCGTGACCAATTTGGCTCCAAGGTGTGAGGATAAGGTCCTGGCCGCACCATGAGAAAAGGGTTTTGTCCTGCTGCAGGCCTCTACTATCCTATTGGTTACGTTGTTCCGGGTGTGGATATATCTCGAAGTGCTTCGAGATTGACCGGTCAAAGGCTTTTTCTATGTCTATGTTGAGGGTTGCAACATAGGTTTTAGTGCCTGCTCTCCAATTAGTGTCAAGTGCTCCTTCTGATAGTAAACATGTGGTCATCCGTCGAACGATCTTGTCGGTAAGCCGCTTGGTAATTTAATAACTGGATTCTTTCGTCTTATTTCTCTAATATAGAATTAGCGTAGGTCCCGACACCGATGCTGTAACCGACATTACATATTGATATTTTCCGGGAGCCGGATACCCTTTTTGGGTTTTTGACCTTTGGAATTGGAATCTGTCTTGAAAGAAAGAAAGAAAGAAAACATTTATTGCAGTAGACACCCCGACACGATAATTAGGTACAACAACATAAAAACAACGAACTAAGCATACCAACATAAAATACAAATAATGATATTTGAAAATAAAAATAAAAAATAAAAAGGAATAAAGGAAAAACAATAATAACTGTACCTACCTACCTACAGTTTACGAGTCTTGTGAGTTTCCATTCCTCTGGTGTTGTTCCTTAACTGTTCTATAAAGCTAAATGGTGTAGTTACCTTTCGAAGGATGTGTCTCTTGTAGGCTAGCTATTGATATTTGGCGCCTCTGTAACCCAATTGTATTGGTATAATTTACATGTACGTACACGTTTACTAAATGAAACTCGCATGTCGCTATTACTATTTCTTCGCCTCCCTAGAAGCCGTCGTTGAATTGCGATCGAATGTACGAATCTATCGTCTCTCGTCTCGGCTAACTCTTATGTTCCTATGTTGGCATCTTGAGTACTGTTTAAAAGAGATAGATGTGTTCTATCTAGTTTTCTGTTGTCCGCTACATATGTCACTGCCTGGTGTTCAAAGGTCAAGCCATAGACTTCGTTTAGTTAGTTGATCTGCGATAGACCTATAGAGACAGTTTCCATCTTTAGCCATGTGTCTTATTGTAGTTTGCTGTGATTCGTGTGCCATGTTGCTTGCCATATGTTGCGCAATGTCGTTTCTCTAGTCGATTTGTTCCTGGATATGGCCGGGCCCTTGCTTTTTGTTCTCCCTTCTATTGTACCTACTTAAATTGTTTTTAAGTACCCGGTCAGTATGTATGTATGTATCATCATCATCATATCAGCGAGAAGACGCCCACTGCTGGGCATAGGCCTCCCCCAGAGATCTCCACAAAGGCCGGTCCTGTGCTTTTCGCATCCAGCTGGTACCTGCGATCCTTACCAGGTCGTCAGTCCACCTTGTGGAAGGCCTACCCACGCTGCGTCTTCCGGCACGTGGTCGCCACTCGAGAACTTTACTGCCCCATCGGCCATCTGTTCTTTGAGCTATGTGCCCTGCCCACTGCCACTTTAGTAATGTATGTATGTAAACTCTTTGTTGCGTATAACTACATAAAGAACAATAACAAAAGTATTTGCAGTATTTTGGTCGGTTCCTCTCTTCAAGTTTGTTGCAATTCGTACCTGCTTTATGTTAGTAGGTAGTAGTTTGTGCCGTATTAAAAGACCCGAGTTTATGTTAGTTTAGTAATTTTTGCTGGTTTGCTATGCGATTAATGATATTTCTAATCTGAGAAAGAAGACGGTTAGATCAAACACAAGCTTGCTGCGAGGATGATGAGGTACTGCCTATTTATTGGCTTGAGCTTTAATCTAGCCACTTTGTTAATATATTATGGCTAACCTTTCGGTATTTCCTGGTGCGAAAACCGTTGATTCAGGTGCCCAGATGGGTGCACACTTTCACTTTTATTGAACGTGAAGCTGCTCCTTAGTATTTAACTAATACCGAACAATCTCGATACTGGACGGTATTGGATGGATTGGGATATGAACTTTTAGCTTTTTATAAACAAGGTTTTGGTTTATCTTCCTAGATGATTGTAACATAAACAATGCAAAAGCTTTATCTATTTTGTCTCTATTGAATTTCCGCGAAGAGTTGTTCGTTTTATTTTAAAGTTTTCCTTTAAGCTACCGATTGAGGTTGTGCCGTAGTGCAATCCGAGAAGGTGTTGCGTAGTACAATTCCCGGGTCATTTGTTACTATGGGCCTTCGCCCATTGCAAAATAACACGCGTCTCCCAGTGCGATTACGTTTAAGTACAAAATTCTACTCTCAGTCCAACCAACACCTTCTAGAGACATAAGCTGTCGGAAAGTATACGAATGTTCATCAAACTTACAAAAATCAAAACTCAATAAACTATTTCTTAATGAAGCCACGAACCAATTTTTCCATCATGCTTATTGCCACAGGTATGATAGGCTAGTGACCTGCTACCCGTTTTGTGGTCTTTTTTACATTTTGGCAAAAGCTACCCCTAATGATAAGAAAATTAATCAGGTCGACTTAGTCCACTTTCCCAACTCGTGCACTTCCTACTACAAGGCTACTATAATGATTATTAAACTTATCTGAGCATGTGGCCAAAACTGCAACTAAGTGGCGCCATACTGAAATGTCATTTTGTTGTCAACAATAGCGACGCTTTTAACGGGTTAGTGCCGTACAGGTTTTTTTCTCTAAACGTAGGTACTATTCTATTTATTTAGCCCATGGACCTCAATTAGGGTTGTGGGCATGCCCTTCATGCCCACAGCGCTAGATCCGCCCTTGGAGGAAGGCGGGAGGAGGGCTTTCCGGGGATGAACGCGGGGGCGCACGGCAGGAAGCGGCGTCATCAAGTGACGTTTCGCGGAAAAAATTTGACTAAATACTCCCTCCCCACGCCCCGTTCCCCGCATTCAACCCTGCAGCCGTACCACCGATCTCCGATAGTATGCCGTAATCTGAATGCAATGAGTAAGGACCAATAGCAGCAAGCCAGAGCCAGAGCGGCCTTGCTCCTTGCTGCTTACGCTTATTCCTATGTCACTTTTCTAATTGGTTATAAATGGTTCGCATCACAATATCACAGAATACTAATGAGTAGATAGGTACTATAGAATTAGGTATCTAGTATAGAATAAATTAATTGATAGAGGACTCGAAGACGTAAACATTCGTATAATATCAGACGGATCGACGGGGGGTCAATCGGAACCCGTATCCGAAAGCGAACCCTCTCACTGATGTGCATGTATACACAGACGCCTCTGAAGGAGTTGGTTGGACCGCCAGTAGAATTTACTCGTCGAATATTCAGATGTGCGTTGATTGATTGATTGATTCAAAAGTGTCAGTGGAAAAATCATAGTGCTGTGGAGAAAACCTTGTCTAATACCCTGTGGTCCAAGTTAGTGGAGTATGAGCCGTTCTTTCAGGCTCCGAGTGACTGGATCCTGAGTCAAAGCCTGGAGGACAGATTATTCTGGGTGCAGGTACCGGATCGACGGGGGGTCATTCGGAACCCGTATCCGAAAGCAAACCCTCTCACTGATGTGCATGTATACACAGACGCCTCTGTCTCTGTGCAACGTCAAACATCAGGAGCTGGGGTGTTCTGCGAGCCGCTCGACCTGAACTTGGCGCGGCCGCTAGGAAACCAAGGGACCATCTTTGAGTGCGAATGTTACGGGATAAATTTAGCAGTCAATAAATTAATTGATAGTGGACTCGAGGACACAAACATTCGTATAATATCAGACAGGCAGTCTGTCTTGAAGGCATTGCGGCGAAAGAACACTAATTTCAGTGTAGTATATGATGTTTTAAGGTCTTGCAGATTAGCCACAAATAAAAGGATGGATAGAGTTATTTTGCAAGAGCGTCGGTTGAGTATCCAACTCGTAAGTGAGAGGTACCGGGTTCGAATCCCGCTGCGGCCATGTACCAATGACTCTTTTCTGAGTTATGTACATTAGTTGAATTCTAACCGATGCTTTTACGGTGAGGGAAAACATCGTGATGAAACCTGCAAATTCAGGCAACTGAATTTGTAACCATGATCCAATCTGGTCAAGTTCCCCTGGCAGCAGGGTCACGGAGGTCAGATGGCAGTGGCTGCACTGTAATTACCCAATATGCCAAAATACTGGATCATGGTCAAGGCGGACCCCGGGCCCTCGTTCTCGAGAACACAACCGGGACATTAACGCCAAGATGATGATGGACTAATGAGTAGGTAGATACTATAGAATTAGGTATCGAATCCTTTTGTTTCATGTGCGAGTCACTCTTGAGTTTTGTTGTTATTTCTTATGTTATCTTATAAATTAAAAAGATATCTACACCTAAAGGGGCTTCTACACGACAAAATCTGATTGGCCAATCAGGGATGCAGAATGAACGCATAAATATGTAGGTACATATGTATCTACCTACCTAATGTCTATTTGGTAATAATACCAAAATGATATTTTATTGTCCGCAAATCATTTTTATCTTGTATTATAAAATGATGTACCTATATTATGTTATTAATACCTACTTTGTAAATAAAAAAGAGTTTATTTAATATTACTTATTTATTATTTATTACTTAAAATACATGTAGAATACCTACTACTGTGTTTGTAATGTGTGATTCTACTACTTATTACCTACTGGACTTCTTACGTGAAAGGAACTCTAAAAATGTTAACATCTTTTTTTTATATTATAAATGATTATTTATTATCTTAATTTCAATTTCGTTTTAAATTGTTGATATAAAGGAGACTGGGTAAGTATGTAGGGTAAGTGAACTATGGCCAAATAACAACATCGGTACCTACCTATAGTATTTACGTTTTCACCCTCAAACACATCCTTGTAGAGAAGGGCATCAAAATCTGATCGGCTGTTCTAAAAAAAATAGATATACACTTAGCTTAGTAAGCGGCACAGGGAGGACGGGTGACCCACGTGTCGGCGGCTTTCTCGCGCAGCAGAAAAGTATCGCCATCCAGCGCGGGAATGCCGCCGCCATGATGGGCACCTTACCGCAGGCCCTGGTTTTTTACATACCTATTTTTTAATTTATTTTAGTTAGATTATAAAATATTTATAACTTAGTATAAGGTTTTAGTTTAGTCAATTTTATACATATGTATTAGTGTATATTTTTATTATAACTGTTAATACACTTAGCACATTTTGTATGGGAAGTGCCTTATCTTATGAACCAATAGCCTAAAAGCCTAGTGCTCAATCTATACTCCGTAACCATGTCGCTGCTGGTTCAAAGAATACGGCACTTGTCATACAAATGTGCAACAGATATGCATTTTTCTCGAAACTGCTAAACCCAATTTTAATGTCGTGCGGCATACGAACATAGTTAATGGTACTCTACCTATACTCCGTAACCTTATCGCTGCTGGATCAAAGAATACGGCACTTGTCATACAAATGTGACAAATAAATGCTTTTTTCTCGAAACTGCCGGCACAGATTTTGATGCCCTCTTGTACATCTAGGCAGCTGAATGACCCTTACCCATAGGTCATCACCGTAATACTGCTGTATCATGGACCACTTCTGCCCAGTCGCCTTTATTTTAAGTATATGATTTTATATAAATGATTTTCATTTTATAATGGGTGATATGTGTGAATTAGAAAACTACCAACCCAAGAAGTAAGTATGATTAGCTCCCTAAACAGTTGTTAAAAGGTTTAAATGTGTAGCATTAATGATGTTATTTTTATTCTTATTATATGCACATATATAAAGCGAATCAAAGACGAGTTTCTTTAGGCCTAAGGGACAGCTAATGTTAGCAAACTCATTTTAGCTAAAAATGCGCCAAATACACTAACTGTAACGCACTTATGCTCATATACTGTACCTTCAATCAATTTGTAACAAATGAAAATGCAATAAACATTTTGAAACATATGATATTTGAATTTCATTTACATTTACAACCCAATAGATACCTAGAGTAGGTGCAAGATAACTTTGCTTGCGGTTGAAATGGAACAAGATCATTTGACTTTTTAAATAAAAGGTAAGTACCTACCTACCTACGTACCTACGGCAGAAGCAAGCGGGTCATCTGATGGAAAGTGGTCACCGTCGCCTACGGACACCAGAAACATCAGCGCTACCAATGCGTTGCTCACCTCTAAAGATACCACTAATACACTTCTTACAACGAAAACAATGACAGGGACGCCCATATTTAAGCGCAAACTTACCTTGCGCGGACTCTACCTGTGACGACCTTTCTTGAGCAGGCTAGTTGAGAAGCGAAAGCATACAATAACTACCGTGTTATTTATGGATTTCGACTGAAGTCTAAATAGACTTACATAGGTAAATACCTATGTATCGCTGTTGCCAACAATTAACTGATTTCAATGATTGAAATTGATACTGTGGCGATTACGTGTGATCGATTTAATAGTTTAATAGTTTTAGTTTTTTGCAATGGAACTTTGTTACCATCTGAACCCATGAAATCGATGATACGGAATCGCGAAACTTACAAATTCAATAATTGAAATCAGATAATTGTTGGCAACAGAATTACGTAATTAGCCTACTGGAATATATTATGAGGTCTGTCAAGAGGGAGCTACTACTTTTTATGTTGCTAGTGTAAGAAAATAGTTCTAAAAGAACCAACAATATCCTAGCCGGCACCTCATACCTATATTCCTGGTAAGCTTTACTGAGTAACTTAATACTTTGTTAAGTAGATAAGTCTAAGATCATCCTCCCTCAAGCGAGGGAGATGAAAAGCGACCCACACTTCGCGGTTTTCTGTGGGAAACAACCATACACCAAATTTCACTCCACCCTGATGATAATTATTAAACGCACGAGTACTACAAGTTACAGCTTAAAATGGTGATGCGTAGCAAACTAACGAAATGTGGAGAATACCATAATAAACTTTAGTTAGTTTACCTGTACCTTAAGTCAAAATCAAAACTTTGACTTTGCTGTTCTTTATAACCTGAGATCTACGAGTATTTCAATAAATCTCTTCATCAATCAACTATTTCATTACAGAATTCCGCAGGAGAATTCTCAATGAAACCACGGGCCCATTTCTCCATGACGCTTATTGCCACAGGTATGATAGGCCAGGGACCTGCTGCCCCCGTTTGCCTGGCCATGGTTGCCAAATAATCGACACTGTCATTCCCGGGGCATTTGTTACTATGGGCCTTCACATGCCCGAAACATTGTCACTATATCATCTTTCATGTCACACCTCAGGGATCATTGTATTTTTCACTCTGTCATTTCACTTCACATACTTTCCGTGAAATTAGTAATTTATTAAATACCTGCTTCCTACTAATATTACAAAATAATGAAAGTAATGAAAAATAAATAACACCAATTAAGTTTTAATTGCACAGAAAGAAACTTTATCATAAATCACTTAACTTGTTTCGTTTTTATGTAAATTGTTACATAAATGAATTACATTTGATTTCTCTCTCTCTGTAGTCGGTCCGTTATTACTCAGGATCGTGGTCTGATAAGCACATCTTCAAGCGCATGAAATGCCCCTGCGTTGCAGAATCTGTTGGATCGCGCAACATTCAATTGATTGATCCATCCACTTGATGACGGTCCTCTTAGCCTCTTGCCATTGACCTTGCCCACTATGACAAGTTTTTACAGACTGTCATTACTACGTCTCATTAAATAACAAAAAATGTGCAATTATCCGTTGGCGGCAGATGGTTGATAACCTCATTTTGATCATTAAACTGACATTTGATTTACCTAAATATAAATTAACTTTACTTCTGGATTTGCTTAGACATTTAACAGTTTAAAAGAGTGTAATTTTCGTAGATCTACCCATTGCATATTTTTTTTGTCAATCAAAACATTAGATACATACATGCAGACAACTCACCTCTGTGTAGTAGACTCACAATAGATACAAATTGGTAAAATTAAAGATTACACTTGTCGGTCGTTAGCTTGAAGTCGAATGACTAAGAATCTGTGCCTCGCAGGTGGTTGCTGCTGGTGGTGCGTCGCGGACTCGCGGCTGGAGACAGCGGCGGGCGACGGATTGCCAAATAAAATTATAAACATTTCTGAACGAATGTAAGCGATTCCTGAACGACGTTTAATCTTTGAGTATATTCAGTACTAATGACCTAAAAGTTAGGTTTCTAAATATGTAATTTATCTTATAATTATTAAAATAGTTTCACGAGCTATTTCGATGTTTTTGGTTAGTATCTTTGCACAATATTTGCCGTCATTGGTTGAAATGTAACGGCTTCCGATTTCCGTTTAAATGTTGGCTTTATAAACCCAGTCGAGAGACTGGGAAGGACCTTTTGCTCAAGACCAGACACAGAGTTAAGTATAAACTCGCATTGTATTACTTTGGTGCCTATTGCTGGTTTGTATCGATTTTATATGTGTTAATTCTCTTGCGTAATGCAAATATGTATTTTGCCTTGCTTTATTATGTTCCGAATATATTGTTATATTTGCTATGTTTGCCTTTCCTATAATATAAATTACTTATCTAATTTGATCTAATCTGTGTGTTAAAATATGCTTCTCCTTTCCTGAATAAATAACTATTTATATTTTACTAATGTGCTCTATTTTTATGTCATTAAGCTTTCCACCCTTAGTTTTCGATAAAATACTAGGCCACCATCATTAACATCTTCTTAATACTTACATTCACACCTGAGATTTGTACACTCTATACACTCTTTCTAACATCAGAAGTGGGATAAAGGACTCGCAACATCCTCCAACTCTACTGGATAGTAGAGAGCAGGGGTGCAATTGCCTCATCTTCAGCCCCGATTCTGACTTACATCTGAGCTTGCGTCTCTCGCTCATTCATTACCTTTACTTTTGTAATATGTATTCACCAATCTTTCAAAACGTAAATTTTCTAAACCTCATTTGAGAATCATACTGTTAAAAGTTTCATGTGCGATCCGATTGCTTATTCAATAATTTTAATTTCTTTTATCACGATCTGCATCACACATCATTACAACACCTAATCTAAAATATCACAAATAATTCTAACTCGCTCATTCATTTATTGCTCGCTCCAGCTTTTAAGACCCAAAATATAAAAAAACATTTAGCCCGCTTCAATTGTTCATTCATAGGTTTCAATTACTTTTCTTACCTTTCACCAAGCTTGTTGTGGTCGCTCATTCATTAATTTAAAAATAGCATTTATTTCAGGTAATTACATCCATAACAACAAAAAAATTCTCCGTTCCCATATTGCCGAATTCAGTGCCAGTTTAGAACTAAATTTGAATAAATGTGAGCTGCATATCTTCTATCTTCGAATCGGAAGACGAAAATAACGAGATAGTCTCGAAGCTTAATTCACTGGCGCCAAATATCAAAATCCAAAATAAGGAATCTATTTCCCTTTTAGGTTTTTACTTTCTTAATTACCTATTACTGAATTCATGATTTGGTCTCTGAGCAGATAGGTTTATGTACTTTTTAGTTTTAGGCATGAAGTTTTTAGAGTAACTTTGTTGTAGGTAACTACACTATTAGAATCGACTGTTAACAGAACCGTGGGTTAATGGTGGAATATTGAAGACTAATAACAATTTTACAACAATTTGAATTGCTCTCGTGGATAGTGGAGAGAAAACATCTACCTTGCCTACTAAGTATCAGGTACCAATAGCTATTACGTTTTATCAGATAGGGACCTCCCTCAAGCGAGGGAGATGAAAAGCGCCCCACACTCCGCGGTTTTCTGTGTGAAACAACCATAAACCAAATTTCACTCCACCCTGATGATAATGATTAAACGCACGAGTATTTCAATAAATTTCATCATCAATCAACTATTTCATTAAAGAATTCTGCAGGAGAATTCTCAATGAAGCCACGGGCCCATTTTTCCATGACGCTTATTGCCACAGGTATGATAGGCCAGGGACCTGCTGCCCCCGTTTTCCTGGCCATGTTTGCCAAAAAATCGGCCCTATCATTCCCGGGACATTGGTTACTATGGGCCTTCACCCATTGCAATACAACTCGATTATTTGTGGATAAAATTTGCAAGGCCTTAAAACATTCATAGACTACACTGAAATTAGTGTTCTTTTGGCGCAATGCCTTCAAGACAGACTGGCTGTCTGATATTATACGAATGTTTACGTCCTCGAGTCCACTATCAATTAATTTATTGACTGCTAAGTGTATCGCGTAACATTCGCACTGGAAGATGGTCCCATGGTTTCCTAGTGGCCACGCCAAGTTCAGGTCGAGCGGTTCGCAGAACACCCCAGCTCCTGATGTTTGACGTTGCACAGAGACAGAGGCGTCTGTGTATACATGCACATCAGTGAGAGGGTTTGCTTTCGGATACGGGTTCCGAATGACCCCCCGTCGATCCGGTACCTGCACCCAGAATAATCTGTCCTCCAGGCTTTGACTCAGGATCCAGTCACTCGGAGCCTGAAAGAACGGCTCATACTCCACTAACTTGGACCACAGGGTATTAGACAAGGCTTTCTCCACAGCACTATGATTTTTCCACTGACACTTTTCTCTTTTGTTTAAAACTATACTCATCACAATATCAAGCCGTTTAGAGTCCCCCATGTTTTTAATATATCCAGAAAAGTTTTATGACACGTTTGCACAGTGCGGATAGTGTCAGCAGACTGGCCGTGTTTTGGGGTTTGGAGGTATATAACTTAGGGTTCGGTGACGCATTGTAAGTCAGGTACCTGAAGGTGTCCAGATAAGTTATGAATAACAAGAGGCCCATGCCATTAAGGAGGCTCCAGAACAAAGGCCTGCTACCTGCAATTGCATTTGTAGACCTATAACACTTTTATCACTATAGGAAAAGGTTTAAGATTAGATAAGGAAGACCCGCATGATGACTGAAATGTAAAATGCCACAATTCTAGCTCAAACGAAATAAAATGTTTCAATTTCAATTTATTTATTTAATCGTTAACATGGGTTACAAAGTTGGTTACATAATTTAAGAGATATCCAGATAAGCAATAAATAACAATAGGCTCTTGCCATTAAGGAGGCTACAGAACAAAGGCCTGCTACCTGCAATTGCATTCGTAGACTGATAACACTTTTATATTTGTTTCAATTTATGACTATAGGAAAAAGATTAAGATTAGATAAGGAAGACCCGCATGATGACTGTAATGTAAAATGCCACCATTCTAGCTCAAACAAAATAAAATGTTAGTATGAAACAGTTATTATTATAATATAATAAATCCGATACTAAAATAGGTTTCGTCAATCTTCTTCTTTCATCCATTTGCTTTACATGCCCGAAACATCTCAACATCCCTCTTTCTATTTTAGTCACTACATCATCTTTCACGCCAAACCTCAGGGATCACTGTATTTTTCACTCTATCACTCAATTTGACTCCACGTACTTTCCTCAGGGACCTCATTTCCACCGCATTTCTTGTAGGTACTTTCATTCCTCTTCTGCTATACCAATCATTCACTGCCGTATGTTAGTGTGGGAAGTAATACTGCGTTATGCAAAGCAAGACGTGCTTTTGCGGCAAACTTCTACTTCTCATCACACGATTAACAGCTCCCAGATTTACAGATACATTGCGTTACCCTTGTGTACTCTTCTTTCAATATCCTTCTAATATTTTACATCACTTGAGAATATACTTCTCAGGTACACGAACTCTTTCACTTGCTCAACACTATTCCCTTTCATTTTAATCAAAGTGTCGTGGCCTCATCTCTTACAAACATAATTACTTTCGTCTTCTCCACATTTAGTTTCATGCCTTTCCTTTCGAACGATTCACTCACAATATCTAAAATCATTTACAGTTGGCTGTCCGAGCGACGATGCAAGTAAAATCATTAAGCTTAAAAAATTATTCTGTTGACTGTAATCTTTCTTTCCTTTTAGTCTACATTTTGTTTCGTCTCCTGTTTCCTCATATTATCTTTTTTCCACCTAGGGGCCGATTTATGCCGTGAAATTAGTCATTTATTAAATACCTGCTTCCTACTAATGTTACAAAATAATGAAAATAATGAAAAGTAAATAACACCAATTAAGTTTTCATTGCACAGAAAGAATCCTTATCATAAATCACTTAACTTATTTCGTTTTTTTGTTAGTTATTATATAAATAAATTACATTTGATTTCTCTCTCTCTCTGTAGTCGGTCCCTCATAACTGAGGATCTTGATCTGATGAGCACATCTTCGAGCGCACGAAATGCCCCCAACCGTTCCTATCCATAGCCAGCCTCCCTGCGTCGCAGAATCTGTTGGATAGTGCAACCTTCAATTAATCGGTCCATCCACTTGATGACCGTCCTCTTAACCTATTGACATTGCCTACTATGAAAAGTTTTTCCAGACTGTCATTACTACGTCTCATTAATAACCGAAATGTGCAAGGATCCGTTGGCGGCACATGGTTGATAACATTATTTTGATCATTAAACTGACATTTTATTTTCCTAAATATATATTTACTTTACTTATGTATTTGCTTAGACATTTATCAGTATAAAAGAGTGTAATTTCCTTAGATCTACCATTGTTTATTTTTTTATGTCAGTCAAAACATTAGATACATACATGCAGACCACTCACCTCTGTGTAGTAGAGTCACAATAGATACAAATTGGGAAAATTAAAGATTACACTTGTCGGTCGTTAGCTTGAAGTCGAATGACCAAGTATCTGTGCCTCACAGGTGGTTGGTGGTGGTGGTGCTGGACTCGCGGCTGGAGACAGCGGCGGGCGACGGATTGCCAAATAAAATTATAAACATTTCTGAACGAATGTAAGAGATTTCTGAACGGTATTTAATCTTTGAGTACATTCAGTACTAGTTACCTGAAAGTTAGGTTTCTAAATATGGAATTTATCTTATAATTATTAAAATAGTTTTAAGAGCTATTTCGATGTTTTTGGTATGTATCTTTGCACAATATTTCACAGTTAATTAGAATTATTGTACCGTGCCGTCATTGGTTGAAATGTAACGGCTTCCGATTTTTCGTTTCAATGTTGGCTATATAAACCCAGTCGAGAGACTGGGAAGGACCTTTTGCGACAGACCAGACACAGAGTTAAGTATAATCAGCAATAGGCACTTTGGTGCCTATTGCTGATTTGTATGTGTTAATTCTCTTTGAGGCTAGTCGAACTTCAGCACCGCTACGAGTTCTAATGCCGATGGTGGAGCGAGGTTGATCAAGGTCTTTCGCTATAGACTCTAGGACTAATTGAATAGTTTCAGGCACCACGTGACCGTTTTTAACAGAATAATTAATGGTTTCTAGTCGGAAATACCTATCTAGTCTAATATAAAAAAAAACGCTAACCACCTTCCTTCTCCATCATCAGATCAACTGACTAATACTAAAATATTGCATTTTCATCAATTTACATGTGTATAAATTTTTTAATTCAATTTATTACCGGGAAGTGGGTTAAATCCCAGGTCATGGGAAGGTTATTCTCAGGGTCTGATGATATAATAAGGTGGCGATGAATTTTTAAAAAGTGAATAAAGAGTAGATTATTGTTACGCATAGGGTAGAGTGTCCATCAATAAACCACGATTTTTTTGAAAACCTCTCACAGTGTCATTTTCAGTGCCACAACTATCTTTTATATACCAAATTGTAGGTAATTTAGTGAACTTTCAAATTTAGTTCAATATAATGTACTATAGTTATGGGTTTAGGTGCTACTACGTTTTTTTTAAAAAACGGGATTTGGTTCATTGTGTACACCCTATGTTCAACAATGAACCATAGGTATGGTGTACAATAAACCGGGTAGCAAACAATGAACCATCGTCATTTAAAAATTAATAAAAACAAACGTTTTAGTGTTACATCAAAATCTTTATTCGCATTTTTGATAAAATAAACATAAAAGGATCTTCCTCTATAAATATTATTAATTATTGTGAATCAGATAACGACAACAGAGTCCTTCAAAGAACTTTAGACAATATAAGAAACTTAGTTATATTTTGCAACAATCTTTTTATACTTATTAACATCAATTTCTTATTTTTTTAACAATAATAATTATATTATTCAACATGGTTACAGATTTTCTTATTTAGAATACTTCATATTATCTGTAATTACAAAAAAAAATACATTTAGAATATTTTTTGTAATTACCTATAATAAGAAGTAAGATACTTTCAGGAACTTATTAAGCAGTTCTATACAAGAACTGCAGACATTATAATAAACTTAGCAATATTTTGTACCAGTCTTTTAATATATTATTTTTATTTAAAATTATTTTAACAGTAATAATTATATTAATTAACATGGTAACATATTTGTTATTTAGAAAACTTTTTACTATCTGTTATTACAAAAACAGTCTTTTCGTGACTTTAAGGAACTTAGTAAGCAGATCTTTACAAGAACTGTAGAAATTATAATAATCCTACCAATAGTTTGAACAGACTCATTAAAAAATTATATATTTTTATTAAAAGTAATTAAAAACAGTCTTACAAATTACAAAAAACAGCCTTTTTTGTTCTATATAGATCTAAGGAACGTAGACAAAGCAAATCACAAAGATTTCTGTAAAATATAACATAACATAAACATACTAAACTTCTACCACTTCTTTTTAAAACTTTAATTGGACTTAAACATTATAAATTAATCAACGAGAGAATCACAGTCATTGCAATGATATTAAGCAAAATATTAAATTATAATCACAAATATTGTATCAGCCTTTAAAAATAAAATTTAACCTTAAGTAAAGCAACTGAAAATTAACTCTTAATAACGGAAGTTCAAAAGAGACAAGTCAACCGCAAATTGAATAGTAACTTGGCGACGACTCGTGCCTTGGGTTGTTGGTTTAGGCAAAATGTACTTAATATCCACTCTCCTAACTCCTGCTAATTCCGGTTCTAGTGGTTCGCAAAATTTATGATGAGCCTTGCTTTTCAGTTTCAAATATGACACGTAGAAATCTACATCAGACTCATCTGTTACTTCTTCCAAAATTTTTGCGACATAGTAAACGTTAATTTTTTTTTGGACGAACTGGATAATCACGTATTCGCCCACTTGCGGATCTCTTGGCAGAGGACGAAAGTTATCAGCTGATACAGCCTCCTCTGCTTCCTGATCACTAACAAACTCATCTCCTCCAGAAGATGAACCGCTTGCCTGAAAAATCGCTTCAGATTCATCCTCAGACGTGTCAGAGCTCATAAGTTTTTCAACGTTCTTCTTGCGCTTTTTCGTTTCTTTAAATAAATCCTGCTTAACGTTTTTAGCTTCCTTAGCTCTTTTTATTTTCTTTAAACTCGGTTTTTTCTTTCCACATAGGGCTTCCTTTTCTGGCGTATCCGTGGCTATCAGGCTTCTGCCTTGTTTTCTTTTTTTGTTTTGTTGCCGAGGGTCGGCTTTGAGTGGAGGCCGAAATGAACTCGGTGCAATGAAATCTTTAGATGTTGAACATTCTGCCTTGTTTTGTTTAGTAGGTGTGATTGGAGAATCATTACCGATATCTGCTTTAGCTACTTTTATATTATGTTGGACATCGATTGGTTGGGTTTTGGAACGCTTGGTAATGCTGTCTTTGTTCTCACTTGGTTCGAAGTTTTGTTGAAAATCTTGAGGCTGAAGATTTAAAATAGATGGTGAACCACGTTCTCTATCACTTGCATCTGTTTCAGCATCCGATACTTCTAGGACTTCAGGCCTGTCGGTAACATTGCTTGGTAAAAAATCAATGTCGGTAAAAATTGAATCGTCAAAAGGGTGGATTCCACACTTTTTGAACGCATTCACGATGTTAGTAGGAGTCAATGCCTTTAAAAAAGCTTGCCCAACACATTCTGCTACGTGGTATATTGTCAAGGGTTTCCCAGGGTGCCGCATCATCCATGAGTCGATAGCAGCGTTGTAAAAGGTTTTGGAAGGGGCGTTAATTCCGACGTCCAGAGGTTGTAATTTTGATGTTGTGTGTGGGTGAAGTGTTAAAATTGTGATTCCAGATGACTTTGCGATATCAAGGGCTTCTATGCACAAATGACTTTCATGGTTATCCAATATAAGTAGAGCTGGGTTATCCTTCGATGCCGATGAATGTTTAACAAAATGCTTCATGACGTCTACAAAAAGATTTGCATTCATCCACCCTGATGCAGTTGCTAGTCCTAATGTTCCCAGAGGCGCGCCGTTTAGCATATGGGTTTTAAATTTTTTTCGTGGAAAAACCATGACTGGTGGTAGTGCCTGTCCTAGCGCATTAACAATCAAACAACTCGTCACAAGTGTTCCTCTCTCTCCACTTGTAACTTTAGAGGCACTTGTACCTTTGAGAGTGACTATTTTTTGCGGACGTTGTACAGTAGTAGTAGCCGTCTCATCAAGATTATAAATTCTCCTTCCATCAGCAAAACTTTCGTGGCGTTGTAACACAGATTTCAGGTTGCTGAAAAATTTTTGAACATTTGTTTTGATGAAAGCAGTTGCACGCGCTAAGCTGCAAGCCTCAGGTTTCCTGAGAGCTAGTTCTGGATGCCTCTGTTTGAAGGAACGGAACCACTCTTTACCCGCAATTTCGTTTTTGTTCCATGCTGAAGGTATCTTGATATTATTTATTTTAGCCATCTGGTAAGCGATGCGTCGAACCTCTTTTGCAGAGACGCCGTAAAATTTTTGAGCACACTCGATGATATAATTTTTCAGTTCGTTTTCTTGTTCTAAAGTGAAAATTATATTCACTTCGTAATTAGGAGTAAGAGAACAGTTGGGGTCATTTTTATATTTCAAAACGTATCGCCTTAACGTTGGGTATGCAATTTTAAATTCTTTTGCTACTGTCCTGATACTGACTCCGCTTAGATGCTTTAATATTGCACGTCGCATATCTTCAGACGTATGCTTTCCTTTCGATCTTTTTTCTATGCCAAGTTTTTTCCGTGCCATCCTAAAAATGAAATATAGCATGTAGGTAAAATAACACATTCACTAGCAGATGCGTGTTAGTCAGTAGTAGCTGCGAGTGAGACTAGTAAATGTAAAGTAGGTTAATTTTAAAAAAGATTCAAAGTTTTCAGCATTTGAGACTAAAAAGAATGTATTGATAATTAACAATGCCTAATTTTGCCCTTTAAATAAAATAAGTTACATAAAATTATTTTTCAAATGGAAAAATTCAGGTAGTCAACAATGAACCAGTGGCTCATTGTAGACCGTTTAATTTTGGTTCATTGTAAACCACCCCCTTCTCAAAATATTTGAGGTTATCTCACAATAAACACGTGCTTGCAAAACGGTTATTGATATTCATAAGCGAAGGCCGATTAAACATACTAAAAGCACAACATATAAAAATAACAATATTCAATCACTAAAAATAAGCAAAAAGAAAATAATCTCACCTTTTTTTTTAACTTTTTCACCACTAAATCACAAAAATGATCGTAACACACGCGTTCAACTAGATAGCCCGCTGGCGACTGGAGGGGTAAGGGACGGCACTGAAGCGAGTGCGCACGAGTGAGTAGCGCGGAATGGCAACGTCGCTTTAGTGAAGTACCCATGGTGGGTCATTGTATCTGCCTGGCTCATTGATGGACATCCCACCCTACTAAAGGCATCATGTCTGAAGCTGGTATGGAAAATCTTTCATCTGAACAGCTTGGGAAACAATTATGATCACATTATGACAAGGATTAGATATTGGACCTTTGCAAGGGTCATGTTATTGTGAACGATCTTTAAAATTTTATTCGATCTTATAAATACTATTTTCAAAATTCAGAAAAAATACAGTAGCAACCCTAGTGAGTCGGCAAGTTTAGGTAATAATTTTCGAAGACGACAGGAGTGGACCTTCTTTTAGTTTTCTATTTTGTGGTTACCGTGGTCACGTGAAGACACGTAGTCTTCTCGAACAAATCGAAACTGTGCGTCGCGTGTAAGTCCCGTCTAATAGGTACAAGGAAAGTTTATATATATTTAGTTTACTCCGTGAACGCAACGAATCCGAGGGGCGCGGGGGTTATGTCAATCGGTAGCCTGGCTCTTGGGAATTCAGTCGCTATGGAGCGTTTCTCAGGAGCAGACCGCGCGTTGTGCGTGCGAGAGTTTTACAAAAACGGTGATTCGGCGACTGTAGCGCTTAGGAGATTCTGCAGTATTCGAGGTTTTCGCCACTCAAATGATGCGCCAAGCATTCCTCTTATTCGAAAATGGGTCAAAAAGTTACAACGCTGGAAAAACCAAAATCCGGGCGACCAAGGTCATCAAGAACGGTAGAAAACGTGGAGAGTGTTAATCAGTCTGTTCGTGGTGACCCGAACCTTTCAATTCGGAAGCGCGCAAGTGCTTTAAATGTGCATAGATCATTATTACACCGCATTTTGCACAAAGATCTAAAGCTGCACCCCTACAAAATTCAATTGGTGCAAGAATTAAAGCCCCAAGATGCCAATCAGAGGCTTGACTTCGTAAATCAGGCAATTGAGCGCTTTTCAACGTTTACCAACATTTTGTTTTCGGATGAAGCTCATTTTCATCTTAATGGACACGTAAATAAGCAGAATTGCCGCTACTGGAGTGCAACGAATCCGAAACGCAAGCATCAGAAACCCTTTCATTCGCCTAAAGTGACCGTAAGGGCGGCGATGTCGGCGCGAGGAATTATCGGCCCTTACTTTTTTGAAGACGAAAGGGGGCGTGCAATTACAGTGAATTCGGAGCGCATGTGGAGATGTTTGACTTCTTGGTGCCTGAACTGCAAAACTTTCCTTGCTATAACCAAAGAACATGTATCCAGCAGCATAACGTCACACACGTCCAATACATCTCTGCCACGAGTTCGTGAAATTTTCTCGGGCAAATTGATCTCCAGGGGAGGTGACATAAATTGGCCTCCACGCAGTCCTGATTTAACCCCTGTGGACTTTTTCCTATGAGGTTATCTTAAATCTATAGTTTACGCCAATAAACCGACTTCCCTGGCGCGTTTGAAAGAAAAATATCCGTCACGAAATGGCAGCCATCACTGAGTCCACCTGCGGAGCCGTCATAAGTAATTTTACTGTTCGATTAAATGAGTGCCGCGGACGCGAGGGTCTACATTTGGACGATATTATTTTTAAGAAATAAATTCCCAAATTGTGTATTTTAATAATCAATAAACATTTTTTCGATACACGGCCCCCTTTGTTTTTAATCGATCCACTAAATATAAACTTTCTTTTGAGACACCTTGTATAATAATATAGATAAGATTTTTGTTTCTATCTCTACATATAACGAATTCGAATATCGAAAAACAAATTTCACTTGCGGATGCATGTCGCGTGTGAGAAAAAATAATATATTTAGTCTGCACACATCGCATGCTAACGACATCGTAACGACATGCAACTGGACACTGACATGACACTCACTGCATACGTGTCTCCTAGGGATGTTCCAGTTTTTGTTTAATTGAAGCTAAAAACTAGAAAGCTGTGACCCGGTATACAAATGTAAGACCCTCATCGATTAAATATTATTTAGTGTGAAATAAGGCACTTCTGATATGAAAATTGGTCCCGCATGCTTTTAAATTTCAATTAAATAAACCTAAATATATATGTATAGGTACTATTATATACCCGTGTCCCATAGGGGTAGGCAGAGACTATCGAGTGCCCAAGCTACGATCCTAACACACCTCTTTTGCCGGTTAAGGGTCCTCCTGACCTGCCCTTATTGGAGCTGGTCATTTAGTTGATCAATATATTGTAATTCTTGGGCGCTCTTTCGACCCTTCCATTCACATTCATAAGATAGATACCATTCGTATGCTGTTTTTCTGCCATCCTCTCCAAACCCTCTCCAAACTCTGTCAAAACCATCTCAGCATACCTCTTTCAATCCTAGTCATCACATCATCCTTACGAACTTTTATCACATTACTCCTCATTTTATCAATGATGATGACCCCACACATACTTCTTATATTATACATCAAATATATTGTTATTTTTTATTACACTCCTTTAGACATGGAATCATAGACAGAATGGCACAGATCTATAATTACTCTTCAGGAACAAGAGTTCTGAGATCAATAGTTTCCAAGTTATTACACTTTTCACGTTGGACAGCTGTCATCCGAAATATAAATCTCGACGAGTACTACCATTACTCTTTAGAAACTAGTATTCTAGGACCACTAGTTTCCGAGTTACAACTATTTTAATTTTGACAGCTGTCATCCGAAATGTAGATCTCGGGGTGTGCTACCATTTCCCTATAGCAACTAGTGTTCTAGGACCTTTAGTTTCCGAGTTACAACTATTTTAAGTTTCACAGCTGTCATCCGAAATGTAAATCTCGACGATTACTATCATTTCTCTTTAGAAACTAGTCTTCTAGGACTAATTGTTTTCTAGTCATAACAGTTTGAAGCTAGCGGTACGCTCGAATAGAGTCGCTTTGGGGGGTTGGGGGATCTTCTAATCATTGCTATTTTCTGAGTTCTCGGCCGATTTCTTTAATTTTAGTCTCAAACGATGGACCGTATTAGGCGCACAATACCACCAGCGCAAAACACCAACTTGGGATTTTATTGCGTATTGCGACTTTTTACAATTAATTACGTAAAATATGAAACACGCACATTGCCACAAATGCAAAACACCGACCCGGGACTTGTGACATTTTTGCAATCAAAATGGCGGACAGTACAACAACAGGCCGACATTTCGTACCTTCACTATCCTGGGTACAAGTTCGAACCCAGGTTCTTTCTTCACGCTGGTGTGTGCCTATTCGTCAAGTTATTACTCACCACACTAAGTGAATGGTGTTATAATATTTTGAAAGTGCTTCTGGTGCACACAATGATAGTGCTATAAGAGAGATTTAATTCTGAAAATCACAAGACACTTTATATTTTCGCAAACTGACTTTCAGTTCCAAGATATTTAGGCTTTAACGAGGAAAATTAGAAATTTTCGGCCCAAATGACTGACGTAAGTTAGGTATCAAAATTATTAGTACTTACTGTTGGTGGAAGGGCGCCGAGTGACTCTATTACCTGACACCTGGTTTGCTGGGCTTGGTAGAACGGTTCGTGAGATAATGGTATGCCGAAAGTACATTGGATCTTTTGCCATTTGATGGACACTTTGCCAATCAATATTAACCTACTGCATTACGTCGTGGGGTGGCGTTGGTAAAACGTTATTAATAAATATTGAAAGAGCCCAGAGAGCCGTTCTAAAGGTTTCTACTTTTCGCCCCTGCTCTATCCAACGGTGTTGCTGCATAAAGATTGTAATGTATTAACTGTAAGACAATTATTTACATTAAACACGGTACTAAAACAACACTTATCCCTTCCATATAGTACGGAAATTATTCAAAAAAACGGAATGATATTGTTTGCCCTCAAAATGCAACAGAACATGCGTTATCCTCAAGGTTTTACATGTTCCTTGGACCGCTTCTCTACAACAGATTAAATAGAAAATTACGTCCTTATTGTAACTGTTACAGTAGTTGTAAGAAAATGGTTCAAAAACATCTCCAAAAGATGTCATATAAAGATACAGAAAAATTACTGGTAGTTCTAGGTTAATTTAGTATAAAATATCTAATATATTATATTATAATGAAATACCTAAGTATATAAATATATTTTAGTTGATGATTACTTCTGTATAATTAGTAATTATTCCATGTAAAATTTTCGCATTTTGTATTTTTTTGCCTGAAACACAGGGTATCCTAGTTCAGGCAACTTAGTTATTATTAATTACCTTTAAACATATTATTCTAGACGTTAAATTTTAATGTAAATGTATCCCATAAGATTTAATGAATAAACTTTTCATTTTTTTTTTTACTATTGTCTAACTCAGTAGCAAACTGAATTTGACATTAGATAATTCTACATTACGTCATCTACATTATTATCTACGGCCATAGCGTCTACAAAATTAGAGTAGTGTAAGATTTTTATATGACAAATTCATTTTTCCAGTGAGTTAGCCCATAGCCCTCCAGCAGTGACGAATAAAACCAGAGGACAGGATAATTGATTATGGTTTCTGTGGCGATTATAGGCCATGAGCGGCGATTGACAGCCGTTTATCCATATTATTAATATATACTACCTGTTGCTGGCGACTACATCCGCGTGGGAATCAGACATAAACAAAATAACGACCCTTCAATGACAATTTAAAATGAACCATACATCTCGGGTGTTCATCTTGACGATAATGTCCCGGTTATGGTCTCGCGCGCAAGGGCCCGGGGTCCCTCTCGATCCATGATTTGGCAGATCAGGCGATTATAGTAGAGCGACTGCCATCTGACCACGGTGACTCTGTTAACAGGGGATCCTGACCAGATTGGATTATGGGACTTGAACGTGCGGATTTCATCGCGATGTTTCCCTTACCGCAAGGACACTGGTCAGTGTTTAACTGATGTATATAACTTATAAAGAGCATTGGTACATAGCGGCACTGCTATTCGAACCCGGTTCCTCGGGGTACGTGTCTTACCCCTTAACCATTAGACCACCAACGCTCTCATCATTATACATCTCAGATACTGAATATAAATGTAAAGCAGGTGAACTAATAATAGAGTGTGCTGTGAGCCCGGACGCACTTAAAGGTTTTAGATATGGTACCAACCTCGATTTACGGTGTCGCTGCCCTAGTCTATTATTAATAGATGTACAGGTAAGAGAGAAGCACAGGAAAGCTCTTTTATGGTACGATTTTTACTAAACATGTGTTCAACAGATGTCCAACCCTTGTTTAACTTTTTTTGTGGTAAGACTGTATAAATGGTTACCATCTCTGTTAAAAATACGTTGACCTCTCTAGCTATTGTAAATGTACTGGGAATTAGATCATTCCTGCGCCAATCAGTGGACCTCTAGAAAATACTATATGTGTAACGCACCAGAGGTTTTTATTGCTGGTTTATTATTTCTCAAGCAAGTTTTAATTTGTTTTATAGCTTAAATATTAGCCGAGGATATACACTATTGCTATACAAAATTTCAATTTAGTTCAAACAGACAGACAGACAAACAAAAAAAATTTAAAATTGTTTTAAGTCGCTCTGGTTGGTTTTCTTTCGATTATCTTCAATGTACAGACTTTTTGTCTTTACGATTGTATTATATGTATGTATAGATATTTTAGATTAATTTTTTGTAACACAGATGAAAATCGCAGGTAATATCCACACCGTGAAAGCCGCCTTAGCGTACCTACTTAATTTCAATGAACCAATGAGCACGTTGTATTTAGCCTCAGTACTTTATAGTTGAAAGAAATAGAGTATAGTACGCCATTTTTGATACAACTTTAGCATTAAATACTCGTACCTGTGACCGTTCATTGTAATGGGTGCCTCTTAAAGTGCAAATAATATGGTGATAATTGGCCCCAAATTCGCTAAGAATGACCAATTTGGGTAACAGTAAGTGACAAATAAAAAATAATAATTATAGTGGAACTTGTACAAAAAGTGTTTTAATTCTAACAAATAAATAAACATTTGTCTTAGACTCACATATAAAAAAAACCTCACATATAAACTTACCTCTTGGATTAACGTTGAAAACAGTTCTGGCACCGATTGTTAGAAAAAGTGAGTCATAGCACTAAGTAGATAAACTAAACAAGTTGTTTCAAATCTATACGCACGGCTAAATATCTCATAAATAACCCATAGTTTCTTTATAAATTTGCGTTACGCACTGGGACACGTTTTTGTGCTGCTGAGTGTAGGTATGTATAAGATAAGATAAACTATGATGCAATGGAATTTTATTTATTTATTTATTTAACAGTTTATTGTACACAAGATAGCATATTTATGTATAGTTCTTCTAGTTTATGCACATCTGTTTCACGCATTATTTAACATGCTCTCTCCTCTTAAAAGGAGCTTTTTCTTTCCTCATTGCATCACAGTTACAAGGATCATTTGGCATTTGGATGAGGGCGTGAGTGTCAAACATCGACTCCAGCTGTCTGTCAAAAATGATGCTTTTCAAGATGGCAGCGTTAATTCTGATTTCGGCCACGTGCCAAATGATCTTTGTAAACCGTCACTTGACAGTGTCGCGTCGTGTTCGTGTCGTGTCCTGCATGCATCCTGCATGTGTCCGTCGCGTCGCTGTCGCGTGGATGTCGCGTGTCTATCGCGTGGCTGTCGCGTCATATGCGGAGTGCCTAAGTTAACATTTCACCCTGTAAAACACTCGGTGGTGCATGAAGTTATTACACAATTTTAAATTAATTTTTGTAATAATTCCGTGTGTATTATTATAATATATTGAATAAAGTGCAAAGCTTTAAAGCAGTGCTTGTGAAACCTACTTGTCTGAGACGAGGTATGACTATTTCTTTAAGAAATTTTAATGGTTTTTCATGATAACACCCAAAATTTTGCAGTTAATTCATTAGAGTCAGGTCGGGCGACCTGGCGGGCCACCGAACATGCCCATCTTTACCGATCCAGCTACTTAGGAAGCAATTAGGTATTCCAAAAAATTGCTGTCCAGCGCATGTACGGCATCATCTACTAGAATAATTACTTCCCTAGTTCGATTGACTTTTTCGTGTGGGGTCGGGCCAAGGAATTAGTTTATGTGAAACGCATGTAAAAAAACCTAAATAGAATTAATTCAGCGTTTGAAACAATGAAACTGGATATGATGTTAAAAATAACAACAGAAGTGATAAAACTAGCCCGTGCTTGTATTAGCAATCGTGGCGAATATACTGAACACGAATAACGAATTATTTTAATTGAAATTTTGTTTTAATTATTTCGCATAAAAAAATTAATTTTCCTTTATTTGGTCTGTAGGTGTCTTGAACGTGCAAATTAATACATATAATTGAACTCTGTTATCATTTCCAACACGTAAAGTATTCTTTTAAAGGGCGAATGTCGTTCTATCATATCTATTGCTTAAAAAATATTTTTTACTCCTTTATTTTGGTTTGTATATCTTAATTTCAATAATTTGAGAGCTATCCGCGTTGTTGATATCTCTAACGAAAGAACAATAACCAGGCATGTTTTGAAAAATATTTCACTTAAAAAACCCGCCGTGCTTTTTTTAAGCCCGCCAAAAACAACTTTTTAAATACAATTTACATAGACAAAAAAAAATATTTAAAACTAGATATCAGTATAACTTTGTCATTAAAACTTAAACTAGATTTTTAACCCACTCTTTGCCATTCCCGGTGCAAAGGTGCTTATAACACTAGCAGCGTTGCCACGCTGAATGGCTATGGACAGCCTCTGCAACAGGAATGACCCAGAGCGGGGGTCACCACCCCTCTCTCTCATTCGACGGCCAACGTCTTTAACCTCACCCTCGCTTCCTCACACCAACACCCGGTCGTTTCCGCTGCGAGTGGGACAAACAAATCATTGTTTTGCAGGGCGGAGTATTTGTCCCTTTTTCTAAGGGCCGCAGACTCCGCCGCTGCCCCAGCCGCTCTAACGGTGCAACCGAGATGCGAAGCCGCAAAGGTGCTGACACATGTGGCGTCCCATAAAAGATATTTGCCCTTATGCCACGGCACCAGAGTCACACCGTCAGGTCTCTTGCCGTCTGACCTACTCAGTCCGGGAGGCACCAAAGCGCAAGGAATGTTGGCCGAAACCAGCGCTCTTCGGACAATATCATTGAGGGCGTGGTGACGTGGAAATCTTCCCGCGCATCGAAAGCAACTCAAGGCGTGGTGACCGCTGGCTTCAACCCTGGAACCGCAGATGTATTGATGAGGTTCGCATACATTGCAGCCCAAGCGAAGAGCCACAGCCACCCGCAATGACTAGCTATCTAAGAGCGTGCCTAGATGTGGCGATGGTAAAGCGTGCAGCCACGCACCTGACTCTGGTTGCACACTGCCTTAAGCCTCGCGAGGTCTACACTACTCTAAAAATTTTTTTATGTTAAATAAAATGTTTCAAATTAAAGTTTATCAGTTTTCACTTTTTAAATACTAAAAAAAACATTAATATAAAATTCTGTATCAAATTTTTGCTTTAACCATGTATTGTTAGATTGTTTACACATTACTTTAATTAAATGAACGTAAAATAAATCGTTTATCATTCAAGCGGCCATTATTTGTAACTAACGGCAACAATTTGTTTTGTCATAAAAAATCATTAAAATTTTGTAAAAAAAGCTATTTGAAATTGTTCTAAATGGTCTATCCTAGTTCCGCTTTAAAGATTTGCACCTATCTTCCAAACACCCTGAATATTGTTACCGTCTTAAAAAAGCGTTGAACGCCTGTATAATTACAAAGTCTGTGTACAAACTTATCTGGCCCAATGACGGCGTAATTACGACGTCAATGACAGCCTTGTATGATTTGCCAATAAGAGATGAATTAAACTTCGAATACAAGTGTAAGTGTAGTCTAGTGTGTCTGTCTCATGGTTTACTGGTAGATAGACGTACTTTAGCTTTAAGTTCTCCATCTTGTGCATGAAGTTTTAACCTGTAGAAGTAAATAAGTGTAGAATGGTATTATATTTAACACTTTCGCTGCGAGCCCAAATATCAAAGCGCGGTGCTAACCAACGCGGCGAGAAGAGTCGTGCGCACAGCTGCATGGCCGCCGAAATAAACCATAGGTACGCGTGTGCGGACGGCTGGCCAGGTGAATCCGAGCTCGCCCGACGCGTGTTCGCGGCCATACGCCGATCGAGTCCATACATTCTTGTTATTCAATATGAAGATTAGTTTTTTGATGTTAGGTACCTTGTTACCGTCATGTTATATGCATGACATAAATTTTGAAAGTTCGCCTGACAGCAAAACTTGCTGTAGATTCTCCGCCTCAAGTCTTAAAAAATATTTTCAGCCCCTCCAGCTCGGTTTTGGCACGAACGGTGGTTGCGAAGCCTCCGTTCATGTCCTTAGGACTTCCCTTCAGAATGAGGGCGGTGAAGTTCTGCTGAAGGTAGACGTTAAGAACGCGTTCAATTCGGTAGATAGGGGCGCCTTGTTAAATCAAATTCGTAAGAAGTTGCCTGCCGCATATAAATTTTTGTGGCAGTGCTACAAGGAGCCTACCAACCTTCTACACAAGGGCCACCTCCTGCACTCGGCGGTCGGCTGCCAGCAAGGCGACCCTCTCGGCCCGGCCATTTTTAGTCTCGCGATCAACCCCATTATCGAAAATTTAAATTCCAAATTTAACGTGTGGTATCTTGACGATGGGACTCTGGGAGGCGAAGCGAGCACAGTACTACGGGATCTGCAGCTCCTCATTTGAGAGTTCAGTGCCATAGGCCTGGAGCTGAATTTCTCGAAGTGTGAGCTGTTTATCTCTGAGTCTTGTCCGATTCCTGGCGCTATTTCTGCTGCTTTTAGTGCTTTAGCCCCTAACACCACAGTCGTCGGCAAGTCCTCGCTTCACCATTTAGGCTCCCCAATTTTCGATAATTCCCTTCAACATTATGTTGACCAAAAAATTCAAAATTTTAATGATATTTCGGACCGCCTCCTCCAAATTAACAGCCACATGGCTTATGTCATAATTAGATACTGTTTATTTGTTCCAAAATTTATGTACGTTTTGCGGTGTTGTCAGTTGTGGAAACTTTTGCTTTTTTAGAGCTCCTAGACAACACCGTGAAACATACCCTCTGTTCGGTTTTGAATATTAATCTAGCAAATTCTTCCTGGGACCAGGCATCATTGCCTATTCGATTTGGTGGTCTGGGCATTCGGAAAGTGTCGAGTGTTTCTCTGCCAGCCTTTTTGTCGTTGGTGAATAGCTCGCAGTCCCTAGTAATACGATACTGTCAAAACTGGGGACTTTTGAGTTAGCATTCTCCTCCAAGGCCAAAAATGCTTGGCAGTTGGCTTGCCCGGAGTCGGAGCCCCCGGCTAATCCTTGCTCGCAGAGGCTTTAGGACGAGCCGCAGATCTGCAGATTGGTGCGAAACAACCTTTTAAGCGCATCAACCAATTCTGCAGAGCGTGCTCGCCGCCTGGCTGCTGGCGAGTGGGAGTCGAGTCTCTGGCTACAGGCATTAAAAACATCGGCACTTTACTCGACAGTGCCACGTTTAGGCTTGCCACGGCCCTTCGTATTGGCGCACCCTGTAGCGCTCCTCATCAATGCCGCTTTAGTCGTCCTGTAGACCAGCTCGGCCACCACGGCTCGTCTAGCGGCAGGAGCGCTGGTCGCTGGTTCCTCGTCACGCGGAACTCAACGTTGTCATCCGCCGGGCCTTTACCACCGCTGGTGCACCCGCGGTGCTATAACCGAGTGGGTTAGCCCGCAAGGATGGTAAGAGGCCCGACGGAATGACACTCACTCCCTGGAAACTGTGAAGGCCTCTGGTATGGGATGCTACTTGCATCGATACCCTTGCGCCGTCCCATCTTCCAGTGACCGCGTGTCAGGCTGCGATGGGTGCTGCCTCAGCTGAGGACGCCAAGCGGCGCAACTATGCTAATCTTGGTGGAGATTACATATTTGCGCTATTTGGCGTTGAAACTCTTGGGCCGTGGGGACCAGGCGCACATTTCTTACACCGGGAGTTATCTAAGCGCCTGGTCGAAGTTACGAATCACCAGAAGGCTGGCCTCTTTTTTGGTCAACGCTTAAGCCTCGCTATCCACCGGGGCAAAGCGGCCAGCCTTCTGGGGACTTTTCCAAATTCGGGGGACCTGGGCCAAATTTTTTATCTTTAGTAAGGATTAAGGTTTACTAGAGTAAGGTTATTTTTAAATACTAATAATTGTTAACATTTTTATTTAAATAAACATTTATGACAAAAATTAATTTTATTGAAGTATTTTGAAATTAGTTTTCGCTTCTTTTTTGCTTTTTGTGAAACAGGTGACACTATGGTTTTATTGCACTATTAAAATAGAAAACATAATCCACTTCAAAAGATACCATTTATAGGTGCAAATAATATTTCTTGGATTATACCTGCTTTGTGTACCTATAGAACACCTTACCTTACAGTACTTAGTTGAATTGGAAATCGATTTCCAAGAAATGAAAACAATAAGTACAAAAATATTATAGTTTGCTGTTACACTCTTATCTCGAACCCAATACCTACATAGAAAAGACAAAGGTACAAAGGTCACCTTTTACCTGCTTTACGTAAAAAATTTAAAGGTGCTACACGGTGTTTTTATTACACTTTGCCATTGATCAATAATTATTCATCATCATCATCATCATATCAGCCATAAGACGTCCACTGCTGGGCATAGGCCTCCCCCAGAGATCTCCACAAAGGCCGGTCCTGTGCTTTTCGCATCCAGCTGGTACCTGCGTCCTGCTTACCAGGTCGTCAGTCCACCTTGTGGGAGGCCTACCCACGCTGCGTCTTCCGGCACGTGGTCGCCATTCGAGAACTTTACTGCCCCATCGGCCATCTGTTCTTCGAGCTATGTGCCCTGCCCACTGCCACTTTAGTCTGGCAATCCTTAGAGCTATGTCGGTGACCTTGGTTCGCTTGCGGATCTCCTCATTTCTGATTTGATCGCGCAAAGAGACTCCGAGCTTAGCTCTTTCCATTTCCCTTTGGGTAACAGTGAGCTTTCTTATAAGGCCCACAGTGAGCGGCCACGTTTCAGTTCCGTAAGTCATCACTGGCAACACACATTGGTCAAAGACCTTCGTTTTGAGACACTGCGGTAATTGGGACGAAAATATATGGCGTAGCTTCCCGAATGCTGCCCAACCGAGTCGGATTCGTCGATTGACCTCTTTCTCGAAGTTGGACCTACCTAACTGAACTATTTGTCCTAGGTATGAATAGTCGTCAACAACTTCAAGTGGAATGCCTCCAACGGTCACTGGAGTAGGCACAACATGGACATTCGACATAATTTTCGTCTTGTCCATGTTCATTTTAAGACCTACTTGTTGAGAGGCACTACAGAGGTCATCGAGCATTTTTCCCAAGTCTTCCAGGGTTTCAGCCATGACTACGATATCGTCAGCAAATCTGAGGTGAGTGAGGTACTCGCCGTTAATATAGATGCCAAGTCCGTCCCAGTCCAGAAGCCTAAAGATATCCTCCAGTGCAGCGGTGAACAACTTCGGTGATATGACATCACCTTGTCTAACACCCCGCTGCAGCTGAATAGGTTCTGTGGTCTTATCCTGGAGACGAACTGACATAGTGACGTTTTCGTACAAACCCTTCAGATAGTCAATTTGGCACCGCTGTAGAGACTGAAGCACCGCCCAAGTTTCGATCTAATCGAAGGCTTTCTCATAGTCCACAAACGCCAAGCATAATGGCCGGTTATACTCTTCGGTCTTCTGTATAACCTGCCGCAGCGTATGTATGTGGTCTATGGTACTAAAACCTTTTCGGAATCCGGCTTGTTCGGGAGGCTGGAAGTCATAAAACCTGCGTGCGAGACGATTCGTAATGACTCTCGAAAACAGCTTATACACATGGGTCAGCAGCGATATTGGTCTGAAGTTCTTCAAGAGACCCTTATCACCTTTCTTGAAGAACAATATCACTATACTTCTGTGCCATGTTTCCGGCGTTTTTCCCTCGAGGATGACGGAATTGAACAGCATCTGAAGGGTCCTAAGCACAGGTTTGCCACCAGCTTTCCGAAGCTCAGCCGTAATTCCATCATCACCCGGCGCCTTGTCGTTCTTGAGCTGTTTAAGAGCCATACTAATCTCGTACAGGCTGATGTCCGGGATATCTTCGGTGTAGTGTCGGGTTAACTTGGCTCTGGGGTCTTTTGCCATACTGGTAACAGGTGCCCGTGTTGTCGTGTATTACTGTCCATAGAACCTCTCGACTTCCCTCAAAACCTCGGACTTGGTCGAAACAACTCTGCCGTCATCCGTTTTCAGTCTCGTCAACTGGCTCTGTCCAATCGAAAACCAATAGTTTATTAAATAAATTAATTTAGGTATTATAAAAAAAACTACACATTCACTTCCTCTACAAAAATTCTACTAAACGACGACCGTTGATTTTTATGTTATGCTAGTACATACGTATCTAGGGCTATTGCGCTGATTACATTTGACTAAATTCAGTTACTAAATTTAGAAGCAAAATGCGTGAGAGCAAATCAAAGTGGAATGTATTGCTCACATAATAAGGTCCATTTTTTCTTACGTGTCGCTCCGCTTTTCAAAAGCCGTGATACAAAAATGGACCTTATTTTATAAGCAATACATTCCACTTTGATATGCTCTCACGCTTTGTGCTTCTGAATTTAGTCGACTAAATTTAGCCAGATGTAATAAGCGCATATTTTCCAGGGGTTGCCCCGAGGTGGCCGATGAAGCCGAGTCGATCGCCAATGAACAGTCAGCCAGCACGATTAAAGCCCCCAATGCGGATCCAATTTTCAAGTTAGGCGTTGGTTTTCAGTTGTCACATGACCTACTTAGGCGAGCTCTGTAATTTTTTTTGAAAGCTCTGTAACTCGTAGCGAGCTCGTAATTGTTAGAGTCTTGGTTCAAAAGAACTAGTGTAAACACATTAAAACACAAACCAATGAATTAACGAGCTTACAATGTTTGGAGAGGCGTGTAGGATTTAAAAAAAATTGTGAAATCAAAACTATCTGTTTTTTTTTTTCAAAAGACTCGAGCGAACTTAATACAGCAGAACAATACATCAAAGAACAATATCTTATAATCCGGATTAACTAAGCGGACAGTATAAATGTATGTAATATCTACCGTAGTAAGTTTAAGTGTACCTACACTTTTAGTACCTGCATTTAAGTTAAACCTGTTCCTATGACTCCAAGGTTTGCTGGTAGAAAACTCAATTAATGAGTTAAGCTCGCCTTTGTACATCTCTGTTACTGTACTGTATAATTATGTCATATTTGTGTACAATAAAGAATAAAGAAATGAATAAAGAAAAGAGCGAGCGTAGCGAACTCGAAATTTTTCGAATTATTGCTCTACCGAGCTGGTATGAACATAATAAAGTATAATGAATATGCGAGCTCAGCGAATTTGGGATTTTTGGTATTTTGGCTCATTAAATCCAGGTGGAGGAAACGGCGGTTACGTAAACTTTATTGAGAAAATTTTGAACTGACAGCAAATGAAATAACAAAATTAGGACGACAAAATGTTTTATTTAGCAAAGTTTATATACCAAATGTATGTTTCATCAAATGGACGTGGGACCAAAAGTGTAAGTAAAGATGTGTAGGCGCTGGGACACACTGAAGAGGTGCGCCGCGCGGCGTACTGCACAATGTGGCAAAACTTGTTGCACGCCGAGCAGTTTGTATGCAAGTACATTGACAGGTGGCGAAATGTCCCACTGTGCAGCGCGCCGCGCGGCGCACTGCATGATGGGGCAAAACCCGCAATCCAAGCCCGAAATGTCAGTTTGTATGAATTTTGTCCACATTTTTTCAATTATCGCAGTGTGCAGTGTGCGGCGCGCTGTCAGCAGATGTCAACATGAGACGTCACACTTGACTGTTTCTTTTTACCAACAGTTCGAATCTCTCCTGCTTATGTGATACAGTTTACACACATATATCTGTCTTCTTTTTTTAGTGCAGATTCTACGCGTATGAATGAAATAGAAATTCGACCTTGTCAAAGAAATTTTGACCGCTGATGCGTAAGCCCCGCCCCTTTTTGTGATTCTGCAACATCATCGTAGTTGTTTCGCTTTCGTGACCCTTTCGTCATTTTGTTCTCAGTTCCTCCCGAATAATAAATAAGGCATGTTTTGTTCTAGAACACAAGTTTCTAAAAAGAAATGCTGGTACTCGTGGAGATATACATTTCGGATAGCAGCTGTCAAACTTAAGACTAATAAGTCTGTAACTTTTGGTCCTAGAACACTAGTTCCTTAAGAGAAATGATTGTGCTCGACGAAATCTACATTTCGGATGACAGCTGTTAAATTTAAAACTGTAATAACTCTAAAACTACGACACTAGTGCCTTAATAGAAATGATAGTGCTTGTTGAGATCAACATTAATTGATACAACAAACAATGACACACATTCATTCGGTCACGCCTTTCTCCCATAGGGATAGGCAGATACCACATTGTTCCACTTGGTACCGGCCTGACAAATCTCTGTGGCTTCTTCATACATACATAGACTGTTAACTTCACTACCCATCGTCGCTTTCCATCAGGTGAGTTGAGGTCAAATGCAACCCTATTGAACAGTTATCATAGTATCGTTAAAGAAACATAGTTATATTATCATAGTTATATGGAAGACCAATCGAGGTGGTCCAATTTCTTTACATATTTATGATGTTGTACATTTTAGTTAAAAAAAAGCAACAGTCGCGTTTAATACATTTTTAGATAAAAAATTTAAGTTTAGGCCAGAACAAAATTATTCGTTTCCAATAGAGAAAACAGTTCTTACTATTATTTACTGTGACGTCAAATCTGCACGTCCGACTGTTCGATTGTTATAGGCTTTTAGAACAGCGATACTTAGTACCTAGTGTACGCCCAATGGTACATAGTGGTGGTGGTGGTGGGCGTACAGGTTTGACACCATAGTAAAAAATTATAGAAACTGTATGCTGTATCTGAAAATTGAATAATATTTTTAAAGTGTTTAAATCCACTTTCAATGTTTTAATGAATGATATCCTTTTCGTACGTTTCTCTTAGTTGCATTTGAGTCGGCAGATTAAAAAAATCTCCACTTACTTTTTACGCCTGCGTGTGAACACACACTCGAGAAGACATATGGTCAATAATTATGCGAGTCATTTCAAATAACGCGCGTAAAAGCATCGAAAAAGCTCTCGTGCAAACGTTGCCTAACTTAAAATACCTTGTGCGAACGTTGCCTAATTTGAAAAACCAGAATAACACCACCGTTTCTTTGGTTGTCACCGTGACGTGGCGCCGCGCGGCGCGCTGCGCAGTGCACTGCACCGCGCCAATGGAGTTCCGGCCTAAGATGTAAATTTAAAGTACCAAATCAACCCTTATTATTAACGTATATAATCACTAATTATTACCTACATATTTTATTTCTCTTCCTCAGTCTTATGGTTAGAGAGTATGATTCAGAGTGGTAGTGAATGAATGGTGAGAAATCGCCGGTTATCTAGATCAATAAATTATTAATTTACTTGTCACAAAATCGAATCTATCAAAAACGTCGTTTGTGAACCAATTAACAGGCGTTATTCGCCAATTAATTGATTAAAATTCTTTTGAACTTTTTGATTTATAACGATTTAGTCAATAATGTTAATAGATTAGTAATTTAAATATTGGTATTTCGGACTTTGCTCCACTTTGGTACACCTCATTTCTAAATGTATTTTATCCTCGCGCGAAACTTACCCGTTTTAGGCTACCTTCCCCTACTTACGACATTGTGGCAGGGCCGATCCAGGAGGCAGCTAGACAGTTAATACTAATCCTTGCGAAGTCTAAAATAAAGTTGCTTTTCGGATGCGCGGATAAACCAACCAAGCCGTCCGACTACATCCTCCGTATCAAAATGATTTATTGTATTTGTATTTTATACTAGTAATTATCAACTATCTACCTGTCTAGCTGCCTCCTAGATCCATATCCACTCTTTCGCAGTGTCGTATGTCATACGACTCGTATGTAGCCGCCTTAAGTACACAGCACTGAGGCGCTGTCCTAATTGACAACGGTCGGGCGAAGTCCGTTGTACGACCATGGTCGCACATAAGACCAAATAAGACATAAATAAAAACCGAGATTCACAGAGTACCTATTCAGCCAGCTGCTTGGATTGAAATTAGCGATATCGCTTGGACCATACACTACCAACACCCAATGTGAGTCTTTCGGATTTGTGTACAAGGTTGCGGATTTCGAATACCGACAGACTTACGACGTGAGGATACGGAACATCGGTAAAAGTGGATAAGAAAAAGTAAGAAAGTGGACTCTGGAAATCCGGAATTTACCGTTCGGATGATTTTGATGATGATGAGTCATAGTGTGCTCCATCTAGAAAGATAAGGGTATGTGGATGAATGATGAATGCAATATTGCATTAGACTTTTAGAATGGCCCAGCCAGGGGCGCGCTGACGCATCCGAGCGAGTGACGTAAGCTACGCGTTCGAAGTGTAGGGCTTTTTCGATGCCGTTGGGAAAATGCGCGATGATCTCGTGGCGCGTGTGGTTGCCTCACAGTACAGAGGTACCCGGTTTGAATACTCACACGTGATAATTCAATTTTTCGACATGCGTACCACAACACAACCACTAGGTACTGGGACCGCCTCAGAGATAGTAGATAACAGCAGGTAAAAACTTAATTGTGGAATTGAATTGATGATGGATTCCTTCTCTCAAAGCAACTGCGTTGGTGAGTGCAGTATTGAAAGCACTCAACAGAAAATGCCTAGAGCCTGCCTCATACGACACCCGAGAATAGTAGGTAAGGGATTGTGTTGGTGTCTGTTGGACATCAACCGCTCAAATAGCGCACGTCACGATGGGATGAGATAAGATAAGAGGGATTACTACTCTCTTGAGTGAGTGGACGCAATTTTAAATATTTGTATTGTATTGTACAGATCGTGATAATGTCTTGATCGTGACAATTGTTATTCATTAGAAAAGAGAAATATATTATTAGACATAGACATAGACATAGACATAGACATAGACATTGTTTATTGGTAACTTTTCATTACACGTCATAAAATTATTATCACATACAAATTATCAACTTAATTAAATGAATTACCATTTTAGGTTACATAATAAATAAAATGTGATACAAAATTGTATTAATTAATAGAATTACTCATAAAAATGTATAAATGTCAAGAGTATAAATAAGCATAGTAATCAAATTGTCAATATTTGTTCTTTCTAGCTAATAAAAGTAGATACAAGATATCAGTCAATAGTAATTATAATGTCATTAATTATTTATTCATAGTATATAAATAATAAATAAGTAATTTCAATATTTATTCAATATTCAATATCCCTATTCAATATTTCATTATAAATCATTAATAATTAATGTATGAAATGCATTGTAGAATTTCTCTATTTAATTTTTAGCGCGTAAAATTCGTCCATACTATAAAACGCCTGCTCGATTAGCCAACGACGAACGACGTAATTTGTTTTTGAACGAACCAGTACCTACTAGGCGCATCGGTTATGTCTGCTGGGAGTCTGTTGTAGACTGCGGGGCCCATAACACGTACTGTTTTTGCAGTTTTTGCGAGCTTATGTTTTATTGGCAACATCCGGTTGCCAAAACGAAGCTTACGAACCTGTACATCTGACCTCTGGGTATAATCATGTAAGTGCTCCCTTACAAATATACCCACTTGTAGGATTAGCAGACAAGGCAAAGTTAAAATACCCAGTGAGACAAAGTAGGGTCTCGCTGATGTATCGTGCGCCAGCCGTGCAATCGCCCTCACAGCGCGCTTTTGCATTCGGAAGACACGCTCCCAATCGGCAGCGCGCCCCCAGAGCTCCACGCCGTACTGGAGGAGATCAGATCAGATCAGGTGATTACAGTGGAGCGACTGCCATCTGACCTCCATGGCCAGACCAGGGGGACCTGACCTGATTGGATCATGATTACACATTCAGTAGCCTGAATGTGCAGGTTTCATCACGATGTTTTCCCTCACCGAACGAGCATCGGTTAGTATTCAACTAATGTACGTAACTCAGAAAACGGTCATTGGTACATGGCCGCAGCGGGATTCGAACCCGGTACCTCTCGCTTACGAGTCAGATACATTAATTTCTTGAATAAAATATAAATAAATAAATAAAGATATAAAAAATGTCGGTGGCGAAAATGAGCTCGCAGGATAACCAACTGTTAAAGCGATATATCTCTCACTTAATTCAAAAGAATCACTGGAACGAGGTCCAAATTAAAATTTTGAAGAAGATTGTTATTGGTGTAGAGAATGCACTGTTACGGCTGTGGTGTAAATTAGTTGAATACGAGCCGTTATTCCAAGCTTCATGCGATTGGATCCCGCGCCAAAGTCTAGAGAATAAGCTGTTCTTGCTAGAGATACCGGGTCGGCTCCCACAATCAGTCGCGGACCCAAACACGGAAGTGCACATATACACCGACGGTTCTGTGATGGGTCAGGCATCAGGCGCTGGAGTATACAGCCAGTCGCTTGGATTGAAATTGGCGATACCGCTTGGACCATACACTACCAATACCCAAAGTGAGTGTTTCGCGATAAATGCAGCGGCCAAAGCAGTGCTTGAGCTCGGACTCGATGGCGTAAACATTCGCATACTATCCGACTGCTTATCCGTCTTGAAGGCGTTAATCGGCGAATATACACAATCCAGTGTGGTATACGAATGTTTTAAGGTGTTGCAGATTTTGTCCGCTAGGAACAGCGTGACCCTACAGTGGGTGAAAGGTCATAGAGATTGTTCCGGAAACAAGATCGCGGATTCTTTGGCAAAGCTTGGTAGAGAAATGAAGGTCGAGGGCCCCTGGCCTGTCTTACCTGTCGCAAGAAGTATTATGATTAAATGGGCTAAAGGTTTTGCTATCAACCATGCTACGGAGTTAGATGAGCTGCATTTTAGTGACAATTGGGTTCAAACTGCACACAACTTAATCAAAGCTGAATATGTGAGGTGGGCAATTGTATTCGAACAAACATTAATTGTTGACAAACATTAATTTTATTACATTTGTTTGGTGGATATTCGTAAACTAAACCAAAAACAACCCTGCCCTTATACCACTCATTCGGGGTCGGCACAGTATGTTTTCTTTCACCATTCATCCCGATCCGGTGTCGCTCACCTCTTGATCACTGATATCCTCATCACACAATCCATCCATATATTCTTTGGTCATTCTCTTCCTTTGTATATTTTTTAAACCTATACTGAAAGTATAATTAAATTTCATTGCTGTAAAACTGTATGGAAATAAATAAATAAATAATTATTTTCTTAAATGTAAATGCCTCAGCGGCTGTGCGTCGGTGCGACCGTGGTGCAATTGATTAATATAACGGTTGCCGCGCAGAGGTCCCGGGTTTGATTCCCGGCCGAGCAGAAATTGAAATGATAAATTTTCATTTCTGTTCGGGTCTGGGTGTAGTATGTGTATATATATATTTAAAAAAATACATAAGTAGTTTATCAGTTATCTAACACCCATAACACAAGCTTTGCGTACTTTGGGGCTACATGGCGCAGTGTGAATTTGTCCAAGCATATTATTATTATTACACTAGCAGGCAAAGCCTTCACAAGATAACAAAATCGGGAAGCAATACAGTTACCTACCTAATTGAAGAGAATCACAGGATTGAGGCCGAAATTAAGAAAGAGAAGTTAGTTGCGAAGATAACTTGATACGACCTGTAACTCTACGCTCCGTACTGTTGGATCCCACGCCAAAATCTGGAGAAAAAGGTATTCTCGCAGGAGCTACCGGGTAGGCTCCCAAATTCAGTCGCGGACCCTATGGCAGAGGTGCATACCTATATACCCACGGTTCGGTGATGGGTCACGTGTCTGGCGCTAATGCATTCCGAGAGCCGCTTGAATTAAGGCACTTATATTTTAAAAATAATTATACGTTTAGTATAGTTTAAAAAAAAAATAGGTACCTATGTCTTTGTATGTTTTTTGCTTCGTTTTCCAATGACCACCCAACAAATGTCAATCAAATTAAAGTTTGTCGCCAATTAATATTTATTTTAATAAAATTGCCCACCTCACATATTCACCTGTGATTATGTTGTGTGCAGTTTGAACCTAATTGTGACTAAAATGCAGCCCATCTAACTCGGTAGCATGATTCATAAGGAAATCTTTGGCCCATTTAATCATAATACTTCTTGCAATAGGTAAGACAGGCCAGGGGCCCCCGACCTTCATTTCTCTACCAAGCTTTGCCAAAGAATCCGCAACCTTGTTCCCGGGACAATCGCTATGGCCTTTCACCCACTGTAGGGTCACGCTGTTCCTAGCGGACAAAATCTGCAACACCTTGAAACATTCGTATACCACACTGGATTGTGTATATTCGGCGTTTAACGCCTTCAAGACGGATTCGCAGTCGGATAGTATGCGAATGTTTACGCCATCGAGTCCGAGCTCAAACGCTGCTTTGGCCGCTGCATTTATCGCGAAACACTCACTTTGGGTATTGGTAGTGTATGGCCCAAGCGGTATCGCCAATTTCAATCCAAGCGACTGGCTGTATACTCCAGCGCCTGATGCCTGACCCATCACAGAACCGTCGGTGTATATGTGCACTTCCGTGTTTGGGTCCGCGACTGATTGTGGGAGCCGATCCGGTTTGTCTAGCGAGAACAGCTTATTCTCCAGTTTTTGGCTCGAAATAAAATCGCATGGAGCTTGGAATAACGGCTCGTATTCAACTAATTCACACCACAGTCGTAACAGTGCATTCTCTTCATCAATAACAATCTTCTTCGATATTTTAATTTGGACCTCGTTCCAGTGATTCTTTTGAATTAGGTGAGAGATATATCGCTTCAACAGTTGGTTATCCTGCGAGCTCATTTTCGCCATCGACATTATTTATACTTATGCTTACTTACTTAATTTGTATTGTATCAAATGACATCCACTCTACTCTACTTGTACTTTACTTACCTTATTCTACTGTGTGGACATTCGTTTTTTTCATCAAATTGCATCTACTCGTAACAAGATTACTAATCTCCCTTATACCTTACCTTACCTTATACCTCATCCCACCGTGAGGACGTGAGCTATTTGAGCGGTCGATGCCCGATAGACACCAACACGATCCCTTACTATTTTCTTGGGTGTCGTACATAGCACTAGTACTAGTACTAGTACTAGTACTAGCTCTAGCCGTTTTCTGTTAAGCGCTTTTAATACTGCACTCTCCAAGAAATTTGCTTGGAGGCAAGGAATCCATCATCAATTCAATTTCATAATTAAGTACTTACCTACCTACTCTACCTCTGAAGCGGTCCTATTTCTATCCCAGTATCTAGTGGTTGTGTTATGGTATGCGTATTAAAAGTTTGAATTTCACCGGTCGAGATTCGAACGAGTACATCTGTACTGTGAGGCAACCACACGCGCCAAGAGGGCACCGCGCATTTTCCCAACGGAACCGAAAAAGCCCTACACTTCGATCGCGAGGCTTACGTCACGCGCTTGGATGCGTCACTGCGGCCCAGGCTGGGCCATACTAAAAATTTACTGCAATATTGCATTCATCATTCATCCACCTACCCTTACCTTACATGACTCATAATCATATCGCGTCGTGGTCGCCACTACCGTTAGACGTGTTGTTAGTTGTGAATTATTGCGAATTATTTTTTTAACTGTGATTGGTGATAAACTGTATTTTACGATTCCTTGTTCCTCTTGTGGAGTTGTTAGCTGTTGTTGACGCCTACCGGGCCGGTCTTAGAGCGGGACAACTGGTGTGGTGTTGAGAAGGCGCATTCCTTGGGAAAAAACATATATCTCGCAGGCGGATTTGAACCCAGTGTCTCCGTTGTGCAAATTGCCGCAGTATAACCGCTGCGCTACCGTGCACCTACGGCGCCCGGCGAATTAGTCTATCCGTTCGAGCGCGCGGCTGACGTCATCGCTCCGCGCCGCCCCGTGAGTGTAACCGATAAGCTGCGCTCGCCCGCGCCGCCGCGCCGCGCCGTGCCGCTGTTACTTAGCTGAGTACGCCCGTTATTTATTTGTTAAATTTTTGCTTTGCTTCGAGCTTTTTTGTCGCTACTTTTGCTGTCATGAATTGCTCTGGGTGCCAGCGTAGTTTGTTGCAAGACGAGGAATTTCTACAATGCAAGATAACGAAGTGCAGTAAAGTATATCATCTACAGTGCTGCAATATAACTTTTAGCAATGTCGTAAAGAATACCTGGGTTTGCCCTGAATGGTTTGCGCTGCTCCTAAAAGAGGTGCGCGTAACTACGACACTCCTGTCGATACACCAACAACGCTGAAGAACATTACGCATAGAAAACCCACTCCTACTACTATACCGCCCGAGATTGCTGGTCTCGCCTCCGGCGATATTGTGCCCCGGGGTGTGCGTGGCGACGATGGTGTGGTGATGCCGAGCGATGGTATTGTAGCGCACCAGCGCGCTCCGGATGCTGCTACTACTGCCGATAATTCGCTTAACGAGGACATTATATCTCTTGAAGTGCAGGTCCTGCGGGAGCGAATGCTGTTGCTGACTGAGCAACTCACGGACGCCGTGTCCGCTATCGCTCGCTACCATGACGCCCTAACGTCATGTACAACAAAATTAGAAATTATCTATAGGCGCCTTCAGGATGTCGAGGTCGCCCTTGAGAGACGGTGTCGGTGTTGTCGTGATGCCGGTGATGTGGTCGGTGAGGATGTAGTGCCGATTATTAAGAGAGGGATTGTAGAAATGCATGAGAGTCAGGAGCAGAATAAGTCAATTTCAAATAGGCCCGAATCCTATTTGACTTTGGATAAATTGGAGGTTACTTCGGAGGTGGTTAACAAAGCCAAATCCAGAAAACCGGATCTCCCTGGTGTAACGTCTGATGTTCCAGTTCAGCGGGATTATGACGCGGGGACTGAGGCGGGAACAGTTCTGTCGGAATCCCAACATTTATGGGTACGTTTAAATCACAAAAAGCCTAAGCGTTTTGGCTCGATTCGCTGTACTGCAGGGCCTAATGTCACCACTTTTTCAAGCATGAGTTGTTGAGATCCAGTTATGACATAGTGGCTGTTACGTAATCGTTTTTAAATTAATCAGTTGAGAACTCGGAGATAGCGAGCGATGGATGGAATTTATTGCGTCGTGATCGTTCTACCGGTGGTGGCGGGGGAGTGCTGTTGGCCGCCCGCCCTGGCATCGGACTTAGCCGCCGCACTGATCTGGAGACAATCGACGGTGAAGACCTTTGGGCTTTGTGCACTATTGGAAATCAATGGTGCTATATCTGTGTAGTGTACATAAACCCACGTGCTTCTGTTGAAGAGTATATGAATTGGTTTATGAAAGTTGAGCCAATAATATGTAGTTTAAAGAGTAATATTATAATAATGGGTGACCTTAATTTGAACCCAAGGTATAGATCTGTGATATTTTAAGTCATTATTGTTATTTTCTTTCGGTTTGTGGTTTGGTTGAGAAGAATGACGTGGTTAATATGTATGGAGGAAAGTTAGATGTGGTGCTGATGTCGGAGCGTACTCGTCATGGCAAAGTGTCGGAGATAGATGGCGATGGATTGGTACCGCATCGAGACGCATACCACCCTCCTCTGGATATTGACGTTACTCTCGATACAGTGACTGGTCTAGGGGGGTCCGTCACCATTGAGCCAAGTAACATTGACTCGTGCGATGACTGGAACTTTGCGAGGGGTGACTATGCGCTTTTGTATCAACTTTTGTCTAATGTCTCCTGGGATGAGTTACGTTGACGTAACGGGTTGACGTTATATATTTTGATTTTAAAAAGGCCTTCGACCAGGTCGACAACGACATACTTTTGAGTAAGCTCTGTGCTATGGCTATATATTTCTCCAAATCTCCTAAAACTATTCGCAAGCTATATGTGTGACAGGCAGCAGTATGTTCGCCATGGATGCTTCATTTCCGACACTTATCACACTCGTTCCGGTGTTAGTCAGGGGTCCATATTGGGTCCATTACTTTTTGGAATTATGATCAACAATTTAGATGCAGTCCTTATTTCGTCCCTAAGTTTATTATACGCCGATGATCTAAAGGTCATTTGCCCTATTAGTGATATGTGTGATTGTGCTGCATTGCAACGTGATATCGACTCCCTATTGCAATGGAGTATTGACAATAAGCTTAGCTTCAACCCAGCCAAATGCAGTATCATGTCCTATAGTCGAGCAAAAAACCCTCTGGTTGCCCAGTATGTGCTGGGTGGCGACCCTATCAAGCGGGTTACCACAGTAAGGGATTTGGGAGTTACTTTCGATAATAGACTAAATGTTCATGATCATATGACGTCCGTGGCTACTAGCTGCTACAAAAGGTTAGGCTTTGTGATTAGGAATGTCCGAGACTTTGACGATCCTAGTGCATTGAAATTGATATATATGGCTTTAGTGAGAAGCAAACTGGAGTTTGCGTCTATTGTTTGGAATCCACATGAGAGTACTTACGCCTTACTTCTAGAAAAAATTCAAAAGGCGTTCCTGCGCTTTCTTTACAAGAAAATTTACGGTTATTACCCATTTTTGTACCCTACTAAGTTCCTGCTGGGGATACTACAATTTAATTCTCTAGAAGTGAGGCGTAATGCTGGCTTGCTTATTCTTGTGTGCCGTATTTTGCGTGGGGACTCGGACTGCACGGAGCTCGTTGCTCGGGTTGTGAGACTTTCCGTTCCACATATCTCTAGGCTATTGCTGAGACCACGCCAACATAATATCTTCGCGGCCCCTGCAGCTCGGACTGTGTCTCGCGCAAACGCACCTCTCATACGAGCGTTAACTACGCTGAATTCGCTTCTGGCATCGGCGCCTGACTGTGATATTTTTGCGAGTCGATGGGCGGATGTGTGTAGGGAGTGTTTGAAGTTCTGTGAGACGATGAACGGATGAGGAATTCGAAATTATATTTTTGCCCTACTATAAAGTTCAATCCATCGCTTCTTGGGTCTCCCGCGGGACCTCTTTCCTGATACAGACACGTTTAGGCACCTATTTCTCACGTACGTATCCCTGGGGCTTACGTAATACCTAACAACACCATCTTCGATCTTATCCGCGATGTCTTTCATGCCTAGGATACTACGAATGTACTTTTTACGCACTCGATCAAGTCGCGTAACGCCACACATACCTACACCGCAGCACTTTTATTTTGTTGGCGTGAGCATCATAACATGACTTAGGCGCTGTCCTAATTGGCAACGGTTACGACGGGCGGTTTTGAGAGCTCCTATTGGCCGGGTGACATCAGTCGCACGACCTTTGCTAATTAAAACAGCGCCTTATGGTGTTATATTCCCTACGTTGTGATCATCCATACAACTTGTCTGGCTGATATAGCGAGTATTTGCCGACCAATGTATTGCAGTCGCACATTTCTGTAAAAGTATTAAGCTCATACATATAAGATACATTTAATAAAAATGTATTGTGGTTGCCACTGCATTGCAATAAAAATAAAAGATTCCAACGTTTCGACAACCTCCTTTTTTGATGTCGGTTTAAAAGACGTGTTATGTCTGTGTCTGTGTTTTTTTGTAAGGTTGGCGCCTGTCAAGAATATCGGAGCAAAGCCCAGTTGTTCTATAACCTCTGTCGTATTCTATCCATACTTCATTCTTGTCAGGCGTCGACAATGAAAGTGTTGCCAAAGTGTTGAGGGTTTTCTCGCAATTCCGGGTAAAATTTGCTTCGTAGATAATCAGAAAAATACGTTTTTTGATTTAATTTAATTAAATTACTACGGTGTGATCGAACGGACATAGACTTGTCGTACGATGCGCTGGCTGGATGAAGTTGAGAAAGATCTGCACTGACTAGGCATCCTCGACTGGCGGAAGATAGGGCAGGATAAGAGGAGGTGGCATTCGTATCAGAAGAAAAAATCCACTTTAGGTAGCTGAGCCAAGCCAGTAAGTATGCATAATACTACAAATCAGCTAGTCAGCCCAAAAATATATAATACCGTGGATGCTAATATATACAATGTATTTAATTTATTTTCTGTGATCCATTTCTTTAGTTAAAATTTATAAATGATAGAACACTTTTTTAAACAAGATCCATTATAATGGGAGATTTAAATAAATCAAAATAAGACCACATTATGAACAGGTAAACATTTTGCGCTTTCTTCTCAGAAAAGGTATTAAAACTGAGTATCTTTTCACGAAACACCTTACCAAATAACTTCGGTTAGGTACCAAACTCAATACTTGAGAATCTTGTCTAGTGAGGCACGGCCGAACTACAATTTTTGTTTTTTAAAGTAACTGTCTGAAAATTCCCCATTAAAATAACTAAACTAAACTTAATATATTGCGACCGGTTTCGAATGAATCATCATCAGGCAATGTGTTAACAATGTTACATCTACCGTCACCGTTTAGAACGTGTACATAAAAACATGTGGGTAACGTCCCTCACATCGCTTGATGATGATTCCTACGAAACCGGTCGCAATATATGAAGTTTATTTTAATGAGCAGTATTCCAATAGGTATCTAAAGCATTCCTAATCACTCACTAGATGGCGCCCCAACAATTTTGGTAATTGAAGATCCCTTGAAATAGGTTCTTAGCAAAGGGGATATAAAAAATGGGTACGATTTTCAACAATTTATGGGATTTTGATAAATTATTACAAAAAAACAAACATCAATTTCACTGTGTCAGTTCGTTTCATGGACGCTAGGAACAAGAATGAACGTAATTCAAATATAAAAGGTTTATATTAAAATGGAATTTATTGGAGCTATTTACATTAATATATTTTTTATATTTATTTCCACATTTAAAAGTTATGTTTATATTAATAAACTTTTTATTTTTAAGTTCAATATTAGTTGGCTGCATGACATTACTGCCACAATCATACAAATTTAAAAAAAGAGTACCAAAACTGTGGGAGCGCCATCTATTGATGCTTTATGAAATCAACTGATAATACCTACTTTATAGTGGAACTTGTGTCAAAAAGTGTTTTAATTCTATCATACAATGGAGTTCCATCAAGAGTGCACTATACAAACTATAAACTACTTAGAATTTAAAAAATACGTTCGACTATAACTTTGGATACCTAAATAATTTTAAATTTGAGATTGCCAAAAATTACATCTGGTAACCCTGCTTGTGACTCGCGTTGCGTGACCGTGACATTGACTTAACACTTGACGTTTGACGTTGACGTTGAAATAGTGTGGGTTTTGAGGTTATGTTATGCTTGCTTTTACAATTTTAGTTTGTTTTTATTTTGTTTACGGTACAAATTTTGATATTTAAACTATCAGTTTATGTAAAACATGTCGAAAGTGAACAGAAGGAAGCATGTGATGAACGAAGCTCTTTGGGACGACACCGAAATGCCTAAAGATAACCAAAGTATTGTCAAAGTTGTGAGGAGCAAAGGAAATAATTTACATGAGGTATGTATTGCGCTCTTGTGGTGAAGTCACCTGCAGAGAAAGCTAATCCCCATTATTATCTGCAGCTGACCGTACACTATAACCACTACTGATTATTTCAGTTAATTTCGTCACTCACAGATGTTTTACGTCATCAAAATGAATATTATAAAATACTTAAATTATTGTTAGGTCTTAATCATCTAGAACCTAATGGTGATGTTGTATGTACGGTATAGGAAGCAATCACTGACTCTTTTGAAAACGGAAAAGTTAATCATTCCAATTTTTGTGATGACCAATGTTATTGAAGAGATGAAGTGTACTTAACATTTATTATGTTTTCTATTCATATACTAATGCCTCAGACCAAATAAAGATTAAAACAGAGTCAGAGTATGTTAATATTTTGTTCTCAATTATTAACATATGTTAATATCTTGTTCACAAATATTAACACATGCAAAAGTATGCCTTGCTGTGTACATACATGGTCACACAGATATTGACAACCAAACTATGTCTTGGCCAACTGACAACCAAACTACACCTTAGCAACATTCACTAAGTACACACATTTTTATAAAACGGCCTCATGTCACTTTTGACAGTGCACCGTCTTTATTTCTTATATGGTCTGAGACTAATGCCTTAAATATTTTGTTTGAACAGGTCATCACACCAGATGGTAAAGGATATTTGGTGTCCATGCCAACTAAATTCAGAAAAAACATTTGGGTAAAGAGAGGAGACTACATCCTTGTTGAACCCATAGCAGAAGGTGACAAAGTCAGAGGTGAAATAGTGAAAATTATGAACAAGGACTCAATAAAATATTACAAACAAAATGGTTTATGGCCTAAAGAGTTTGACAATGATGAACAGGGTTCAAAAGACAATGACAGTGATTTGTTTGAAAATACAAATAGAAAACAAATTACAGTGAATTATAGTGAGAGTGACAGTGATAACAGTGACTCGAGTGAAAGTGATAATGAATGTAGTGACTCTGATAATGATAAACAGGATAATAGTAATAAAAATCAAAAGTAACTATTATTACAGTTTTAATTTATCCAAGACATACATTGTGAAAAATAAACCCCTTGTTCCTCAAACTATCCCATGTAACTTATACATTGTGAAATAATCACTACATACATTGATTTATGCCAGCTTTCACTAAACATAGGAATTACCTAAATGTGATGCCCAAATACTTAGGAATTGCTTAAGACGAAAATATGTTTCACCAACTGCTAGCCAATAACTATCGTCTATAGGTAACACTTAAAGTTAGGAAGTGGGTTGGGCGGTGCTTACTCCCTAGAATGACAGTTGTGTTTCTTATCTGACCCGGTGACCAAAACTGAAACTTTTTGAAATGTCATAAATAACCGCAATGCTGTCACCGTTTGAGATAAGTTGGTGGCACTCCACATGTTAACAACATTACAACACAAATCCATAGATAAATCTGGCTTAGAGAGAGGTTTGGTGAAATAGACCAATTGGCTAAGGTCATTCCTAAAGTTTCCTGGTTAGGTACTGCAACTGCATAATCAGAGTTTAGTGAAAACGGGTGTTAAGTGATTTTATTTTATATCAGCCTCAATGTCATCCGCCATTATATACTCGTAGATCCTTTTAATCAATTCCACAGACTTAACTTTAGCCCAACCATCAGTTTTTGTGATTAGTTTTGCCTGTCCATCCTTGATAAATTCCAATGTCAATTGTTTTAACGCATTAGCTGAATGCAAATCGGCAAGCTGCAATGTTTCTATTGCATTTTCAACAGTCAGTTTTTTGTGTAAAGCCTCTTCACAGAGACTCTTCAGTCGGCTAAGTTGGTAGTAATCAGCGGCTGCCAGCAACTTCTCTGGTATTTCATCAACACTAGGGGCTTTATCGCTGTAAATGAATGTCAATACCGCACATAAGACATCAGCTTCCAGAGGAGATTCAACAGTATTAGTAATACACTCTGTGGTGTTATGTTCAAAGTGAGCCTTCAGGACTGCACTTCTACTAGCTAAGACGGCCTTGTGCACTTTATACTCCACACTTTCTGCAGATTTCATAACAACATCAGAAAACAAGCCATTGTTAAGCAAATTTTCGAAGTCATTGCTTAATTGGGCTTCTGGTATATTTGACCGGTCAACCTTTATGTCATTTGTTACCATGAACTGAAACTTCAACCTTAAACTACCATCACTCAATAAATATATATCTCTTCCTTCATAACTAGCTATGTCCCGTTTGAAAAGTGTAGCAAGGTATTGCCATTTATTGGCTTGAACAGTGTGGTATTCCTTAATGACAATAGAGCGTTCCTCAAAACGTTTTAAACAAATGGTTAATATAGATTTCAAAAAAACTGGATTGGGGGACAAATAGTATATCTCAATAATGTCATTATCTCTACCAAGAAACTGCATTTTCAATTGGAATCTTAATTCCGTAATATCATTTCCACTCGGATCTTTTGCTTTTTCAGTGCGGAACTCTCTAGTAGACTTGTTTTCGAGCAGATTGATGAAATTGGGTACCGTCCATATTATGGTATTGATTTTGGTTTGCCCTTCAGTTCGCGTGGTGTAATTAATGCTGGACATTTTGGCGCTGATATATTATATAGGTACTAGCAGTACACTTTGGCCGTGTTCTACTAAATACTATACACAATGCGATGATAATATCTTTGTATTTATCGAATGACTCGTTCAAAACACTGTTCGTATCCTAAGTCCAGTCTTGTTGTCCTTAATCCTGAGAGTTTTGTGTTGGAAGCTACCGTCGAAGATGCTTTATAATCACTGCACTGTTTGCTTAGTTTCAATACTTTCTTTATTATGAATCGTGCAGAAAAACAACTGATTCTATTCTATTCTTTCTTGCCTGAGATTCTTACAGTCCGGTTCGATGCCGTAGGTAATATGTAGTAATCTGTGGTTCGATGGGTGGAATTCTCTCAGCCAGTTAGCTGAATGTCAGCTGTCATTGCTGTTAAGCTGCTGTCAGTTAAACGTCAACTTAGGCTGTGCTGCCAATTCTAACAAATTAAATAAATCAAATCAGCATCAACAATATCTGACGGACGGACAAATTTCATCAAAATACGATTAGGTATTCATGGAATATTTACTTATTTAAGAATTATGGCGTGATTCCGCAAAATCTACTATAAATTATATTTAATATTTATGTATAGCCTACATTTTATTCTAAAGCGTACTCTACATGGCCCCCGAAACTTTCGGCGAAACTTTGGCCGGGACTTTGGTCGACCCTCTACATTCTCGCCTATTAGGGATGAGGTGGGTGTCAAAACGCGTCGACATTATATCGATTCATTGGTGTAATATCGCTAATCCGCTTTAAACAGGGTCACAGAGGTGATGGCAGCTGCTATACTGTAATTACTTGATCTACTAATATCCTGGATCATGGTCAAGGGTACCCCGAACCTGTTACTCGAAAAAGCGCTGGGAATATAAATATAAAATCGATCGAATCGAGACGACAACGAACTATCTCTACTTAGTCTATGAAATAGGCGAGACATGCCAAACATGCACGGGACTACACGAATGTAGGCAAATACTGCCTCCACATTCTCGTGTTCCCGCGGAACTGTCCACATGTGGAGCGCGCTTATGATGTAAGCCACACACTGACAAATTTCATCAACAGCGGTTGATAAGTTTCAGTGTGAAGAAGTATCCACGTAAAATTCCGTTACAGCATGATTCTTTGGGAACAACTTTGAATTTCAGGATAAATTGTAGCCTATGTGTTAATTCAGGTTACTATCTGTGTCATTTTATCCAAATCCATTGAGCCATTTTTGCGTAATTGAGTAATGAACAAATGTACAAACTTTCACATTTAAAATATTAGTGGAATTGTGAGATAGTCCAACCTACCTTTAGCACGCAATACAATGCTCAGTACAGTACTGACCACAGATTACTATATATGTACTCACTGATGGCTATACCTATATGGTGCCTTTGAAAATCGATTAAATTTTTTTTAGAATGCTGAGAATCGTGAATTGTTAATGCCATATATCGAGTTTTTCAAACAATTTATTTATTTTTTAAATTAGCTGTCAGATAACCCGCATTTAGTAGGTAGGTACATAAAGTGGTATAAGCTAAACGACAAATATTTAAAAATGTGCAATGTTTAGTTTATTTTATGTTTGAAAAACCAAAATTAGCCATAAAAAAGCTGTACTGGCAATACTGTTGCTTGTCTGTCTGTCACAGCTTGACGCGGCTGACAATGCTGACATTAGCCATCTGTTTACTCAGCCTGCTAGTAATAAAGTATTTTGCATGTATTTTTGTGACCTCTTCGACCTCTTTCTTTTCTTTGTTGTAGTGCCACCTGCACGTATCCTGCTCTGTAAACACACTACATTTGTGACGAGACGTCGTCGAATTCGATATTTTCTGTCGTTCTCCGCTATTTTCTTTCGTTTTGTTTTGGGTAATGAAAGCAAGATCCTAAAGTTAAGTACTTATCTACCTACCTACGCATATCTAATCGGTAACGAACGTTTGATAGTCAAATAATCGCAGATATCGATGTAATCTGTTTTTTATTTTGATACAATAAGTGTCAATTCATCAAAGCGTAACATCTTTAGGGTCGTGATAATTTAATGTTTTGTTCCACAATTAGTGAATTTTAAATGTGTTTCGGTATTCGTGATGGAGGACTATAAGTTTCTTTTCAAAGTGGTGCTTGTAGGCAATGCAGGGGTTGGGAAAACTTGTCTTGTCCGGAGGTTTACTCAGGGCTTGTTTCCTCCTGGGCAGGGCGCTACGATCGGAGTGGATTTCATGATCAAAACTGTCGAAGTAGATGGCGAAAAAGTGAAGGTGAGTGTTAATTAGCAATTACTTTATATATGGATACACTTGTTACATCATATCAATGTAAATATGCTGAACATATTTTGAACGTAACTAAGACAAGTGTTTATCTATTGTTCTATGCATGTAATATGTTTCAAGGATGATGATTATAATAGTCTCACCAGATTTACACACTTTGCATTGTCTGATTCTTCATTGCAATGGCAAGTTATGTTGGTAGCCTTCAAAAAATTATCTAGCATTTTTATTTAATTGTGCAAGTAGGTACTTTGTTCAAGGGTGTATTTGGCATCACAGGTACTTAGATGTGGTAATTTAACAATGTAGGTCCAAATGTTTCGTTCAATTAGTAGCTATTTGTTCCAGAAATAGATGTTATGTATGTTGTATCCAGTCCAACAATATGCTTTGAACATGGTAAAATACAGTTGTCTATACAAATATTATAAAGATAAAAGATTTTATTGTGTATCGGTTTGTTTATGTAACTGATTTAAAAATTGTATCACCTATAGAAAGCTACACTATCAGCGAATAGGCTAGTAGCCATAGGCTATATTTTATATCCATAACAATTTGTCATTTATAGGAAAATTACAATAATAAAACCCAAGGTATCAAAATATTGCATGTTTGCTCATAATTTCAGAACAACTGCACTGCAATTTAAGTAATTCTGATTTGTTGGATTTATAATTATCAGGACAAGGTTTGCCTCTACATTCGCAGAAAAGGGTGTAGGGTAGCTCTAGGGTAGATGTAGGACAACGTGTGAATAAATTCGTACAGGACAGCTAGTGGCTATTTATAATTATGAATAAAATATAATTTTTCAAACAGCCCTCAATATTTAATTATGTACCTATGGTTCCTATTCCAAAGTATGGTTGGAGTGCAGCAAAGGATGCGCTGCCGATAAAAGACTTGTATAATTTCGAAACCCCCTCCTGCGTGCCTTTTCTCGATTTTTCAAAGCTTTTTTGAGGGATATACCTAATAGATCATAGATGGAATCATATGGATAGTGTCATATAAGTTTCATGGCATTGTGTGAAAGACAGTAGTCCTGGTTAACTTTAGGCTTAGATTTCCTGGTCAAATATAACAAATTTATTTTTCTTTTTTAGCTACAAATATGGGATACTGCTGGCCAGGAGCGATTCAGATCTATAACACAGAGTTACTATAGATCTGCACATGCCCTGATATTAGTTTATGATATATCTTGCCAACCTACATTTGATTGCTTGCCGGACTGGTTGAGGGAAATAGAGGAATATGCGAATAACAAGGTTCTCAGGATATTAGTTGGTAAGTTTTACTTAATTATGTGACATAATTGACCTTTTCAAATCACCTTTGAAAGTCAGAGGGAGAGAGGCAGATTGCATGAGAGAGACTGGGAGGGAATGAGTCCTCCTGCTGAAAAGATGATGATATCCCGATCTGATCCCTTTATCAGCACTATGCCAGTAGCCCAGACAGTCAGTAAGACAGCTTACCATCAGGCAGGCCGTAAGCTTTTTTGCCAACATAGTGGTATAAAAAAATAAATACAATACTAATATTAATATCTTTATATTGACAGTGAAATCAACATAGATATCAACATGATTCTATTTGCAGGTAACAAAACGGACAGAGATGATAGGGAGATACCAAAGCATATTGGGTCTGATTTCTCTCAGAGGCACGGTATGTATTTCTTAGAAACATCGGCGAAAGAAGCTGAAAATGTCGAAAGATTGTTCATGGAAATAGCTGTTGAACTCATGGATGTAAGTAACTTTAATACGGGCTCACTTATTTATTTATTTAAAATTTCATGCACATTACAGTACAATGACGGGACTTAAAGCTACATAGCTTTTTCTACCAGTCAACCAGAGAGCAATTAACAAAACTTACAACTTATTGGTAGTAAATAATGCATGTTGGCTAGTTTCAGCTTCGTATTTACTCGGGCAGGTGCGTCAGAAATGATGCTCTACGAAACTAAACTGATGGTTAGCAATAGCGTGCTCTCGCGCGCGACATACACCCTGCTATCTCTTTCAACTTAGTATTAAGAGAAGAAAACAAAGGCTCTCTCGCGGCGCGAGCTATATCGCGGGCACACTTGTGTTGTTCAGAGGTGCTGGCTGGTTTAAATAAATTTTAGATATCTAAATGGAAATAAATCAAATTACCAAATGAATGTTGTAACTTCAGAATGCACCTGTTTGTTTTGTTGGGTTTGTAACTGTCAGGAGGTTTGTATGAAAGAAAAAAAAGGATAGAGTAGGGTAGGGTAGGTGTTGAGTAGGTATAGGGTAGGTGTAGTATGGGTGTACGGTAAGGTTACATTAAATTATTGTGTATATTATTTTTTATTTTAGTGTCAGTATTTATTATATCATGATTATTTATTTAATTGATTTGATTTTTGAACTCCCTACGAAAAAAGATACGTGTTTGACGTGTGTGTCTGTGTATCTGTGTGTCCGTCTCTGGCATCGTAGCTCTCGAACGGATGGACCAATTTGGATGCAGTTTTCTCTATTTGAAAGCAACTTATTCCAGCCAGGTTATTAGCTTGTTTCATTAAAATCGGATTAGTGAACTTGGTAGGAGATTTGTCTATCGGTTAGATTATAATTTATAACTGAATTACATCTTAACACTATTCTTCGGTCTCATCATCACTCACCACCAAGTAAGATGGCGGTCAAATGCCTGGCTAGTCTAATTTAAAAAAAAATACTATTAACCCCCAATAAACAGGCAAATCTTACATTCCACTATGTTATTATTAAATCATTCAATTGTTCAATTGGTTGGTAATAGCTCTGCCAAGTTCAATAGTTAGTCCCAATTAGTTATTATCGTTACAAATGTCGTCTTGACACTTTAGATGTGCGCCTCTATGGTGTCAAGCGAAAATGAACTATATTTGTTAAGCTATTGATCTCATTTTTACAGCAAGCGAAATGCAAAGAGCTGCCGAAGTACGAGAGTGGCGTTGGCCCCATCAATGGCAAGACCACATCCGTTGGCGACACGTCTTGCTGCATGCGATCAGCGTAATGTAACGAATTTATCTCACTGGTATTATAGGAACTTACGGTTCGCGTCACGTAGAAGGAACTCTGAGGATGTTGCTGCGATGAAATTAGCTACTTTCAGACCAATGTAAATCTCTGTTTGACCGATTAACTGCCGGTATTGTGTTACCTCTTGGACTTTGACGTTTGTGAAATCCTGTAGGCTAATTGCGTAACTCTGTTGCTAACAATTGTCTGATTTCAATTATAGAAATCGATACTTTTACGAGCACGTATCATCGGTTTGATGGGTTCAGTTGCTAACAAAGTACCGTTGCAATTAACTGAAACTATTAAATCGATCATACGTAATCTTTTCAATCAACATTTTCAAAAACAACAGAGTTACTTAATTAGCCTACTAATCTGGAAGCCATAGTTTTAAAATAAGAAGAGTGTCACCATCAAAATAACGCCGTTTCATTGGCTAAAATCAACTGTCAGCGTTTGATTCTGACTTATGGCATGGCTTAGAATGCCAATAAATTGTGTTATAATTATTGACGTTGGCAAAGTCATTGTTAAATGACAGTGGAAGCCATAATTTGACAAGAAGATGCTATTCTATTATTTGAATCATCGCTTTTATTGGTTCTGTTGCTAACAAAGTTTCATTGCAATAAACTGAAACTATTAAATCGATGACACGTAATCGCAAAAATAATAATATCAATAACTGAAAGCAGAGAATTGTTAGCAACATTGTTCCGTAATTAGCCTACTGTATTTCGTTTGTTATGAAATCGCAGCTGGCTATTTGGTTGGCTTATATTTATTTTTCTTCGTGCCGCCACATCGCATCCACTGTCTTTCGAGGCTCTTGCTACTTGACGCGTACAGTACACATGTTTCGTGGTACTTTTATGAAGACTTGGCTTGTAGGTGTAGCCGATAGACGTAGTATAGAGGAACGAGGTTGTCATAATACGCCATACGCAGAACGATTTATACGTTCGAAAACGATTGTCGAGAATTTTTAAGAAGATCGGTTTTGCACCGAGTGGCTATTATCTAACGCGTAATCAGGGGTTTCGGGATTCCAGGTGGCGCTACTGAGACGTGAGACTTAAAATATAGCCCTGTCATTGGCTAGAATCGAACCGCCATTTTATGGCAGCGGTTTCTGTCCAATAGTGTGGCAGTATTTTGGCAACGGACCTTACTTTTCAGTAGCGCCATTTGTAGGCTAATTACATAACTCTGTTGTTAACAATTATCTGATTTCTATGATTGAAATTGATACTCTTGCAATTACGTATCACCGATTTCATGGGTTCAGTTGCCAAGTTCCTTTGCAATAAACTGAAACTATTAAATCGATCATACGTAATCGCAAAAGTAACAGAAGTCAGAAATCAGATTATTGTTAGCAACAGAGTTACGTAATTAGCCTACTGGTGGGGTTTGAAATCGTGAAAGTTTTCAGTTGTTTTTGAATAATTTTCTTGACTTACGACCGCCTGAGGACTCTGAAAGGAGTCTAAAAAACGTTGACGTGATTACAAGGTTTGTTGTGCTGACGGTACTCGTTATCGGGAAAACGATTCGAAAACGAAACGTTAAGGGCTATCCCAATTGGCAACGGCCGTGCGTGGTCGTGCGACGGGCGGTTTTGAGCTCTCCTATTGGTTGGGCGGGCGGCGTCCCTCGTACGATCATGGTCGCACGACCGTCGCCAAGTAGGACAGCGCCTTAACGTCGGTTGTTAGAAGATTGTCCCACTGATTAAGTTGTGTGCAATAAAATGTGATGTCTTTATAATTTTATTGGAATCTCCGACTTTTGTCGGCGCGTTTGTCGGTCGTCTGCGTTAGGCCCTGTAGTTTTATCGTAGCATCGGATCAATTGGAATTGTTAGTTTATTGTTGGCGTCTCTAGCTTATTAAGTACAGTATAATAATGTATACTAATTTTTATTATTAGATATTATCAGCTGTTGGAGAAGCGAGTATCTTTATAAAATTACCACATTGTAGCTTTAACACTATGTAATGTTAGTGAATTGAGGTCATTCCACTCGCTTTTAAGTGTTGCACCGGTACAATGCCGTGGCGACGTCACTTCCTGGACTAACATTTGTTACGCTCTTTGTCTTTTCGACGTCGAATTGTTGCGATGTTGGTAAGTATAGTGGTAATTATTTCGATACAGTCAATAGAAAACGTCGTGATGAAACCTGCACATTCAGGCGACTGTATGTGAAACCATGATCCAATCTGGTCAGGTTCCCCTGGTAGCAGGGTCGCGGAGGTCAGATGGCAGCCGATCCACTTTACCTGATCTGCAAAATCCTGGATCATGGTCAAGGCGGACCCTCGTGCACGAGAGCGCAACCGGGACATTAATGCCAAGATTTTTTAAATATTTATTTACAGTCAATGGATTGAACCAAGTATTAGTATAGATAGTTCAACTCAGTTGTGCGCGCGGCGCTATGTGTGCGTGCGCTTGTAAATATACAGCTTTCATTTATGTGGCAGTGACGCGACCACTTGGCGTGCCAATGGCGTGGCGTCATTGTGACGTGTCTGGGTTACCAACACATAGGGCCGCGCGCACAACTGAGTTGAAATATCTTTAACAATACATGGTTTTCACCAATAACGTCATAGAAAACTTTAATGGAATCCTAAACCTAAATTACAATGGATTGCATTATTTGTAATTAATTAGACCTCAATGTTGCATATCACCAATTATGAACGAAATATGTATTTAGCGTTCTTTGTATAGGGCATTTACTCGTAGGTAGTTGTAATTATAATACTATGATACTGTGTAATTTGTTGTTGTGATGTAGGAACAACGGATTTGACTTTCGACCAGTTAGGATGTGCTCAAAGACATCACCATCGAAATTATGCGCAAATGAATTTGTATTAGATTAATATTTATTTAAAATATGATAATAGGAAGGAACGCCAGGCTTAGGTGGCCGTTCTCAAGTAGCGACCACGTACCGGAAGACGCGGCGTAGACAGGCCTCCCGCAATCTGGACCGACGATCTGGTAAAGGTGGCAGGTACCAGGTCTTTGTGGAGATCTCAGGGGGAGGACTATGCTCAGCAGTGGGCATCTCTTGGCTGATGTATAGATTGAGCAATCAGTGTCGAAACTAGGCAGCGCAATTACAGGCATGAGGCATTACATCTTAGTCCTCACAGTGACAACGCACCTTATTTTTCGCGGTCCTTATTTTTTTGCATGCAACTGCAATTTTGGCGACAGTTACCGCTTACCATCAGATAGGCTGTCTGCTCGTTTGTCACTGCGTTGTATAAAAAATAAACTAAAAACTTTATTTTATTGTCTTCTAAGTAAAATGGCGCCCATGTTCTTTTTCCAACTACTGTTTTTTTATGAAACTGTAACTTCTAAAGAAATGTATATCAGTCATGGCATTGTACCGACACCGACGGTTATTTACGGCTATGTTATGTTACGGTTATGTCAGACTCTGTCAGAGCTTTGCGCAAATATTGTCTACTAGCGACCCGCTCCGGCTTCGCACGGGTAGTAGTCTCACAACAATCAGTATCGTAAATATTTTTCAACTGACTGTAGATGACGGACAATAGAACAACGGACATTATAGTCTGTTAAGACAGGCCCTGCTAACCCAAATACCAGAGAGTGTACAGCTGTACTAACTAGCGTAGCGCGCATGGACCGGCCAGATGAGTCGTGCGCACACGCGTAGCGCAGATCATGACTCAATAGTTGAGGCGATCGCAACAAAATATAATCTCTGCTTTGACTTGTTTATAGCCCTCTATTTCTTGCCAATAAATGCGAAAAGATTGATAAATGCGCAGAGTGATAATGTCCTGTGGGGATATTGGCTATCTCAGCAGACAACTGACTTTGACATTAGAAAATCCTACACCACTCTAATTTGGTATTCGCTATGGCCAGTGGCCAACGTAGATGACGTAGTGTCGAATTATTAAATGTCAAATTCAGTTGCCCACTAAGTTAGTCAATAGCTCCGCTGCTGTATTATGTTGTATTACACTGTATTATATTTAAAAATAAAGTTTATTATCAATTGGCGTTGGATGGCGCTTAGAAGTAAAATGATGAATTCCTAAGTTATGATAGTTTTTTTAAATAATTTGTGCTCGGAATCTGAACAAAACATTAGCAGTAGGATTCTGGCAACCCTCGGAAAGAATGAAAGAGAGTTTTGAAAATTGTAACAAGTTCGACAGAAACAATGTCGTAAGCTACGGTAACTGTTTACCATCAGACAGGCCGCTTGTTTGACTCCTTACTAGTATATAAAATGCTAAAACAGTACGTCAAAACGAGTTAAATGCGATGTAGCGACTCTTGAGTGTTCGTTCATATATTTATAACGTCATAATTTACAAAATTCTTATTGAACATGACAAAGAATCGACTTGGCTTACCGGAATCCTGCGATGTGATGTTGACGATACAGTTGTGTTTAAGATACGTATTTACTATGAGGATGAAGAAAATATTATAAAATAAACCTTTCTTATTTAAAAATTGTTCTTAAAAATATATTTTTAGTTATCGTTTGCCACATAAACGCCATAGAATATCAAGCTTTATCTATCTACTATTTATTCCGAAACTGTTATCTGTCTTCCTGCTAGATCCTGTTACTTTTCCGGAACATGAAGTACATTATGACATTCGGGAAGAATATTGCTTCCTTTTAAAGAAATAATTTTCCAAATTTGTTTAGTAGTCAAACGACTAAATTCTACCCACAATAACTCCAATATGCCTGGGACAGGACAAAATACGTTGTATTCGGAGGTTGAAGTAGATGACGTCATATTAAGTAGATGACGTCATTAAATTTAAATTAAAAGATTACTAAGTCTTGACATTGATGACTAACATTGAAGCTATTTGCTTGAATGTCGGTTTCGCTCTGATAAAATATCCTTTTATTACCTACACGTATTTTTATATTAATGTTGAAGGTTGTCATAATTTTATTACCAAATATCTAACGCACGAACATGTTATATTCTCAATCACAGACATCTCAACTTATACAGGTGAAAGAGTAAAGTATTTACCAAGATAATTTCAATTAATGTAAGCTTCGTGCGCAAATTTATGCATAATACATTTATTTACAGAACTTTTTCCGTTTACACCATAAATGTTTATATTTTGTATTGCAAGAGTTAATAATAATTAATGTTGTTATTATAAGAATTAGAATTTAGATTATATAGTTGTCTTTGACGATGTTATGTTCGTTAGGCGACATACGGTGTGAGATATAGTATAATTTGTTACTTTTGCCAGGTTTTATAAATTAATAACATATAATTTTTTAAAGTTTATTTGCAATATAAGATTTAGCCCATTGTTAATTTTAACTTAGAGATATAATGTTGTATTTATTGTATTGTTTTAGGTGTCTATTTTTGTATTTTTTCTACTTAACATCACATATAAGTAATCCTCTAGCACTGGATGTGAGTAATTTATGTTTACGTTTTATGTGTATGTGATTAACGAATTTGTGTACCACAAATTTGTGTAACGAATTTGTGTACCACAACTTTGTGTAACGAATTTGTGTAACACTAACGAATTTTAAGGCTTATAAGTACAGTATAGTGAAGGGATCCTCAATAATTCTGAATGTATCTACCCACATAACTTACTTATGTGTCTATCTTTAACATTTCGCTTTTCTTACAATTATTACATTTATTAAGTACCTACCTAAAAGTGTTTGTGTATGAAAATGTATGTGATGATACTAACTTATTATTTTACTACCTAAGTTTAGTATACCCATTGATCGCAGTATTTAAAAAATTTCAGTATTCCACTACTGACATTCAAATTTATTTTTAACACATTTTTGGCAGTTAACTTACAACCGGTATTTACATACATTGCTAATATATCGTATTAAATACGTCAAACGCTAACAAATTCTGCACACGCTTCTATATTAATCACTGTAGTGACAAATGTGTTGTATCTGTGTAAATTGTGTTGTATAAGGTAAATAATACCACATCAAAATTGTACATGTCATGTTAGACTGTGAAAGTAAGGAATAAGGCCAACAGGATAAGTGTGGTTTTTATACATCCGTGGTCGACTGTACTTCTCTATTGGATCTGATATTTTATACTATCGATACCTGTTTAATACTATTAACACGTCTTCTTGTTCCCTTGTGTAGATAAATAATGAAATTAATTCTCACCAAAGAAACTGAATTATTGTAATACTCGCAATAAATGACCACTTTGGATATTTTCGTGTTTCATTTTGTACCTGTACTTGGCGCGGAATATTGTAACGGGCGCGTGTGCTGTCGACTAATTACTTAACGCTGTTGCCAACTTTCAGTAATTTTTTTTTATTTCAGTTATTGAAATTATTACTTTTGCGATTCGGTATCAGCGATTTCATGGGTTCCAAAGTTCAACAACTGAAACTATTAAATCGATTATACGTAATCGTAAAACTAACAATTTCAATAATTGAAATCAGAGAATTGTTGGCAACAGAGTTATGTAATTAGACTACTGGCCAACGTACTCGCCAGGCAGAAGGTGGCACAGGCATTCCTGCAGGAGGCTCTGCGGAGAGGCAAAAGGTCCCGTGCCATCGGGAACACTGTGATATACTTAGGGGGGTCAACAGCGTAGGTGTGGTGCTCTGAGGAGTTTTGAGACAGCGTCTTGGACGTAAAGCGTATAAGTGACCGCCTTATGGTTGTGGGGGCGCGAACAAAGTGTTGTTCTGGGAACAAATCGGGGAAATGTTAAGCAGCATGAACAGCATTGGCCGTGTGGTGTCTGGCAGAGTAGAATAGCACCAAACCCTTACACACATTCGTGGATGTCATGCAAGGCGACTAATGTTTCCTAGCCTAAAGATGAGTCTCCATAGGCTGGAAAATGGGCAACAGCTTTTTCCGCTGTTATATTTACAACACTGCGATCTCCAACCCGCCTGCCAAACGTGGAGATTATGGCATTAACCTCCATGCTAATCAAATGGAAGAGGCCCTAAGTCCTACAGTGGACTGTGATGATGATGATTCTTTTATACCACTAAGGTGGCAAACAAGCTCACGGCCTACCTGATGGTAAGCAGTCACTGCAGCCTATAGACGTTTGCAATACCAAGGACCTGCACGGGGAATGCAATATCACCCACGCGTTGCCGACCCCATAAAAACGTTCTCGCCCCTTTCTTGAAGAACATGTTGATAAACCTCTACAAATAGTTCATTCCACAACCTTAGCGTGAGAGGAAGAAAGTTCCTTTGGAACATAAATGTATGATGAACAGCATCATATTCATATTCATTTATTTATAGTATCCCCGTTATCCCGGTAGTAGTCCCGTTGCCACAGAGTATTGTTGTGGATGGCAACCTGTACGGTCGTATACAGAAGTGTGAGGAATTTCTGCGTGTTTAGCACCACAAGCTTTGATTTAGGGAGCCGCAACGTCGAAGGGGAAGAAATTCTCCGGACATGTGTAGCTGTTGATCTGGCCGACGTGAACATGTTTTTCAAAAAGAAATCCAATGGGAGAGGCGCCATCTAGATCGATTACTTTCTCAATCGGAAAGACCGTATCGGCAGTCATCTGTGCCAGTCTTACCCGAAGAGTCTCACTGCGTAACACGGGGTTCTTGTGATGGACCTGCGTGAGAAGCTTCGAGACAAATACCGGGAGCAGTGCCTGATAGAAACTTATGTAACGACAGACGATGAACCTATCCAAAGACTCAGGACAAAACTCAGACAACTATCGAACTACAAGAGCAGAAGCAGAAGAAGACAAGGAGACTTGGTAGTAGAATGACAGTCCAGGAGACTGAAGAGGGCTTTAAAAAGTGGCAAGAGTATATATTTTCTGAAGACCACGCTGCGTACAGGGATGTCAATTTTCCAAACATGTCACCCAACGACAGGACATCTCCGTGTGGCGTTGTGTAAATGTCCCATTCGGTAACTTGTTACGCGACGACCGCGCGGTAAACGAAAATGGTTCTCTTCTTTCCATGCACTACTCAACAAGCAGAGTGCTGAATAAAGAGGTGTAGCCACCGGAACTCCCCCTAAATCAATGACTATTGTGCCACTGATATCGCTTGAGGAAGTCGAGACGGCACTTCGCCGCATATATATATATATATATCGGATCGGAACCACATAAAAACTATGGTGTATCGCCCACCAACCTTCAATAATCACATTCTCCTCACGGGAAGATGCGCAATCAATGGAGGCTTACCTAAGTATTATTGGTAGGTACTCCAGTCTTCAAAGCTCGGCGCGGGAGAGCAACAACTCGTGGCAATAAAGGAGATGGCAGCTTTCTCCTCCTGCCCGTATCTCGCTACGCCAATTGTAGGTAAGTATTCTAGATAGGTGTCTAAAATGCTTGGTATTTTCTTTTTAACAGGCGATATAGGTGAGTATAACGTCATTCAAAGATAGCCTATCTTATTAATTGCATTGGTAGCACCCCTGGTGATGCTGATGTCCATAGGCGGCGGTGACCACTTTCCATCAGGTGGCCCGCATGCCGAATAACATAAAAAAAAAATTGAATAAATCACAAGTTTCATCACGCTCGGAGTACCTAGGTATCCACCTACCCACTACAGGTATCTAATACCTACCCACTGCCACCCCTGGAATGAATCAGTCAAACACCCACTAACTGTGGCCGTTTTTATATCTGTAGGTACCTACTTAGGTAATCGTGCAAAGAAAGAATCTGAACTCATGGTCAAGACCCTGATGCTGTCTATCTGTCAGTCCTATAGGTACCTACCTACATCATATCGTCACGTATTTTCCCCGTAGGGGTAGGCAGGTACCACTTCGGAATTATCGGTCTTCTATGTAAGTTGCATTCTGGTAGGTAGGGTGCAAATAAGTTACTCGACCTCATTCCACCGCCCCCTATCTGTTGTTCGGACACATAACACAGACGGACGTTCCACTCCACCTTTCCGCTGTAGATCTTTCAGCTACCCAAACAAAACGGTCTGGTTCAATCTTTATAACAATTGCATCTTTGAACGATTAGATTTTGGTACCTACCTACTTAACTTACGCATCATTCCATAGATTTCAAAGATTTCCATGGCGCCTGAATCGACCGCTACGCACGAAGTAATTACTACTACCTATAATACCTACTTAGCACATGGTACAGAATGATCTACTTGGACCATGTAATTAGTGATGGTAATTCCATGATCCAAGTTTAGTTACTAATGTTAGGGTCGGCTCCACGTTAGCATCCTGAATTCCTGGCGCCGATTGCCGCATAGTTGCCTGATCGCCTGCCTATATGGCGGGCTGCCCCATGGCCATTACAGGTTCGGGAGGCGTGTAGGGCAGATTTTCTGGCATACAGAAACTAGCGCCGAATCTTTGGCTAGATAATCGAAACCGAAGGTTCGGTCGGACATTAGCTCAGCAAAAAAAACAACACATTTTAATTGAAGTTTTAATAGCACGCTCAAAGAAAGACAAAAAAACACATCATTGATTTCGAATAGAGATGTCCAAGCAATGACAACTATATCGATTTTATTAATCGATTCTGGAGTAGTACAAACAAAGCAAAATTAACGAGAAACGTGAGTTAATTTGTTTGCTGTGTATCGTAAAATGATTAATTATGATAAAATACAATGGAAACTTGTACCTAGTTCAAAATATAATTAAAAATAAAATATAAACATAAAATACATAAACATTAAAATCGATTCCAGATCTATTCAAGATAGAATCGACATGACAAATTGTCATTATCGATCCACACTACCGCTACCTAAAATGTCGCTTTGAAATGGCCGACGTGTAGGGGGAGTGTCTTGATAAAAATCGGATTTTCTTTGTGATTTTACACTTTAAGGTAAGGATAGTAATCAAAACTAAAAGTTTGTGATCCTACGTATATTATTGCAAAAGTAAATTTATTCGAAAGCCTGTGAGGATACAAAATTGCAACTGTTTCCGGTCGCGCCGGCTACGGATTTCAAAACAAAAATGTTTTTGTCTAAATTACTTAGCTTATTTTGATTATTTCATTTAGCTAATTAGAGGGCAGAATCTGTTAGACGGTAGATAATGATATAATAAATCTTTTCTTCTGTTATTGCAGTTTCTGATTGGCAATAATTGAGACCAAAATCCTAATCTATAAAAAATTGAAATTGTTCGCGACAACAAAATGTTTAGATTATAGCATAGTAGTATTGGGATATCGGTACCGCATCCTTATAAGTTATAGTAATGTCCGTGATAAGATAGTTTTCATCATGAGTCAACATTGCATTGAAGTCACTACAAAAGGTATTTGTTTATTTTGTTTGTAGCTTTTTCTTTCAATAATCCTATATTGTTACAGATATCTTAGTCGGCTATAGGCTACGTACATTCCAAATTTGAAGACTGATCTTTTCTAAGAAAGTGGCTAACAATGGCTTGGCGTTTTAAAGCCTCTAAGTATAAAAATGCAGCACCAATTGTGCCGAAACCTGAAGCATGTGTCCGGGACATTTGTGTTGGATCTTATCAGACGTATGGGAACAATATTTGTGCTTCGGCTGCATTTATGGCCTTCAACTGGGAACATGTTGGGTCCAGTATGGCAGTACTACCTCTCGATGACTGTGGACGGAAGGGCAAAACGATGCCTTTATTACACGCACACTCAGACACTATAACGGATATGGAATTCTCTCCTTTTCATGATGGATTGCTCCTGACAGGATCTCAGGATTCATTGGTGAGTGGAATTTAAAATGAATTCAATGTTTTAAAAGCAAGTGACCTTGTTATCCATTGGGGTATAGAATCTAGTTTCAACTTTCCAAGCATTTTGGTATAATTTATACATATATTTTGCTGCAATAAGATCTATTTAACGTTTCAAGGCTAAATTCTTACACATTCTTACTACACACCCATTATAGATAGTGTATCTCGACTTGTTCAATATCAGTAACAATGTGTCAATTTCAATGAGAGCATGTAGCCTCAAAGTAAGCAAGCAAAGGCTTGTGTTATGGGTGCTAGACAACTGATAAATTACTAATATACCTACTTTTATAATACAGATTTATTATATATACAAAGTATAAAACAGTCACTTTCTGCCGTCCTTCCCTATGTATTTATGTACGCTTAGATTGTTTTAAGCATAGAACAGATTTTTATGTTGTTTTCAATAATAGATAGAGTGATTCAAGAGGAATGTTTATAAGCAAGAAAAAAAGGGTAGGTAGGGGTAAAGTAGGTATAGAACGCCATGGTATGTAGGGATAGAACGCCATGGGAACTAAATCATGCCAGGTCCAGTAATTATACATATAACACCCAGACCTGTAACAGAAATTAAAATTCATAATTTCAACACAGGCAGCAATATAGTTGTAAGCATAATTTAAAATAAAATGTTTTCTTGGTAAAACAATCCAATATTAAAAGTAAATAGGTCATTTATCACTCAGTAATTATTATGTTTTATAGTTGTTTATCAAAATGCAGCATGTGTATGCAATTAATAATTTCCGTTGTAACTGGTTTCCTTGTGCAATAGTGTACAATTCCATAATTAATTGTAATAGGTTTTACCTACAAGTTTATAGTAGCCTAGTACTTTGCCAATGGAATAACAATAAATGAACAGGTTTTGTTAAAATTATACCAAACCTTAAGTAAGCAGATGAAGGGTAAGCTTTGCTTACCTTTGCTGACCAGGGGTAGGGCGGAGGGGGCAGTTGTGAAAATGACTAAAACCGTGCTTTCGTCATACATGAACGGCCCCATAGTACCTAGGCAGTCCAAATTTTTTTTAATGCAGTTATGGAAAAAGACAGTCATATTAACATATCTTATCATCAATGTCCTGTGCTCTCAGGACATTGACGCCATCAGGTAAAGTTAGTAGAGTGACTACCATCTGACTTGCATGCCTCTCTTGACCTGATAAGATGGGATCATGGTAACCATTCTGTCACCTGTGCAGGTTTCACATTATGTTTTCCCTCACCTTAAGACTATCAGTTAGTGTTCAACTAATGAAAAAGATAAATGGTCATGCTTATATGTAAATTCGTACATTGACCTGTTACTCCCGCCTGTGTCTCTGTTGCTCCCGCGTAAATATATCTGCATCACGCTCGCGCGATTCAAGGACGTGGCTCTGCGAGCGTAGTATAAGTAGCCTCGTATTAGAGACAGGTCATCATTATCATATTAGCCAAAAGACGCCCACTGCTGCGCATAAGCTTTCTCCAGAGATCTCCGCAAAGGCCGGTCCTGTGCCTGCCGCATCCAGCTGGTACCTGCAATCTATACCTGGTTGTTGGTCCACCTTGTGGGAGAACTACCCATGCCAGAGACAGGTAGCAAAAGGTCAATGTACGAATTTATTTCTACTGAACGTCTTTGCTTTAATAAACAACACACTTCCATTATTTACTTTGTCTTTTGACATGTATTTGACTAGAAGTAGGTAATAATTATCATTGTAGAAATGTAGGTAATTACAGTAATTAGAAAAGTAATACAAAATTTGTTAAATTGTTCTAGGTGAAATTGTGGCATATTCCACCTGAGGGTCTCAAGGAGTCTCTGTCAACTCCGGAGTGTACTCTATCGCAAAAGCAGCGAAGAGTTGAAAATGTGGGTTTTCATCCAGTTGCTGATGGACTGATCCATGTGGCATCTGGCCATGAACTGGCCCTCTGGGACTTGACTACACAGAAAGAAGCTTTTGGTATGTGTTTATTCAAATAATCACCCGGTGATACCTATAAATTTTGTTCTTTAGATGTCATAGGTGGCCTGGAAGAAATTGCTGTTGCTCTTTATTTTCAGTCGTTTTGTATGCAATGTATTCTTTGTATTTATGCAATAAACAATTTTTATTCATTCAATGACACTTAAGGCTGACAAAACTTCCATTTAATAGTTCACCCTGGCACCCATCATTTTTATAGTACAACTGTTATCCCAGTTATTGGTATAAAAAATAATGTCTGCCATTGTACTCTGTATGCATAAAGAGTTTCAAATGAAACAATAATTGCTGGTTTGACGCTATTGATAAATGTCCTATTGTTATTGTCCAATTTCTTTATCCTATTGTTGACAAACAAAGGTGTATTTGCGGCCATACAATACAATATGAAGTTGGGTAAACAGTTTGCACATCACAAAATATGTCTGCACTCTACAATGTAGAATACTGAGATGGCCTTTCTTGTAGAATGATATGTAGGATGCTAATTTCTGAACATTTATGTTTAAAAAAGGCTATTCACTGTCAGTTTTATGGCTGGGTCCACACTGGACAATCCAGTGCCCCGCGACCCACCATACTGCATTGTCCAGTGTGCTGGTAATATAACTGAGTAATGTATGAGTTGTCCATGACTTGGCAGAGTAGGTAATTACAGTGGAGCGACTGCCATCTGACCTCCGTAACCCTGCTATTAGGAGAAACTGACCAGATAAGATTATGGTTATACATTCAGTCGCCTGAATTTGCAGATTTCATCACGATGTAGCATTGAGGTGCGAACCCGGTACCTCGGGGACCGAGTCGGACCCTTTAACCATTAGCACGGTTTGCCACATTAGTGGTATAAAAATACCTGTTTCCAGTGAACCGTGACCACAGCGAAGTCATCCAGTCTACGTCCTGGAAGAAGGATGGCAAACTGCTGGTCACCTCGTGCAAAGACAAGAAGGTGCGCTTGATCGACCCTCGGGTGCCGGAGCCGGTGGTCAATGTGGCCAACAGCCACCAGAACATCAAGGACAGCCGAGTGGTCTGGCTCGGGGACCAGGACAGGATCCTCACTACCGGTGAGTCTGGTGTACTACGTACACAGCACTACCTTATATCGGTCAACTCAGCCCATGTTACTTTATTTTATTCTATTTATTTATGTAATAGTTTATTGTACACAAATAATAGCGAGATATACAAAGAAAATGTATACATGATACAAGCCACTACTTATTTCTATGAAGAAATTTTATTTTGATTTATTTAATAGGCATACAAAACAAGTTACACTCACTGAAGGTTACATATAATACATAACTTAAAAACTAGACCACAATTCTTAATATGAACGCAAATACAGCTTATTAATAAATGTTCGAAGTAGATGAGGGATAGCTTGAGCCTTCGTCTCATACCAACTTTCTATTGATGTAAACAAACACTTTTACATAGGTATTCTGCAAAATAAAAGAATATGGATGAGCATAGTAAGGAATAAGTAAAATAGAAAGGATAATAAATAAATAACAATCATCTTGGCGTTAATGTCCCGGTTGTACTCTCGCGCACGAGGGTCCGGGGTCAGCCTTGACCATTTTCCAGGATTTGGCAGACCATAGATATAGTGGAGCGAATGCCATCGGACCTCCTTGACCCTGCTACCAGGGGAACCTGACCAGATTAGATCATGGTTACAAATTTAGTTGCCTGAATTTTCCTGTTTCATCACGATGCTCCCTCACTGATTCTCAAGAGCGTCGGTTAGTATTCAACTAATGTATATAACTCAGAAAAGAGTCATTGGTACATGGCCGCAGCGGGACCACGACACATACATACATTACAATACAAAAATGTGACACTCCAACAATATCGACATTTACTCAAATATTTCTTGATCCGCTGCTGGCCAGCTACTCTAGGGGGAAATGGGGGGTTTTTAGGAGAGGGGCTGTATGCGGTATGGGGGTTGCAGTAGTGTGTCACATTCAATGTTGTAAAGCAGGCATCACTAATAGACTGTGAGGGTGCCGTAGGCTATCCTACGTCATCGAGTACAAGAAAAATTCCACTTCGTAGTGAAAGTAGACATTTAGGAGACCCACAAAATGTTTGTTTGCCCATGTGAATGGGCCTGAAATAAAAAAAATTTTTTTTAGTTACCTTTACTTCGACTTTTATTGCGATTTTATTGCGATAATACTTACATATCCTCTTGTGTGGGTTCTATAAGTAATTAAACCGGGGACATAATTAGTCTATTTTTAATTACTCTGTGTTTGTTCAAATCAATGGAAAATTTATCTGAGACAGACTACACCCGTGACTGTCCATTGTTGGACTTGAGTTTCCTCAACATTTGTGGAGAGTTTTGCAATGACATCCATGCTTGGCAGGCGGGTTGGAGATCGCAGTTTTGAAAAAAACAACAAATTATTGAACTGAATGTTAAGAATCATATTGGTTGAACTGGTTGTCAAATAAAGAAACCGCATCGAAAGTGGTTAATCCGATCGGTCGGGAGCTACACGCAGATACACATATCAAACCATCCCCCTTTTAGCGGTCGGGGGTTAAAAAAGAGTTTTAAAGGGGGACAATCGTCATTTACGGATAAACTGTCTTAGTTTTTATCATATTATGAACTCTGTACAGTATTTCTCATAGCATTTCGATAAAATAAGATACCATCGACGAGATAATCAAAGGAATTGATAAGGTACTGAAATGAAAAAGAGACAGATTTCACTTCACGTTATCATCTGGGGCCCTACCGCTAACTCTGCAATAGCATTTGCGATAGCTTTGTGACTTCATCTCGCTCGCTCCATTCGCGGCGACTTTGCGAGCGACCGAAATGCTACGTCACGTCATAAGCGATAGCATTTGTTAATTAAATGTCCGCTGCCGTGACGTCATTTGACATTGTATTATGGTCCATCCATATCCTATCCTAGGAAACCAGACCTTAAGCACCATGCGAGATGGCTGTCAAATACCGGGTAAATAAAATGTAATAAGATGATTTTTTGGAAGAGACATGGATAAGTCCTCATGGACGCTCCCGGTTTCTGATACATTTTTCAACACAGATTTTGTGCTAGTCTATATGATTCAGACACGTGAAAAATCAGTATCTATGTGGTTTTTCGGACTCTTCTCTAAGACGAAATCACGATTTGCTTATTAAATTTTCTCAAACTCCTTAATACGTTTTTGAGAGATTGAGAGATACCATGGGTATTGCGGTGGGGGTTCAATCTAAAAATACCGTCGCTTCACGCGCTCGCGCCGCTTCACCACAGGTTGATTGCATTCTCAGCATTGCATTTTCGCTAGCTCGTTCCTGAAATTCGCCAAAATTTCGATGCGTAATTTCATAATAATCCCTAACTCGTTAGACTTAAAATACAGACTTAATATACAAATAGATTTAAATGTATCTGAAACTTTTTATAATAGTTATTTTTTTATTTTTGGGCTAGCTTGTTAGTTTTCTTGGTACTGTCCTCAATATCCCATCGTGAATTTATTTGACATTTTGAGCGGCGAACTTTTATTTTTTCCACACTTACTAATGTGACATTTGTGAATAAGCTTGACGCGGTATTAGAATTTTTGAATAGGTACCTGATGTTCGCGTTTACCATGATGTACCCAGTCTGCAGGGCACCAGATCAAAAACCTTCTCAGAACGTTCCCCATTGTACATCCGGTCGAAAACAATAAATATGTTTCTATATTGCAGGTTTCGACGCTGCCCGTCTCCGTCAGATCATGATACGCGACGTCCGCAACCTCTCACAAACTCAGAAGACTTTAGAGCTGGACTGTTCCACTGGTGTGCTGATGCCACTCTTCGATCCTGACACCAACATGCTGTTCTTAGCTGGGAAAGGGGACACCACGATCCTGTATATGGAGCTAACGGACCGGGAGCCTTATCTTATTGAGGGGCTCAGACATTCTGGTGAGATTTTTTTTTGTTTATGGCAGTGTTTATTTGGCTAATAATTTATGAGACTTGATAACCTAAATGTGGAGCACATCATCACATTGACGACCTGAGTGGCTCAGTGGTCAACATGCCGGTCTGCCACGCAAGAGGTCCCGGGTTCGATTCCCGGCCGGGCAGAAATTGAAATGATGAATTTTAATTTCTGTTACGGGTCTGGGTGTTCTATGTATAAGAAGTATGTATTTAAAAAAGTATTTAAGTAATATATCAGTAATCTAGTACCCATATTACAAGCTTTGCTTAGTTTGGGGCTAGATGGCGCTGTGTGAATTTGTCCACGAATTTTTTTTTTTTTTTTTTTTTTTTTTTTTATAACAGTCCACTGCAGGACTTAAGGCAGTGGAAGTTACTGCCATAATGTCCACGCTTGGCAGGTGGGTTGGAAATCGCAGTGTTATTAATATAATAGTGGAAAACACTGCTGCTCATTTTCCAGTCTACGGAGACTTTCCATATTTTGCCTCGAGCACATTAGTCGCCTTGGACACCCACGAGTGTAAGGGGTTGGTGCTATTCTACTCTGCCGGACACCACACGGCATTGTGTAACTATGTTCTTGCAAATAAATTATTATGATAATGAAAAAAAAAATATCTCCCCAGGCGAGCAAACCAAGGGCGCGTGTCTAGTGCCGAAGCGCGCATTGCGGGTCATGGAGGGAGAGGTCAACCGTGTGTTGCAGCTGGCTGGCAGTACGGTGGTGCCCATCATGTACCAGGTGCCTAGGAAGGTACGTTACGGTAAACTAGTAACAGACGCTCCGATTTGGCTGGAGCCGGCCAACCGTCAGTTGCAGTCGATACTAATTTTAAATGCGAGTTGCATAATAGTAGTTTATGCAACTGTCACGTAAAAGTAGGTATTTAAACATGATTATGACGATGATAATAGTTTGACACGAGTGTTTTAAACCTAATTATATGCAGTTGCATACACTACTTTATCTACACTCATATTTTCATGTTAAAATTTCGTACCTAACATTTTTTCAACTTTGCTGGAAGTAAATGCGAGTCAGTTCTATTGTATCTACGCGTCGAGGATATCAAGCGGCGGGAAATTCACTTGCACTACTTTCACATTTATCTATTTATTTGCTTCAAACAATAAAAAACAATTACATACACAAATAACAATAATATGATAAAAATACCGTTTAGCGGGAAAATAATTACACACATATAAACGAAATTTTTTAATTTGTTGAAGACAGTTACGTATTCAGCCTACATTCCATCCTATTTCGCCGTGTCCCGGCGCCCGACAAAAAATTAAAAAAGAAAAGTGTTGCATAATGATTAAAAAGTTATTTTTCGATACAGCTGTAATGAAAATAGTATGGGAAATGCTGTATCGAAAAGTAATTTTTAAAAATTTTATAGACTGGCGTGAAAAAAGTGTATCCTTAAACAACTGTTTTCGAATATGTAATTGGAACATTACGCTATGAGTGTAGATAAACTACTATTATGCAACTCACATATAAAAGGGGTTAATAAAACAATAGTGTTTGTTTAGTTTGACACAAGTGATTTAATAACTAATTATATGTAGTTGCATACACTATTTTATCTACACCCATATTTTCATGTTAAATTTCGTACCTATAGTTTTCTCAACTTTGTTGCAAGTCAGTTTTGTTGTACCTCCGCGTCGAAGATATCAAGCGGTGGGAACTTCATTTCAGTACTTTCACATTTTATGTATTTATTTGCTTCAAATAGGAAAAAATCATGCACAAACACAAATTACAACAATTAGAAAAAATATTCTGTTTAGCGGGAAAATAATTCCATACTACAAAAACCACATAAACAGGAAAGTTTGAAATTTAAATTAGATAATGACATATTTAGGTCTTCAGCTATGAGTCAGTTTTCTTCGCCGTGCCCGCGCACCCGACAAAAAATAAAAAAAATAAAAGTGTTGCATAATGATTAAAAATTATGCAACACTTTTAATTTTATATTACACCTGTAATGAAAATAGTATGGGAAATGCTGTATTATAAAGTAATTTTTTAAAAGAAAAAGTTTATTCTTAAACGACTGTTTTCGAATATGTAATTGGAACATTACGCTATAAGTGTAGATAAACCACTAGTATACATTATTACAGAACCTTTTTATTGTCATGGTGGGGGTGATTTTTGCTGCCAAAGCAACGTATCCCAGGGTTTTAGAGGTGGGGAACACATTGACGATATGATACCCTAGTGTTGCTAATGTCTATAGGCAGCTGTGGCCACTTTCCATCAGGTGGCCCGCTCGCCTGTTTGTCTACCGTTTGACATTAAACAAACAAAGACATGGACAGTATTTTTAAATTTTTCTTGTAGAGCTACCGCGAATACCACGCGGACCTGTATCCTGACACTCCTGGCTGCGAGCCCGCGCTGGCAGCCTCCGCGTGGCTGGCGAACCGCGACGCCGCCCGCCCCAGGGTCTCCATGCACCCCATGGCTGAGCATATGCGACAGGTGAGCCGGGGTAGAGCATGCGGATACACATACACAGACACGCACACACACACACACACACACACAGACACAAGCATACAGACCTGTACTCGTGACTCTTCAGTCTACATATGCGACAGCCGCAGTACGGCATGCGGACACGCCAATGACAAAAGAAACTCCGTACTCCGTGAGGAGGACAAGCCACCTACGTCACCTATGTTATGTCATTGTGTCAGGGTCAGTGCTGGTACTGGCGCTGACACTGATCCTGACCACAAAGTAATAAACCACACAGATACGGATACCGTTGCCTACCTACGTTATTTATATAATGTTAGGCGTCGCTCCGCTTTTCGAAAGCCGCGATACAAAAATGGACCTTATTTTATGAGCAATACATTCCACTTTGATTTGCTCTCGCGCTTTTTGCTTCTGAATTTAGTAAAATGTTAGATGACTCTGGGTCACTTAATATGGAATGGTACAATATAACCCGTGAGTTAAAAATCAATATAGTAACCCTGAGTTAGTGAATCTCGAGTTAATGATTTAACTCACAGTTTTGGTTAGAGAAGGCCATAATTAAAAAAATCGCATGTTTAACTTGGGAGACATAATGTTGATATAAATTCATGTGCATGCATTTTAATTTTGTCGCCATTGACAGATACTGCCTAGCCCAAAATACATAGCAATATCTCCTAGTGATTATTGCATACCTGTTTATTGGGCTTAGCTTTTCTTCACTGCAGTATGTAACAAAATACCGTGTTGGATCCGTGAAAGTACAAATTATCAAGTATTAAATGGTCGCTATCAATATTAGAATCTTAAAGTCATGTGTGTTAATGATGGGAAACCGTTTCTGTGCTCACCAGTTGGCACCACTGGCGAGTTATCACTGTCAAAATAATGTCAAAAAATTAAAATAAATAAAATTTATTGGCCGAAATCCCTCTTGGCATTGATATGTTTATTTTCATGAGAATTTTATTTGGTGATGTAATTGGGATACTTATAATTATACTCCTTGCTGATCTAACACAGTATTTTTATATCCTGTATAATCTAAGTAGATGTAAATGTCGTGTGATGATTTGATTCTGTATTTATTTGAATTTTGTTGTCCTTTTTTTTTGGTGTTTGAAGATTTTTTTAGGCAGCTATGAGTGCTTTGTTGTGTTTTGTTGTGTTGGTGTTCTTTTTTATTTCATAAGTAAATTTATAAGCAAGTTATATTTGGTGTCGCGTATATTGTAGTATAGGCAAGTTATGGGTGTACTGTTATTGTTTTATCGTACAGTAAGTAAAATTTATTAGTATATTATTTGCTTTCGTACGTATTATAAGCAAGATTTATAGCACGTTTTGGTGTTAGTAAGTATTGTTAAACGTATTGCTTGGTAATTTAAGACTAAACTTCAAATACGGATGTATCAGGTAAGATAATGATAAAAATGTTTCTATTCTAGGTCCACCGTGGCAATTTGGAAGAAGTCGTAAGGATCATAAATGTTATGCCTCTGCCCAAGAAGGGCGATATCAAGAAAGCCACCACACCGGTGCCAGATGAACCAGTCAAGCCAGCAACCAAACCCTCAATACCAGAGCAGAGCGATGAAGACAGAATAGACTTTGTCAACGTAAAAGACCTGATAAAAGGCATGGAGAGACAGAAGGAGCCTAAATCCGACGCGCAAGAGACAAACGGCTTCCACAAGAAGATTATCGACAACGGACACGATTTCGATAAGAAAGTCGATATAACTGACATCGAAAAGAGCGATTCGGAGAAAATCGAACCCGCAAATGATAGTATCGAAGTCGAGGATAACGAAAACGAAGCGGAAAAGACCGAAACGCCACAGAAGAGCATCGAAAAGACCGACAGTGCAGAGTCTACTGAGTCTTCTATGTCCAGAAGCAATAGTCTGATCAACGGAGTGCCAGTTCAAATTCCGAAGCCTTTCCCTAGGTCTTCGATCTCTGAACCGGGGTCTATGGATGAACAGGGAACCGAAGCCCCGAAACCTAAGCCAAGGACCACTACAGTTCCCATATCTGGATACAAGGTAGCCCGTCGTTACAAGGTAGTCGCGCATACAACTGTTATATTTTTCTCGTGGATTGTACTTGTTGTTGTCATCTACATGTCTTACCAAATGGCGAGACACTATTATTTGTTGTTCACCAATCGTTCGGCCAATCAGTGGCAAAAGTTAGCTTGATTGCTTCTAAAGAGTCTATATATATTTTTAAATTTTTTTGTTTAATGGAACTATGTGAACTTTTTCTATGGATATTGTTTTGTTTTTTGATTTTTTTATATATATTTTTATTTCAGTTAAAATGTTTTTACGACGTTTCTATTGTTTTTGTTGTCATTATTTTTATGGAGTTCACATCGTTAAGACGTTTAAGAACCAGGTGAGGAATTTCATTAAGAACAGCTGTAGATTTATCGTAGACTCGAAACTGTATCGATCATTTTGCTAATTATTCATGCATCGAGTCATTCAGGCTAAGCTGGTGATTTATTAGTTTAAAAAAAAATTCTCATGTAACCAAAAAATCGCTAAGGTTGGGACTGGTAGCTGTCAAAATATTATTTCAATGGAAATTCGACCTTGTTTATGACGTGCAACTTTCAACCTTAGGGATCTTTCAGGCAAAGAGCGGTCACGCGCTTAGGCGTTTCACGTTCGCGTTCTGCGGTCATTGTCTTGTATAACGTTACACAGCACGCGGTCGCGTCGGTCAAATTCTAACACAGAACGAAAGCGCAGAACGCCTGTCCGCTCTCTGTCTAAAAGATCCCTTAGCGCGGTAAAGCAATTTCCTGGTCAAGTGTACATGATGTGCACTGTGTTTAGGAATTACAACTATAATATCAGGTGGTAGTACTCTGTCAATACTGAGGCGTTTGTCTGGGTGAGTACCACCGTCTCATCTTTTTTCCGCCGAGCAACAATGCTTGCATTGTTGTGTTCCGGTTTGAAGGATAAAGTAGCCAGCGCAATTACAGGCATGAGTCATTTCATCTTAGTCCTTACAGTGACAGCGTACCTGCGGTTCTGCATTTTTGTTGCCTGTAACCTAAATGTATGAATCGTAGATGTTATGGGCGACAGTTACCGCTTACCATCAGGTGGGCTGTCTGCTCGTGTGGCACTGAGTAACGTAAAAAGGCTTAGATTGTTTCTACGTAGTTTCTTTGCTTCTTTAGGCACCAGTGTAACACTGTAGTTTATCAATTTGTGCCAAAGGAAATAAAGAAATATGATTCGTTCTATAAAAATGTCTTGCTACACTCATGTGTAAGATTGAAAACTGTCTTCTGCTTGTTTCCAGCCACGTTTGGGCCCGAAACCGTTCTCGGCGGCGGGTGGCAACGAGGAGTTCTCATTCGACAAGGTGTTTTCGGTGCCGGCGGTACCGGGAATTGCGAAGTCCGATTCAGGTATACAATAAGGAAACTATAAGTTTTTTTTTCGCACTTTATGCATTACGCAAGGTAACCTCCGTAAGGGGAGGGGAGGCCTGTGTGGGACTCCCAGCAGTCGCCGGTGTACACACTAAATCCCGCGACGCTATTGCATCGCCTGAAAAGAGGTGTCAGGGGTGTAGCCGAAGCCTTGTCATCCACGCCACCTTCGTCATTAAACAATAATCTAACGTAATCGAAGGAAAATGGTCGGATAACCCTCGATCATGTAAACATTCTTTAATATTTTCTAAACTCGTAAGCTACTCAACAGAATTTAATGAAACGAAGCGAAGAACCATCTCGATTATAGTTCATCATCATCACAGCCCGTAACAGTCCACTGCAGGACTTAGGGCCTCTCCCACGAAAGGGAGGTTATAGCCATAATCTCCACGCTTGGCAGGCGGGTTGGAGATCGCAGTGTTTAAATATAACAATAGAAAATGCTGCTGCCCATATCCTGCCTACGGAGGCTTTAGATCGTCTCGTCTCGAAAACATTAGTCGCCTTGTACGACACCACGAGTGTAAGGCGTTGGTGCTATTCTACTCTGCCGGACACCACACGGCTAATTATAGTTGGCGATTATAGTTGCTTTCAAATAAATAAAACTGCATCGTGATCGATACAGTCGTTCAGAAGCTACGATGCTACAGACACATCCGCACATCCACAGAGCCACAGGTACACCGATACACACGTCAAACTTATAACACCCCTCTTTCTTCGTCGGTGGTTAATTAAAAGTATATATCTTATAGTTAGAAAGATCAAGTAACAAACAAGCAGACCGCTCATCTGATGGTAAGCGATAACTGTCGCCCATAACATCTTATGATACATGCATTTAGGTTGCAGTTAACAAAGTTGCAGAAACGCATTGGTTGGCATTGGTAGGTATTTGTAACATTATATGGCGCCTAGTATTAACTTTACCCAAAACATTTGGATAGGGCAGTCGGACCTGTCAGCTATCATCCTTAGGACAGTGTTCCGACTGCACGAAACCCCCGTTAGCGATTTTAATTGTGAGGAATAGAGGTTATTATCGTGTAAAACTGTCAGAATTGCGAAAAATAAGCAAACCACTAATATCGGAAAACTCTAGACAAAGTTTACTTATTTGATTTATTACAGCAATTATTGAAACAAAGCTAAAAGCCAACTCGATAAAGCTGGTTTTCATATAAGTAAAACCGCATTAAAATCTGTTCAGGTCTTAGGAAAATACGACGCCACAGACACACACATAGGCACACACGTCAAGTTCAAAACAATCGTTTCATTTCAGCCTCATCGTCCCTTTCTGGACCCACCGCCACAACACCGACGGCCCCACCAACGACGACTCCACCCATCTCCACTAAAGAAGAGGAGAAAGACAAGTCTCTTTCTCCGACCAGCGATGGAGAGGCCCAACGTGAGGAGTATACTAATGGGAAATCCGATACCAGTTTGGAGGAAGATGTGAACTCTTCGGATTCTGGGTACAGGCCCAAGACCCCTGGTACTGCTGAGAGGAGGAAGGTGTTCGAGACGACAGAGTGAGTGAATTCTTACCTAATAATGGCCTAATAGACTGTGAGGGCGCCGTAGGATACCCTACGTCATTGAGCACAAGAAAAATTCTACTTTGTAGTAGTAGTTAGTAGTTTATTTTTGTGCCAGGCGGCGAACGGGCAGACCAACGTTTGTGGGTCTCCTAAACGCCGACTATCACAACGAACTGGAATTTTTCTAGTACTCGACGTAGGGTAACCTACGGCGCCCTCACAATCTATAAAGTTTCTTTTTTGTACTGAGAACTGCTGTTTCTTGTACTGAGAACTGCTGTTTTTTGTACCTCTTTTTGAAGAGGTTCATGGATAGTTCGACAAATGAAGTCGTAATTCTTTTTATATATCAGAAAAAATTCTATATGCGAGTTTTGTAATCTATTGTTTACTTGTCAAATAAATCATTATCATCATCATCATCTTGGCGTTGAATGTCCTGGTTGTGCTCTCGCGCACGAGGGCCCGGGGTCCGCCTGGACCATGATCCAGGATTTGGCAGATCAGATAGTTACAGTGGAGCGACTGCCCTCGGACCTCCGTGACTCTACTACCAGGGAACCTGACTAGATCGGATCATGGTTACCCATTCAGTCGCCTGAATGTGCAGGTTTCATCACGTTGTTTTCCCTCACCGTAAGAGCATCGGTTAGTATTCAACTAATGTACATAACTCAGAAAAGAGTCATTGGTACATGGCCGCAGCGGGATTCGAACCCGGTACCTCTCGCTTACGAGTCGGATACCCTAACCGCTTGGTCACCGAGGCTTACTGAACCGAAGCGAGCATTAACAAGTCATAAATGTTCATAAACTATTTACAAGCGAGAGAGATGTCAGGCCAGTAGGAGAAGAATGGGTAGGAAAGCGGACCCTGGCAGAGGCCGGGATAAGCGCTAGGACGATGATGAGTAGGTAGATTATATACCTATAACAACATTGTTATTAAATTTAGAAAATAATTATAACCCTAGTATTTTTAAGTTATTAATATTGCAGTGCCCGTCAAGGTCATAATTGTATAATAATACTTTTATGAATTTGATATGCGATTTGTGTAATCTATCGCTCAATTATTGAACAAATCATTATCATCATCACAGCCCGTAACAGTCCACTGCAGGACTTAGGGCCTCTCCCACGAAAGGGGGGGTTATTGCCATAATCTCCACGCTTGGCAGGCGGGTTGGAGATCGCAGTGTTTAAATATAAAAATGGAAAACGCTGCTGACCATTTTCCAGACTACGGAGACTCTTGATCTTTTGCCTCGATAACATTACTTGCCTTGTACGACACCCGCGAGTGTAAGGGGTTGGTGCTATTCTACTCTGCCGGACACCACACGGCCAAATTTGATATTAAATTAAACAAATATTTATATGAAATATATATTTCAGCGGAAACGCGGCTAGTCAGTCGATCGCAGCACGTCGGCGAGCCTACGAGATGCGCTCGGCCAGCGTGGTGGAGCCCGAGGCGCCTCCCTCGCCCATAGCTATCAGGTATCTAGTTCAGTGGTCGTTGTCGACGTGTGGTAAGGTGGTATAACTCTGTCAAGCCTGAAGAGTCCGCCTGGGTGAGTACCACTGCCTTATCTATTTCTCCCGCCAACCAACAATGCTTGCATCTTTGTGTTCCGGTTTCAAGGATAAGGTAGCCAGTGAAATTACAGGCATGAGACATTTCATCTTAGTCCTCACAGTGCCAGCGCACCTGCGGTTCTGTACTTTTGTTACCTGCAAGCTAAATGTATGAATTGTAGATGTTGTGGGCAACAGTTACCACTTACTATCAGGTGGAATATCTGCTCGTTAGTCAGTGAGTAGCATAAAAAAAGGTATCCGACTCGTAAGCGAGAGTTACGTCCATGAAGTGAATGCTAACCGATGCTTTTACGGTGAGGGAAAACATTGTGATGAAACCTGCACATTCAGGGGACTGAATGTGTAATCATGATCAGATCTGGTCAGGTCCCATTGGTAGCAGGGTCACGGAGGTCAGATGGCAGTCGCTCCACTGTAATTATCTGACCTGTCAAATCCTGGACCACGGTTAATGCGGGCCCCGTGCCCTAGTCCGCGAGAGCACAACCAGAACAATAACGCCTAGATGGTTATTTTTTATTACTCATTCATACTCTTTTCTATCTTCCCCTCCCCTCTTTATTTCCTTCTCTCTCGATGGCAGTTCTTAAAGAGATGCCGAATTGAGTTTCGTCTAACAATTGTCCTGTTTGTTACATTACAGAAGACGGGACTCGCTCAAGTCCCGCAAGAGTCCCGACCGCGAGGACAAGAGGTCTTCGGTCCCCAACGTCACCACTAAGAGGACATCCACTGTGTTTGGTTAGTTTCTAAAACAATGCGATATAGATTATAGACTGTGAAAGCGCCGTAGTCTATCCTGTGTCATTGAGTACAAGAAAAGTACCACTTTGTAGCGATAGTAGACGTTTAGGAGACCAAGAAAACGTTTGTGTGACTCATCATCATCATCATCATATCAGCCAGAAGACGCCCACTGCTGGGCATAGGCCTCCCCCAGAGATCTCCACAAAGGCCGGTCCTGTGCCGCAACGCATTCAGCTGAGACCTGCGATCCTTACCAGGTCGTCAGTCCACCTTGTGGAAGGCCTACCCACGCTGCGTCTTCCGGCACGTGGTCGCCACTCGAGAACTTTACTGCCCCATCGGCCATCTGTTCTTCGAGCTATGTGCCCTGCCCACTGCCACTTCAGTCTGGCAATCCTTAGAGCTATGTCGGTGACCTTGGTTCGCTTGCGGATCTCCTCATTTCTGATTCGATCGCGCAAAGAGACTCCGAGCATAGCTCTTTCCTTTGTGTGACTGTGCTGTGCTAAATCTGGCACAAAAAAAAAAGTGTACTCGATGACGTAGGATACCTATGGCTCACAGTCTAATATCTATTAAGGAGGTTTCGATTTCCATACTAAATTAATTTTTTAACCGACGACGGAAAAAGAGGGTTATAATAAGTACGTGTGTATCTGTTGCTTTGTGCATCGTAGCCGGACGGATGCACCAAATTTGACGTGGTTTTCTCTATTTGGATCCAGTTTAATAGAGATATGTTTTAACGAAAATTGACAAACCACAAGCATAGAGATTGGTTAGGTTTTGCATGTTTTTTTCCCATTATAACAACAGTGCAACATGGAAACTGGGATAAAAGTGACAAATTCAAAATTGTTTTGTTTCTGTGCGCAAAATTTTCCCCAAAATAGTCCAAAATAGGCGATTCAACAAATCTTGTTTATTTAAAAATATAGGTATGGTACTAACTGTGTTCCCATTCTTCCCTTTCAGGTAAAGTGTCCAAGTTCCGCCATCTGAAAGGCACGCCGCTGCACAAATCGACCCACGTCGAGAACATTAAGAACATCAGTAGACAAATATCCGGAGAGTGCAACGGATTTTATGGTAAGTATAATTGTTACTATCAGATGTTAAAGTATGGGGAATTGACACGTTTTAATGTAAATTATGAAACCAACACGGCTAACACAAGTTTGCTCTGGCGCGGTAAGCGAGAATAGGCGCGACATAGATAATGCTATCTCATTCATCTTAGTATTGAGAGAAGGAAACAAGCGCTCTCTCGCGGGCGCGAGCAGTTTCGCCGGCACACCTGTGCTAGCCGTGCAGGTTACATTTAATAAGCTTTAAGTAAAATCAACCAAAATAGAAGAAATCGTAATATTTAGAATTAGAAAATTTTTGTGCACTTGTCCAATGACGTCACAGTTTAATATCTCATATTTTTTAGAAATGATCCGTTTTGACAGAACATAAACTACAGCATTAATGCGTAATGACCGCGAGGGGCTTTCAGTTTCCTTTTCTTAAGTGTAGTTTCCCTGTTGCTGGCTCGTTAGTTTCTTTCACGCCACCTTCAGAACTCAATATACTTTTGAATACATACTTATTATACATATTACACCCAGACCGCACCAGAAGTTAAAATTCATCAACAACGGATCTCTACGGCAGACCGGCTATTAACCAACTGAACCACTCAGGTCGTTATGTACGCAGGATTCTGTCTTTATTTCTTACTTGGTTTGAGGTCCAAGCATATTTATTTCATCATCATCATCATCACTATCTCGGTGTTATGTCCCGGTTGCGCTCCCGCGCCGTACGCGAGGGCCCATTGGTTAAGCAATAAATGTTTTTCATTCATTCATTCATTCACTTTGCTCGGTCTTCGGCATCTTTGGTGGTAAGCTTGTTGGCAGGCATCCAAGCATATTTATTTATGTATTAATCTCCCCCCCCCAGCCAACGGCTACCGCTGCGCCGTCCCAGTAACAGGCGGCGGGGGCCGCTTAGCCATAGTGGAGCTCCCCACCGGGGCCACCCCCGTCTCGCAGGGCCCGGGTGGGCCGGCCACCGCGGCCCTGCCCTCACTGCTACACCCGGCCCCCCTACAGGACTGGGCGTGGGACCCCTTCCGGGACGATAGGCTGATGGTGGCCTGCGACGATGGGCTGGTGCGGGAGTGGATTGTACCGGAGGGCGGTGAGTTGGTGCCTTTTTCACTCATCCCTCTAGGTAATGGCCACCTTATGGTGGCCTGCGATGACGGCTTGGTTAGCGAGTGGAATATATCGTAGGGCAGTGAGTTGCTTCAGTGTGTGGATCGGATAGGCTGTTCCTAGACAGGCGTGCTCCATTTTTGGCCGCATAATTACACCAACAGGTGAGATGGCGACGGCTTGGTGCGAGTGGATCATACCGGAGGGCGGTGAGTCGCTGCTTTATTCATTCATCCTTCATCGACGCCCCCATAGGCCCATATCGAGGGTCGGAGGCCATAGTGGAGCTCATGTCGCCGTATGGTACGCCTGCAATGATGCTAGTGCGTGTGTGAATTATACCGGAGAGTGGTGAGTTGGTACTTTATAGACTGAGGGCGGCGGAGGTTCTGCGTCTGGCCATAGTGGGGCTCTCTGCCAGTGCCACGCCGGCCTCCCTTGGATTCATGAGATTATACAGCTCTCACAGTTTTATTATGAATGAAACCCATGTGGGTATGGCAAAATATATTATTTAAGTTATTATTGGAAACTGTTCTATAAATGTCGTAGGCATAAAGGCATAATTTCAAAATGTCAATACAATTATAAATGTCAATCAAATGGTTAAAATAGTTAGGAAAATTCACGTACATTCAATATCTACATCGTGCATCTTATTATCATCATCGTCCTAGCGCTAATTTTTCTATAATTTCATTGTAATCGGATCGGAGATTCCAAGAAACTTCAATTTCATATTTAAAGACCTAATACATCTAGGAACTAACATATTTGGTGATGCTGATGTCCATAGGCGGCGGTGACCACTTTCCATCAGGTGGCCCGCATGCCTGTTTGTCTGCCGGATAACATAAAAAAAAAAAAACTACTTACCTTGTAATAACCTGGAGTCCATATCTTCCCAGGCCTCCGGGAATCGACGAACACACCAGCGCGGACTTTCGCAGCCCACCCTGACAAGATATACCTGGTGCGGTTCCATCCGACCGCCTCGGACCTTCTTACTACGGCTGCACACGACCTCACCGTCAAGATATGGGATCTCAGCGAGGAGGTGAGACCCTAGTGACCCCATGGCCCCCATACGGTGAGCCCCCCAACACAATAGTCCCTTAGCTCCCTTATGGTGGGCCCCCCAATACACCGACACACCATCCCATAGCTACATTGTCTCTGTATGACACGCTCACAACGTCACCGTCGAGATATGGGACCTCAGCGAGGAGGCGAGGCCCCAGTGGTCCCATGGCCCCATGGCCCACATACGGTGGCCACCACACTGACACAACACCCCACAGCTACAGTCTTTGTATGTCTTTATTGTGTAAATAAATTACACTCCTCTCATCCCCCGGACCCCGTACAACTTCACTTTTCATGACCCAACCACTTTTGACTTCAAAAAGTTACGAAACGTATGTTTGTGAAATTGGCCTATACATGACCTTGATTTTTTTAACTGCACGCATCCAGGCGAACTATCTCTCTCTTTCACACTCGTAGCAAGTTGCTACCAGAAAAGATAGGCAAGGTGAACGCTCGCTCGATGCGAGTGGTTCTATAGGATGTTTTTTAAAGGCAGAGAACTTTAAATTGAAATTTTATTCGGGGATGAAGCTCGCCTTTGGTTGAATTATTAAGTTAATAAACACACGACAGCCACATGACCGAAATCTTCTTTCACTGATACTAAAATAAAAATAAATAAATAATCGTGGACAAATTCACACAGCGCCATCTAGCCCCAAACTAAGCAAAGCTTGTACTATGGGTGCTAGATAACGGATATACTACTTCAATACTTTTTAAATACATACTTATTATACATTGAACACCCAGACCCGTAACAGAAATTAAAATTCATCATTTAAATTCCTGTCCGGCCGGGAATCGAACCCGAGACCTCTTGCGTGGCAGACCGGCATGTTGACCACTGAACCACTCAGGTCGTCAAAATACTAAATACTTTGTTCCTTGTTTTATTTGAATTTAAAGATCTCCGCCTCTAAAAACACCTTTTAGAATCGGGACCCATGACTGGTTTGTTCTTGTGTCGCTGTCGCGAATAAAGCCTGCATAAAAGTATAACTGACGTTGTCCCCAGGAGCCCAAGGCCCTGATCGTGCTGTCCGGGCACACGGAGCCGATGTTCGCGCTGGACTGGTCGCCGTGCGGGGAGTACCTGGCCACCGTCTGCCGCGACGGACTCATCAGGGTGAGCATTATAAGGACTAATCTCTTTCGCAGTACTCAGCCAGTACAAGCAGACAAACACAAAAAACAAACAACAAAGTTTTTGAGGGAGGAGGTCGGGACACTATAGTTCCTACTTCAACCTATTTTTTATTTTATTTATTTAACCATTTATTAACTATATGACAGAATATATCAGACACAACAGGCCAACTTATTTCTATAAAGAAATTTCTTCCAGCAGGCCTACAGCAGAGAGATCGTGACAATTAAATGCAGTTAAGACGTGCACAGTAGTAAAAAAAATATATATATAATGCTCAATTAATAAAAGCCTATTACTTCTTAATTCAATTTGCAAGAAGCTTGTCCTCTGGCGCGCCCGAGTGTCAAAACTCAGGACCTGTGTGTGGTCGCCGCTTTATATCTTGGCTTCACAGGAGTTGTAGTGGTGGGGAAAACCCGTCAAAAAAGCAGACAAACAGTCAATCGCAGGTACCTGGCAATCGATTTGACAAGAAAAAAATCATCTCTCATATGAGAACCATCGACAGTACCACGGACGAACTCGTAAAACTGTATTTGACGATTGTGATCGATTCTAGTTTGGCGGTTCGCATGATAAGGCCCCTTTTTACCTGATGAAAAGTGGTCACTGCCGCCTATGGATAAGCAACACCAGGGGAGTTACCAGGGGAGTTGTGTTCCCCGCCTCTGAAGAGAGGTCTCTAATATACCACCCCCCTGATTGAAAGTCAACCCGAACGGCCCGGTCCCTAATAGGCTACGTAATTATTTATGATACAGGTCTGTTTAAACAACACTTCTTTTTACAATCCTTTAATTCGAATGTGTCGTCAATACAATGAGTTACAAGATAATAATACTGACGTTGACACTTTCTACTATAATACAAATAATTTTCGAAATCAATTACAAACTATATTTTTTATTTGATGATGATCATCATTGTTGCCTTAACTGTATTTCCGTTTTTGGATTTTGTTTGGAATTTTTGCGTTACCATTTTTCTTGTTGTATGCCTAAATTGTAAACTTATGTAGAATAGGAGCATGTACTTTCTTTATTTTCTAAATAGTGCACATTCTAAGTGTATTTCAGTCTGGACTTGTGATTGTTATAACCATAAAATTGTTAAGTGGCTGTGATCTGTTATGTGTATGCAATAAATAACGAAATAAATAAATTCCATCCAGATATACGCGCCCCGGCAGTCCACCCAGCCGCTGCGCTCGGGCCCGGGCCCGGCGGGCGGGCGCGGCGCCCGGGTCGCCTGGGCCCTAAGGGGCACCCACCTCGTCGTCACGGGATTCGACAAGTCAGTATGCCATACACCATACACACACCAGAGACGGTAGACACACCAGACACACAGATTAGATTCGTTACACATATCAGACGAGTATCGTACACCACCACCACACCAGCCGCATCAGACACACCAGAGTACCAGACTCATTACACATATAAGACAGACATTTTAGCCGCTCCTTAAAAAAATAGGACCCCAGATTCACCAGACACCGCACGCACCAAACACTCCTCACGCCAGAAGCACCGGACACACCACACAAGATACACAGAAAACATACCGCTATGATAACCCAACCATCTATTATACTGTTTTCTCCATACACACAGGGTGTCAGAGCGTCAGATCATGCTATTCGACGCCAATGACCTGTCAGCCGCCGCCGCTACAGTAGCCCTGGACGTGTCGCCCGCAACCCTGCAGCCGCATCTAGACCACGACTCTGGGACGCTGTTCGTCACTGGGCGGGTGAGTGCCATTCCGACAGCCCACAGTTCCACAACTAAATCTTTCGTCGATCGTAGACTTCCTACGTTAATGAGGGTTTTCGAGTTTTAGGATGACGCTACTAAGACGTAAGGTCTGTTGTTAAAATAAAGTCTTGGCATTGGTTAGGATACATCCGTATTTTACAGCAGTTGTTTCAGTCCTAATGGAGTCCTGCAGTACAGCAGTATTTTACCATCAGCCTTTACTTCTCTCTAGCGCTATCTGTTTTATTTTGAAATAAAGAAAACCCTCATTCCATTCACTGTCACCCGCAACTGGCAAAATATATGTTTTTCTAGAACAAAAACCGTGTCTCACTCCACTAAATTGCTCCATGGTATCAAATATGACGCTGTCCTAATTGGCAACGGTCGTACGACAGACGTCGCCCGACAAATAGGGGACCTCAAACCCGCCCGTTGCACGACCGTTGCCAATGAGAGATTTTCCAAGAGCCGATTAAAAATGAACAGTAGTTCTAATAATTGTAATAAATGGCGTTGATTAGACAGGATTCTAAAAAATAAATCATAATGTATAAAAGATGATATAGATGATAGATGTATAAAAATTCACATATTTAACGTTTTTTTCTCAGAAAAGGTACAAAAACGGATCTCTTCACGAAATACCTTTCCTAGTAACTTCGGTCACCAAATTCAATACTTGAGAATCCTGTCTAAGCAGCGCCATCTAATAAGGCACGACCGAACTACACTGTTTACTTTTTAAAGTAGCTGTCAGAAAATTCCTCATTAGTACATAACAGTTATATTTAGTAAGAAATAAGTTAGTTATTCTAACAAAACTTTCTTGAACTCTGTCATTGTGTCCACTACGCAGGGCGACTCAACAATCTACTGCTACGAAGTGTCGAGCTCTCCTGCCGCGCTGTCGCCGCTGTCGCACCACCGCGCCGCCTCGCTGCATCAGGGACTCGCCTTCCTGCATAAGAACCTTGTACAGGTCGATAAGGTAAGCCTGTGTGGTATAGACGATTGTTTTTTATAGAATTTTGTCGATGATACAAGAAGAAGATCAACGGTAGAATGGAAATGAAAATAGAAAGGAAGTGACATATATGGCTTAATAAGGGCTATGGTCTAGGCAATAAGCATTCTGTTTATGCAATTGACAGTGAGGAGGAGACATTTGGAGGTTACCACTTCAAAACGTTTATGATAATAGGCCACCTGAGCAAACTGTACCAATTTTAAGACCGTTAGTGTTGCCGATTTAGATTTTAAGACGCGTTTTAGTATGAAAAATGGGGAGAACTTCAACAATATCACAACACCAAATGGTAACCTTTTTAGCAATTAGAATATCCACGGGCGACCGTACTATATTACCTAGGTTCGGATGCATAATGATAAAGCGATCTGCAATTTATTGGGACCAGTTGTGAATGTGGGGTAACTTGCTTAGAATACCAAACAGAAAGTACATGTTAGTACAAAACGAAAGATATTGCATCTTCCTCCATCATCTTTTATTCTTTCCTTATGGTTGTTTTGGCCGTAAGCTTGTATGCCACCTTTGTGGTATAAAAAAATCTTAGTACAGCAGGTGGTGAAACAGGACCTTAGTGTTTGATATTCATTATTATTTCAGGTGGAGTTTGCGCGCGCGCTTCGCCTCACAAACGGCAATATTGAGCCGCTGTCATTCACCGTGCCTAGAATAAAGGTTAGTTGCTTATATTATTGCATTGAGGATGTTATTGTGCTGACAAAATAAGCAAAAAATCACGAAATACCAGCGTCGCTGATTTATTTGTCCTTGGCTTGTATTGAGTGTCTATTTGTCATCATGGAATCAAGATCAAGATGAATCAAGATCCACTGCCTTATTTTCTTATTTCGGCCGTTCCCGAATCGTTTCCGTAAGGCGAGTTAATCGTATCACCTTAAAGTTTCAATCACGAGTTTGCCATGTCAAAGGCATGTATGTTCATGTATGAAGGATTTGGTTCACTCATTTGTGAGTCAAAGGTAGAAGTGTGGGTACGTCACTCGCTATCAGGATGGCCAAAATTGTCTATCCGCGATCTATTCGGGAACACGGCGATTTAGCGAAATAAGCCCTCTGTCTGGGCATATCTGAGCACATGCGCTTTTTGACTGCCGGTCATTGCCGGGCGTGTTTTTAATGTTTTTTGAGTTGTTGGCCGGTAACGTCGGCTCCAGAAATCAAATTAAGATACTGAATAGGAGACATATGCGTGACTTTGTCGCTATGCAGATGACTCGGCCATGCTATCTGACATCCTTACAATTATTGCGCAGTAGTACAGTTAAGCCCGACTCGTAAGCGAGAGGTACCGGGTTAGAATTCCGCTGCGGCCATGTACTAAAGACCCTTTTCTGAGTTATGTACATTAGTTGAATGCTAATCGTCGATTTTAAGGTAAGGGAAACCATCGTGATTAAAGCTGCACATTCAGGCGACTCAATGTGTAACCATGATCCAATCCTGTAGCAGGGTCGCGGAGATCAGATGGCACTCGCTCCACTGTAATTATCTGATCTGCCAAATTCTCGTACGCGATGACATTAACGCCAACATGAGTAATGTTATGTGCAATAGTGGCCAAGTTGGCGTCGTGCGTTCCCAACACTTCGAGGCAGGTCTGTAGCCACACATTCGGAACGATCACCCCCATGTCCGCAGACGGAGTTGTTCCAAGACGACCTGTTCCCGCCCACGCTGGTGAGCTGGCGCGCGTGGCAGCGCGGCGCGGCCTGGGCGGCGGGCCAGCGGGCGCCCGCGCTCACGCACGACATGAGGCCCGAGGGGATGGAGCCGCGTGAGTAATATTACGACCCCAGCACCACGTCCAGCCCCTTTCCCCTCCCCTACACACCCCTTTCCCCCCTAGACGGTACCCGCGCTCATACATGATAGGACGCCCGAGGGGATGGAGCCGCGTAAGTATTACGAACACCACTCTGCCTGCAAAAAAAAGCCCCACATCTCCCATTCCCCATTTCATCTTAGACGGAGATCGCCCTTATAGGCTTATGTGGCTAAAATACACGATATGAGACCTGAGGGGATGGAGCCGTGTGAGTAACAATATTACTACCCCCATATGCAGGCCCCTCCCCCTCCGCCTTACATACTACACGCCTGTATACCAGGGTAGGCTGCATTAATTACCGACTGCTACACTAAATGACAGCGTAAATATATGAATGACGCACGCACAATATGAGACCGAAAGGGTTGGAGCCGTGTGTGTGACACACTACTAGAACCCCCACACCGCATATAGCCCCTCTCCTCCACATCCCCATTCCCCCTAGGCCCCCCTATTAAAATTTGACATGTTTTTTTTTTATTTACTGAAGTTTTTATTGAAATAAAACTCATAATTGACAAAATTATATGATTTTCAATTGGTAATAATTCGACTGACGCAACCAGTATGTGAGTTGTACATAGATATTGTCCTTTTGCGTTCTTTGTAACCTTTTTTTTAATTTTTGTATTGTATTGTGTCATGGTGTATTGGAAATGTTATCTTGTATCGCAGTGTCGGCGCACACGCCGCCCGCTCGCGACGCGGACAAGAAGCAGGCGAAGCCTAAGCCCGATTTGATAAAGTCTCACGTGCCGGCCGACCCGAAGCACCAGCAGGACAGCGTGAGTATATAGACATAAGAAAGAGATTAAATTCAATATCAAAGGTGTAAAGAAATTGCCACAATAAAAAATAAACCCAAGGGGTGAATTATTTAAAATAGTGTTTTTTTTAATATTCATACGTTTTTTTTTTCTTTAACCATTTATTGTACACAAGATTGTTACAAAACCATATGAAATAATATATCAGACACAACAGGCCAACTTATTTCTATAAAGAAATTTCTTCCATTTTGCATTTCATTTTAAATGTTATAATTTAATCAATATTTCAGTGATTTTAAATAAGCCACCCTTGGGTTTATTTTTTATATAGTGGCAAATAGTTTACACTTTTGATCTTGAATTTCATCTCCGAGAAAGAAATCTTTATTTTGCGCAAAGACACATACAAGGCTTAAAAATATAGAAGGAAAGTAGGGCGATGTGACGTCAAACCAAATGAATCAGATTCATGCTATAGTTTCTAACTAATAGTGTTTAGACTACATTTTTAGATTTTTACTTAACCAATAGCGAACTTAACCAATTTTTTCAATAACTTTAACATAAGCAAGATAATGTAGGTATTTTCGAAATTCGTAATTAGGCATTAGATATGTTTGCATTGTTTATACGCATGAGGCATTTCATCTTAGTCCTCACAGTGACAATGCATCTGCATGCATCGTAGATGCTATGGGCGACAGTTACAGCTTACCATCAGGTGGACTGTCTATTCGTTTGTAACTGCGTCACAAAGCATAAAGACAGAAGAATGGGAAAGAAACAGCCATCTTTAAAGGCTAAAAAAAGTTATTTTATGTATTTTTATATATTAGCAAGCCAAAAGTAATTTTTATGTGTTTTACAATTGCAAGCCTAAAAAAATTGTTTTACCCACAGATAATGAAGTCCATGAGCGCGAAAGTGACAATCAACCTGAAGTTAGAGCAGGACAACATGGAAGGCGTCGACGAAGCAGAGTGGGAACAATGAACACCCTGTACGTAGACGGCGAATTTTATCCTGCGGTAAATATATCATACTGTATATGTAGACAGAAATTCAACCTACCCAAAACCAGTATATGAAGAGCTGACATCTCTATGGGCATTCATAATGATGCTAGCTCATCTTATGCGGGTTTGGGTAGGTTTGTTTTCTGTTCTCTGGTCTTGCGCCTTCGAAATATCAACTGTACTTGTCTATCGTAGAATATTTGTAAGTTTGTAAGTTGGTTCGCTTGCTTGTATGTGCAATTAAAAAAAAAATAATGTGGGGGTTAATGTCCCGCTTGTGCCCTCGAGCACGAGGGCCCGAGGTCTGCCTTGACCATGATCCAGGATTTTGGCTATCAGGTAATTACACTGTATGTGCAATAATTGGTCGTAATGATTGCAGTTGTGATTTAGGTGGTCGTATTATAATAATTTGGCGCTTGGCGTAGGTTCCTTAGATGGCAAATGTGACTGAATAGCAGAGGAACCTACTGACTTAGCGCTACATCTAAAGTACGTTTCAATATAGAAAGACAACAGCTGTAAAATGACGAATACATTCCAGCCAATGGCAGGGCTATATTTTGACAGCAGACGTCATGGCTCAGTCGCGCCATCTAGTGGGCTTTAGAATCGCAAAAAAGTGACACATTTGATATGCTCTCAATTTAAAAGGCGTTTTATAGTTTTGTTGCAATACATAAAATTGTCCTTACATGAAAAAATAACAACTAAAAGTAACCTATACACTATGACAAGCCATGTGTATAGCAATCAGCAAACTTAGTACTAATGGTAGTTCGCTGATACATCGTATCGCATTTATATGCATTCGGGAGTTTCAGGCACACCTTCGTGTAAGTTAGTGCAGTGAATAATAATGTATGCCAAGGGATAAAGTAAGCTAATTACGTAACGCTGTTGCTAACAATTATCAGATTTCAATTATTGAAATTGTTACTTTTGCGATGATGTATGATCGATTTTATAGTTTCAGCTTATTGCATTGAAACTTTTTTAGCAACTGAGCCCATGAAATCGATGATACGTAATCGCAAAAGTAACAATTTCAATCATTGAAATCAGCGAATTGTTAGCAACACAGTTACGTAATTAGCCTACTGATCACTAAGGCTACTGTAAGTTCCTAGATACTCTGAATCTACTACTAATTTGTAATAAACAACACATACAAGCAATCCAAATCCAACAGTATTAAAGATATTTCAACTCAGTTGTGCGCGCGGCCCTATGTGTGGGTAACCCAGACACGTCACAATGACGCCACGCCATTGGCACGCCAAGTGGTCGCGTCACTGCCACATAAATGAAAGCTGTATATTTACAAGCGCACGCACACATAGCGTCGCGCGCACAACTGAGTTGAACTATCTGTACCTGATATTTTTATTCGGATGTCTTCAACGGCGTTGTGTATTGTATTCTTATTTTTTTGTATGATAATTACGCTCTCTAGCTTACAAGTTATACGAACGAACTATTAGGCGTTCACTGAAAAAGAAATGGCACGGTTTAGTTTGACTTTGAGACGGCAAAAGAATTTGCTTTTATAGCAATACTGTAATAGTATACAGTATTGTATTAAATAGCAATGGGAGATTTCCGAGAGCAGATTTAAAAGAAAAAATAGTTCAAATAAGTGTAATAGATGGCGTTGATTAGACATGAATCTCAAAAATAAACAAAATGAGACCGTTAGATGTATAAAAAACTAGACATTTTGTGCTTTCTTCTCAGAAAAGGTATTAAAACCAAGTATCTTTTCACGAAACACGTATCAGAGAACTTCGGTTACTAAACTCAATACTTGAGAATCTTATCTAAGCAGCGCCATCTAGTGAGACAATGAACTACACTTTTTAATTATTAAAGTAGCTGTCTGATAATCCTGAATTCAGAAGTCCGTTTCAAAGTGAACGTTCAGAAATAACTACAGTGAATGCCTAGGTTACATTTTGTGTAATAGATATACTAAGCGCATATTGTTCCAAATAGCGAACATAACTTATGTTATGAATTTATTTACCTACCTACCTATAACGCTTTATTATAGTAGGTAATTTAGCTTAGCATATTTACCGATATTGTTAATAATATTTCTTTTGAGGCACCCGATAGTCGCGTAATTGACCAATTGATTAGACCTTAATAATGCCTAACTAATTACCTTCAATAATGACATTAATCGGCCATATATCGGCCGATATAATGAAGCTTCGTGCTTTTCTTAGTTCCTGTAATGTCCAAAAGCTGTCGTTGAACCAATCATTATGAAGAGTTTTTACTTCGGTTTCTTACTTCGAAATCTTGATGGTATTTTATGTTTCTACTTAGTGATCTGACCCACTATGGATATCTAACAAAGTAGTGTGTATTTTTCTATCTGCTCTATCCCGATATAGCCTCTCTAGACATTCACAATTCTTTTCACACTATTCACTATCTTTTTTTATTCTTATTTTATTGTAGAAGAAACCAAGCGCACTAATGTACTTTAAAATTTTGACTTATTGCACTAAATTTACATGTGTGCTAAACTAAAAAATTAAGGAAAAGAGGAACCTAATTAATGTTGGACGTTATTTATGGAACCAGTAGTAAAAGTTGGTCGAACGACATATTTTCGGCTATTACATGAATAAAAGCTCTCAAAGCTCGTAGAAATCTAACCTAACTCATTCAGACTGAACACAATAAAAATATAGCTAGATGTAGCTGACTAAAACCCTACCCTAAGTAGATTTTAATACCTAACTCCTGCCCAAATAACTATAAAATTTTATAGAACTTTTTCCCGTCTAGATATTATAAAAAAAGCTAGCAATCTAATCAGTAATCACTATATTAAAACACTATGAAATAGTTAATAAGTCACGGCGCATATAATTGGCGCATGGTTATTATCAAATTATGACTTCTGACGTATCCAAGACATTTTACTTTTGTATGATCTCATCTCCAGACTGATAAGATACGAAAAAAATGTAGTAAAAATTCTGTATTTTATTCTATTTAAATTAATTTTGTGAATTCAATCTTATGTATTTAAATATAAACATTATAATGACACCTCTGTAAGTATAATAAGCTTTTCTAGCTAAGCTCAGACTTATAAAACGCTATAAGTAATTATATTACTTTGTATCCTTATTTATCGGTGAAAATTTTGACCAAATCTGTGAACGTTCCAAGACTTTTGCACACTACGTATCTGAGATGTTTTTTGAACGTTAATTCCATGAAGTTCGCCTTCTAACTAAAAATAAAAATCATAAATAAAAATCATGTAGCTAAAAACATTTAACATACTAAAACATAAGCAGTATTTCCATATTTGTACATAAGCTTTTAGTAGACTTTTTACGACTTATGCTTTATAATCTAATTGGTTATCTTAAAGTTACACGTCGTTTCCATTTTCAAACATCATGGAATTAATGTCAAAAGGACCTGTATGCTATACATTCCTATATACTTTGCCATGCCTTAATGCATTTATTTATTTTACCTATGTACTTTACGTGTTTTGAACCTCCAGGGTGTTATAATGTTGGAACTAAAGTGATGAAGTTGCTAAACAAATTTGACTTCTATTGTAAAATTTTAAAGACTGTATTACAGTTTGCTTATTAATTCAGACGCATCTCTCCCACACCCGTACGTATTGCATATTTGATATAATTTTTAAAATAACGTTAATGGTATTTTGGTAGACTAGAAGTACATGGTTTGCTACTAGTGTAAGCCGGATAATAAGATGTTGAAATCTTAACACTGGCCGAGTAATGTACTTCTATTTGACCAAATGTCACGCCTTACGCGCGAACAAGGCTTTAGGGTATTCACTATTTATATTAGGGAATTGACAAGTAATCTTAAACTGAACAATATTGAATAAAAATACTCGCGTATATTTTTACGGCCGCGTAGTGGTTGAAAATTTGTAAGTGCATGGCGTCCCGAATCGGTTGATGGCGATTCCTAATCTATTTTCTTATGATAGAAGGATACAAACGAGCAATTTTATTTTTGTTGGACGAAATCAGACAGCGCCATCTAGCCTCAAAGTAAGCAAAGCTAAGTAATTATTTTAGAAAGTAATATTATTTTTCTTCAGTTAAATTTTGCATGTGAATGAAAACAACCGTTTCGAAATTCGTGAAGTTAATGTCTGGACTTTAAACCATATAAATGTAACTCCTTAAAAGCTCTAAAACGTAATAAAATTGAACTTTTCAGCTACGCACTTGCAAAGTTCTTCCCTCTACGGGCCATCAATAGATTCATAATATTATATATTAAAAACACTTAAAATATCCATGCGTTTAGTACCGCTAGTTGATGCCATATATCGCCCATTTTGCTCAATACGCCAAAGAGTTCTCTTCTTTATATTCAAGTGAAAATTATCGTTCTCATTCTATTTACAAAGTTAATTTGTTATATTTATCTTTACGAAAACGTTTGCACAATGTATACTGTAAAATAATGGGGTACAAAGTCGAATGGTCGATCTGCAGGGCTAAAAGACTAAACTTCTAAATTCAGAATCAAAAATCGTGAGAGCAAGATCAAAGTGGAATGTATTGCTCATATAAGGTTCATTTTTTAAAGCAGAACCACGCGTAACCTTATACAAGTGATACAAAAATGGACCTTATTCTATGAGCAATACATTTCGCTTTGATCTTGCTCTCACGTTTTTTACTTCTGAATTTAGTAGACGTCTGAATTTAGACAAGTGTAAAAAGCCTTTAACACAATCCACAGTGGAGTCCTTCGACTCTGTACGCCCTGTATTTAAAACGTAATTAGTGGAAGAAAATTATACTTTAGAGGTTTATTGAACGGAAAAATATGCATTAATATTCGTTAATGATTTCGCAATTTATAGTATTAACGAAAGAATCTCATGCACTTAAGCTTATGAATTTTAAAATAACAAGCATTTTAATTTGTACAAATTTACTTCCAACCCCTACTAAAAAGTGAGGCCTGTTCTCTTTCCTGCTCACGCTAACAATGTCTGAGTGAGAAAGGAATATTTGAGAAGTATCTTATCGTATAATTAAGCTTTCTTTATTGTATTACTTAAAAATCTATTGAAACAACTTAACGCAATAAACTGGTAACAGATGTTCCGTTTTGGCTGGAGCCGACCAACCGTCAGTTGCAGTCCTTATGCAGTGTAAAATAAAGTCGCTTTTGGATGCGGGGAACGTGGTCAGACGTCCGGCCAAGGTCTTTAAGGAATTAATCCCAAAGCGACTTTATTTTGTATATCGTAAGGATTAGTATTGACTGCAACTGACGGTTGGGCGGCTCCAGCCAAATCGGAGCGCCTGTTTCTAGTAATAGGATGGTGTGGTACTTTTCTAACATGGCTCCCTGGCCTACTGCAATTTGTATAATAAAATACAAGTTAACATTTGCTCATGGCTAATTATGTGGCGGCAGTGGGATTCGAACCCGGTACCTCTCGCTTGCGAGATACAATGTGCATACAAAACCACCAAAATGCCTGGTGACATAAGTTTAGAGAACAGACTGTACCAGAATTTCTGGTTATAACACATTAACACCCAAAATATCTTTTTTCTACTTTTTCTTAACATACTTCTAAAGGACCACACCGTTCTATGGCGCCTTCTTTTTTTATAGATTTTAATATTAATCGCTAGTCAAAACGTTATTATTACTTTTAACGAGAAAATCATATCTTAAAGTTTTTCTCACATATTAATTTAACTAAGTGAAGTTTATGTATATCTTTATTAATTTCGATTTAGTTTAGGCGCCTTGTTGTGGTATGGTTTTGAGACATGTGACGGGATTTTATATTAAAATATTTACACTGAATCAGTGACTTATCTGCATATTAGGTCGATGAGGGCAACCGTTTTTGTGCTCACCAGTGGGCGCCACTGTCGAGTAAGTTGTCACTGTCAAAATAGCGCCGTCCTATTGGCTGAAATGCAACTGTCAACTTAGAGCGTTTAATTCTGGCCAATAGCGCGAGGTACTTTGACAACGGACTTTTATCACCAGTAGCGCCATCTGATGGAATTTCGAACTCGCAATAGTCCCTTGCGTATCTATCTCTCTCTTACAATATGTATTAAAATTATTGGATAGGTATTCCAATAATGTTCAATATCAGTATTTTCCCATCTCGACCAATCTATTCCTCTGTGTTGTGTGTCATCAAAACCGCACCAAACCTGGCTATGTAACAGCACATTTACTCATATCATTGAACGCTATAAGCAAGCACATGAAATTAACTGAATATTTAAACAACGCACTTTTACGTAACTGATGTAATATTGTAGTCGAAAACATTAGGTTAGTCAATGTACGAAGTAAATCCTTCCTTCATTAGTCAGCGAACCGTTACTACTAAGTATTTGTATGACATGTTTGCAATGCGCTAATTTTGAATCTAGTCAATGAATTTGGAACACAATTGTATGAACATAAGGATGACACTTATCGACTGTGGTGGATTTTATCGATTTCAAGTTGTGTATTTCTAAATAATGTCATACAAATAGTTAAAATATTGTTGGCTCTCTGTTCTTTCTGTACCAGAGTTGTGAAATGACAATAATTTCATTTCTAAAACGAATACTTCTTCCGAAAATGTTTGATTTGATTTATTTATTATGTAAATGAAATTTAAAATATGGATACGCCTTTCGTATTTAGTTTATTTTATATTTTTCAGTACTTATATTTAATATGGAAATGCTACAAAAATTGTAAAATCAGTGCCAATTTTGTTTTTATTATTACGGGTCTTTTTCCCCAAAAATGGAATATAATTCTAGCGATTGGCATGACATGAATTGGACAATCATGTTTTTTCAAGTAAAGTATCATGATCTATTAGATACTTATTAATTTTTTTTTTTTTCTGTAACGGTTTGTTATCCTGTAATGGTACAGGAGGCAATTTCTATCAAACGTGTGAATGCGTGTAACCTTTTGTATTTTTGGATGTTTGAACCTACAGATATTCTAGTAGTAAGGCTCAATGTTTGGAGATATTTTTATTACTTTGCATTTTTTTATTAAACTCTGGCTAAATTATGGTGCGTTTCATTTCACAATACTACTTCTGTCGATATACCTAGTTATTTTAAGACCTCGTGAATCATAAATTGTAAGTATGTCATCATGATCATCATATCAGCCGAAAGCCGCCCACTGCTGGGCATAGGCCTCCTCCAGAGATCTCCACAAACGCCGATCCTGTGCGTTCTGCATATACATACCTACTTAGAACTCTTAGAAGTCAAAAGTACGAAAGAAGTCGCAGCGGGCCAGCTTATCTATTATATAACAAAGATCCATGCCGGGTCTGTCTGTCTGATCGCGATAAACTCAAAAGCTACTGAATGGATTTTCATGCCTTTTTCAACATTAGACAGAGTGATTCATGAGAAAGGTTTAGGTGTACAATTTGGTAAGATTACTACCCGTGCGAAGCTGGGGCGGGTCCCCGTAGAAACCCTTTAAGACTGCGTCGCTCGGCCAAAGAGGATGTCGCCAGCCGCTTTACGAAAAGTAACATTAACGCGGAGAAAAGGAATAAGTAGCTCGTATACTTTTGGCAAAACTCCCTCTCGTCTAATGTTCTGAATTGGTCATCTTGACATAAATGTCCCGGTTATGCTTCCGCGCACGAGAGCCCGCAGTCCGCCTTGACCAAGATCCAGGATTTGGGAGATCAGGTAATTACAGTGAAGCGACTGCCATCTGACCTCCGTGACCCTGCTACAAGGGAACCTGACCAATTGGATAATTTAAATCATCATTCAGTCGTCTGAATGTGCAGGTTTCGTCACGATGTTTTCCCTCACCGTTAGAGCATCGGTTAGTATTCAACTGATGTACATAACTCAGAAAAGGGTCATTCGTACATGGTGGCAGTAGGATTCAAACCGGGTACCTCGCATTGCGAGTCGGATAGCGTTACCACTAGGCCACCGACGCTGTTCTCCTGATTTACGAGATTATATGCTAATAATTTAGGTACATGACTTACCTATCCTATCACGAAGCCCTAACACAAACTTTACCAGATACCTACTTATTAGTACTTAGGTTACGTACCTAACCTAAGCCATTAAAGGTGCTGCATTATCGTCGAATTTGTATACCTACGAGTAAGATATTTGTATCGCGTTGATGTCTAATATATGATGAAGTCCAAAGAGACCGCGTTGATGTCTTTTATATGACCAGAGGATCCCATTTTTTATGTGGCATGTCCGGCTAAAGTTACAGGTAGATAGATTGCCAAGATAATATTCAATAATAATTTTAATCCATTGCATTTGCATGGTCGGTCTCTACATTAATAATATAAAGTACCTAAATCGGAAAGTCACGTCCTGTAACCTTTTTTCCTCAATACCAGAGTAGGTATTGTACCTACTAATCAGTTCTGTGATGGAGCAGTCAGCCCATCTGATGATTTTATACTACTCAGTAACAAATGAGCAGACAGCCAACCTGATGGTAAGCGGTAACTGTCGCCCATAACATCCCACCACTACGACCACATCTACTATTCATTTATTTATTTATTTCACCATATATTTGTAGGATTACAGTAGGTACTCAATATTAATGCACTACAAACATGACAATAAAGTTACAAATAAAAATAGTAAGAAACTATGGCACAACTCAATGTAAAACTTTTAATAATTACCAACGCTCATTCATTCATCAACTCACAAAACCTGAGACATATACCTCGCACATCCGTCCATCCACTAGCAAATATATCACACTCAGGTGCTGATGTCTGTGGAGCGTTCAGCATGTCCATGGCGCGAATTAGAGCAGAATGCGCGCGAGCCATGGTTCGCGCGGCCGGAGTCGCGAGGAGCCGGTTCTGACGCGCTCTTAGGACTATTCTTGGCTTGTGGGGGAAAAATAAACTTACTACCTGTGAGACCAGAGCTGTACAGTCGGCATCCCCGCACAATATGAGACACACCATTATGAGCAAATTAAAGTTACGCCTTACTTCCAGAGAATTAAAACCCAGCGTACCCAGCAGGTATTTACTCGTAGTGGGGTATAAAAAGGGATAGTATCCATACATATTTTTGTATAGATGTCGCAAAAACGCTTTCTGGACTTTCTCCAGAAGCAAGGCGTAGGTACTCCCATATGGATGCCAAATGACAGAGGTTGACTCAAGTTTACTCCGCACTAGTGCATAATAAATGAGTTTGATGGCACATGGGTCTTTAAAATCGCGCGAGTTCCTAATCACGAACCCAAGTCTCATGGAACAGTCAGATGCGAGACTCTTCATATGCTCATGAAAGTTTAGCGAGGGATAGAAAATGACGCCCAAGTCCTTAATTGTGGTGACACGATTAATTATGTTAGCGCCCAGCTTATACTGAGCTATTACAGGATTTTTACATCGACTAAATGACATGACATGGCACTTCGATGGATTAAAGTGGAGTTTATTATTTATACTCCATTTATACACAGCATCGATGTCCGTCTGTAATTCATTACAGTCGGACATCTCAGACACCTCATGGATGAGCTTAAGGTCGTCAGCATACAACAAGCAACAAGAAGATGGAGAGTCTGTTCCAGGTTATTCACCATTATACTAAATAATAACGGACCCAGCACTGAACCCTGACTGACCCCGGAACGTGTATGATACGTACCAGATTCATAGCAACCGTGACGGACGTATTGTTGACTTAACAAAGATGGAGAAAACCTTATAGAATATAGCTTACTCAGCAGCACATCAATATCAACCCGGTCAACAGCTTTCCTAAAATCAAAGTAGACCACGTCAACCTGAAATACCTCTGTCTAGGTGATCAGAGACGAGGTCCACCAAAGTAAGAAGGTTGGTAGTTACAAAGCGTTTAGATCTAAACCCATGTTGGGAATCGCTAAGGAAAAGCTTGACCTGCGAGGTAATGTGTGTAGCTGATAAGTTGGCAATGGGTTTATAGTTCACAACATCCTTCAAATCGCCCGACTTGAGAATAGGTTTCACTCGGGTAGTCTTAAAAGGCTACGGGTAACATCCGGTGGAAATGGATACTTTCAGGATGTGGTAGAGTGGGTTTTAAAAAATGTCCCTATAGGCTTTAAAAATGAAAGCAGGCAGGTTGTCGGGGCCAATTGAGGGTTTAAATTTATCTATTGTTGTTTTGATATCAGTAAGAGAGATACTCCTAATGTCGATATAGTTGGCTGAAGAGGTTCGATCCGCCGCAATTACATCTGCACTTACCAGGCGAGGGATGTCAGGCAAGAAGACGCTGGAAAAGTACGAGGAGAAGGCGTCCGCCGCCGCACTACCAGTATGTTCCTTACCTTCTAAAGTAACTGAGACCTGAAACCCACCCTTAAATCTCAGCCCATTTATATGATTCCAGTATGCCCTCGGATAACATCTAATCTTATCCTGAGTTCTAAGTAGTCTCTATATGCAGAGGCAGATCTTTTAATATCTGTTCTGAGACTGGCAAACCTGGCATAGGAATCCATGCAGCCACGCGACTTCCATACGCAATGAAGTCTTGCCTTACGCTTTATGTCCCTAATGAGATCTGCAGTGTAGCAAACAGGATAAGCTCTACTAGCTAAATGCAAAAGCATTTAGGTTGCAGGCAACACAAATGCAAATCCGTAGGTGCGTTGTCTTGAAAGGACTAAGATGAAATGCCTTATGCCTGTAATTGCGCTGGCTACCTTATCCTTCAAACCGGAACACAACAATGCAACTCCTTAGGCCTGACAGAGTCCTACCACCTGATGAGGAGGTATGATGGAAAGCGGTGGACAACTGTCACCCATACAGAACACCTACTATTGACGCACTGTTTCGTGTAACAAAAATATAGAACCGCAGATTTATTATTATTATTGTTATTGTCTAGATGCATTGTCACTGTGTCATTGCCGAGTCGGCTCCGGTTCTAGTAGTTCGTCTCGCAAGCTAGAGGTACCCGGTTCGAATCCCAGTGCCGCCATGTACCAATTACTCTTTTCTGAGTTGAGTATATCCATTAGTTGAAAACGAATCGATTCTCTTACGGTGAGGGAAAACATTGCGATGGAACATGCCCAGGCGACTGAATGTGTAACCATGATCCAATTTGGTCAGGTTCCCCTGTTAACAGGGTCACGGATGCCAGATGGCAGTCGCTTCACTGATCTGCCGAATCCGGGATCATGGTCAAGGCAGACCCCGGGCTCTCGTGCGCGAGATTCGCGAGAACACAATCGGGACATTACGCCAAGATGATTATTTTATTATTACCTACAGATGCTGAAGAAATATATACATATAATAGATAAACAAATCGATACCTACCTATAGTTCGTGCCAAATGATCTCTCGGTCGACTACTGACATTAATGAAAAATACATGAAATTTGTTATACTTTTTTTTCGTTTTCCTATTTCATTTAATTGTAACGAATACGACTATATGAAACGTTACAGCTATCTCTTGGGGCGCTTACAAGTTTGTTCTGACCGAGAGATCAATGCCCGCTATTGCGAATCCATTTGGCGCGAAGTTTACCTAAATTTAAATACTAACCTGAGCGAATCCATCACATCGAGCTAAAATAAAAAAGAAATACACCTTAGCTTTGTAACAACTACGGCGAAAGCGAGCGGCGGGGCGCGGGTCTCGCGCTGAAAAATGCAAAAAACTAAAACTGGGTCGCGTACCTACCTACATCAAAAGAGAGTTTAAATGGCCTTCCTGGGAGACACCGCTTCTTATGTGTGCGGCCATGAGCTTTCTTGGCTAAATTATTGTCTACTAGCTGGCTTGCCGCGACTTCGTTCGCGTTTTATCCTACCTTTGTTGTGATTTATCGTTATTTGTTCTAACTTCATTATTATGAGATAACTAGTGAATCTAGTGCGACTTCGCTCGCGTACAGGTACCTACTTTACCAATACCTACCCTTTCATTCCTGCTAATAAACTTTCCTCTTGAATCCTTCTATATGTTGTTGAAAATCGCATTAAAATCCATTGCGGAGATCTAAATGTACCTACGTAGATACATAGGGACTTTGTTTCATACTATGCATAGATGACCAAATGTTCCTTTCGAGACTATTCGCTAAATTTTTTCTTAAATTTTCGCGAGACCTCTGACGTATGAGGGGCAGCGCAGCGCGTCAAGGTGGGCGTATCAGTAGTTATAAACTTTCCTCTAGAATCACTACCTATTGTTGAAAATCTCATTAACCCTGCTACCAGGGGAACCTGGCCAGGTTGGATTATGGTTACACATTCAGTCGCCTGAAGCATCTGTTTTCCCTAACTCAGAAAATAGTCATTGGTACATGGTGTCAGAGCGTTTGAACCCAGTAGGTACCTCTCGTATATTCATATTCATATTCATATTCATTTATTTAGTAAATATTTTACACCGTCATACAATTATTATGTAATAATTCATAATTATTAGAGAAATCAAAGAACATGAATTAACATGTATGTCAATATACAATTGAAAACTAACAATACAATAATATTAATAAATGTAGTAACGTGCGTAGCTTAAATAATGTCATCTCATAATAAAATATCCAAATAAGTATAATAGAATTACAATGTCAACGAAATAATAAAATTGTCAAATACAAAATAGTAATTTATTTTTTTCCCGGCGGCTTTCTCGCGCAGCGGATAAGTATCGCCATCCAGCGCGGGAATGCCGCCGCCATGATGCATGCACCTTACCGCGGGGCCCTGGTATTGTAAATATTTTTTAATTTAGTTATAAACTTAAAATATTTATAACTATAAGGTTTTAAATAGTAATTATATGTCATTAGGTACATATTGTACCATACGACTATAAGAGTGACACCGTTACAACTAGCTCACCGACACTCCTTTGCATGTCTTGTAATAATGAAATGCAAATGCAACCCTCTGGTTTTCCTAAGGTTTTCCTGACCGGACACTTGCGTCGCTCACCTCATGGCCAACCTTTTGCATGTGTTGAGGGTTAGCATACGTTATCTACTTGTTTTTACGAAAGACGCTAGTGATATTTATTATGATAAGTTTATTACTACTGGCAGGTTACCTTGGTACATAAGGTTTTTCATGCGACTTCGTTAAAGAAGTGGTGAATGAAGTGGTCTGAAATTATAAAACTAGTGGAGCGTTCGTTTTTTATTTTGTACTAGCATTTCTTACCAAGTGACAAAGTGACAGTCGCGTTCGTAAATGCGTGACCACTTTTAGAAAAAAACTTTTGTAGCTACTGCCACATACAGGATGTTAGGCGCATTGTTATACAAATGGTATAGGCTAAAGGAAGGGCCTATTAGCTGTCCCCTCAGTAACTCATTCTTAAACTGCAGGTTTCTTTTTATTAAATAAGAATGTCAATACTTTGTCTCAAAAATTTTAATTAATAGATTTATTTTTTATAATCACCATCTTAGCGTTAATGTCATCTGACCTCCGTGACCCTGCAACCAGGGGAACCAGACCAGATTGGATTATGGTTACACATCCAGTCGCCTGAATGTACAGGTTTCATCACGATGTTTTCTCTCACCGTAAGATCATTAGTATTCAATTAATGTACATAACTCAGAAAAGAGTGATTGGTACATGGCCGGAGCGGGATTCGAACCCGGTACCTCTCGCTTACGAGTCGGATACCAAAACCGCACGGCCACCGACACTCGACGCCCGAATATATTAATTGATAATACAACTTATTAATGAATGGTTACAATACTATCATTATACAATTTCTTTCTTTAAGTCAAAAAACCAATGTGAGTTGTAAAAGGAAAACTGACAAAGTGATTTTGAATTGTAATAAAAAAATAACTACAAGCGATTTTGATGTTATTTTACTTTAAAATGTATTCTACTTTATTCCTTTTCGAACAGTATGCTATATACTATAAAACCTTTTAACAGCTGCGCAGGAATATGAATTTTAAGGTGGTCATGCACTTATGAACGCGATCGTACCTATGCATTAGTTACTAAGAAAATTGTAATTTACAGTTTAGGAACTAGTAGAGTGGTATACTAGTTGACTCTACTATTTACTCTACCCGTGCTTTATCAACCAATTTCTGGTCAAGTTTAGATTCAGTTTAGTTAGATTCCATTTCCTACCTATTACATACATTGTATTTTTATCGCCTGTAAAAGTTTCGGTCAGGCAAAATACATACTACCTAAATAAAATAAATAAATATGCTTGGACAAATTCACACAGCGCCATCTAACTTCAAAGTAAGCAAAGCTTGTGTTATGGGTGTTAGATAACTGATAAACTACTTATATACATTTTTTTAATACATGCTTATTATACGAGACTACACCCAGACCCGTAACAGAAATTAGAATTCATCATCGGCCGGGAATCGAACTCGTGACCTCTGCGTGGCGACCGGCGTGTTAACCAACCGAACCACTCAGGTCACAGTATCTGCAAAAACGTCCTTTGTTGGTTTTGTTTGTTTGACTGTTTATGCGGCATGATGTTTTTGACAAAACACGGAACAGGCTATATCGAGCAGTGGACGTCTTGGGACTTTTGTACATTGAGGCAAGTCACACACATTGTTGCGGGTTCCAAGACAGTATTAGCATGTCCTCGGGCACGCCTGAGTGTCAAAACTCAGCACCTGTATGTGGTCGCGGCTGTGGATCCAGGCTACACAGGAGTTGCAGCGGTGGGAATGAGAGGTGGGGCAAAGCCCGTAACTCACACTACAGCACCGCAACGAACTCCCCTCCTAATATAGTTGGCGAAACTAGTGTATACACTCCTCACTCCGCCTTAGGTGATATAAAGGATAAGTTAGCATGTAAGAAGAGACGATATACAACTGAATCCCATCCGTTGCGTATCATGTCGCCACACATTGCACTAGGTTTACCAAGGTCTTCCGCTGGGGACCCTAAGACTGATTGAACAGTCTCAGGAGGCGATGGGCACCCCGTGACGGTATTACTAGTATGATTATATTGACCTTTAAAATATCCGCGATCACTTGCCCACACTTCGACGACCTGAGTGGTTCAGTGGCCAACATGCCGGTCTGCCACGCAAGGGGTCCTGGGTTCGATTCCCGGCCGGGCAGAAATTGAAATGATGAATTTTAATTTCTGTTACGGGTCTGGGTGTTCTATGTATAATAAGTATGCATTTAAAAGTATTTAAGTAGTTTATCAGTTATCTAGCACCCATAGCACAAGCTTTGCTTAGTTTGGGGCTAGATGGCGCTGTGTGAATTTGTCCACGAATATTTATATTTATATTTACTTGTAGGTCAGTATTGGCTTCCTAGAATCAAACCGAAGCCCATGAAACGTCAAACCTAAATAGTGTATTGTACCTAAACGTTGGACGAAGCTGCCTGTCCTTTTGTCTCCAATATTTAGGACAATACCGTCGCGGTCTATGGTCCCGTACAGTGGATCCGCCGTTGTATTTACGTCAGATGTGTCAGATTGTAATAGATAATTGCACCGGAGTTGTGGACACGGAACTGTATGGAGTTGATATCTGATGTAAATTATTTCTAATACCGTTGAAGTGATCAAGCGAGGTTCTGCGGGTAGAGAATGAGACTGTTTGGTGCTGATTGGCACCACACTAAGCCTGCACATTTAGGCGACATGATCCAATCTGATCAGGTAACCTTGGTAGCAGGGTCCCGGAGGTCGGATAACAGTCGCTGCATTGTAATTACCTGATCTGCCAAATCCTGGATCAATCCTGGAGCACAACCGGGACATTAATGCCAAGATTATGATGATTGTCTATTATAAAGACCTATAGGAAAAACAAAAACATCACGGACTAACTCGCATTGACAGGACTTGGTTCGTATCAATTAAGGCGATGTTCTTTCAATGATAAGGCCACAGTTTGCAAACTGTTGGAACTGTTTGTAACAGTTGAAAACACCGATGTGGGAGCACCTATAATTAAATTAGTTTTCAAATAAAACGACCCGAACTGAAATCTATCCATCCGTTCGAAAGTACCAACCTACCTCCCACAAACACCCTTATCCAGGGCCGGGGGTTGAATGAAACACGAAAACACCTACGGTTATTTTTTTTAATAACCTTAGCCTTGGCCACCTTTGAACTGAAAGTCGATGAAAAGCTAAAAATACTCCATGCCATGTCGTGTCCGCAAGCGGTAAAGTTAGGTATAAATTGTTGGTACGACGCCATGACACCAGTATTTGAAAGCCGGGTACTGAAGTGTACCTACGTGTTTAGGAAAATACTGGTAATTAAAAAGAAAGTGCAAAATTAGGTACATATAAGGCCAGTGATAACGGGTGTCAGTAAAATATGGGTTTGTATATTTTTTTTAAATGTACCTAGTACCTAAGTGGTGTTTTTTGGACTGTAATTCGAGTGCAGTGAATGAAATTTTTTTTTGTTGGCTTTCAACCTGAAGGTTGTATTTGTAATAGCCTTTGCATTTTGCCTTTGAAATAGGCTCCATGTTTTTATTAGGTAGAGGTGTTTAGTTCGTAGCTTTCAATATTTTTTGGCGATTAACAGAAAACTATAATAAAGTCTGTATGCAATGCCGTTGGGCTTGTTAAGAGCACATAGGATAAAAATATCATACATTTTCCCATTATTTTCACCTTTATGGGCTTTCGCTGTACGAAGTATGTCGTAATCACAGCTATAGCGATGCATTTGAAGAGTTACTGAGTTCTTGTTAATGGCTGGTTAATAATAAATGAGGCCGTTGTCACGTGTATAATATCGATTCTTTTGCCCCAGTTTCGATGCAACAGCCCCTCAGTAAATAGGGTGTACGTTATTCCATTAATAGGCACTGGTCTAGTGGTAGCGAAAACATAACCAAGGTTAAACATCGCCGCAGTCCGGGAACTGGATGGGTGACCGTTTCGTACGCGACGTTGACCAATGTCTTTTGCTGGGGACTTGGTGCATTAGATAATTACAGTGGAGCGACTGCCATCTGACCTCCATGACCCTGCTACCAGGGGAACCTGCCCAGATTGGATCATGGTAAAGTAAAGTAAAGTAAATATTTATTGTTAAAAAACTGGTTAACAAATACATGCCATAGCAGTTTACCCATTTCGGGTGTACAATATTCAAATAATTATTACAAAACACGAAAAAACGAAACGAAGAAATAAACTTATTATTAACAGAATTTACTATTATATTATCGTATCTATTTAAATAACGATATAATAAAAGAACTTCAAAAAATAACAAAACTTAATATTTAATATAAAAGCTGTCGACATTGTAATATTCCTTGAGATCGTAACAAGACTTTTTTAATAGCCACTTTTTTAAATGCGTTTTAAATTGGTTACATTACAATTAGTCGTCTGAATGTGTAGAATTCATCACGATGTTGTCCCTCACCGTAAGAGCATCGGTTAGTATTGAACTAATGTACATAACTCAGAAAAGAGTCATTGGTACACGGCCGCAGTGGGAATTGAACCCGGTACCTCTCGCTTATGAATCGGATACCGTAACCACTCGGCCAATACAAAAATGAACCTTATTTTATGACCAACACATTCCACTTAGAGTTGCTCTCACGCATTTTGCTTCTGAATTTAGTCGACTGAATTTGGCCAGATACATCATAAGCGCATAAAGTATATATAAATATAAGTTGTACCTATTTTAAATCTTGGATTATGTATGGATCTGAAATGAACAATATTTTATTATATTTTTTAACGTAGTCCCGACTACGTGAATCCCAAGTTCAGAGCATTCCCGGGTCGGCCACTTCAAGATCATTAACTGCCAACTGTACCAATTGATTAGTCCTTGTTTTTCCTCGGGTACAAATTAATAAATATTTGTTAATTTTTTGTCACGTGATCTGATGCCTATTTTGGGAAGCTAGTCTTTGGCTCCGCTATTGGAACTCCTTTATGGTACTGTTCCCTCTTGTTAGGAATTCTTAACAGCATCCGGAAACTGGATGGGTGACCATTACGTACTTCTTTTTTTATACAGTTAGACTAGCCACGCATTTGACCGCCATCTCACCTGGTGGTAAGTGACGATGCGGCTGTAGATTGGGCAATGGGCAAGCCTGTCTAGGAACAGCCTATTCACTTGAAGCCGTCTGGAATATAATGATCAGGGAACACACTCGCAGGCAACGCGTTCCATTTCTTAGCCATACGTATTATAAAGGTTGAACTTTGAGGCCAGTCGATCATCAGCACAGCAACGAGCACGTAACTCCTTAGGTCTGTGTGAGTCCTAATACCGCTGGCGAAGCGAGGTTGAATAGTCTCGGAAGCCCATTAGCACCCCGTGAAAGTATATTATTATTATCCTATATTGTGCTCGTAGCTGTTGAATGATAACCGATGCTCTGATGAGAGAAACCATCGTGATAAAACCTGCACATTCAGGCGACTGATAGTGTAACCATGATCCAATATGCTTCCCCTGTTAACAGAGCCATGGACGTCAGATGGCAGTGCTCTACTGTAATTAACTGATTTATCAAATCAATAGAAAATGAGAAAAGCTAAAGCGTATCAAAGTTTCGGAGTGGGGGCTCGTGACGTCACTTAGTAAAATTTCGCCTCAGGCGTGACGTCACGCAACGTTTCAACGCACAGTGCGTGGCGTTACTTTACTTACTTACTTACCTGACGGACAAAAACAAAATTGGTGTGTCATCATTCCTATTGAGCCTTCTTTACATTAGTGGCGAGATTTGCCATAAACGCTTGATGGGCGGTCTTGGAAATCGCAGTGAAAACACACAACAGAAAACGTTACTCCCTATTTTCTGATCTTTGGAGATCCTAGCTGCGGCACTATTGGCTCAGTGACAATTTTATTTATATTTAGATTATATATAAATATCCACTATATCAAAAGTCAACTGTATCAGAATGTCCACTTTATCAGAACGTCAACTTAATCAGAATGTCCATTGTATCAGGATGTCCACTCAATCAGAATGCCTACTGAATCAGAACGTCCACTCAGTCAAAATGTCTACTATATCAAAACGTCCACTCAATCAGAATATCCACTATATCAGAACGTCCACTCCATCAAAATGTCCACTGTATTAGAATGACGACTATATCATAATTTCTACTGCATGATGCATCAGAAAGTTGGGGTAATCTCCGAATCTACTAAACCGATTTCTAAAATTCTTTCTACGTCAACTACGTTGGCCACTGGCCATTACGAATACCAAATTAGAGTAGTGTAATGTAGGATTATCAAATGTCAAATCCAGTTGTCCACTGAGATAGCCCCGCTGGCCTGCCAAACTAACACCCGTATTCAGAAACATTACTATGAAGTCTGAAGTGCGCGCGAACGCACAGGGTTGCGACTGACAAGACTTGAATGGCACTATGCGTCCGTCAAAATTAACGAAATTAATCAATCATGGAGCCGTACTGAACGCAGTGCTTTCACTTAGCAGACGAGCAATGTAAGAACGCATAGAACAACATAATTACCTATAGTACATTTATAATTATTTCTCTTCCAGATAGAACATTATTGTTAATAATCGTCGTGGCCGGGATAGCTGCAGCTGCTATTGCGGAGGAAAACCTCGATTTCTGTTCGGAATGCATCAGAGTCGACGCTGGATGCTATAATTCTTCGCACTTAGTTGAACTACCCGCAAACTTCAGGGATACCGTCGTTATCAGAAGAATGGGACTACTCAAGCCCACAAATACTTTATTCTATGCCTACGAACCCGATATTAAGGATCCAGAGTTTTACAAAGTGGGTTACATCAATTTGGATAAGCAAGAGATATATGGGACGGTTGCTGGGCCGACAAACGTCAGCAATTTTGGCAGTTTCGACTTTGATCAAGGCAAGAACAAAGTGTATCTGAGCAGCCCCAACGGAGTCTTCGAATTTGCTGATAACAAAACGTCTTTCTTCAGTTCCCGAGGCGAAGACGTTGACTACGTAGTCTTCATTGGCAACGTGTTCTTTGTTAAAAGCGGTAAAGGTGAAATCGTCGAAAAGATTGGGGACCAGTTAATTACCTACGAAGGCTACAGAGCTGTTAAGCAATTCACCTTAACTGAAAATAGGAAATATATAGTTTACCTAAATCGTACTGGATTGTACTTGAATCAATTTAAGAGGGACGAGACAGTTTACTTGTCGAAGAACGCGTTCTTCCGTGGGATAACTAAGAGTCTGGAAGATACAATCTACGTGTGGTGGATAGACAGTATATATAAGGTTGAGATTAATGAGCAGAAATTCCACAAGTCCCGTCTAGTGAAAGTGGCTGAGATCAGCGGATTAGGAGCCATGGTCTTCGATGGTAGCGACAATATCCTCTTAAATAACAAAAAAGGTTTATACAAGCTTACAAAGACAGAAGCTACGGAATGTTAACAAGTTTGTTTACTGGTACACCATATAATTTTAGGAAATGCTTACCGGTATGTCATAATAATATTACACTTAAATTTAATTTAAATTTTAAGTTAAATTCTATAACGGTTCATATCGAATTTACAAACACGAAATAACGTATAAGATTAGACAAAGTGGAGAAGAAAGAGCAGGAAAACGGACACTAGCAGAGCTGGGATTAGCCGCTCGAATGATGATAATGATAAATATAAATCATATCAGAATAGGCTAAATGTGAATTAGGTTGGTAGTTTAGTTAGTAGTAGTTACCGTGAGGAGCTTAGTTTATTATGTCCCAGCAATGAGAAGCCAAACTATGCTACGGACCACATCTTCAATCTCTTTGATCCTGTTTATTTGTAACTAGCTTTTGCCCGCGACTTCGTGTGCGTGGAAATAGTTTTTAGGGCACTTTACCTTTATCCCGAGCGATCATTTTAAATGACCTCTTTAGTATTTCTAACATGTAATTTTAATTCTATAGAAATTAACTGTGCGTGTGATCTCTCTGCATATATTTTTTTAGTTATTAAATCTGCACCTAGTAAATGCTATACTTAATCAAAGCCTATAACAGCCCACTGCAAAACTTAGGGCCTCTCCCAAGAAAGAGGAGATTATTGCCATAATTTCCACGCTTGCAGGCGGGTTGGAAGTGGATTAAAACACTTTCAGTGCCGGCCTGAAAAATATTATGCAATTTTTAGATACAGCATACAGTTTCTATAATTTTTTACTATGGTGTCAAACCTGTACGCCCACCACCACAACCACTATGTACCACTGGGCATACAGTAGGTACTAAGTATCGCTATTCTAAAAGCCTATAACAATCGAACCGTCGGACCATGATGTCTGCACGATTTGACGTCATAGTAAACAATGTTAGTAAATAATAATAAGAACTGTTGTGACGTCATAGTAAATAATAGTAAGAACTGTTTTCTGTGTTGGAACCGAATAATTTTGTTCTAGCCTACACTTAGATGTTTGATCTAAAAAAGTATTACACGCGAAAGTTACTTTTTTTAAACTAAAAAGTATAACATCATAAATATGTAAAGAAATTGGACCACCTCGATTGGTCTTCCGCGAATACTATAATAACTGTTCCTTTTTACCCGACTACGAGGAAGCCAAGGAAGGGTACTTTTTTTTTATCATTATCAATAGGCTTGCATTTGACCTCAACTCACCTGATGGAAAGCGACGGTGGGTAGTGAAGTTAACAGTCTATGTATGTAGAAGCCACAGAGATTTGTCAGGACCGTAGCAAGTGGAACAATGTGGTATCTGCCTATCCCTATGGGAGAAAGGCGTGACCGAATGAATGTGTGTCATTGTTTGTTGTATCAATGAATGTTGATCTCGACAGGCACTATCATTTCTATATAGGAACTAGTGTTGTAGGACCAATAGTTTTAGAGTTATTACAGTTTTAAATTTGACAGCTGTCATCCGAAATGTAGATCTTGACGAGCACTATCATTTCTCTTCAGTAACTAATGTTCCAGGAGCGATCGTTTCACAGTTATTACAGTTTTAATTTGACAGGTGTCATCCGAAATGTAGATCTCGTCGAGCACTATCATTTTTCTTTAGGAACTAGTGTTCTAGGACCAAAAGTTACAGAGTTTTTAGTCTTAAGTTTGACAGCTGCCATCCGAAATGTAGATCTCGACGAGTACCAGCATTTCTTTTTAGAAACTTGTGTTCTAGAACAAAACATGCCTTTTTAATATTCGGGAGGAACTGAGAACAAAATGACGAAAGGATCACGAAAGCAAAACAACTACGATCATGTTGCAGAATCACAAAAAGGGGCGGGGCTTACGCATCAGCGGTCAAAATTTCTTTGCCAAGGTCGCTTTCCTATTTTATTCATACGAGTTGAATCTGCACTAAAAAAAGAAGAGATATATGTGTGCAAACTGTGTCACATAAGGAGGAGAGATTCGAACTGTTGGTAAAAAGAAACAGTCAAGTGTGACGTCTCATGTTGACATCTGCTGACAGCGCGCCGCACACTGCACGATGGGGCCAAATTGAATAAATGTGGACAAAATTCATACAAACTGACATTTCGGGCTTGGATTGCGGGTTTTGCCCCATCATGCAGTGCGCCGCGCGGCACGCTGCACAGTGGGACATTTCGCCACCTGTCAATGTACTTGCATACAAACTGCTCGGCGTGCAACAAGTTTTACCACATTGTGCAGTACGCCGCGCGCCGCGCGGCGCACCTCTTGAATGTGTCTCAGCGCTTAGAATATTCCTCAGCATTGACTATACTTAGGAATGGCTATAAAGTAGTTAGATGGAACTTAGGCGATTCTTAAGTATAGCTAAAACGGCCAAAAGGCGGTGTCATAAAGATAAGAGTAACTTAGCGAGTTTGGTTTTCGCTTAAAGATGGTGTTGGTGCAATGCTGTTTCTTGTTAGGAAATATTTCAACTTAGGCGTCGCCTAAAGGTTAGTGCAATTATCATATTAGAGTTATGACTTAAGAAGGCTTTGTGTCAATATTTTATTACTAAAGTTGCTTGTATTGCTTCTGCAAGTTGCGAGCTTTTACTTTAAATCTAGATTTAAAATACTCTTAGGTAACTACTTAAAAATTAACTAAAGTTATCTAGGTAACCGTAAGTAGCCACAAAGACATCTGTGATTTTTTATTGTGTATGTATAGTTTTAGTATAGTCTAAATAGATCTTATTAAAAAGAGATATTTATGATTGTGATGATTCCCAGATTGTACCAGAGTTGTGATCGCGGTATGGCTAGACTAGATATGTAGGTGCATAATATGGTTTGCAAGCTGTATGTGTAATGATCGTCGGGGGCCGAGTGGATAAGGTTTGTAAGCGAGAGGTGCCGGGTTCGAATCCCACTGCGGCCATGTACCAATGACTCTTGTCTGAGTTATGTACATTAGTTGAACACTAACCGATGCTCTTACGGTGAGGGAAAACATCGTGATGAAACCTGCACATTCAGGCGACTGAATCTGTAACCATGATCCAATCTGGTCAGGTTCCCCTGGTAGCGGGGTCACGGAGGTCAGATGGCAGTAGCTCCACTATAATTACGTGGGACGTTACCACCAAGATCATTATTTATTTACAAGCTGTACCTGTACCTATCCCAAACTTAAAAGGATAAAAACAGCTGCCCTGTCTAAATTTAAGACGGAGTGAACGATTGTTTATGGTACTTATATATATTATGTATGAGTAAAGCAATATTAAGTAACTTAGCTAAGTATACATGTAATTAACTATGTAAGTAGGTACTTATATTTTTTCAATACGTACGAGTATTCTAATGTTTAAAGTAATTCTCTATTACCTATATAAGCTAAATACCTAATTAAATTTGAAATAAGAAAATACTATGTTTTTGTGTGTTTGTGTGGTTTTATTGAATTTTTTAAATAATTTAATGTGTAAATAGTTTTTGGTATCTATGTTAGTAAAAGTAAACCTTTGCTTAAGACGGCTTGCACCAAATTTTTAAATTCATTAAGCTGTACAAAGAAAAAACTTATTACAAAAAAACGTTGATCATCATTCTTAAACATATTTAAGCATTTGATGCAAGTCGGGCTTAGTGTTTACAGTTCAATCAATTAAGGAAATAAATTCTGCAATAGCTACAATATAATAATATGGTAATAAATAAAATAGTTACGCTACAATTTTAACTGTTTCAATGTTAATATTTTAAGCCAACATCTGTGTTGCGTACCCAGTATCAACGTGAAGTACATTTCAACATAAAAAATCCAAAGTAGAGCACGATCATGATGCACGGTGATGATCATCCATAGAAAAACAAATAGAGACGTCCCACAGCAGTAGGGATATTTCAAAAAGACAAAAGTAAAGAACGGTAAGTATTATCCAGAGATATCTAAATAAATAAAAAGAAATAAGTCCCTGTTAACTGGGGCACGGAGGTCAAATGGCAGTCGCTCCATTGTAATAACCTGATCTGCTCTCGCGTGTAAGACATTAACGCGAAGATGATAAATCCTACACGAAGTAAGTTAATTTATTTAGATATCTGTGCATAATATCTACTTATTTTTTTCTTTTGAAACATACCTACTGCAGTAGGACCTACCCACAACAAAGCCTGATGGGAAAAGGATTCGAATCGATGTAATGATGATACAAAGAGGCCATGTTTAACCAATCGGACTTCACCCTCACAACCACACCTAACAATCCACAACAGGACTTAAAACCTCTCCCTCTTGTCATAGTGTCCACACTTGGCAGGCGGGTTGGGGATCGCAGTGTTATGAATATAACAATGGAAAACGTTACCGCCCATTTTCCAGTCTACGGTGACTACATATTTTGCCTCGAAAACATTTATCTCCTTGTTCGACACCCACGAGTGTAACGCGCTGACCTAATTGACAACAGTCGTGCGACCATGGTCGTACGACGGGCGGTTTAGAGGTCTCCGACTACGGTTGCATGACCATTGCCAATTAGACAAGCGCTTATAGGGGTTGGTGTTATTCTACTCTGCCCGACACCACAGGGACATCGGACATCGGAGCTTCTAAATAGGCAATGAAAATGGGGACGAGACACTGTCACATATGAAACATGGACACTGATGGTGAGGCTACTCCACAAACACAAGGTGATGAAGTGAGCTATGCCCGGTGGTAAGTACTATGGTACCGTGACAACAAATAAAATAAAACTTTGTTGGAAGATGTAATAAGAATTAATAAACTGACAACTGCAGCTTACTTCTATTTCAAATAGAATACATTTGAAATTCTACTCGGCCAGTGCTATGTGCTCAACAAGGCAGCCTGCAGACTTTCCGATCCCTAGAAGACCAAATCTAACCGAAGCGCACTCACATCAGCTGATGAGTGCGAGCGCCCAGCCAGCGGACCCAGGAGCCAGTATAAATAAAGCCTACACCAAACGACCCAACCTGCTTAACCTACTCAAGCACCGGCCACACTGTCTCAACAATAACCCATCCTAGAAGAAGAAACAGCAGCCGACGTCCTGCTGACATGCATTGACATGGTTACATGTAGGTTAAAGTATCTAGGACAGCCAACTACCCCCCGGGGATCTTACGGAGGCGGAAACCCTTCAGCCTCTTGAGTTTTGTGGAGCTAGGTTGGCAGGAATTAGTGGTACCTACCCAAAAACAATTATCTCCACCCACACGTAAAAACGGCGCCAGGGGCGCTAATTCTCGCGCTGTGACATCTCGAATTCGATATTTTTTTCTAGCTAAATATCTCTATTAAAAGTGTAATATAAAACGACCTTTGACAATAAGGGATTAGCGAAAATCGTTGAGAATAGTTTTTTGCTTGCAATACAGATTTAGGATATTTTTAACAGGTATTCTTGGCTAGAGAAAATGTCGAACGGGCGAGAATCGGCCCGCAGGCGTCAGTTGCTGAAAATGCTCGGGTTTACAACTACTACTTACTACAAACCCATCCTAAAAGCCTACCTATCCTAGAGCCCGACTTAACCTAAGGTCTGCCAGAGCACACATGTTACAGTACCTACATATCTGAGGGACATGATCCGGTACTAAATTATTCCGAAGAGAGGTTACGCTATGCTTCCCAATAACAATTGTTAAATTGTAAATTAACTAGAAACAATTGAATGCAAGGACAAGGACGGTCGATGTGTGGTGCTTCGTAATTGAAACTATTTCAGTTCCAATTAGTTAATTGTTGGTTGTGAAGCGGTATTTAGCAGTATACCTACTGAAATAGTATATACATATAAAGAAATACTACTATATAGAAATAGTCACAAAAAAAAAAAAAAATAACTCGGTCTAACGGGGGAAGGAGGAGGTGACCTCTCATGAATATCAGCGCGGCCGGCAGGCTTATGCTGGTCTCGCTATGCAAACCCTAGCGCATACCAGCTAAACTCCCCCATGGAATCGCATTTCAAGCTTCATCGTATTCAATCCATCCAATCTTCATCCATCCTCTTGGGGTGCCATGAGGATGGGGTGCATGCATAAATTTCATTTGTATGCCAGTATGTAATTTAATTCTACAAGAGAAACCTCTGCAAAGGTGCTGTTCATTTCTTATAAATCAAGAAATCAAGAAAATCAAGCGTTAGTCCATAGCGCGATATAAAATATCAGTAGCGCCATCTGTCATATACGTTGAGAAACTTAACATGTTAACTCTCACAAATGAATTCTGAATATTCGTATTGTTGGAATCTCTTTTTGTTTAAATATATATCACATTAAAATACAAAATACAAAACAAAACAACGTGTAACACTCTTGTTGGGATAACTTTCTATCGACGGTCTGTTAGGAATTTTATTTTGCGATTATGATTATTTATCTGATCTGCTAAATTCTGGATCATGAGTAAGGCGGACACCGCACCTTTGCGCGAGAGCACAACTGGGATTTACGCCAAGAATAATAATTATTGCATTCAAATTAACATTGCAGTAATTGAAGAGCTACACTACACACTTTATAATGACATGATCCGCTCCATCTGATTGATTATCATAAACTGCTACAAGATTTTTATCACAGAGTACCAATTTACTCTTTGTGATAAAACGGGGAGGGAACTCCGCCTATTATTTTTGCTTAGCGTTCATCATTTTCTTAGATGGACTCGGTGACGCGTATTGGAGCGCCTGTAGCCAATTTATTATTTTAGAGATTTATTTATTTATTTAAAACTTCATGCACTGTTACATACAATGGCGGACTTTAAACTTCATAGCTTTCGTGACCGATGAACAAATAATAGTTCGATATAAGAATTATGACTTTTAGGACAGCTGTGGTTGTGCTTAGCTGCTTTGTCTTTTTAATCGCGTCGCAAAAAGAGGGGGGTTCTAAGTTTGACGCGTTTATCTGTCTGTGGCATTATAGCTCCTAAATGGAAGGGCCAACGTCGATGCGATTTACCTTATTTTGATAACCGGTTTAATCCGAGATGGATTGTAGCTTTTTCATTAAAATCGGTTCAGTAGTTTGAGAAATATTTGAAGACTAGCTTTTGCCCGTGACTCGTCCGCGAAAAATTCGTTCAAACGTTCCAGACCCGTTCCCGCGGGAACCACATTGAATTTCGGGATACATTTAATCAAAATGCGTTTAACAGTTTTTGCGTGAAGGAGTAACGAACATCCTCCCAAACTTTCGCATTTATAATATTACCGTGATGGAAGAATTTGGCGCCATATTAAAAAAATAGGTGTTCATAATCTACCTGAATTTTTTTTTTCTGGTCGGGTCTTTCAGCTTTTCGGACCAAAATGAATGTTATGGAAAGTGGAAACGATCAAATGCGATTGACAATCCCTTGGTAAACGATTAATTATTTCGTCAATATACACACAGTATACAGATATACACATCAAACATAAAAGACCCCTCTGTTTTACCATAAAACACCACTCAAAATAAGACTAGGTTGTATAGCTTCGAACACCTTACCCCTCGAGGGAAAATTAAATTTGAAAAAAAGTGGTTTATGGCGCCTCCAAACCATCTTTCGCCCAATAATTTTCACCTCGACGTTTGATGGAAAACATTTTTATGGGGTTCGAAAAGATTCACTTTTATTTTATGGTATTTTTATGGTTCCACAGAATCTCTTTTATTTCCATTTGACCGTGGGGCCGCCGATGCTTTATTATGGCGTTTGTCGCTCTTGTAGCTGAAAAATTTTATTCGTTTTTTATTGACATATTTTTTGCTTGTTACATTCATTAAGACTTCCGGGAATACAGACAGGGATTGTTTTATTCATTGTATTGAAGGATAATTAAGCAGGAATTGTTTATATACGACCTGAGTGGTTCACTTGGTTAACCGGTTTGTTACGCAGAGGTCGTGGTTCGATTCACGGCCGGGCAGAAAAAAAATGATAAATTTTAATTTCTGTTACGGGTCTGGGTGTTGTAAAGAAACTATTTCTTTAATGTGGTAGGTAAAACAGTATCTAGTTAATAAACCTACTCGTAGATGGCGTTATGAGATATTAAAAGGTTACGTTATCGGTATAGCAAACGGCCATGATATAACATTCTATAAACAATGGCTGTGCTATAAAAGCCTGGAAAATTCTAAAAGGAAACGAATATAAACTTTAAATGTCGTTGCTCTGTAAATAAAGGACAGCAACGCCATATTTTATCTTCGTTCCTACTGGTTAGAAATGTCTTATATGTATAAGAAATATGTATTTGAAACATATACAGGGTGTAAAAAGACCGCTAGCATTAATTGAAACCCCATATTCTACCCATGAAACGGAACAACTTTCCCCAAGAAACATACCCGCGGAAATGACTTCATAATTTCGCTACCTAAAAAAAATAATTAATTGCGACGCGCAATGTACATCGTCCAGCGCACGGCTCTCGCTTGCCCACGTGACCAGTGGCCATTGACCCCGCGCGGCGGCCGCTTTGGCGTATTCTACCTAACTAGTAGGGATACCTAAGCTTGACTATTGAGTACCTACCTATCTTCTTTTTTTTGCTTTAGTCTCCACGGTTCGGTCGTGTGATAGGAATTGGGAATATTCGTAATACAAACATGTTGGTTTGGTTCATCCGTTCATCCTGTCAGCTGATGACAAATGGTTCGCGCGGCGGTAGGTAGTTACTACCACAGGAACTACGTTCAATTCTCATGTTCCTAGGAGGTATTGGACTATCGATCGTGATCTTTACTGCACATATCGACAGTAGGTAGGTAGTAGGTACTGGGCTCGATTCTCGTATGATGTGAATGTCCGTAAGCAAACGTGTACGTAAGTTAGGTAGGTAGACAGCTGATCCTGTGCCTGATCATGCAAGTGCGCGCCGCGGTAAATACCGACTATGTTAAATTTTCATGTAATGTGTATGGTCGTCATACAATCATTTACCTAGGTAGGTAGAACTTTCGATCGTGAACTTTACTGCTGATATCGACGATAGGTAGGTGCTGGGTACGATTTTCGTATAATGTGAATGACCGTAAGCAAACGTCTAGGTAATGCATTAAGGTATGCGTACCCCTGTCGTGTTAAACTTTACCGAGTGGGAGCATGGCAGTGTTGCTGTCTCATGGGCATGGGCCCACGGGCGGCCGGTGGCGGTTGGCGCGTGCGCGGCCGCTGTAGGTAGTACCTACCTTCGGGCGCGCGGCAGCGAGTAGATAGGTAGTGAGCGCACGTGGGCGGCGCTTTACATTGCGTTCTTTTACTTACAGTGCATTTATTTCAACTTAAACTTGAACTTTGAGTGTCTAAATTAATTGTGAACGATTTAGTTATCGATACTTGATATTTTTTAGTACAAAAATACAACTTTATTTTTTATTTTTAATCTCGATTTCTGCCGAAACTAAGAGTTTCCGCGGGTGTGTTTCTTGGGGAAAGTTGTTCAGTTTGATGGGTAGAATATGAGGTTTCAATTAATGCTAGCGGTCTTTTTACACCCTGTATAAGTAGTTTATCAGTTTTCTGGCACCCATAACACAAGTTTTGCTTACTTTGGGGCTAGATGGCGCTGTGTGAATTGTCAAAGCAGACTTATTTTTTTAAATTTAATTTTATTTATTTTATCTTTATGCGGTAAATACTGAGCCCTTGTCACCGGCTGGTTTATTAACTTAAACATGTAATGTTGGCATAATATGTCGATTCATTTATAAATTAGAGAAAGGGTATTCGATCCGTAGCAGATTCGAAATTATAGAATTTTAGGTAGGTTATGACCTCATTCCGCCGGCCCCTTACCGCCATTGGGAAACGCGACCCGGGCGGGCGTTACTTCAATAAGTCGTGGATCTTCCAGCTATCCGCACAAGCCGCTTTGGCTCGACCTTTTAATGGCTAAGGAATGGAACGCGTTGCCTGCGAGTGTGTTCCCTGATCAATATAATTTGGATTATAATCTGGATGCCTTCAAGGTTAGAATGAATAGGCTGTTCCAAGACAGGCATGCTCCAACTTCGGCCGCATCGACACTTATCAAAAGGTGAGACGGCGGTCAAATGCCCGTCTTGTCTAATATAAAAAAAACGTTAATAAATAAATAATTAGCTTCAACGGGCCAACAAACTATAAGTCAACAGCTAAATTAAAAACGCCAAGTTAAATTAGCACAGGCCAAACCCAATTCGGTGGGCCAAGTAAAACACATTTGTTAGAATCACGAAAACAACTTAATACAGATTGGAGGCCAGTCCCGCAGGAGACTATGCATACAAATGAACATCATTAAACGCCTTTAACTCAACCATTCCCTTAATGTTTGTTTCTTGATTTTTCCTCACTTGCAACTTCAAGCTAATTGTGATAAATGACCGCCTTTCCAGCCAGCATCCAGAAAACTGCGGTGAATTACAGATTGTTTTAGGTTATTTATGTTGCAATTTACCGCGCCTTTTTTTCTTCCATCTTTTTTTTTTCTTGCGGCCGTGTTCACGCAAACGCGTCGGTTTTCCCGCTTTTTATTTTCATTTTTCTTGCCATTATATCCAATTTCGCTTCTTCACGTCTGTGTACTTTATGTTTTATAGTCTGTGACTCGTTTGCGTGGGCTCGTTTTTTCGCGGTAAGTGACTTCTATTGTGTTCCGCAATCTATGGTTGGGTAAGAATATCGGGATAACTAACTAAAGAGTTAAATGTAACAGATGTAAATGAAATGACGTTTATTGCATAACGAAAAAAGCACATAAAAACAATCTCTATATAAAAAAAAAACAATTGCTGTTCGTTATTCTCGCTAAAACTCGAAAATGGCTGGACTGATTTCAATAATTTCTTTTTTGTTTTGTTCATACAGAGTGGTTTGTACGCAAGAAAAAAGGGTAGGTAGGGTAGGAATAGATGTTGAGTACGGTTGAGTAAGGTAGGTGTAGGGAACTCACGCCGGGCCAACTAGTCACATTTAAAATACATATTGATAAACAATCAGATAATAAATAACAAATTACAAAATTAACATCTACTTACTTACTTAAATAAAAATCGATTCAGAATTGCTGTGCTGTGGCACTCTCTGCCACCAAAAGGTCCTCACTCAGCATGAGCCTCGTCCGAAGCCGCGGCGCTGATCTTCCGCGAGTCCTACTTGACGATAAATACTGCAGATCGGCTAGTTAGACTAAATACGAAGCCGGAACTAGCCGGTGTGTATTATTGGTATTATTATTATTATTATAAGGTGGTTACCTTTGATGTGCATTTGAACTCAGAACGGCATAGGTACCCTTCGCCGATGGAACGTTTCTCCGAAATCACTCAAAAGACGATTCGACTATTGACCATGGAATGATTCGCCGATAACGGTTCGACTAGACCGCAAAATGTCCGCACAGGTTGAACGACCACATCGCCTAATGTCAATAGAGTCGAGTAGAGATGGTAGTCATCTTGGCGTTAGTGGCCCGGTTGTGATATCGCGCGCGAGGGTCAGCTTTAACCATGATCCAGGATTTGGCTGTACAGGTAATTACAGTGAATTGACTGCCATCTGACCTCTGTGACTCTGTGGGGAACCTGACCAGATTGGACCATGGTTATACATTCATGCATGTGTCGTCACGATGTTTTCCCTCACCTAGGAGCATCGGCAAGTATTCAGCAAATGTACATAACTCAGAAAAGAGTCGTTGGTACATGGGTAGGGCCGCTGTGATTCGAACGCGGTACCCCTCGCTTACGAGTCGGATATCTTAACCACTCAGCCACCAACGCTCCTTACTCGGCCACCGACGCTCCTTAGTAGCTCCCTAGTACTCCCTATAGGAATTGTATACATTTACTAGGATATTTATATATTTCCGATAACATAATACATAAAGAAATAACTTTCCACGGCTTCAGCAAGACACCAAAGTTGACATTGCACGTGGTTTCTATTAGCCATCTCCTCGGGTGCTGCAATAATCAAATTATGACAGCAGCGGCGTTACGCGCAACACACACAGAGGATGCTGTGAATATAATATATCTATACTTCTCTTCTCTCTCTTCTTTCTCGGCTTTTCTTTACCCTAATGAATTATACATTACGGGAATAGCGGCATATCGCGCTTTCCCATCGTTGGAATCTTAGAAGAAATATAAATCACCGGGTTCGATAACCTTTGTTTTAATCTAACCTAATAACAATTCACAATACAGAGTTTTTTTGCGAGTAAACAATTGGAAATGCGATGAGTTCGACACGGGTTGACCCTTTTAAAACTTGCTCAAAACAAAACAACGCGGCAACATTGAAAATGTGTTTATCTCTTCTGCCTTTTTTTTAAATTAATTTCATAGCATTGATACTACATAAGGCCACATACTACATAAGTGTTTATTAGTACCGCCCGTCAAACCCATATCGACCACACCCAAGCTCCCTGCTTGGCATTTCCGAACGAAACAACAAAACGTAAATAAAACAAAATTTTGAACATCGAAGTTAGTTAAACAGTTTGATGCCAGATGGCGTTACCAGTCGCGATTCGATATACAAATAAACCTTCCGGAAGAAATTCTCTAACTGATGGTGAAAACCGCATCAAAATCCGTTGCGTGGTTTAGGAGTTAGCGGAAATACATAAATACAGACAGACAGTATTTTAATTGTTTTAAATTACTTTCTAAATAGGGACAATCAGCGACATGCATTCAAATATTGAATTGTAAACTGTTCGTCTCGAAGCAATGGTTTCAAAAATAGGACCTTTGCAACCGCGCTGCAATCCTCGCGACAAATCATTTCTCGCTAACCACAATTATCAAAAATGTGCTAAAATAAATGTCTAGAAATAGCAATAAACTATTTTTAAATAGAATTTTTTTATAAAGCCCGTCTCAGTATAGCTAACAATTTAATATTAAAAACAGCCGTTATACACAGCAACTCTTAGCGCCTTAATATTATTGGACGCACATTGCTCTGTACGCTCCCAGGGGTGCAATTCTCTAACAAACATCCTTGATCGCAACGATGAAATGTAGGTACTGTGAACCCTATCAAAATTCACTCAGCGGATTTTGAGTGATGCGCTCACAGATAACGAGTCAATAATTACAAATAAAAATTTTAAGGCGCTTGTGGCTCAGTATCCTACTCCGACTGACTATCCTATTTTTTCTGAAATAGCTTTACTTCACTGTACAGTAATGGTTTTTGTAGAGTATATAATACTTATTATAGATAGCTACTTGACAACGACTTTACTTGGATCGTTATGATTTGATGAAAGTTATTAATTTTACAGATCTTTTTGACTAAGCCGGGCTACTTAGCCGTGCCAAGCCGGGTCGCTGCTACTGTATAGTACTGGTATAATCTACCTTGAAATCCATTGCAGTCATCATCATCATCATCACAGCCGGTAACAGTCCACTGCAGGACTTAGGGCCTCTCCCACGAAAGGGGAGGTTATTGCCATAATCTCCACGCTTGGCAGGCGGGTTGGAGATCGCAGTGTTTAAATATAATAATGGAAAATGCTGCTGCCCATTTTCCAGACTACGGAGACTCTTGATCTTTTGCCTCGAAAACATTAGTCGCCTTGTACGACACCCATGAATGTAAGGGGTTGGTGCTGTTCTACTCTGCCGGACATCATACGGCCAATAACTACTACCACGGACTATAAAATAAACGGTATAAAATAAACCAGCAACACCCATGCGTCCCCATAGGTATTATCAGTTTCCTTCCCGGTGAAAACCGCTCCTTAAACTCATTCAGACTTTGTAGATCAGTCGTAATTTGTCCTAGCACTGGTGTAAATTCAATAATTAATTCCACTTTCTGTTTTTGACTTTGATTTATGGTGATACTGTGCCGATGTTCCGGGGGAGCGTTCCTTCCAACTTTGCTTATTCAATAAACTCTTGAAATGTGTTGGGCTGAAGGGGTTTTGTCCCTCTTTTAAAGTTATTTATTTATTTAAACTTAATGCACTGTTACGTACAACGACGGACTTCAAGGAGAAATATTAAATAATACAATGATATTCAAAAATCTGCTCAAATCATTCAAATAACAGTCTAAAAATAGCAATGAACTACTTTAAATAGCGACCCGCCCCGGGTTCGCACGGGTAGTAACCTAAACAAATATTACAGCTAAACCTTCCTCATGAATCACTTTATCTACTGTTGAAAACCGCATGAATATCCGTTCAGTAATTTTTGAGTTCATCGCGAATAGACAGACAGACGCATATGTGATAGTGATAGCGAGTTTTCACAAACAGCGTAGCTAATATTGAAACATGCCAAAAACGGCGTTTTGTTGTGGTTAATGATAACTGATTTTGCCCTTTAAAAAATAGTCATCTTGGCGTTAATGTCCCGGTTGTGCACGAGGGTCCGGGGTCCGCCTTGACCACGATCCACGATTTGGCAGATTACGCAATTAGAGTTGAACGACCGACATCTACATGGGCGCAGTGTGATCCGAAACCGGTACCTCTTGCTTACGAGAGTACCAATGCTCATCTGTCCTTACATATACCTACGTATAAACTTTAAAATTTTGAGCCGATTTTACTTGCAGTTTTAATTATTGTTGTAATATTATAGCTATTTTCGTATTTTGTTAAAAAATAAGTATGACATTAATTTATAAGCACACAGTAACAACGTTGCCTCGATAACCCTTTCGCGTCCTTGGACGATCCGCAAACAATCAGTGGGTATTAATTACCGTGTTGTCAAATCGGGATTTATTCCCTATCTTAAGCAGTAGCGGCGTATAGAAATCCCGTGAAATTTGCACCCATTACATAGCTGATACGGGATTTACCGGGATTTCGGCATACCGGGACGCGCAGTCTGCAAATCCCCGGGACTTTGTGTAATTTCCCGTGTTTATTATTCCGAAAGGGGAATCCTGAATCCGTGGGTAGAGTTGTGACACTATTTTATGATACAGCTTAGATACTATGCTAATGTATTTTATCGGTGTTCGCCTGTAAAGTTGGGTAAGTGTGTCGGTGGCCTAGTGGTATCCGACTCGCAAGCTAGAGGTACCGGGTTCGAATGCCACATATCGTCGTAATCATCTTGGCGTTAGTCCTCGAGCACGAGGACACGGGGTCCGCCTTGACCATGGCGATCAGGTAATTACAGTGGAGCGACTGCCGTCTGACCTCCGTGACCCTGCTACCAGGGGAAAATTGCTTACAAATTCAGTTGCCTGAATTTGCAGGTTTAATTACGATGTTTTCCCTCACCGTAAGAGCATCGGTTAGAATTCTACTAATGTACATAATTCAGAAAAAGTATTATTGGTACATGGCCGCAGCGGGATTCGAACCCGGTACCTCTCGCTTACTAGTCGGATACTCAAGCACACGGTGACCGACGCTCACCGAATCCCACATAATATATTCTTTCTTTATTGTAGACAAAAAATGTTATACAGTTTAATGTTAAATATAATCATATGTGAGCTTATCTCTATAAGAGATAAGCCAACCTGAGAGGTATAAGCCGGGTAGGTGCTTGAGTCCTTTTGGAGAGGCAGGTCATTTTCTTAAAAATTCAACTTTTAAGGACGTCATTTTCTAGTTGCGTCATCTTTTTTTTTATATTTTACGGAAGACAAACAGGCAAGTGGACCACCTGATAGAAAGTGGTCACAGCCGCCTATGGACATCAGCAACACCAGGGTAGTCACCAATGCGTTGCCCGCCTCTAAAGAGACCTCTAATGTACCTCTTGAACGATCCCATGTCATAGTCCAAAGGAAACACTGTGGCTGGGAGCCTCATTCCACATCCGAATCCTTTTTATATTGCGATAGCTTTTGCAAATACTTCTTCTATACCGATCCTTATGAAAATTTGCACACATAGTTAGTTCCTGTGGCAGATATTATGATAGATACATGAGGTTCTGATTATGAAGTGGACAGTGGAACTCATCAACCGTTACTAGGAATACCGTCGAGTTTGGACACATTTCATTGCGTTACTTCACAATATACTTGGATCACCAAGGCCTGATTTTTTTTTTTATGACATACGATGGGCAAACAGGCAAGCGGGCCACCTGATGTGTGGTCACCACTGCCTATAGACATTAGCAACACCAAGAGTATCGCCAATGCGTTGCCCACCTCTATAACACGTTGCTCTGGCAGCAAAAAGGCAAGCCCCTCCACTGCCAAAGCCACGGTTCCCAAAATCCCCACCCCATGGCGCACTGGAGACCTTACTTACTGATGAGAAAGAAATAAACTATAACCTTTTTTTTCATTGATACGATAAGAGGAACAAGAATAATGTGCTCAAGAATAATAAAGTTTAATTTTTAAACATAAAAATTCAGAGAGTACCTATACAGACATACCTACAGTGCGTTCAGTTGCCACCAGGATAACAGCAATAACTGACAGCTCTTCAAAACAAACTGGGGAGCCGAGGTGAGGATTCGTATGAATTATTAACGACCTTCGACAAGAAAAATTCCTCCTCATGAATATTTCATTTTTTATTTATTTTCTATATTTGTCTTTTGAGATTTCATTCCGGGGTCCAATTTAGGACTGATTTTCGTACAATTTCCGATGCTTTCTGATGTTATAAGGACGTAGATTTTACCATTACTCCCTGTTTTTAACGAAGCGAATTTTGGTGGTCGCCTTGCGCAGTTTGGATTACAAGTTAACGACAGCTCGGACCAAATAAGAAATGGCCATGTTACTTTTACTGGGATCCGATTGTTATTTGTAGGTACAGCCAACTGCAAGGAGAACGGATTGATTTAATGTGTCCTTTCATTCTTACAGTAACTGTTCAAAGTCTGAATGACTGTAAGTAAGTAAAAGTAAGTAAAAACTCTTTATTGGACACATTAAAAATAACAAAGACTATGCGTTTAAGCGGTCTACCTCTTCTGGTGTCAGATGGTGTCAGAAGGTGTCAGATGGCACTCGCTCCACTGTAATTATTTGATTTGCCAATTCCTGAATCATGGTGAAGGCGGACCCCGGGCCCTTGTGCGCTAGAGCACAATCGGGACATTAACGCTAAGATGATGATCATTAACTTTTATTAACTTGTATGATATTTTCTGTATAAAAATGAACTTGACCGACAGACGGACTACAAAGTTATACGTTTATTTATTTATCGTATGACTTTTAAGTTCCTACTGCTACTTTAATGTTTAAATACATTAACAGACTTCTATGTTCGTCTGTATGTTATTTATGTTTTTTAAATGTCTCTTTTTGAGGTATAGCATGTTAACGTTGACGAGAGATGGCGGTGCTGGTATTTAACATCGCGCTATCGACTCGCTTGATTTAATATTATAATACCCAAATACTCCTTACGATAATATTTGCACTACCTTCAATTTGAAAATTATAGAAATTTTTGCACTCGTGTTACCTATTTTGGTGATTCGGGCAAGGGAAAGCTACTAAGGTAAAATACGTACTGAGTTTTGCGAGTACGACGAGTACGTTCCAAAAACCTGTCCTTCAGGTATTTACAATAGAGCATTTGTATTTTGTTGTTTTTTTTGGTATGTAGGATCACTAGTAACTTCCAGGCCACATACTGTATACTGGAATAGGTTTTATTAATAACTGTGCATACTTTGAAGTACTCGAGGAACAGGTTCTTGGAACTTTTTATGTACTTGTAGGTACTCCCAAGATTCAGTACGCTCGCATATTACCTAGTACGTTTCACCTCTACCTAGGGAATCCAGAGATAGAGGTGTTCGTTAGATTAGATAACGGGTATATTATAACGGTATAAAAATATACTTATAACACCTAATATTACTACATAATATTTTCTGCTACTAATATTTCACACAACACAAGATAACCATAATATTTTGTGTTATTTTTTCTGTTATACGTATGCGAATAACGTCTTATAAACTCGCAAAACTAATGTTTCTATGTGGTAATAAAGACTTCTTTCTGACTTTTCCCCAGCCTCATCACTCTGGTTCAGCGTAACTCGGGTTCTGATTGACTTCGTTATTTTACGTGGGTCGACCCGTGCCGGGAGTGGAGCGAACCCCTAACACATCCCAGCGGGTTACAAAGATCAGTTTAATATACTGGTCCCTAAGTGAGGGAACTTTCAAATATAAAGCTGAAAAGCCCAGATACTATACTTTGATCTTAGATAAAAGACCGAGAAGCAATAAAGTCGAATAATTTTGCGAGGGAAGTCATTATTTGGCACGCAAACTGCACAGCGCGATGTACATTAGCAAACTTATGTTTGCAGTTGGAACGCGGAATAATTAGTCTCGTGACTACTACGCACAGTGACTATACAGCGGTAAATGTAAGTTTGTAATACTACTTTATGAAACAGCGACATCTAGCGTATACGTTACATATTAAGTATGTAGGTATATTTAAGCATAGTTGCTTAGTAAGTAGGAACCAAGGGAATACCGATCCGGTGTCGTGAGAAGTTGAGGACTTCGTTTTATACTCACATAGGCTTAGGACTGCCAACTCTTTTTTTCTAAATTATTTTATGCAAGTAAATGTAGCAATTAATACAACACAAAAACTCTTTATTTGCGCACTACGGGATACATACATGAGATAAAATCATCATCATCCGAGCGGTCAATCCCGGCTACTGCCAGGGTCCGCTTTCCTGCTTTGCTTTTTCCACTCTGCCCGATCTTCGGCATCCTCACGTCGTAAGCCGTTGGCTCTCGCTGTTGACTCGGCGATGTCAATCCATCGCTTCTTGGGCCTTCCGCGGAATCTCTTTCCTGATGCCGGCAGATTCAGGCACCAATTTCCCACGTATCCCTGGGGCTTACGCAACACGTGACCATACCCACGCAGCCGTGCCTCTTCGATCTTATCCGCGATATCTCTTACGCCAAGGCTGCTACGGATATACTCGTTACGCACTCGATCCAGTCGCGTAATGCCACACATCCATCGTAGCATTTTCATTTCGTTGGCGTGGAGTTCGCGGACGTGCTTCGTCAGCGCCGGCCAATTTTCGCTGTCGTAGAGTATCACAGGCCTAATTATGCTTTTATATATTAGCCCCTTGAGCTTGATTGGGATTTTAGGGTCACAGGTAACGGCCGTGAGCTCCCGCCATTTGGCCCAAGCTGCGGAGATTCGAGCCTTGACATCAAAGCCAATATCGCCGGTCTCGTGCTACACGGATCCGAGATATTTGAATTTAAATGTTCTGTTCACAGCTTCATTTTCTATACGGATGGTTTCAAGATCCGCGCTGCAGCTAGCCATATACTCTGTTTTGGCGACGTTCAGTTTCAAACCACCGTTTTCTAGCACTGACTTCCACGTGTTTACCTTGGTCTCAAGATCCTGCCTAAGCTTGCTCACTAGTACGATGTCACCAGCGTATTTCATAAGCCAAGGAGGCGCGTCCTGAATTTCCGCTGAGAGGACATCGAGCACAATGCAAAACAAGTAAGGGCTCAGCACTGAACCATGGTGAACATCAACGGTAATCTGGAAGGTATGGCCTGCGATGGTTTTGACGGCGGCTTCAGTTTTAGCGTACATGTCCTGGATACTCTTAATGTACGCCTCGGGCACAGGTTTGATCTCAGAGCCCACCAGATTATCTCACGTGGGACACTGTCGAAGGCCCTCCGCAGGTCTAGGAATGCGAAATGCAACGGTTGATTCCTACTCAGTGGGACTCCTGGGGGACCCTGAGAGCAAAGATTGGATCCATTGTGCTGCAGCCCGGCCTGAAGCCGTATTGACATTCCGACAAGGAGCATTCCTGGCGAAGTCTCTGGTCTATAATACGTTCGAAAAGCTTCATGGTGTGGCTCATGAGCTTGATACCTCGATAGTTGCCGCACTCTTGCACACTGCCCTTTCCTTTATAGATTGGCGTAAGGTATAAGCCCCGTAGCTATGATCCTGTTGAATAGTTCAGTGAGCAAGAGTACACCCCGGGTCCCCATTGTTTTCCAGGTTTCTATGGGTATTCCGTCATGGCCAATAGCTTTTCCGTTCTTCATACGTATCAGAGACCTCTCCACCTCGTCACATACATGAGATATAATATATTACAATAAGTGCAAAGGGCGGTCTTATCTCTAGAGTGATCTCTTCCAAACTTTGGCATGGAAAGAAACAAAGTAATTTAGGTACTGACAGGTAGCTAGCACACACAATAGCTTTACAAAAGTTGCCAAACCGAAATATTGATTCTCAACAGCCCTGTCTATATTATACAGGGTGTTACATAATATATGTATGAAGCCATGAACTGGATATAGTCCTAAACGTATTTAAATCAAATCAAATCAAATACGTTTATTCAATTTAGGTTTTCACAAACACTTATGAACGTCATTCAATTCAACTATTAATACGATAGGTACAACTATTCCTCGTACGACAGAAATAATTGTACTTATCGTTTTAATACGTTTAGCACTCCATCCAGTTCACGGCTTCATATATATATTATGTAATATCCTTTATATATTATAGGCTAGTCGGAGAGCGGAGGTCGTACGTTTGCCGCATAAGTCTCTGAACAATCGTGTTGTAAGCCTGTAAATGGAGGGTGAGAAAATGCAAGATTTCTAAGATTCAGGAGATTGCAAGCGTCTTAGTGAAGCTAGCGAAATCATCATCATCTTGGCTTTAATGTCCCGGTTGTGCTCCCGCGTACGAGGGCCCGGTGTCCGCCTTGACCATGATCTAGGATTTGGCAAATCAGGTAACCACAGTGAAGCTACTGCCATCTGACCTCAGTGACCCTGCTAGCAGGGGAGCCTGACCAGATTGGATCATGGTTACAGATTCAGCCTGAATGTGCAAGTTTCATCACGATGTTTTCCCTCACCGTAACAGCATTGGTTAGTGTTCAACTAATGTACATAACTTAGAAAAGAGTCATTGGTACATGGCGGCAGTGGGATTCGAACCCGGTACCTTTCGCTTGCGAGTCGGATACCTTTACCACTAAGCCACCAACGCTCTTTTGATAAACCAAAGTATCGGCTTAAAATCTTTTCATTTTTCCGATGAACGACGAACGTGATTGCTATATATGTGCTATATACAATACGTTTAAGGAAAATTCTAGCGTTTCCTGGACTCTATTTTATTACAGAAAACCCGAAAACAGCCGTGCGAAGCCGGGTCGCTGCTACTGTATAGTACTGGTATAATCTACCTTGAAATCCATTGCAGTGATCCCTAGATATTCGTGGACGTAAGTATGTGTTTGGTATTTACCTAGCGGAGTTGAGATCTCGTGGGCGATGCGTGGTGCCGTCAATAACTTTCCAATTATATTGGGGTATAAAAAAATGACGGGGTCGGCAACGCGTGGGTGATGCCCCTGGTATTGCAAACGTCCATAGCCTGCGGTGACTGCTTACCATCAGGCAGGCCGTAAGCTGGTTTGCCACCTTAGTAGTATAAAAAGAAATATTGTGAATACAGCGATTTTGGTAAGCTAAAAACTGAAAACCAACAACGCCCGTATTGTTGCTTGGTCATCATACGAAACTCTCACAAATCCGTTTGTTAAGAGTGTCAAGAGGGAGCTACTGTTGCTGTTCCTTGCTGTTGCCAGTGTAAGAAGCGAGTTCCAAAAAAATCCACAATATGGCGGTAATTTGACCATTACTTTGATATTGAACGGATCCATATTCACGACCTCAAGGACCTCCGTAGATCAGAAAACGAGCGTTTTCTACTGTAGTTCTAGCACTGCGATCTCTAACCCGCCTGCCAAGCGTGGAGATTAAGGCAAGACCCTCCACTAATATGTAGGAGGCTCACAGTCCAGCAGTGGACTGTTACGGGCTGTTGATGATGATATTCACGATTCCGGGGAATAGTCGTATGGTCTAAGATCCGGCCATAGTAATAATTTCTCTCATCTGTTATTCAGAAAACTCGTGCATTATACGAGAGAATATGACATAAATAAGATAGAAAATGGGTTGCCTACTCTCTCCCTGGTCCTTCCATGAGGTCGCCATGGAGATCTGTCAGTCATGGTTTGTGAATGTATGTCAAATTTGCTTAAACATAAGTACTTAGATTTAATGTGTTCTCCAATATTTGTGTCATACATGTTACACCGCCCTGTAATTTCTCATACTATCAACTCTCCGGTTGACTGGTAGAGAAAGCTATGAAGCTTTAAGTCCGCCTTTGTACTTAACAGTGCATGAAGTTTTAAATAAATAAATAAATAATCTAGCCTTATATGTTATTTAATCGAAATATGTGTCAAATGAAAGGTATTTCTTACCCCTATCCTATCCTGACACGAAATATCGGTGAACATTCATAAAATAAATGAATGAAAATAAAGTAATAAAAATGAGAGATAACAGTAAACAAATAGGTTTTTAAGAGAGGTAGGGCATAGCGGGGTATCCCGTTCGAATTGGAGCCGCCCGACTGGGGAAGTACCTACACCTTACAGAATATCGCAGCTTAACAATACTCTTTTCAATAGTATTGTGTTTCTGCCGATCAGTGCTCCATGGGGTGGGGATTTGGGGAACCGTGGCTGTGGCAGTGGAGGGGCATTTGCCTTTTTGCTACCAGAGCAACGTATTATGGAGGTGGGCAACGCATTGGCGATACTCTTGGTGTTGCTTGTAGTAGTTAATAATATGTAGGTAGGCGACAAATGACTTTTATATGTATACCCTCTGGTGGCTAATAAAATCAGTTTGTGTTTACGTATCGTGTCGTTTTATTACATGGTGACAGCGGTGGCCTATTTAATTAAATTAACGCTGATACAGTGAATTTTCGGTTACTATAGTACCGTACACGTGTTAAGTAATCGAAATAATAAGTAATTCGAAATGGAACACGCGCGGCCACCAGCGGAACTGGTATTAGAAGGAGGCCCGGCGTCGAGGGCCGATACGTGGCGTAAATGGCTCAAGCGGTTGAGAGTGTTTCTAAAGGCTTCCGGAGTGAATAAAGAGGACAAGGATGTGCAAGCAAGCCTGTTAATAAACCTAGTGGGCAGTGACGGGTATGACATATTTGACATTTAAGTTCTTAAAGGACGAGAATCAGGACGACATAGACGTGTTAATTAAAAAATTCGATGAACATTTTGACACTAAACTAAACACTACGATATGGCGAGATTTCGATTTTTTACGCGTAATCAAGAAGCTGGAGAGAATATAGATGCATGCGTTACTGCGTTACGCTTGCTGAGCCAACATTGTAAGTTTGAACACTTGGAGGACTGCCTGATACGCGACTGAATTGTGTGCGGCGTCACTGATAATAATGTCCGTGACCGGCTACTAAGATCAGATGAGTTGACGTTATACAAAGCGGTAAAGATTTGCCAAGCAAACGAAGTATCTAGTGAGGAAAACAGACAGATTCAGAGTGTAAAGCCAGCGGAGAATTCGCGTAGTGGAGCAATCGATGCGATATGCGGTTCGCGAGCTGCGAGGTCGGGGAGACAGCGCGGGCGCGGAGGCTCGCAACGGGCCGGGCCCGGCGGCGGCGGCGGCGGCGCAGCGGGGCCGTGCGGGGCCGCCGTTCGCGGGCTGTAGCGGCGCAGCGGCGACCGGAGCTCGCAGATTCGATGCTCGGACGAGCGACGGCGGTAATACACTGTACAAAAGGTGTTTTGCGTGTGGCGGTAATCATGGTGAGGATTTTTGTGCCACAATAAAGGACATTTCAGGAAAATGTGTCATTTCAAAGGTATTAAACAAGTGTATCAGTTACATTAAGGAATACGGTGATGATGAGGACTCACTCGTTTTTTATAAATACTGTGGATACTACTGTGGATACTGTGGACCTGTAAGGACACTGCTGATGACTGTAAATGGTTTGAAACTTTAATTTTATGTAAAAATGGTAAATCTGAGTAGTTTAAACTAGATACCGGGTCTGATCTAAATGTTATATTTCTTCAATTATTTAAAAAATTAGGGTTTCCCTTTGAAGAAATTAAACGTTGTAATATCCGAGCGCAATCTTTTTGTGGCAACTATGTTCCTATTTTAGGGTCTTTTGAAATGTTCTGATGCCATAAAAAAAAAATTTAATTAAATTTGTGATATCAAGTGATAATTGTCAAAGTACTCTCGGGAAAAATACGGGTGAGGCACTAGGATTAATAAAACGCATATTTTCTGTAAATATTGACCAATATAATGATTTGTTTACTGGAGTAGGAAAATTACCGGGAAAGTATAAAATTGTAATCGATAACAACGCGAGCCCTGTAAGAAAAATACCATTGGGTATTAGAGATAAATTAAGGAGCGAATTAGTCCGAATGGAGAACATGGGAATAATAAGAAAAGTAAGTCACCCCACACCGTGGGTCAATGCGATTGTTTTGTTCGCTAAGAGTGATGGCAGCATTCGTGTGTGTCTCAATCCGCGGCCTCTGAACAAAGCTGTAAAACGTGCGCATTACCCTTTACCAACTTTGACCGAAATAGCAGTCAATCTGCGGGGCGCTCGGTATTTTAGTAAGTTAGATGCACGCTCGGGGTTTTGGATGATCCAATTAGACGATGATAGTGCCGATTTATGCACATTTGGCACACCATTCAGGCGGTATCAATTTTTAAGGCTCCCCTACGGCATTAACTATGCGAGTGAGGTTTTTTATGCGAAAATACGGCAATTACTAGAAGACATTGAAACTCTTTCATTGACGATGTAATTGTCTGGGAGAGAACAAAAGCCGAACACGACAGTAGGTTAAAACACTTGTTAGACAGAGCTCGTGACATTGGTATAAGGTTCAATCGCGATAAATGCGAGTTTTGTATCGAAAAAGTATCGTACTTAGGACACACGTTTAGTGCAAAAGGCTTGCAAATAGACAGCGAAAAGTTAAGAGTTGTGCAAGACATGTCAAGTCCAACAGACCGCTCCTCTCTAGAGAGATTCCTAGGAATGGTAAATAATCTATGGAAATTTATTCTCAATTACTCTGACATAGCCTCGCCTTTGAGAGTGCTATTGTAGAAGGACTCAGAGTGGACTTGGGATGCGGTGCACGAGGCGGCAGTGGTGCGGCTGAAGCGCGTGCTGTGCGCGGCCGGCGCGCCGCTCACCGTCACCGTGGACGTTAGCTCCACGGCGCTTGGCGCGTCGTTGCTGCAGGCCGGCCGCCCGGTAGAGTATGCTTCAGGCACACTTACTGACACTCAATCTCGATATGCACAAATCGAGAAGGAGCTGGCCATTATCTTTGCGCTGGAGAAATCCAGTACGTATATGGCAGGAATTATGTCACTGTGGAAACGGACCATAATCCTCTCGAAGCATTGTTCAGAAAGTCGCTGGACGCACGCTTGCAACGAATGATGTTACGTACACAATGTTACAACTTTAACGTTGTATATATACCTGGGAGGTATATGTTTGTAGCTGATACCTTGTCAAGAGCGGCATTACCCAATCTAATGCATGACCAAGTGACTAAGGAAGCAGAAGATCAAGCACGCTTTCTGATAAAGCATGTTAAATTTAGTGACATGAAGTTACAAAGTGTTAGAGAGTCAACCCATCAAGATATTGAATGTCAGTTGTAAACAAGTTACATAGGAAACGGATGGCCTAGATATAAAAAAGATTTAGAGCCAATGATACAGTGCCATTAGCATTACAGAGGAGAGCTTCAAGTAATAGGTGTATATTTCGCGGGATATAAGAGGTGAGATGTTGTCAAGAGTGCATGAAGGGCACCTAAGCATTTATCGTTGCAAGCGTCGCGCGCGCGATGTGATGTTTTGGAACGGCATGTCCCGTGACATAGAACGCACGGTCCGCGCGTGCCAGGCCTGCGCGCAGCTAGCGGCCCGCCCGCGCAGGGAACCCATGATACCCCACCAAATAACAGAACTACCGTGGAGAAAATTAGGTGCCGATTTATTTGAATACACACGCAAATATTTTCTCCTCATAGTTCATTACTTCTCAAACTTTATAGAAGTTGCTCAACTAAATAATATTGGGACGAAATCTGTAGTTAATGCAATGAAAGACCAGTTCGCACGACACGAGTTAGTAACCGACAATGGACCGGCCTTTGCATCGAAGGAATTTCGTCAATTTTGCCAGGTTTGGTGTTTCACGCACACAACCTCGCCTCACTACGCTCAGTCTAACGGACTGAGCGAGAGGTCAGTTAGAACGATTAAAAATATATTGATAAAATCCATTGAGACAAATACCGATTTTTATCTGGGCCTTTTAAACCTTAGAGCTACCACACTCACCAGCGGAGCTGCTTATGGGAAGAACTATCAGTACACGTTTACCCATAATATCTGATAAACTGCGACCAGCACGAGACAATAGTCGTGACTACGCAAATATTTCGCGAAATCATGAAATCTGAAAACAATATTACGATTTACATGCGCATGCTCTGCCGAACTTGAGTAAGGGCGAACAGGTAATAGTTGTCGACGTTAAAACGCGTCGACGTATGCAGGTACAGGGTAAAGCGCCACAGCCACGCTCGTACTTCCTTACAGATGCTACGGGCAGGCGGTTTCGCCGCAACAGACGACACATTATTGCGACAGGGTCAGACTCTGACTTGACGTCATCACCTCACCCTTCTTTGAGTGAGAACGATGAGAGTGATAGCGAACACAGTATCAATCTGGAAAGCTTATACGATGAGCCTGAAAGGCTCATAGAACGTACAAGCACGGAGGATGCACATCCAACTTTGTGACCGGTTCACACACCGGTTAGCAAATCTATTTTTTAACAAACAGTAGGCAATAATGTATTTGTCAATTACTTATTTTAGTTAAGATAAAAAATTTAAGTTTAACGCATTGTATCAATCTGGTGGCGGGTAAAAATTATAATAAGTAGAGGCCTGTTGATAGATAGAAGTTAGTTATAATTTTGATCAGTACCTTCGTGAGCAAATTACACGCTTGAGTATATCTTTCTGTATTACTATATATTTCTATACTCGTGCCTACTTCCTTAAAACTATGTATCGATTCATTTTGGTTTCTTAAAAAATGTTTACAATATTTCCTACGTTATGTCAAAACTATAGGTACCTACCACAAACTTAGCATCAAAAATTGATGTTTGCCTATAAGTACCCAGTTCTAGCTAAGTAATTTTTTAAGGGGGAAGATGTAGTAGTTAATAATATGTAGGTAAGCGACAAATAACTTTTATATGTATGGTGGCTCCTCCCTCTGGTGGCTAATAAAATCAGTTTGTGTTTACGTATCGTGTCGTTTTATTACATTGCTAATGTCTATAGGCAGTGGTGACCACTTTCCATCAGGTGGCCCGCTTGCCTGTTTGCCTACCGTATGACATAAAAAGAAAACAGCAGACGAGGGAAGACACTACTATAGCCGGATCTCCTACACGTAGCAATGTAACATTTTCACCAGGCCACGAAAAAAAAAACAATAAACAAACGTTCCTCCAGGGCCGTAGTAGGTGATTCTGCGGCCTGTGGCCTCGGTGGCGCATTAAAATCACATTACTCGTCGATACTTCATACCGACGCGTGGCGCGGCCGCAGCAGCGGCTTAAATGCCCACATTATGGCCGCCGTATTTTCATTAGCTAGATGAGATATTGATTGCACTATTCGGTGGGCGGTTCAGTCGAATTTGGTATCTGCAATTGCTGGTAAATGTGGTGCAGGGAGCTATGTTTACGACGTTATAGCAAAAATGTATCAGTGTTACGTTATTTTGTTTGCCGTCAGTGGCGCCATCTTTCATATATATCTCATACATTTGCATTTAGATTGTACGTGTAGTTCTTTGTTTTTTTGTTGTACCTAATTATTGTGTCGTGGTGTCTACGTGAATAACTGTTTTCTTTCTTTCTTTACATTTACGCGTGTTGAGGGTACTCCTATGACCTGTTCTTTTTGGAGAAGGTAATTTATTCTTTTGTGGAAAATGCAAAAAAGGTTTGTCGGGAATCCTGACTTAGGATCGTAGCTTTTGCCATTTGGTAGTCTCTGTCTTCCCCAAACTAGTCCACTGTTGGACTCTCCCAATTAGCACCAAAGCACCGTTCTCAGCTTCCACCTGCAGCCTAAGAGGACACCACATACTGACCCAATCATTTGGCATAACATTTTGATCGGCCCTCTCCATTGTTGTCTAGTAAGGATGTGGTAGGGATAAAAAAGTATCGTTTTGATATCGAGAAATTAATATTTTGTGAAGTCTATAATTGCTTTGTAGATTTACTATACATATAGAAGCTGCGATTAACGAGCTAGTAGAGATGCCCTTAGGCTAGGTAAATTGACGATGTCATATGTACTTATCATGATAAATGACAGACAATCGAACCGAACAGAAAATCGACGGAAAGCTCCCGACCAAGTATACATATAATCAAATAACACGCACACACAAAAACACACACACACATACACAGAGAGAGAATCTTATATTATATTTTAGAGAGAGAAGTTTATATTTAAATTTTGATACTAGTTTTTTTTTCTATACACACTACAGGCTATATTAATTACCAAAATTATAGATTGCAGTTTTGTAATTGGCATTACAACTTAATAATGTAACATTTTGGAATAATATTTTAAATGCTGTAAAACTGTGAAATAAATAAATAAACCTAAAGTACTGGACCGATTTTAATTACGCTAAGAATCTTCTCGATTCAACAAATTTGCTTTCAACTAAAGGGAACAGTATCAAAATCGGAGCTACGATGCTACAGACAGACACTCAGATACACAGATACACGTTTGATACTACAGATATAACACCCTTTTTTAATAAAGATTTATGTGAAAGATTACTTAAATGGAGTTTGTATAATTATAAAACATACAGGCCTTGTAATAAAATTAAGGTGCAACGCTCTCAATCCACTACGATCCACTGCAAAGCTCCAACAGTGGATCAAATAGCACTCTGAAATAATATACTGTGATGCACCATTCGCAACGTGACGGCGAGAATTTATTTTTGTTCCCCAATGAATTCTTGATCCGTGTGAATTTTATGAACAACTGGCCCTAGTTTTAGAGAAATTGAAATATGCAGAACCGCAGGTGCGTTGTCACTGTAAGGGCTAAGATGAAATGCCCATGCCTATAATTTGGCTGGCTACCTTATCCTTCAAACCCTTCCTTACTTAAGTGCCATATAATAAACTATGTATGTAATATGAATCGTAGATTTGATTAAAAATTTAACATTTATTCGGACATGCCACACAAGAAACTCTATCGACGATAAAAACAAAACAGTTGAGCGCTATTATACCCGTGGGACAAAAAGGGCCACGAATAATAAAATAATAAATTATTTTCCGTCATATATTACGCACACGGCCTGGGCGGGGCCGTTGGCCGCTTGTGAATTCAAGGGCCGCAAACCGCCCTCAATCCGGCCCTGTGCTAATGACGTTTTTAAATGGCAACTGCTAAACAAATAGCTAGAATATATAGGTGTCATGGCGGCGTCGGGGGCTAAAATGGCGCTTTTACGGAAGTCAGCCTCGGCTTCCTGTTTTCTGACCTCATTACGGGGCATTTTAGGCCCCATGACGTGTCTCATTAAAATTAATGGCTGCTTTCCCTAAGAATTTGTGTAATTAGCTTATTACCTTTTTACGTTGTGTTGCTGTATCGCGTATCGGGGCGCATATTCAAGTACGTATTTTTACCTACCTACTACATTATTATACTTACCTGCAACATAAGCTAAACCTTATCATTACCATCATTATCGTCATATCAGCCGGAACACGCCCACTGCTCGTCATAGGCCTCCCACAAACATCTCCACAAAGGCCGGCTGTGCCTTCCGCATCCAGCCGGTATTTGCAATCTGTATCAGGTCGTCGATCTACCTTGTGGGAGCCTACCCACGCTGCGTCTTCCGGTACGTGGTCGCCACTCGAGAACTTTACAGTCCCATCGGCCATCAGTTCTGCGAGCTATGTGCCCTGCCCACTGCCACCCTTTGGGCTATCTCGTTAACCTACGAAAGAAGGCGGGCTCCATACAAACGAAGTATCAAACCTATCAAAGCCTAGCAAGCAATTTTGTAAACGCGATTTAGAAACCAATATCATTTTATCAGATTTTCGTTCAAATATATCGTTTAAGAGGTTGGCAGACAGCAAAGAAGAGTGGCGATTGCTCCACCGACAAAAGTCATACTCTTAAATATATTGATGATGAAGATATCGTTTAAAAGTTGAAATATTATAAATCCCATGCAAAAGCTATGGAATACAAGGCTTATGTCAAAATATGTTTTACATGTGCAACAAACTGACCCGGAGACTGTTGTTGGAATTGGCATTTCAATTCAAAATTAGCAAAATGGCGACACTTAGTAGCAGCTTTGGCCACTGGGTCAGATAGTTTGTGGAGTTATACAGGGCTTCTGTTAAGTTACACACACGCCACCACAAACTTATTTGACTAGGTGTACAAAACTGGAACTAAGTGTCGCAAATTGTAATATCATTTGAAGTCAATACTAATTCAATAACAGCGACGCCGTCATTGGGCCAGATAAGGTTGTACACACGCAGCGTTGGTCAGTACTTTTTATTAGTAATAATAAATAATTATTTTGGCGTTGATGTCCCGTTTTATGCTCTCGCTCACAAGGGCCTGTGCTCCGCCTTGACCATGATCCAGGATTTGGCAGGTCGCCTGAAGTGTACAGGTTTCATCACGATATTTTCCCTCACCGTAAGATCACAAAATAAAAACGGCGTGCCGCAAACAGAAGGTCCACTGGAAACAAAGCGCCATTTCCGTCACGCACACATTGAAGATACGTTTACAGGCATTCTCACGCAGTTTTACGCAGAGTTAAGTGGCAACTGGCGAAACGTGTTGTCAAAATGAATAAGCGATATTATTACAGTTGTAGTGTATATGGTTGTTAAAATACAACGAAAAAGTGTGCTTACACTTTATTCACCTTTCCAAATGAAATTGAAAGGTAAATAAAACTCTTTTATCTCTTAAATGTAAATAAAACTAGCCGGTTGGCTAACGATCAATTATTACCTACATTTCATTTTGTCTCAGGAGTGTTGAAGGCTACCACATTTTAGACAGGGATCAAAACATAGCCTCCTTTATCTGACAAGCCATGCTATAGCACGGAACGGCAACATCGCTCTGAACCGATTTACTCATTGTATACATGTGCGGGAACTTGAAAAGAGTTTCAACCAGTGTCAATAAAATTCCATAATTCCACAAATAAAACCTACGGAGTCAATTTAGTAGCAACCCTAGTGAGTCGGCAAGATTACGTCATAATTTTCGAGGACGACGGGAGTGGACCTTCTTTAAGTTTTCTATTTTGTGGTAAGAGCATCGGATAGTGTTCAAGTAATGTACATAACTTTGAAAAGAGTCTTTAGTACATGGCGGCAGTGGGATTCGAACTGGGTATCTACATTTAATTTTATTCCGCCCACGACTTTTTTATCAGTAAGACGGCTAAATGCACGTACATAAGTATTTTTAATTTATTGCATTAAACCTTTCCACAGATGAAAATGATCATCATAACGAACAACTGAACCACTTAAAGCATTCGAATATGACAATCGTTGAACATTTTAATCCGATTATGAACATTGATGAAATCCGACATCGATAATTCCGGATTTGATTCGATACAATTTGAACCATTTCCATGAATCTAAATCATTTCCTGTTCAGAATTAACATCTATTAATTTGCACAAGCGTTCCAGTGTTAAAATTTTAGGAGAAATATGTACTTCGGTACCTAAAAATATAGGTAAGCTTGAATTGTGTGATGGAATGCTTTCAAATATTTATAGAAATTCATTCGTCCACTGAAATCTACACTAATATTTATTTATTTATTTAATACTTTATGCACAAAATAGTACAAAGGTGGACTTAAAGCTTTGTAGCTTTATCTACCAGTCTACCCCGAAAACTGGTAATAAAAATTACAGGCGGTGCACAAAAATTTACAACAACATTACACTTACATACCTAATTACAAACACAATTCTACCCTAGTAGGTAGTGGAATACTAGTGTATTCACATACCGAAACTCAACAATTTTATGATATACTAAAAACCAACAACAACAAGAACGTACTTGAATACCAATTTCAATCAAGTGCCTACCTACTAAGATCACTCGCAAAAGTAACAGGTAAAAAAATGCCATTAAAGAAAAAGAGTTGGCGAGAAAACTACTGCGGTGAAGTGGAAGATTTAGACAGAGAGTATCAGCAGAGCGAAGATTGCGCTTATGAGTATCGCAGAGGAATTGAAATTTACATTTCAAATACTCCGGTACAACTGGATCCTTCAGTATGGAAAAAACAAGAGAAAGAACGCGCAAGTTAAGACGACTTTGCCGTATAGGAAGCCACTTCAGCTTCTCACGAAATGATGAAATGTGGTCTTATTTGCGTAAACCATAAATAAAACGGATACAGTTGTTGAGTAGGCGTTCCAATTTATTAAATTGATCCTGATTGACGTCAGAGTATCACACATCAGCGTAGTCAATAATTGGTAAGATAATCGATTGTACGAGCAAAAGTTTGGTGGAAGAGGGAAGAAAAAATGTAAGACGATAAAGGCACCGTAATGTCCCCGTTACCTTTCTGCTCACCTCTGTCAGCTGATCCGACCAGCCAGATCTTTTACAGAAGAGGTAAATGGAATAGCAACATAATTAAAATAGACTGGCGGAATATTTGCTAAATCAAGGCGACTAACCAGTCGAGAGCTGCCCACGACCGTGGCTTGGCATTTTGACGGATTTACAGGAATACCAAACTTACGAGACCAGCCATAGATATGGTTCAAGTCGCCGTTCAGAGCATCAACAGCCTCGGCAATGTTCGCAGCATCAGCGCTGATGATAATATTGTACAATACAATAACTCTTTATTCGCACACTACAAGACACATACATGAGATATAATATATTACAATAAGCAATACAAAGGGCGGTCTTAAGACTAGATTGACCTCTTCCAAACAACCTTGGTATGTTAAAGAAACAAAGTACCTATTTAAAGAATAAAAGTTCGTTTGTATTTTATGAGGTAATTTTCATAAATATTGAACCGATTTCGAAAATTATTTCACTATTAGAAGCAACATCATCGTCATCATCATCATCCGAGCGGTCAATACCAGCTTCTGCCAGGGTCCGCTTTCCTACTGTATCTTCTTCACTTTGCCCGATCTTCGGCATCCTCAGGTCGGAAGCCGTTGGCTCTCGCGTCCGACTCGGCGATGTCAATCCATTGTTTTTTGGATCTTCCGGACCTCTTTTTTAATATAGACAGGTTTAGGAACCTATTTTTCTACGTATCGCCGGGGCTTACGAAATACATAACCAAACCAGCGCAGGCGGGCCTCTTATCCGCAATGTCTCTGAGGCCAAGGCTGACACGGACGTACTCGCTACGGACTCGGTCGAGTGTTATAAGTGTACAGTAGAATATATTATAAAAGTTAAGTTAAATAATATGTACCTACACGCACGGGGGTTAGATGACAGTCGCTCCATTGTAATTACTAGGAACTTCCAAATCCAAGGCCAAGGAGGACCTAGGGCCCTCGCTCAAGAACACAACCGGGATACTATAAAAATAAATAAATAATCGTGGACAAATTCACACAGCACCATCTAGCCCCAAACTAAGCAAAGCTTGTGCTTGAGTGCTAGATTACTGATATACTACTTAAATATATACTTATTATACATAGAACACCCAGACCCGTAACAGAAATTAAAATTCATCATTTCAATTTCTGCCCGGCCGGGAATTGAACCCTGGACCTTTTGCGTGGCAGCCATTCATGTTGACCATTGAGCCACTCAGGTCAACTATACTGATACCGACGCCAAGATGAATATTATTATTGGTTGTTTTGAAATTTAAAAACCGCATCAAAATCGGTCCATCGGTTCGGGAGCTACGACGACAAAGTATCGCACACACACACACACACACACATACACATCAAACTCATTACACAAAAGAACAATCTCATATACTATAGTAATCGAAACAGAAATTATATTTTTGCAAGGTGGCAAGGCAATACATTATATACAGAGTGGTACAGGGGTTCGCGTGGATTTATTAGTTCAATTTCCCTCCGCACGTTAATTGTAGGCCCGGCGCTCACTGAATACATTTTAAAGGTAATTATTTCCGCGAAAAATACAGTTACGCCGTTAGATTTTAATAATGTCGCGAATAAATAAATAAATAATCGAACCCCTATGGGTTAGAGGATTAGCTTTTAATTTGTAGGCTTAGGGGCTTCGCAAATTCATACACGCCATTATTGTAAATTTTTACGAAATATTGGCCCGCTGGGTTGTAAATGCTTCAGTTGAATTGCTCTTTTTTACATATTCACACTCTAGCCGGGGGTTTGGTTGTGTATTTTTTAATACGTACTCCATTATTTTTTTAATGTTATATGGCAGACAAACATGTATGCAGGCCACCTGATGGAAAGTCGTCACCGCCGCTTATACACATCAGCAACACTAGGGGAGTTACCAATGCGTATTTAAAATGCTGTGTTAGTCGGTGGGAGAGCGGTTGAGTAAGCGAGAGGTACCAGATTCGAATCCCGCTACGGCCAATGACTCTTTTCTGAGTTATGTACATTCATTGAATTGTAACCGATGCTCTTACGGTGAGGAAAAACATCGTAATGAAACCTGCAAATTCAGGCAACTGAATTTGTAATCATGATCCAATCTGGTCAGGTTCCCCTGTTAGCAGGGTTATGGAGGTCATATGGCAGTGGTTTCACTGTAATTACCTGATCGCTAAACCCTGGATCATGGTCAAGGCGGACACCGGGCCCTCCTGCTCGACAGCACAACCGGGACATTAACGCCAAGATGATGAGATGGGAGAATTTAAAATGCTGTTTTAATTTATCAATTTTTTAATTACTTTACAACGAGCCTCGTTGGCGAAGCGAGGTTGCCCCAAGTTTTCTTCTGAGCAACCCCCTCAGGCGCTGTAATAATTGGCAACGGTCGTGCCACCATGGTAGTACGACGGCCGTCCCCCGACCAATAGGAGACCCCAAAACCGCCTGTCAAACGACCGTGGTCGCACGACCGTTGCCAATTAGGACAGCTTCTCAAGGCTAGTGGAACAGTCTCAGGAGCCGATTGGCAACCCGTAATGTAGATCATCATATTAATGAAAATTAATTTTCGTCTACTTTGCAAAATTTCTCCCAAGAACCCGAGCCACCTATTTATATCATTCACCATGTATATTTTACATACCAAAATACCGTATAAAACACAGGACGTTCAAAAAGCCGCAATATTCTCTCGCGTTCACCATGATTTAGTGGGGCCGAGCGGGGAGCGTTCAATTATTAAAGGCTCTGCACTGGGACCGCCTTCTTAGCTCACCCTGTATAGCCGCTCAATATTTACCGCGCCTGGGATGCGGTAATTTTTATTCTCTTTCGAGGTTTTTTATCATAACGTTTTAGGCTGTGAGGGCGCCGTAGGTTATTCTATGTCGTCGAGTACGAAAAAAAATCCGCTTTGTAGCGATAGTACGTTTAGGAGACCTCAAAACGTTTTCTCGGACGGACGGATGGACAAAAAGGACGACAAAAAATACGTGTGGCACTCGGGGACTGCTGCGGTAAAGCTATTGCATAGCATTTTTTATCAACTTATGCAATTATAATTATTTATTTATAATATAATAATAATATAATAATACTACTAAAATTTATTTTATTTATGCAGTATTTTTTTTTCTTTGATATTAACCATATACATACACGTTAAGGTTCAACTAGTTGCGGGCTCGAACTCACTCGTGGACGCGGCCAAAAAGCACGCTGTCTCACCTAGCATTGTGTCTAAAAGAGATAGAATCAGTTATGAGCAGTTAGCAGCTAGTCTACACGCATACGTCTAGTCGCACGCACACAAACACCGTGCCGAAGTCTGCCGAACTGAAACGACGTTAGACGATGCACGGCTTTCAACGCCGCACCGCTGTGCCGGTCGGAGTGGGGGGTGTTAGGTTTTTTCATTACGGAATTTCTTGATTCGGTCGCCACGCTGAAAGCCCGCGATAAAAGCTATGCAATAGCTTAAAATTTGTTTTAGATATCTTACTTACACTTTTCGTAGCGAAAAGTGACTTTAATTTGACTGAAAAGCGAAACTGCCAAGAGAATCTGAGGCCGACCGGTTTTTTTACTTGTAGAACCCATACAAGACGATATGTAAATATATTGCTTATCGCTTGTCTTTGTAACAATTTGTATGTATAATTCATGTACAGGTACGCTCAATGTGGTTGTAACCATAAAACATATCTTTGGCTTTACGGTAGAACACTGATCTTCAAGATACAGGCTTTTGCCTAGTTTGGATATCAGAGTTCAACAATTAATTTTTATAAATGTTAATTTTACATGCTACAAGCCTATCAAACTAAGTAATGTACTAATCTTGTATGAATAAAGACCAATTATTATCATTATTTATATAAGTAAGTTATAAGTTTATGTTACTAAACACATTTTGTTTTGACACAACGAAAAACCCATTGGTTTTGTTGTGGGGTTGACGATAACTCCCATAGTCTTAAGCGGCTAGAATTCCACTCCGTCTTCCACACCTCATCTGGTGAGCTTACTCGCTTCCACAGCACAGAAGGTGGAGCTATATGGCTCAAGACGGGGAGCCACTGAAGAGGAATGGCCTTTAAGGTTCCAGATATGCAGCGCATGGTCTTATGGATGATGGATGGTCTGGATGGGGATGATGTTGTTCACGCCCGCAGGAGTTGCCGCCAGTACCCTGTACGTATCCCTCGGGTGGCGCTATCGAACAACAAACCATTGGCTGCTGTAGCTGTTGCGTATACCTTGCGACCTCAAATTCAAATTCAAATTATTTTATTTGTGGTAACACAGGTAAAAAGATGTTAGATAAAATAAATGTGTGCTCAACTGTGATCTACCATTCGGCGTACAAATTTAATTATGATTTTATAACAATGTCAAACAGTAATTAATTAGGTAAAAAATAATTGAAAATAAATCGAAAAGCTTAGTACGCGATTAAGGCAGCCGAATCAAGAATAGTAGCGGTGACCCCCGCTCTGGTTGGTTCCTAGCACAAAGGATAGCCATTGCCATACAGCGCGGTAATGCTGCTGGTGTAATGGGTACCTTTGCGCTTGGGACAACCAGGAGCGGGTTATTTGATTTAGTGTAATTATTTATGTTTATTATTTGGGTTTTTTACTTTCTGTATCATATTACTAAATAAATATATTTGTGGATTGAAAATAATATAAACACTCCTCACCTCACAGCTCTATAGTCGTTCATCAAGGCTTTGATAGGTACTGAAATTCTAATTTGCTTATCGATTTTAAATGTCGAAATACCATAAATACATACCTACAGAGTCGTTAGTTTGTCAGTTCATCCCAGTTCTTTTGACTCAAAATCTGAAATATTCTGTTAATATATTTTCAATCATTCACACTCATAGAGATAAATTTTACTAACGTAAGTAAGTAAATTTTACGTTAGTAATAAGTAAGTAAATTTTACGTTAGTAAATTTTATCACTATGTTCACACTACTCACGTGCTTATGCAATTCGCATGCCGAGCGTGATAAACAGACACTCATGTTTTAATACCCAATTTTATATTTCGTTTAGAATTTTGACCTTCTCCGCTCAGTACGCGCATATTGCGAGCTCATTTTATTCAGGTGATGGGTATACTGATGTGCGGCCTTTTGTACTTCTGTACGTTCTGTCCTAATCATCATCATCTTGGCGTTATGTCCCGGATGCCCCCCCGCGGAGCACGCGAGGGCCCAGGGTACGTTCTGTCCTAAAATACGATGTTTAAGAGAGTCACCAGCTACCTTAAAGACCTCAGCTATGATAAAACAGAGGTTCTACTTGTACCAGTTAGATCAAATTTTAAGTTCCCACATTACCACATATCCCACTAGTAACACCAAAACTGAATTTTCTATTTAGTGATACTTACGACGATTAGTTATATAAAAATATTTCTAACAATACTAACACTATGTACGTATTAGAAATCATCATTTATGTATGTATTAGAAAACATTTAGGTAGTTACTCTGAAAGTTTATATTGTATTGACTGGTTTGAATATTAGAAATAATACATTATTCCCTAACCTAACATTACAAACATGATATTATGTACAGTAGTGCGAGGGGGGGCCTGGCGACCCGAAATACAGGCTTCTTCTTCTTGCTTAGGCATTTGTCTCCCATAAGTGTTTAAACAAGATGTGAATTGTAAACTGTAAATTATTGGAAGAAAAAATAAACGTTTGTAAAAGAAATCCTCACACAGCATAATTTAAAACAAAAACCCCCCTGAGCACAATACAAATAGTTTCATTCCTCATTTCGCATGAAAACAAAACGTAGGCAAAAAGAAACATTATCAAAGAAAAGCGGGTGCTCCGAGAAATATAAAAGAATGGGGCAAAGTGTGTTATAAAAAGCTGGAAAGAAGTATCAATTATTTTCTTACGGTATTACAGTAGCTGTTATTAAAGCGAGCTCTACTCGGGAAATTAGTACAACGATTCAATTTTCGCAATAACGGCGGCCATTTTTTTGCGTTGCGATGTTTTTCTTGATTTGGAAATTATTTTCAATTCCCGGCAAACAAAGAGGGCTGTTGTAGGTTTGACGTGTGTATCTGTGTATCAGTCTGTGGGATCGTGGCTCGAGAAAGTTAGTTTAATCGAGATGGTTCTTAGCTTAGTTTGATTTAAATCGGTTTAGTAGTTAAAAATAAATGTTAGTATATTATGTAAACTTAGCCGAGGGTTATTCGACTTTCTGTCGGTTGAGTTATTTAGGGAGTGAGGAGTGTCGGTGGCCGAGTGGTTAAGATATCCGACTCGTAAGCGAGAGGTACCGGGTTCGAATCCCACTGCGGCCATGTACCAATGACTCTTTTCTGAGTTATGTACATTAGCTGAATGCTAACCAATGCTCGTACGGTGAAGGAAAACATCGCTATGAAAGCTGCACTACAGGCGACTGAATCCATGATCCAATCTTGTCATGTTCCCCTGGTAGCATGGTCACGGAGGTCAGATAGCAATCGCTCCACTGTAATTATCTGATCTGCCAAATCCTGGATCATAGTCAAGGCGGACCCTGGGCCCTCGTGCGCGAGAACACAATCGGGACATTATTATTTTTAGTGGTAGTATACTGCCGGAAGCCGAGGTTCAAAACAGCTGCTGTCGCCGGAATGGCAGCAAGCGACAAGTTGTTTTCAAAGCGCAAAGGTAAACAATAATAAACTTTTTTAACAAGTTTCAACGCAACTCGTGTAATAGGGAACACCCTGTATAAAAGGAGAGAAATATCGTGTTCATAATAAGCTAAACTCCAAACGAAACGCACGTAACGTGTTCTCAAACCGCCGGTCTGTAACACCGCATGGTGGTACAGAATTAGGTGAAAGAATAGGAAGGTATGATTCAGAAACAATAGAAAACTTCCCTGGAGGGTTTCCCTGGAGAGTACAACAATAAGTTCTTAAAAAAGGGGTTTTTACGGGGTCAGCAACGCGTGGGTGATGCCCCTGGTTTTGCAAACGTCCAGGCAGAGTGGACTGCTTACCATCAGGCAGGCCGTAAGCTTGTTTGCCACCGTAGCGGTATAAAAATACCCATGAACAGTTAAATAAACAAGAATATACAGAGGTTGTAACACAGCGGATAACCTTTTTAGATTGACTAATAAAGCGCAGCTCAAACCCTTTACCCGTTTGTATCAAACAATTACATCGCGACTGTATTACTCCCCTTAGCAGCCTTACATTTGTTCAACCACACCTACAACCAAGCAACAATACTTGTTTGTCACAGCAGGCGATCATTTACGCGTTGATTAATAACCATCCTCGGCTCCGCAAAATAACCCAATAACAGTGTCATTAACAATATTAATATGTCATTAACAATATGAATATGTCATTAACAATATGAATATGTCATTAACAATATTAATCAAACGCACGCGACAAGGACGCGTGTAGAATTAGGTGATAGCGTCGCGTAAGACAATGCTCTACCGATTTGTCAGCGGACGCCGCGGGAGGCGCTGGTGGTTGAGGACAGGACTCGACAGGCTGTGGACAACCTTTTCACGATATTTCTGGGGCGCAACAATGATGTAAAGAAAACTCCTTCTAGGAGGACAGGGCACACTGTCAAATAATTCGTGATAAATAAAATGGTCAACAAACGTGCTGTCACGTGCCCAATAAAAATAAGAACTCAATTCCCTAGCATCATAGCACACGACTTACTGTCTGTCCTTCTTACGGAGTAAGATTTAAGCAAACTACAGCAAAAGAAAGAGACGTGGCGCGCGACTCGTCCCGTCTGAATGTTATGTTATAAACTCGATGTGGTAAGAAAGAATGTGGAATATGTGATAATATGATATCTATGCTAGGGCCAGAATGAAAAATGACCCAGAAATATATAGTGTCTCGAGTGTAGTACCCACCTACCTACCTAAACCTAATTACCTAATTTTTTACCTAAACTATCTATTACAAAAAATTGGACGTCACACAACGGACAGTTGACATAAAAAAACTGAAAGTAAATAATAACTTTGCGGCATTAACAAATAGCTGGTCGGTGTTTGATGACAACCAATGTCATTACTCACATAGCAAAAGCATAAGATTAATTGAGCTGAACATTACCTAAATCTCCTGAGACTCCGTAATTACCTACATCGGATATTTAAGTGTTTTGAAACCACGGGTTTAATTTACAAAGTATTTTAATGGAATTTTTGCTCCACTTTAAAAAAAGGATTGCAGGCATTTTAAATTTTTAATACAACAATGACGCAGCGTGGTTAGGCCTTCCACTAGGTTGACCGACGATCTGGTAAAGATCGCAGGTACCAGCTAGAAGGCACAAGACCGGCCTTTGTGGAGATCTCTGGGGGAGGCCTATGCCCGGCAGTGGGCGTCTTCCGGCTGATATGATGATGATGATGCTGAATGAGTATATGCTAATTACATCTATTCGTAGATACAACAAATTTTTTGTACTACTGTTTGTATGTATGTTTTATATCTAATTATGTATTCATGGCTGATTGTTCTAATATTTGTTAAGTGCTCAACTCTACCTGCTGTTCGATTTCTCTGTTACATTACTGTGAAGATTGTCTGGAAGAGATTGCTTGTAACTCAGACTAGCAAATAGTCCAATTGCAGTTCAATGTAATGGCACTGGAGAACCATTGGTTTTAAGTTATTGGCTGAATGCCAAAAACGTGTCAAACTGACTATAACTGAGATTAAATTGAATCATTTGTAAATTAACTTGGTTTAGAAAAGCATTTGGAGCATTTTCTGTTGCCCATTTTTAACACCTGACGAAAAAGGAGGGGTGTTATAAGTATGACGTGTGTATCTGTGTCACTGTCGTGTATTTGTCTGTGGCATCGTAGCTCCCAAATGGATGGACCGATGTGGATGCGGTTCTCTGTTTGAAATCCAGTTTGATCGATATGGCTTTAGGCTTTGTTTAATTAAAATCGGTTTAGTAGTTTCGAAAATATTCGAGTATATATAAACTTGGTCGGGGTTTATCCGTAATTCGTCTTTTTCTGTCGGTTGGGTTATAATCATTGCGTTCTCCAACCCGCCTGCCAAGCGTGGAGATTACGGCAAAACCTTCCGCTAATGTGGAAGAGGCCATCTAGTCCAGCAGTGTACTATTATGAGTTGGAGATAATAGAGAGGATGACACTTAAGAATTAGCGTAGCTTCCTATTATTAATGGAAATTGTAGAATCAGTTAAGTTGCTTCATTCTTGCTTTTCGTACAATTCACAGTCGTGCAGAGTCCAGATATGCTACGTGATGGAATTCCTTTAAATGTTTGTATAAAAGAGTTATAAACTTGTATTATTGCATGTGCCCTTGTTTTTGAGCTATCCTACCCTGTTTTTAAGAGCTTTTGTACAACAAGAAAGCAATAAAGAAATTGAATTGAATTAAATATTACTCATAATCTTGGACTTAATGTACCGATTCCCGAGCGAGAACACGCTCACGAGCACCCGGGGTCCACCTTGACCATGATCCAGGATTTGGCTGATCAGGTAATTACATTTAAACGACTGCCATCTGACCTCCGTAACCCTGTTACCAGGGAAACTTGACGAGATTGGATCATGGTTACACAGTACATGGTGCACTGAATGTGCAGGTTTCATCGCGATGTTTTCCCTCACCGTAAGAGCATCGGTTAGTATTCAACTAACTACTAATGTACGTAACTCAGAAAAGAGTCATTGGGACATGGCGGCAGTGGGATTCGAACCTCTCGCTTACGAGTCGTATACCTTAACCACTAGGCCACCGACGAATTGAATTGAATATTATTATTGTGGGATAAGCTCGCCTTTGCTATGTAAAATTATACTTTTGTAACTCCTGTACTTATTTATTAAGCAATAAAGAGTTTACATACATACATACACAGATACTAAAATCTATTTAGGTAGTATAGAAGAGATTACATTTAAAGGCTCAAGGGTGTCGTAGAAAACGACTAATATTTGTAAGGCTTTTCGTCTTGGATCTCCGTGGACCAGAAAATTGGCAGCAGCATTTTCTATGGTGAATTTTCACATTCACATTTTACAAACATGAAATAGTATAAACCAAAAAGTGTCTTCAATTTTCAATTTAAAACTATCACTTATCGATTTTTAGTTTTATAATAAACAAGCAAACATTTTCATAAGCAGGTTGAACATTGACATTAATATTTACCACGTATACGCTAGTATATATAAGTCTTTGAGGGTACCAGATTATTTTAAAGCTCCCAGTGTGTAGAAATATCATAACGTACATACGAGCCAATACAGAATCAACAGTCTCGGAATGGTTCAGAAGACTGCTATGTACCTATGTATGTATGTAAACTCTTTATTGCATCAAAAACCTTAGAACTATGTAACAAAAGAAAGAAAGAAATAAATAAATAAAAGGAATATAAAATAGATTGCATACAGTCACAGACAAGTTCACAAACAGTTCAGATGATATAATCCACGTAACAAAACTAATCGGCTCGAAGGATCAAGTTACAGAACAAAACAAAAATATGAAAGCGAACGCAGTATTCCACTAACAACGTAATAAAAACAGAACATACGTAAGCTAAGTTAAGCTACCTTCACAGTACATTGAGACCACGAAATGTTGTATGTAACTACCCTCATTATTTTTATTTGTTCTCAGCATAGACCGGGTCCCATGTAAAGCATAAAGCCTTTAGTTTATACTCGGCCGAGGCGAGGTTCATTTGCTTCAAGTCGATTTAGAAATTCTTGTCCACAAAGTTGCAAAATGAAATTGCTGACGCTTTAGGTTTTTATCTTAGTATGGACTGGCTTTTCTGCGCTATTTCGGGATATAGTATCAATCAATCAATCAATTTATTTATTTGTGGTACACAGGTTATGCAGTTGTTACAAAAATTAGTAGGTAGATAGGTCCTCTGTGACCTGCCGTCGGCATACAAATCTAGAGAAGGTAATTAAAATTTTGAAATTAAATAAAAAGTGAAATACATTAAAACATTTAAGATTATAAAATTTAGTCATAAATAATCATTATAAAATTTCACTATTACTCGTTAAATGTCATCATTAATTAAAATGTCAATAGAAAGTATTTTAGATGTTTTTGTATTATCTTCTCATACGACAAAAGGGCAACATAGGAGTACAGTCGGCTGCAGAGAGAACTGACCTTCCTACCGTACATGATATATAATGCTTGTGGGGGGGGTGGGGGGGGGGGGGGGGGGGGGTCAGTCACTCTGCAGCCGACTCAAATGACATAAAATTAGTGTAAATGTGGAAGAGGTATCTGCTAGGCCATCCAGAGGTACTTCAGAATATAATATAATAATCTTGGCGTCAATATCCCGGTTCTGCTCTCGCGAGCGAGGGTCCAGGGTCCGCTTTGACCATGATCCAGAATGTGGCAGATCAAGTAATTACAGTGGAGCGCGTGCCATGTGACCTCCGTGACCCTATTAATAGGACAACCTGACCAGATTAGATCATGGTTACACATTCAGTGTAATTTGCAGATATCATCACGATGTTTTCCCTCACCATAAGAGCATCGGTTAGTGTTAAATTAATGTATATAACTCAGAAAAGAGTCATTGGTACATGGCGGCACTGGGGTTCGAGTCGAACTCTTTAATCTTTAGGCCACCGATGCTCGAATGAAGGCGAACGAAGACGAAACTTGGGGGTATAACGCTGAATTAATCTATATTCCACAAATCTAGGGATGATGACTGAAACAATGTTTTTCGTCAGTTAGGTAAATTATCAAATCAAATAGGATATGCAATTTTTTCTTTTGTTACTTAAACAAAAAATAACGCCTATAAAATGAATTGAAATGTTTCGTGACGTCACGCCTGAGGTGAAATTGTACTCAGATATGACGCTACAACCTCATTGATTTGATAAATTAAAAAAATACATTTATTTATTTATTTATTTATTTAAAACATTTCTAATACTTTTTTATAATCTAACTGACCCACTCATCATCCCTGCTCGTAGATTCCGTACTGAGCCCTTCGCGTCATTTGTATCACGCCCACACGCCAGCGAGGGGAACTCCCTGCCTTTGTCTGTTTTAACCCCCACCACAAAAACAGGGATGTTATAAGTTTGACGTAGGTATGTATATGTGGCATCGTGGTGTGTAAGCCTCAGGGATACGTGGGAAATAGGCGTCAAAACCTGTCGGTGTCAGGAAAGAGGCCCTGTGAGCGACCCAAGAAGCGAGGGATTGACATCGCTGAGTCGGCCAACGGCTTACGACGAGAGGATGCCGAAGATCGGGTGAAGTGGTGGAGATTAAATAGGAAAGTGGACCCTGGCAGAGGCCGGGACTAGCGACAGGACGATGATAATGATTTATCTGTGTTTATCTCGTCTGTCTGTGATTTATTTGTAGCTCCCGAACGGCTGAGGTCAGATGGCAGTCGCTCCACTGTAATTACCTGACCTGCCAAAACCTGGATCATGGTCAAGGCGGACCCCGCGCTCTCTTGCACGACAGCACAACCGGGACATTAACGCCAAGATGATGATGATTTGTAGCTCCCGAACGGGTGCACCGATTGCGATGCTGCTTTCTTCATTTGAAAACAAATTTAATAGAGATGGTTCTCAACGGTTTCATTAAAATCGGTTCAGATTAGGATGTAATCATGATGAAGTAGCAAAATAATCTGAGATTGGGAAATAATCATAGTTAAGTGCCAAGACTATTTTATCTTTTTTGGCTACTGCCTGGCAACTCAGTTGCCATGGCGTCAGAGGGTAATCGTAGGTTGCCACTTCCCATCAGATGGACTGTCTGATCGTGTCTTTTACAAAAAGAAATCTGCCAGCATATAACTTATAAAGAGGTCCCGCGTAATGAACCCGAAATCTACCAAGTCATCGTCTCAATAGTACAATTAAATGTGTATAGTACAGTACACCTATCTCCAGTGGAACACAACTCATGCCAGGTGTACCGGGTTGGGCAAGCCCGAGGTGAATCCGCATTATTTCCTTTTCACCACCGCTGTTAGGGTGACCATGTGAGTGGTACACAGCCGCAATGGTAAGACCACCTAAATCTACGGACGAACGGTGCCTAAATCTGTTCGTGTAACGTGTAAATTTCAGAATGCTTGAATGATTTATAGATTAAACAAAATAAGCGAATTTGATGTAAGCATTCGCTCGCTCTTACCGTAATAATGAAGATCCTTTATATTTTATTTTATTTTATTTGTTTGGGACACCACAATTTTTTTTAATAGTTGGTTTTGGCGGCAGTTATACTATATTGAACCACTACCTATAGATCCGCCCAAACTGATGGTGAAAACCGCATTAAAATCCGTTACCTGCTTTAGGAGGAGTTAGCGGAAACACATACCAAAAGACAGACGCGGAAAGCGACTTCATTTTATACTATATATATATATATATATATATATATATATATATATATATAGAACCGTGGATTATGGCAAAACACCTCTCGTGACTTGCCAGTCCAATTAGTGTACAAAATCTCGTTCAAGCTTACTCAGCCTTATAATATGACACATCCCCTCAGACCAAGCACGCCAGTAATATCAGAATACAACGCTTTGCGGCCACTACGCACGTATTAACGTCACATAATAGAGGCTTAACTACGTACCACGGGCGGTAATAGTTAATTTAATGACGATCAATTAAGTCTGGCTCGTAGCTACTTGGTTGTGTTTTGGTACTGATAAGTGCTGTTAGTCGCGTTGAATGCGGCTGCGGTATGAATATATTAGTTTATTTATTTATTAAAACCTCATGCGCAAAATGGTACAAATGGCGGACTTAAAGCTAAAATACCAGTCAACGAATAGATAGTGAGTTTTTATAAAAAGGGAGACGGTGCAAGAAAAGCTATGAGACAAAATGGAGGACGGATTTATGCGACTATAACCGAAACAGCGAAAGATATCTTGAGTTTCAGGGAAAATATGTTCGAGGAGCTTTTCCCCTCAGACAAAGAAAAGGAGAGCATAAGGTGACGATGATAGGGTAATTAATCCTCCTTCAAACTCTTAAGGATGTGTGTTACACTTTCACGTAAAAATTACTGAACCGATTTTGAGGAAATTTTGTAGCAATATAGCTATTACCCAGAATAACTTCAAATTCAAAATGCTACCGCGGGAACACTCTGACGAAATTTGACGCGTAGGTGGTCGGGGGTTAAAGCTAGGTACTAGATTTATGTATATTATATATATTCTATTTAAATATATACTTGTAGGTCGACAGACAATATCCTGTGTAAGTCGCTCCTTGCCTGGGAGAGTTACTGTCAAAGTTCGTGATTTTTAACAACCGCCACCGATTTCGCGACCCCCTCGGTGTTGCTGATATCCATGGGTCATGATATCCATGTTGCTTATCATCAGGTTTATTTAGCTTCGATTTGAAGGGTACACAGAGCAGTGAACGTATATTGTACTGTTTACCATCAGGTAAACAGTAGGTACAATAAACGTCCACTGCGTCTGATGATACGCCGCGAGCTTGTTTGCCACCTTAGTGCTATAATAAAATGGTTTGGCAATGACGAAGATGAGAATGTTGATGACATCCTTCTTCAGCAATAAAACCGCTGAAACAATATAATAATAATTGTGTTAGAATATTAATAAAACTACAAAGAAAAGCTATATTTATGTAGCCGATTAATATATTATCCAAGAAACCAAAAGGCATGGTTACCCTACACAGCTAAACAATAGCACTATCAACACGTGCGACAAAAAATTGGGGTAACGCAAACTATCCCATATATTAGCTTAAGTGTGCTCACCCTACTGATAGCATCATCGGCAAAATAGGACACAGACTAGAGTTGAAAACAGTGAGACATCTATAAGCCACTGTTTTTAATACAATTGCATACCCACATTATATTCTTCATCATATTCTTTTATAATTCCTATGTCCATCTGTTTGTAAATATAAGCGTTTACGCACTGCTTCCGTTCCGATTTCGAGAAAATAATTTGTCACAGTTGGCGTTCCTATTACCAAAATGTGTTTGTTTTCTCGTTACGGAACATCTAAACTTGACGGATTATAGAAAGTTCATACAGGAGGATGGCTAGCTGGATGCTAGCTAGGAGCTAGATGGAGCTACCTAGGACCTGATGCAATGATAGCGCCCTAATTCTGAAGAATTTCTAACGTACCTAGTAGTCAACGACAGTGAATATTTTTTGTTCCCACGAAAAAGGGGTAAAAAATTTTAGGTATTTTTTCTGAGTGTACGCAGGAGTGTTACTGCTTTTCCCAGCCGCTGTGGCCTTGATCGCCGGGCGGCGGGCGTTCTCATAAAACATTCAGCCGAGCCGGCCCACTGGGATACTGAGGCCCCTAAATCTGCCTCCGCGATAGGGCCTCAGTGCGAATCCCAGATGGAAATCTAGACACCTGGCGATCGCACTAGGCGTAGGTTATCTAGGTTTTAGAAATGGGATGGCGCCTTTTTTCACCGATTGGGAAATAGTTAGCCGTTTTCGAATCTTACCTATCTGGGTACTTACGGGACTCGAAGGGGTATTGTTCTTATTTTTGACTTTGAATAGTTTCATTTTATTTTTGATTTTATTTCATATACTTAAACATGACATTGCACAAACTCCTACGGTACCTGGTTGACGCTACATTCTACTCAGTCGAACACAACACCAAAGTCCAAAGAAGGTTTTTGGGCCTAAGGGACAGCTAATGCCCCCTTTCAGAAACTCATTATGGCTGAAGATGCACCAAATACCCTGTAGGTATTAAAATAACTAGGTATTAAAATACATGTTCTTTAAATGGTAATGCAATTATGCCCACGTACTGTGCGTCAGCGCACACATTAGTTGGACACTAACCAGTGCTCTTACGTTGAGGGAAAACATCGTGATGATATGTGGCGACAGGCGACTGAATGTGTAACCATGGTCCTATATAGTCAAGTTCCCCTGGTATCATAAAGTTCAGATAGCAGTCGCTCCACTGTAATTAGCTGATCTGCCAAATCCTGGATCATGGTCAAGGATGACTCCGGGCCCTCGTGTGCGACATTAACGCCCAGATGACAACGTACGTCAGCGCAGATTCCTTCAAACCAACAAACAGAAACGATATTTTCAAATCGAGAAGCGAATCCTCAGTAATCTGCGCCCTCAGTCCTCTCTCCCCAGTCCTCAGCCTCCAAAGACGAGAGTAAACAAAGCATCCCGATCCATAATTGAGTCATAAACCATTGAGCCGACGTTAAGAGTGAGAGTCAATAAAATTTGACTGGCCGCTGCGACGAGTGCGTATTGCTGATGCTTAGGTATTTGTTCATCTTAGATTGGTATCCGTTTCCGATACCAGATGTTTGGTGAGCGATTGGTTTTTCGTTTGGCACGTGCCATATCGTTGGTAGAATTGTGTCATCGGTATTCCGAAACGTTACTATTAAGTCTTCGTGTTGGCTGTGTGGTGGCCGGCAAAGTAGATTAGCACCAACCCCTTACACTCGTGGGTGTCGTACAAGGCGACTAATGTTTTCGAGGCAAAAGATCTAGAGTCTCCGTAGACTGTAAAATGGGCAGCAGCGTTATCCATTGTTATATTTACAACACTGCGATTTCCAACCCGCCTGCCAAGCGTGGAGATTATGGTAACCTCCCTTTTGTGGGAGAGGCTCTTAGTCCTGCATTGGACTGTTGTGGGCTGTGACGACTATGAAGTCTCACATTGTGCGCGAATGCATATGGTCCCAACTGACAATACTTGGGTGGCAATCGGCATTATGCGTCCGACGAATCATAGAGCGGTATTGGAAGCGCAGTGCGTTCACTTAGCAGAGCACTGTGAGAATGCATAGAACACTTTACTTAGAATCCAGGTGATTGTGTATACAAGTGCTAGTCCATATAAGTGGCACTGCAGTTCATTCATTTCATGAATGAAACCCTTACACGCTTATGGGGATAAACGCTTAACCATTATCATCTCAGTTACAGCTCGCCTACTGCTGGACTAGGCCACCCCCACATCTATCGTTTTCCCTCACCATAAGAGTATTGTTTAGTATTCAACTAATTATACATAATTCAGAAAAGAGTCATTGGTACATGGCCGCAGTGGTTCGAACCCAGAACTCTCGCTCACGAGTCAGAAATCGTAACCACTCCGCCACCGACGCTCCTATTTATTTACTGATTAAATTACCCTAACTCCAGCATTTACCATTTCCACCGTTTCTCGGCAGAAACGCGTAAAAATCCTTGCCTCCGTTCTTAAGAGAGCGCAACGGAATACCACTGTTGGCTCCCGTAATAAAATGGGTATTAATGATTGTTTTAGAGTCAATCGTAAAGTTTACTGTTGCCGAGTCGAAACGCAGTTTATGGCGTACATAACGAGACATGTGGCCTCAAAATATTGCTCGATAAACTCCCCCACATATAATGTGTTTCGCTCTCTAGTTATATGTTTGGGTTAAGATTTTCGTTGTAGCTACGCTTTATTGGTCTGTGGTGTTCGGTGGAACTTTAAGGCATTCATTTGTGTAGCATAGGTGTAAAGTAGGTGCTATGCCTTCTAAAGGGATTCAGAGTTTTTCATCGCACACGTTATACGAGTAGATATGACGCATGCGACTGCGTCGAAATATCGAGGTAAAAACAATAATAATCGTGGTAATAAAACCGATCTCGTGACCATGACGCATGCGACTGCGTCGAAATATCGAGGTAAAAACAATAATAATCGTGGTAATAAAACCGATCTCGTGACCGTGTCGCATGCGACTGCGTCGAAATATCGAGGTGAAAACAGTACTAACCGTGGTAATAAACACGATAACATGTGCAGTGAAAGTGTAGTGAATAACCACCTAAAACCTATATTTTATAGTTTTGATGAAGTAAACCAAGGTAATAGTTTGGGGTTCTGCTGAAATATTGTACCGAGATATTATCACCATCTGCACAACACGTCACTCGGGGTCATGCTGTAAAAAGTTTTGGCTTCATTCTTCGACGGGCCTGCCTGACCCCAACCCTTCTTGGGAATGCTTACTATGGGAATTTTGTATTGAGATGAAGCGCTGTCCTAATTGGCAACGGTCATACGACCATAGTCGTGCGACGGGAGGTTTTGAGGTTTTCTATTGGTCGAGCGATGTCCGTAGTATTATCATGGTCGCACGACCGTTGCCAATGAGGACAACGCCTAACTCAATTAGCCACCAGTATCAGCGCAAACATAGTCAGTGGCAAGAGGTATGTCAATGTTAATTACATACCTATCACCTATACAGTCTATCTCACAAGCTTAAGGAAAACACTAAAAATCAGACAAAAACTAGAAAAATACCCAGCGAAAGGTGTCTGGAAGATATCTAGGGGGCGTTGGTGGGAGAATCCATTCCATTCGCCCCCCGTAATCCTGAAACGATTTCTTTCAACAGGGATCTCACAGGAAGATCATATGTTGGTTGTGATATTCCTGTTTTTAACCTCTTATAAAAAAAAAGATGAGTGTTTGATGTATGAGTTTGTAGTATGTTGTATCTGTGTGTCTGTAGAATAGATAGAGCGATTTCGATGCAGTTTTCTATATTTGAAAGCCAGTTTATTCGAGATAGGTCTTAGCTCCCCATATACTATATGTCTTATGTCCCTGTTATTGCAAACGTCCATAGGCTGCGGTGACTGCTTACCATCAGGCAGGCCGTAAGCTTGTTTGCCACCTTAGTGGTTTAAAAAAAGTTCAATAGTTAAGGAAATAATTGAGTATACGTAATTGTAATTTTATAAATGCCTAGTGAACATATACCTTGGTAGCCATTTGCAACAAAGGTACAAATATCACCACAAATATTTATGATTCCTTGCCAAGAAACGATTTACATCGCGGAGTCTGATACGAGAGCCAACTGCTAAGGACGCGAGGATGCTAAAGACCAGGCGAAGTGGAGAAGGACGTGTAGGAAATCGGATCCTGGCAGAAACCGGGACTGATCCCATTTTCGATACCTACGCGTCAAGATATCCAAATATATACACATACATAGGCCTTTAGCTTCCGGCCTCAGCTAAGCTCGTTTAATAATAATAAACATTATTTCAGACTCTTAGTCCATAGAACTATACAATAGTATTAATAAGTAACAATAGTCAGTCAATAATATAAATATCTTACTACATACCAAAAGTAAGTGCGTGTCTTAGGCTGCTATTTAAAATTTGGCTAATCCTAATTCCTATGCTACTATCCTACTCAATATTATAAATAAGTATGAATGATTGCAAGGATGGATGTTAGCATGTTTGTTACTCTTTTACGCAAAAACGAACCCAGAATGAATAACTTTGATAATTCATTTACATTAATTACCTAAGTCAATGACAAAGTCTGTTTATGGTCATTTTCCCGGTTGAGCTCTCACGCGCGAGGGTCTGGGGTCCGCCTTGTCCATGATCCAGGATTTTGCAGATCAGGTAATTCTTATAGTGGAGCGACTGAATGTGTAACCATGATCCAATCTGGTCAGGTTCCCTTGTTCCCTTGTCAACAACTTGTGACAAGGGAACAAGGGAACTGAATGTGCAGGTTTCATTACAATGTTTTCCCTCACCGAAATTGCAACGGTTAGTGATCAACTAATGTACATAACCCAGAAAAGAGTGATTGGTACATGGCGGCACTGAGATTCGAACCCTGTACCTCTGGGTAAGATTCGGTCTCCTTAGTCGGCCACCGATGCGTCAATGACAAATCTATTTACCCCGAAAGTTAATGTAGTACCCACGGAAACACGGCCCAACCGAATTACACGCGGACGAAGTCGCACGCAAAAGCCAGTAGAATATAATTATATAATCTAATTTACAAACTAAGGTCAGGCCGACTGAAATAGCGTAAATTGGTTCTGCAAAATTTACAGGATCGTACCTGTGCAAACAGACTCCTGGATTAGTGAAACATGGGCCAGATTACATATTCCAGTGGCGACAATCGGTTGGAGGTCGGGTCTAATTGCCTAATGAATTTAAGCCGCAATTGACTGGTGATACTGGTAACATTCATTTAAATAATACTGGAATATACCGGAAATAGATAGGGAGATAATCGGCTTCCGAGACTGTTCGACGACACTTTCGCTACACGTTTATCGGGTTTGTTAACGGTTAGTATTGTTTTTACCTCGATATTTCGACGTTTGTACCCACGGCTAGCATTGTTTTTACTTTCGACGCAGTTGCATGCGTCATGGTCACGAGTAGACTGGTGACGCTGTGTAAAGTCGCTCCTAAGGACAGACATATCGAATTCAAATTTTTTTTCAAAATTACTTTATTAAGTAGGACATTACATATCTATTTCAATCGTCAAAGAGGAGGGGGTAGGAAATTAGGAAGGAAACACACAGTTACATGTTGGCCGCCCCATGGCCGCAGCGGACCCACAACGGCTGCACCATGTCCGACAATACCACACAGATCCGGTCAGCGCCCGACAATGCCAAGCAGAGCCGGTCTTCGCCCGACATCGGTCCACCTTCTTTCGGATTCTACGATATGACTGTCCTTAGGAGCGATTTCACACAGCGGCACAGAAACTATGAGGTCTCACAGTGCGCACGAACAGACAAGGTTCCAACTTCCAATTAATAATACTTGAGTGACGATCGGCACAATGCGTCCGTCAAATTGTACGAAATTGGCCAATCATAGAGCTGATTGAACGCAATGCGTTTACTCAGCAGACGGGTACTGTGAGAACGCGTCCTTCGTATTATAACTACTTTATTTAGATAAAAGCGGGTCGCTTGAATAACTAGCGACCTGCCTGGCTTCGCACGGGTTTCCCGGCATTTCTTTACTATAATATACATGAATTATACATGTAAACCTTCCAGAAGAGATTCATTAACTGATGGTGACAAATGAAGATCTGACATGAGATTTTTGCGAACAGACAGACAGACGCGGCGTAGGACTATTTTATAACACGTAGTAATTGCCTAGCCCCCGTACGGGAAACAAGGCGTGACGTTATGTATATATGTGTGTATGGACATTCTCCGGGCCCGTATCTCCCCCGTCCCGTGGTGCCAATCCAGATATATGGGGAACCCCGTTCGGAAGAGACGGGTTAATTCATTTGACGCGCGGTGGATGTGCAACGAGCGTAGTGAGATTTAGGATGCGTTGGAATTTTACCAGGAATAGCTCGTTTGGGGGTTAGAAATGGGGGTTCGATTCGATTCGATAGTCTAATGCCTAGTCTCGGGAGCACCCTGTGAGGGTATCCATAGCAATATTATAAAGAGGAAGGATTTGATTGTTTGTCGGTTTGTTTGTAATGGATAAACTCAAAAACTACTTAACCGATTTCAAAATTTTTTTAACCTTTAGTAAGCTACATTATCAGCGGTAACATGTGTTATATATTGTCTTTAAAAAATTAGAGTTCCCTAGGAAAATTGCAATAATATAACCTAAGGTATCCATTTCAGAACGTCTGCAACAATTTAACTAATTTCTTTTTTTGTTTGTTTGTAGCTGTACGGTAGGAGTAGAACGCCACGCGAACAAAGTCGCGCCAGGCCCACTACTATTAATTATTATTATTCGAGTGTCAGACTAGAGCTCGTTACCATTATCCCCTGACGCAGGCAGACGAATGTTATAAGTTTGAAGTGTGTATCTGTATATATAGCAAGATAAGTTGACTTTATAAACATGTACATAATTAAGGCTGCTTCTTAACAATATACTGTTCCAGACAGGTAGATAAGGCAATTTAGTTTTTATTTGTTTTTTTACAAGTAACTACGTTCGCGAGATCTAAGACTAAGATGGCCATAACGCGGTGTACGTGCCGTCACCGATCCATGCCTCAGCCATGTCAACCTGTCGCGAACTGTACTTTTTAAGTCTTTGTTTTTTATAATAATTTATTTATTTATTTATTTATTTCCATACAGTTTTACAGCAATGAAATTTAATTATAACTTGTACAATTCAAAGTTGCAATGCCAATAACAAAACCGCGGTTTAAAATTTTGAGTATCAAACCGTCTAACAGTATTATAACCTAATGACAAAAAAAAAAGCTTACATATACATAGATAGATTCATGCGCCCATATATTTGTCCTTCTCCCACTGACTCTGTATGTATATGTATATGTGTGTGTGTTTGTGTATGTGTGAGAGAGAGAGTGTGTGTGTGTGTATATGTGTAGGATCCTTCACTGTGACTGGAAAAACTTGAGAACCCCATTTGAAAATTGCACACGACTGAGATGGAAAATATCGAGAGAACCGGAGACGTGCTTCTCGTACAGGTCTATGGCCCTATTGATTGGGGAACCTAAGGCATAGCCGCTGCGCGCACGACGGTGGTCGAGTAGCCGCGGCCACCGGCCCCCGCGGCGCGCGCGCGGGTCTCCAGCGCACAGCAAAACCCGTGACAATAGTTGTGGACTATCAACTCCGCAATGAACTATGTCATATAGGAGTTTCAAGTCTGCCACTAGGCGCCTGTCCTTCAATGAACAGATTTTGTGTGAACTTAGACCAGCTGTATAATCTGTGGTTATCGTGTGCGATATGATGTTAAGTTTGTTAACGAAGGATTTCTGTATGGACTCCAGTCCAGCACGGTGGATAGCGTAGATCGGTGACCATACAGGGGATGCATACTCCAGAACACTCCTGACGTATGCAAAATAAAGTATTTTAAAAGCAGGCGCCGAGTTCAGAGGCTTAACTGTCCTGAAAATGAAGCCCAACATTCTTATCGCTTTCGCGACAATCGATTCATAGTGGGCACAGAAAGTTAACTTTGAATCTATAATTATGCCGAGATCTTTAACCTGCTCAGTGCGTTCAATTTTGGTATTGTTGAGCCTATACGAAGTGGGTATAACGCTTCTCTTTCTTGTAAAAGTGATTGTCAAACATTTATTTACGTTTAGATCCAGGCTGTTTCGCTCGCAATATGCCGACACCCTGTCCAGATCCTCTTGCAATCTGAAGCAGTCTGTCGTACATTTTATCGGCATATAGATCTTAGTGTCGTCAGCATACATGAGGACATACGCATAACGGAAACAAGATACATAATCGAATAAACAAATATTAAAAAGAAGAGGACCCAGATGGGAGCCCTGTGGTACCCCAGAAGGGATGGGTGCAAAACGTGATTGATAACATCCCACCCGAACAGCCTGGCTCCTGTTCCGAAGGTATGACTCGAACCAACGAAGAAGATCACCGTGCACACCGACCTGCTCCAGTTTATATAAAATGGTGTTATGGTTTAATCGGTCGAAACATTTAGAATAGTCGGTGTACACGACGTCAACCTGATGGCCCTCATCCATAAAGCCGGCAATAGAGTCCACGAATTCCGTCAGGTTAGTTACAGTTGAACGCTTACGCATAAAGCCGTGTTGAGTGGGTGGAATACTACGCGCGACTATCGGATAGACCTGGTCATACACCATCTTCTCAAAAGTTTTACTAAAGATATTTAGTATAGAAACTGGGCGGTATTGTTCGGCGAGCACCTTAGATCCACTTTTATGTATCGGTACTATAAAAGCCTGTTTCCATACAGTTGGAAAAAAGCCCTCTGCCAGCGATCTTTGGAACAAAATAGCCAAAGGTGACGCCAAACAACGAGCGCAGTTGCGGATGAAAATAGGCGGAAAACCATCACTACCCGCACCCTTATTAATATTTATTTTGAGAAGATACCTTTCAACCAAGTCCACCGTAACCGTCAGTGAGCTCATATAACCTAACGAATTAACGTGTGTGTTTCCGGATGAAGAAGTAGAATTTGTGGGAGTGATTGTGTAAACGGACAAAAAATATTCCAGAAAAACGTCACATATCTCGGGACCGTCAGCACCAGTGCGATTGCCATAGTTAATTACAGCCGGAAGGCCACGATCACGCCGCAGGCTCTTCGTATAATTCCAGAACGTTTTTGGATTTTTGGCAATAGATTTGCTGCATTGTTGTGCATATTTATTCCAGCACTGACGCTGTAACTTTTTGTGCCGTGATCGTAATAATGAAAATGTTTCGCGGTCGCAACTATTGCCAGTTCTCTTCCAGAGTGAGTGGTATTTATATTTTTCTTTGATGACCTGTATCAACGCTCTAGAGTACCAAATTGGATAACCATCCGGTGTGCTATAAAAGTGGGGGACATGCTTATCAATAACAGTATTCAATGCGGTGTTTAGAAAAAGCACGGCTTCATCCAGCGGCACGTTATTAAGAGTCCGTTGCCAATCGATGGCGCTTAAATCCCTGTGAATGTTATCGTAATTAGCCTTTTTATAATTAAAAATTTGTTTAGGGGGTATCTTAAAACGTGTAAGACCAATATTGATAAGACTCAATTCAAGCGCCGGGTGGTGAGGCCAGTCTTCCCGAATAATAGGGTCCCTAACGCGCCTAACCTCTACCTCCGTGTTGGAAAAGGCAATATCTAAAATTCGTTCATTGCCATTAATCACCCCACAGTACTGACATAGGCCACTAGAGTGAATGTGCTCGAAAAACATCTCCTGACATTCGCCCGATACTCCACCGGGATCATAAAAACCACCTGAGCGTGGATTCCAAATAATATTAGACAAATTAAAATCCCCCACCAATAAGTAATGAGCCTTCGTTGTACACTCGGCTTGTAAATAAATAATAAGTCGGCGCAGCTGATCATCATGACGAGACCCAGCACCAGGTAAGTAGGCACATATAATATGTAAGTCCAAATCGGAATTCAAAGCGCGCGCGCCTATAACAACGTGTACTAACTCCAGCCCCATTGTGTCGGGCTGCATTGCGCGGCGCGCGGCGAGCGACCTGCGAGTGAGTAGCATCACTCCACCGCCGAGCGGCCGCCCCGCGCCACGCACGCCGCCACCGCGCGCAGCGCACGCCCGGTCCCGGCGATGCACGTCGTAGCGCGTATCACTCACCTCGGAATCGAAGACCCCATCCACTAGCCACGTCTCGCATATGGCTACAACATCGTAATCGTTATTTAGTAATCCCTGCCTAAATAGGACAGTTTTACCCCTAATACTGCGCGTATTCTGTAAGTATACAGTTAATGGTGTCATTTGTAAAAGTAATATAAAGATAGGTACGAAAATGGGTCATATAGAAGAATTATAGTTATGCTAATAGAATGTCGGTGTAGGCATCCATGTAGTAGGTATGTATTTATCCAATGGTGAGTTTTTATGTAAGTAATGTGTAGTGTATAGTGTGCAGACAAACAATAGGAACGTGTCTCAAAAATATGTGGGAGACATTGACAAAACAATAACTTACATTTTATATGATTGGCGAACAGATAATGCTTGTGAATTACACTACTTTTACAGATTTTTTTAAACCTAAAAGTTGCGACTTTCGGTCTATCCGTTGTGGGGGAAAATTGTCCGCCTGCCGTACAAATATCCTCCCGTTGCGGGTCCAACAATGCTGAAACCCCAGCTGCTTGCATTTTTCTTTGGTGTCCTTTAGTAATGCCTTATTTGTGGGTGTTAGGTGTTCATTAACATGGATCTGGCGAGGGTCTCCTGGTATGCCCATGTCTGTGGTCTTGATGCCCCTTTGCTTACGAACTGCAGTCAGCAGTTCGTCACGCCTATTTAAGTTAGAAAACTTGGCAATAATTGGCTTAGGGAGGCCACCAGTGTTGCGAGTAGGTATTCTGATCGCCGAAGTTATGTCATTGCCGTCCAAGGATACGCCCACCGCTGACGCAATGGAGACTATCAAATCAGCAACTCTTTCCGATTTTCGTTCTGGCACGCCAAAAATTTCCAAATTAAGCAATCTATCCCTTTGCTCATAATTATTAACGACTTGCCGCAAGTCGTCGACAGCAATCCGCAACTCAGTGACCTCATTCCTTGTCTTTTGCACCTCCTTTAGCTCTGTCTTGATCGTGCTGATATCCCGTATCGTCTCATCGTACAGAAGACTATACTTGTTCAACGACTCCAACATGCTACTATACTGTTGGATTATCGCTTCTTGTCTCTCTTGCAGAGCCTTGCTATTTTCAGTCAACCTGCTATCAATAAGTGCAGTCAATTTGGAAATGAGTTTCTCGTTATTTTCGGATATGGCCAGCAGCAGGTTGGCATGCACAGGCTGCACACGTTGTACAGGTTGCAGCGGCGATGGTTCCGCGGTGACCACCGAGGCCTCTGACGGGATAGGATGTGTTTGGGAGTTCATAGAAGCAGGTACAGCAGGTCGGAAGCAGGAATCCACTGTCTTTACGGCATCCTGTTTAGAGCTTGAAGCTGCCGGTGCTTCGGCCGTCGGCTGGGAGGACAACGCAGCACGAATAGGTGTATTATCGCCCTTTCGCTCCTTGGGTAGCGAGCATGACTTGCATTTCCAAGTGGCTTTTTGCTTCACTGTCAATTTAATGAAAGCGGATCTAGCCACTCCGAGGCACTCGTAATGATATAGGTTGTTACATCCATCCTGTGAGCATTTGAGAATATCCGCAGCAGCGCCGCCGGGAGCCTGGTTACACGCTGTGCATTTAACCATTGTAGATTAGGTATATGCAACAAATATGAGTTTACGGAAAATAATGTCTCTCAGAGACACTAAGTATTTACTCCACTGAGAATGTCCGTTCTGTGACAGCTGATCACCCGCAAACAACCGCGCCGCGTCACTGCTACAAGGCGTCAAGCAAACGTCACGATTGTGCTCTCCGCACACGGGTCACTTTCCGATGCGCGCGCGGGCTATCACTTTTTGTAATAGGTGTTGACGGTATATCAACACAGCACTGGTAAACACTACGACGCACTCCACGGCTAAGAACGCAGTTTATGATAGACGGTTTTTATCACAAAACGACAATTGATGACAACTAGTCCAAATTCAAACTAAATTAAATAATTGTAACTACGATTTAACTGTTTAATAAATTAATTTACGGAGCGTTTGCCAACACGGTATCCACTGCTAAACAATTCGTCAAAGTATAATACAATTCGTCAAAGTACAATTCGTCAAATAATAATGTAATAATCTGTTTATTTCAAGGTTTAAAACAATATAAAGATATTGAAAGGTTTAAAACAAAATAAACAAGCCCATATTTTGTTAGTAGACATCTTAAAAGCTAAAGTGTTGGTACTTATTTTATTTTCTTTATTTTCCCCTTAATTATTTCCCCCTTTTTAAGTTATTATGAGTGGCGAAAGCGTAGTCACTGGGATTCGTGGTGGCGGCGTCGGGGAAACGCTGGGCTTCATTTTTCAGCACACATAAAAAAAAAAAACATCTTGGCGTTAATGTCCCGGTTGTGCTCTCGAGAACGAGGGCCCGAGGTCCGCCTTGACCATGATCCAGGATTTGGCAGCTCAGGTAATTACTGTGGAGCGACTGCCATCTGACCTCCATGACCCTGCTACCAGGGGAACCTGACCAGATTGGATCATGGTTACACATCCAGTCGCCTGAATGTGCAGGTTTCATCACGATGTTTTCCCTCACCGTAAGAGCATCGGTTAGTATTTAACTAATGTACATAACTCAGAAAACAGTTATTGGTACATGGCCGGAGCGGGATTCGAACCCGGGACCTCTGGCTTACGAGTCGGATCTGTAACCGCTCGGCCACCGACGCTCCTATTTTTCAGCACACATATTATCGGGTTTGTTGCCAAGGTTATCATTGCTTTTGGCTCGATATTTCGAAGCGGTTGAACGCTCTATAGTTACGAAAGTCTCATTCAGGATTTCAGTCCAACCCAATAACTGTGTGATGAATGTGTCTCGGTCGCGTCGTCACTTATCATCAACTGAGATGGCGGTCGGTGAGAAGACGTTACTTAATAAAAAAAATCATCTTAGCGTTAATGTCCCGGTAGTACTCTCGCGTATAAGAGCCCAGGGTCCGCCTTAACCACGATCCAGGTTAGTGACAGATCAAGTAATTACAGTGGAGCGACTGCCATCTGACCTCCGTGACCCTGCTACTAGGGGAACATGACCAGATTTTTCCTTTGGTCTATGACATGGGATCGTTCAAGAGGTATATTAGAGGTCTCCTTAGAGGCGGGCAACGCATTGGTAGCACCCCTGGTGATGCTGATGTCCATAGGCGGCGGTGACCACTTTCCATCAGGTGGCTCGCATGCCTGTTTGTCTGCCGGATAACATAAAAAAAAAAAAAAAAAGATTGGATTATGGTTACACGTTCAGTCGCCTAAATGTGTAAGAGCATCAGTTAGCATTTGGGTGCGCTCGAGGGACAATCCTTATAAGAGAAGTGTTCCCCGTGCGCGCTCCATACATACGTATTTTGATAATATTTTCAAAATTACAGTATTACAGCCAATGAAATTTTGTAGACGTGATCCAGAAATCAAAATCTAGGCTTGTTGCTTGTCAGATTTTAGACAAAATATATTATTATAAAGTTACATGGGATTTAAGATTTCCATACAAATAAGCCTTAAGTCGGTATCACTTACTGATGTGAGGACATGCTACCGACTGGTTAAATATTTTATTATTTGTTTTGCTATTCGCGAAATTTATCAATGCAGACTCAAAACCACACTACTCAAGAGATAACACTAGAAAAGATTCTGACGATTCCGGTAATATTAAATGTCTGATGAAATAAATCCCACTCAGTTTTAGACATAGACATAGACATAGACGTATCTTTATTTGGTCCAATAACACATTTAAAAAAAACTTAAAACTAACATAATAAGGAAGCAGGGCGATGCATCATCGGACCAAATTGGGCCAGCCTCAGCTTAATGCTATGAATGGCAGCAGCCAAACACAGCGCTGGTTGGTTTTTATGCCTGGTAATCTCTCTTTCTAACACTTCAAGGGAAGTTCGGTTGCCTATGTAGTACAATAATATTCCTATTGTAAGCAGGAAAGCAGCGACAAGCAAATAGCATAATATTTAAAAAATTCAACCAAAGCCAATAAACCCCCGACATAAACGCATTTAGGACCCATAAATTGTAATCAACAGTGTCAAAATGGCACAACACTAATACACTGTGAATACACACGAATACACGCCTTTCCACGCAAGGTCGTAACTCTCACAGTGACTGCTACGCTACATTTCCATCTACGTAGAACCGCGACACATTCGTAGACGCTCTACGCGCTCTGTCTACGATTCCACGGTGTACAGGGCCGTACTCAGGAAAAAAATACCAAAACGAAGTGTGGAGTGGTCGAGTGTCATTATTTGACCAGTATCGAATGTTCAACAAAATGTGTAAGCCATATAATATTTCTTCGAAACACATTCCGATATATACCTAAATTCCATAACAGATTAGTAACAGTGATTTCAAAACATTTAATACTTACATTAAATGTATTAGGCAACCTAGGACAAATTTTGTCCTACTATATTTATCCTCGGTTCCTCTAATTGCAGTGTGTAGGTGCAGCACATCTGATAAAAAACGGTATACCATCCCCGACATGTACGACTAATTTGTAGCGGAAGAAAAATACTAAATAAATAAAATACCACTCTCTCCTTACTGAGTACGGCCCTGGCCGCGACTCGCGAAGCTCACCGAAGTCGTTTTATGAAGTCGTCTCAATTTCATTCCCGTGGATGCTCGCAGCCACCGGCCGCCGCATGGAATGAAAAAACTGAAAATATACAGAGTTTCACGGTTAGTATTGTTTTTACCTCGATATGCATGCGTCATGGTCACGAGTTGACTGTGTTGTGTGTTAATATGTGTAGTGAATAACCACGAAAGTAATAAAACCTATATATATATATAATGATCATACAAGCCCTTGCCGAAGATCAGCGTCGGTGGACTAATGGCTAACGGATCCGACTCGTAAGCGAGATTCTATCTCTCTTCTACATTTCTATGAAGATTGCCTGGAAGAGATCGCTTGTAGCTATAAGGCCGCCTTTACTTAACTGTCTCTTATTGATTTTAACTGTATTGTATTATTTTTTGTATGAGCAATAAAGGTCTATTACACTAATTAGGTACGCATTGGTGAAAACCCTGGTGTTGCTAATGTCCATAAGCAGTGGTGACCATGCACCATCACGTGTCCCGCTTGCCTATTATTTACATTAAAAAAAAAATTTGCAGAGTGACAGTCGCATGCTATGGACGGTTAATGCATCTGTTGCTTTTTATCACAAAGCATGGACCACCTAATCGCTTGTTCATTATACACCTTGCACGATGGCTGACGAAGTGGCCTTCGAAGTCACTCAATTTTAGTCTGGAATATTTTATTGAGAAAAAAATTAAGAGGAAAAAGAAGAAGAATGCAGACAGTTCAAGCGTGTTTTTATTTCTTTTACTTACTTTTTTTTACGACAGACAGCAATGATACAAAGCGTCAATTGGGTCCTTTACGATCCGCAACCCAATACTAAGTATCTGTTTATGAGTGAGTCGTATGGGATAAGAAAGACATCCAGGTGCTATATTTTTGAAAGCGCTCGATTTCTAATACTTGTTTATTCTATTTCTAGCAACTTACCACGAGTATGAAACTGCTGCTGTTTACTTAGACATAGATATTGACAGAAATTTATTCAGATTCCCATTACATCATTTGGTGCGTACAGTAAATTATAATTATTGAAAATTACTTAGGACCAGCCAGTGATGTAACGGAAACCGGAATGGACCAGTCTCAGCATTTTTTTTTTTTTTATGTTAAACAAGACAGGCATTTGACCGCCATCTCACCTGTTGGTAAGTGACGATGCGGCCGAAGATGGAGCATGCTCGTCTTGCAACAGCCTATGTATTAATGCAATAAAGTATTTTCATTCATTCATTATAACACGTCCCTGAGTCGGTCCCTGGCTCCGACTCCCGAAGCTCGACTCGGGTTATGAAGCCGTCCCAATTCCAATCCCGGGTGGAAATGAGAAAACTGAAAATATATTGGATTATTATTCAAACCCGAAAGTGCAACGGCAATTCGGAGCGGCCGACCAAACGTGGCCACGAAAGTTCACGAAAAGTCACGAAATTTCACGAAATCTTAAATTATTTGCCGTATTTATTGAATTCTCGCGAGTCGGGCGCAATTTTTGAGAAATCAGCTGTTTCCGCGGTGGCTTTATTGAAGGTTTCAATTTCGACGCCGTTTTGTGAGGTATATTTTTAGTTTGTCATCAGTCATGCTTATGAAATGTGCTGCTCATAATTTATATGCTCATAATAATATGCCAACATATTTAAGTAACCTATATTTTTATTATCATGTTGGCCTACATTATAATAACCTACGGCGCCCTTACAGTCTATATAGGGAAGGGAAATGGTAAGCGTTTCTAACTTGAGAGCGTCGGTGGCGTTGTGGCTAACGGGTCGATCTTGTAAGCGAAAGGTATAGGGTTCTAATCCCACTGCCGCCATGTACCGATGACTCTTTTCTGAGTCATATACAACAGGTACCCAATTACAGAAAAGCTACTGCAATCTGACCTCCGTGACCCTGTTAACAGGGGAACCTGATCAGATCGGATCATGGTTATACATTCATTCGCCTGAATGCTGAAGGGTGCTGCCTTGGTGGACTGGCTTACTCATGCTGTAGTTTTAGGTGGTTTTTCTTAAGTTAAGTATAGGGTACTATATAGTATGTCGGGCGAGGACCGGCTCTGCTTGGCATTTTCGGGCGCTGACCGGATCTGTCTGGTATTGTCGGACATGGTCCGGTCTCTGTCGGCGGGGGGTGGGTGTGCTGCGGCCATGGGGCGGCCAACATCTCACTGTGTGTTTCCTTCCTACTTTCCTACCCCCTCCTCTTTGACAATTGAAAGAGATATGTAATGTCCTACTCAATAAAGTAATTTTAAATTTGAATTTGAATTATGCTCACGCTTTCACGATGTTTTCCTCGCCGTAAGAGCATCGGTTAGTGTACAACTTATGTACGTAACTTATCTTTTCGGTGACATGACTATAGATATATGACTATAATGACTAAAGTTTTCTGGGTCTCCTAAACGTCTATTATCGCTACAAATTGGCATTTTTCATTTTTCTTGTACACGATGACGTAGTATAACGTACATCGCCCCAGTCTAATATCATTTACATTACGTATCGCGCTCACGTCGTATTCTCTTCTGTTATTCTTATTCCTATTCTTAGTCCGTTTATTGTTTTAAATGGCTGAGTGTATTTCATACCGTCTTGAGGGCCACTTGTTACAATAACACCCACGTAACCCGCTACCCTGTTTTCCTTGTTGAAAATAATCATAAAATGCGCAGTCAAATATATCTTCATGTTATTTTATACGTTAGCTTTCTAATGGATTTTCATGGTAACCTTTGCAAGGATCGTGGAAGTTGAAAAGGAGACTGGTTGTCGTGAAGTGCTAAATTGTGTCTAAAAATAAATTTCTGTTACGGGTCTGGGTGTAGTACGTATCATCAATACAGTCCATAACAGTCCACTGCAGGACTTAGGGCCTCTCCCATGAAAAGAGAGGCTTTACCATAATCTCCACGCTTGGCAGGCGGGTTGGAGATCGCAGTGATACAAATATAACAATGGAAGACGCTGCTGCCTATTTTCCAGCCTACGGAGACTCTAGATCTTATGCCTCGAAAACATTAGTCGCCTTGTACGACACCCACGAGTGTAGTATGTATAATAAGTATGAATTAAAAAAAGTATAAAAGTAGTTTATCAGTTATCTAACAACACTGTGTGAATTTGTTCATGTATATCATATTTATTTATTTAATAATTTCGGTGTTTAATGACTATTTGACAACCTGAGTGGTTCAGTGGTCAACATGCCAGTCAGCCACGCAAGAGGCAAAAAAATAAATGATGAATTTTAATTTCTGTTACGGGTCTGGGTGTTCTATGTATAATAAGTATGCATTAAAAATATATATATAAGTAGCATATCAGTTCGCTAGCACCCATAGTACAAGCTTTGCTTAGTTGGGGCTAGATGGCGCTGTGTGAATTTGTCCACGATTATTTATTATTAGTCTATTTTCTGTTCTATTCTCTTCTTTTTTGTTGCACGCACCGGCTTGTAATTTTTGTTAATTGCTCTCTGGTTGACTGGTAGAAAAAGCTAGCTTTAAGTCCGCCATTGTACTGTAACGAGCAAGAAGTTTTGAATGAATAAATAAATGTCTTTTGTCGTCAGTGTCCTCGAGCTCCTCTGCCAAGGTCCGCTTTCCTATTTCTGCATATTTTTCCATTAATAAAACATGTGTTTCTTCGAAAAATATTATCGCGTTATTCCTCCTCTGGCGCTTCGCCTTCACAGGGATAACGCACCTGCGGTTCTGCATTTTTGTTGCCTGTAACGTAAATGCATGAATCGTAGATTTTATGGGCGACAGTTACACCTTACCATCAGGTGCGCTGTCTGCTCGTTTGTCATTGCGCAGTACAAAATAAAAGATAGATTAAAATCTGACGGTTTTCACTGCCCGGGCATGTTCTGGTGGATCCCGAGCCTCCTCCACACCAGAGGAAAGTTTTGCCATAATCTCCACGCCTGGCACGGACAAAACGCAACCGAAAACACTGCGCATTTTCTTGTTCAGGGAGCTGACCTTACATCTGGCATATGTTTGTGTTATTAGCTCTTTATTACAATTATATTGTTTCCCCCCCAATCTTTGGATCTTCTTAAATTGAACCTGGGAACACTTTCTGTAATGTTTCAACAACAAGACATCCTCGTTATCTAATATTATAATACCCCGAAGAAAACATTAAAATCCCATAATTTTCTTCCAAAAAAACTGGCAACTAAACTAGGTTAGTTGAATATTCTGCAATTTTCTGACGCAAAGCGGCGTCAAAGGGGCCCGGAAGGCAGGAGCGGGGGGATGAGGATAATTTTCATGGTAATTAGTTCCCGGTAGCTTCAAGGTGTCACCTGGAAGTAAAATAGGGCTGGAATACTTTTGGAATCGGTCTTCTTGTGTGTTGATTAATAAATAACTACAAGGGAACTAACAATTTTTAAAATTTTATAATTTAAGAAATATCTTGGCCGAAGATGAAAGCACAAAGGTCTTGAAAATTTAAAATGGTGTATTTCTCCAAGTATTAGTTTATTACAAAAAAGCTTTCATATCGAACAGTTGCCGGTGAACAAGAGTGACGTAATAGATGATGCAGCTAAAACGACATTTTGTGATCGAGCGCCTTATAGTTTTATATTAGCAAATTTCATGTAGGCGTTGTTGCCTAAAACATGCCGTCTAGGAGCAGCCTATTCACTCTAGCCTTGAAGACGTCAAAATTAAATCTCTTTATTGAGTATCACATTCAATAATAATATATTTCAGTAGTCAAATGGGATAGTGATGGACAAGTAGGAACGAAACACACAATGACATATTGGCCGCCCCAGAGCCGGAGTACACCCACACCACGCCGACAACGGCAACGGCACAGCCAGACCGTGCCTGACAACGACAGGCAGAGCCTGGCAGCACCGGATAAGGCCAGGCAGAGCCGGGCAGCACCCACAATGCCAAGCAGAGCCGGACCGTATCCAACAATGTAATCAGCACCACAGCCAACGCAGAGCAGGCGCCCCCCGGCCCCGAAACGACTAAAAGACACCTGAGGGCTTAGTGTGATTTTCGCTTCGAATTTACTTTACTATCGCGTTTGTGTTTACGTGAAAATTAGTATGAAAAAATGTATAGCGCCGGCTAGTGGTACGTAAATGAAGTTTTTTTCTTCATACTAATTTCGACGAAAACGCAAACGCGATAGTAAAGTAAAATCGAAGCAAAACTTACACTCAGCCCTCTTGTGTGGGAAGGGAAAGGAAAATTACCACCGCTTTACTAGAGGACCTATTCATAAGCCAAAGAAGCGCAAATTTTCAAGCAATCTTTAAACCGTCCATACTTTTAGAGCATATTGATAACTAACTATCTACTAACAAACCTTTACTATTTTAAACAATTAGGTAAATGTGAAACAAACAATAAATAGCTCAAACATCAAAATTGGCACCTACAGTTGTAGTGCAGGTAGTCAGTGTCACGGTGGCCAGTTTAGAAAGGACCCAATCAACGTGCGATGTTAATCGCGAAACGGTTCTCACAGCGGTGGTTGTATTCTGAATTCCAAGACGTAGATTATATTCTGGGTTGATTGTTTGTGGGAAACGGTACGGGTTTCATATGATCGTTATATTTAGATAGACATGTTCGTACGTTCGTACGCTAGCTTTTGCCCACGACTTCATCCATGTAAAATTCGGTCACTGGGTACCTTCCGGATCCATTTCCGCGGGAACTACATTGAATTTCGGGGTAAATTAAAGCGTCTACGTTATTCTGGCCTATAAGCTACAGTACTACCTAATTTCATCAAAATCCGTTCATTCGTTTTTGCGTGAAGGCATAATAAACACTAATCCAAACGTCAATCCATCCTCATAAACTTTAGTAGGATAGGATTCTATTATGTAATCGTTAGTTGCGCTAAATCTCAAGAAAATAAAAATATTATGGTTTGGCGTGGTACCTATTACCTTGATCTACCCCAAAACATGGTGGCCAAAATGCACAGTTCAAATGTGCGTGAACTAGACATAAAGTATCAACATAAAACTAACTTTAAAGCTTAAGTTTTTTCACTGTTTTGTTAAATTTGGCTTGAGTCGCATTGGTTCAACCTTTATAATGCGTACGGCTAAGGAATGGAGCAGTTGCCTGAGAATATGTTACCTCATCATTATAATGTGGACACCTTCAAGGTTAGAGAAAATAGGCTGTTCCTAGACAGGAATGCTTCATCTTCGGCCGCATCGTCACTTACCACCAGGTGAGATGGCAGTTAATACCTGGTTAGACTAATTAAAAAAGAAGAAGTTATCATGTTTTTCATAACTCTAAGTCTAACATAAAACATAAAAGCAATAAAAACCGGTTACCCCAGAGACCGAAACGTGCCCATCACTACGGGGATTAGCTTTTTTACTTTCCCTTTGAATTTACGGGGCGTGTTGGTATAAATTTGATTTTTATGATGCCTCTGTTGCTGAAAAACACAATTAGCTAATGCTGTTTTCAAAGGACATTCGGTTAGGTCACAGTCGTAAAGTGCAAGTGGCACGTGGCCTTTTTTACTGGGAATAATAATCGTTAATTTCGGGATTTCGGAGTAAGACCAAGCATATTGCGATCAACAGTCGCCATAATAGTGTTATATGTCGACTTACAATTTCTTAGGCACAGAATATCGATGCTACATTAGGTAAATACGATGCTGATTTTCGATTAGGAACTTAAAATATAATAATCATTAATCAAATTTATTTCTTTCACTTATATTAATGTTTTCCTATTAAGTAGTATCACTCTCTGCATGGTCTGCTGGTTGACTGTTAGACAAAGCCTCAATGGCTTTAAGTCCGCCAATTGCTGTAATTTGTGCAATAAAGTTTTTAAATAAATAAATAATCGATTTCGGAGTAAAACCAATCCTACTGCGATCAAGTTTCTTAATAGTGTTATTGAGATGTCCACTTAAATTTAGGAAATTTTGTTTATAAGGATTAGTTACAACGATGCCGATTTTCGATTAGGAACTTAAAATTATATTATATTAGCTAATAATAGCCCATTGATTTTAATAATTAATAGGCTTAGGAATAAGTATACATTTTTTAGAAAAACACATTTATTGTAAAAACAACAAATAACGGTAAAAGGCTTCAAATAAACACGAGTAATACGAGTAAACAACATTCATGACCTTAATAGTCACTAATCAGATTAGCCAGACGTGTTTATTTAAAGATTAAAAAACTGGGCCCCTAGCAGCCAAAAGACTACCAAACCAAACAACCAAGTAAAGTTGTTCCTTCCTACCTTCTCTGTTTACAAGTTTTTCTGAGGCCTTGACGGCCGTCCAAAAAGTGCCAACGCGGACGGTATTTCACGTCCACACGGCGGGGTATTGGTAAAGTTTTCAACTAGCAATAATCGCACCTCGGATAAACCTCATCGGTTACGATATTGCCTCTGCGCAAAGTTAAAGTGTCCTGTCGCGACAAACGAAGGTCATCATTTGACGGTGCCGTGTCGATAGCGCGTTTTAAAAGTACTGCAGCGACATCTAGCGTCACGTCTGGAACTAATTTCTGTGACGAGTATAGCGCAGTGTGACGCATTCATTGTATGCGAACGTGTCGTGTTTTTTGTAAAATACGATTGTTTAGAATTTTGCTTTGAGTTATTTTGTTAATATGTTTTATCTACACTCATAGCGTAATGTTCCAATAACATATTCGAAAACAGTTGTTTAAGGATGCACTTTTTTACGCCAGTCTATAAAAATTTAAAAAATTACTTTTCGATACAGCATTTCCCCTCAGAATACAGAACAAACCAGAAACCGTCAACACGCATGAAAGTGAGGCCGCCGCGACCCGGCCGAATCGGCCGGGCTCGAGTCAGTCGACGACCGACGAGCGCATCGGTAACTCGCGTTTAACGTTTTCAGTTTTTAATAAATTATGCCGTCTTGTGTCATTCCCACCTGTAGAAATGCTACTGTGACTGCGAAGAAATCGCATGGGATCACATTTCATCTGTAAGTAGCACATTTTCAATCCATTTTATTAAAGTATTGAATTTAATGTTCATACTCTAATTGTCATAGATTTTATGCGTCCATTTTGTTCAGTGTTGCCACATAATAATGGAATATTTTACTTTTTGAATTATTTTTTTATAATGGAATTTGGCGAGCTCCGTGGCGCAGCGGTCAACACGCCTGCCTGCTACGCGGAGGTCTCGGGTTCGATCCCCGGCCTTTTCACTGTTTTATTATATGTATAGAAGATAATATTTTCACGTGTATACTTTCTAAACTGAATAAATTACTCTATAACACAAAATTTTATTATTTATAGTATAATGTCCCCAATTCATCATCGCCCAAACCCAATATCCTAACCAGACTGGTAACAACTATCACATGGGGATCGAACCTATTACCTCCGGATGTAAAGCAAATGCCTTAACCACTGGACCATGGATGCCTCCATGGTCAAGTATAATGTCTCCACATACAAAAGCTAAATATATGAAAGTTATTCACGCAAGTATATTAAGACAAGTATATTAAGTTGCAATTGGTTAGTTTTATACACAGTTGCTTTATTGTAGTCCACGCGAACGAAGTCTCAGGCGGACATTTATTATTTAATATTTTTAATTCAATTATTTGCAGTAAGTAGTACATAAAGTTTTAATTTTACCACAAATAGAGGTAGTGTTACGTAAGCTGGTAACCCTACGCGGGTGGGTGAAGAGCGGGTGGGGCGGTGTTTTGCATTTGTTTTGGACACAGCGCGCTGCGTACAAATTTAATCAAACACTCTTTCTGGTTTGTTCTGTATTCTGAGCATTTCCCATACTATTTTCATTACAGCTGTATCGAAAAATAACTTTTTAATCATTATGCAACACTTTTCTTTTTTAAATTTTTGTCGGGCGCCGGGACACGGCTAAATGTAGGCTGAATACCTTAATGTCTTAAACAAATTCAAAATTCCTGTTTATATTTGTGATCAGTTCATAGTCTGTGGTTGTGATGTGTACATTTGGAATTATTTTCCCGCTAAACAGAATATTTTTTCTAATTGTTGTAATTTGTGTTTGTTTGAAGCAAATAAATAGATAAATGTGAAAGTAGGTATCCTCGACGTGTAGATACAACAGAACTGACTCGCAGCTACTTCCAGCAAAGTTGAAAAAATTATAGGTACGAAATTTTAACATGAAAATATGAATTATCATACTTGGCTACGCCTCGTATGATAATAGTTTGACACGAGTGTTTTAATACCTAATTATATGCAGTTGCATACACTACTTTATCTACACTCATATTTTCATGTTAAAATTTCGTACCTCAATTTTTTTCAACTTTGCTGGAAGTAACTGCGAGTCAGTTCTATTGTATCTACGCGTGAAGGATATCAAGCAGCGGAAAATTCACTTCACTACTTTTACATTTATCTATTTATTTGCTTCAAACAAGAAAAAACATTCACGAACACAAATTACAACAATTAGAAAAAATATTCTGATTAGCGGGAAAATAATCCCAAATGTACACAATCACAACCACAGACTATGAACTGATCACAAATATAAACAGGAATTTTGAACTTGTTAAAGACATTTAGGTATTCAGCCTACAATTAGCCGTGTCCCGGCGCCCGACAAAAATTTAAAACAGAAAAGTGTTGCATAATGATTAAAAAGTTATTTTTCGATACAGCTGTAATGAAAATAGTATGGGAAATGCTGTATCGAAAAGTAATTTTTTAAAATTTTATTGACTGGCGTGAAAAAAGTGTATCCTTAAACAACTGTTTTCGAATATGTAATGGGAACATTACGCTATGAGTGTAGATAAACAGGAATTTTGAATTTGTTGAAGACATTTAGGTATTCAGCCTACATTTAGCCGTGTCCCGGCGCCCGACAAAAATTTAAAAAAGCAAAGTGTTGCATAATGATTAAAAAGTTATTTTTTGATACAGCTGTAATGAAAAAATAGTATGGGAAATGCTGTATCGAAAAGTAATTTTTTAAATTTTTATAGACTGGCGTAAAAAAAGTGCATCCTTAAACAACTGTTTTCGAATATGAAATTGGAACATTACGCTATGAGTGTAGATAAACTACTATTAACGAATAGTTCATGCTTTTAGTTTTAAGGGTGAAGTGGTAGAAAATTTGCCCAAGCGCTTATCGCAGTAAACCAAGGATGATTTGATGTGGATTGGTTTTATATGACCTGTTTAGTTTACATAAAATAGTTAATTTAAGACTAATGTGTGTTATGATTGACTGTTTCTAACATAAATTATATAGGTATAAATAGTAGGTCAGGACATCAGGACATGCCTACAGTCTCGTAATAAATCTAAAATAGGTATATTTTATACTTACATCTTATAATTTAATTTTTAAAATTCTTTTTTATAAAAACCATGATTAATTTAAATGATTCAGAAAGAGTCAGAAACAGACGCAAGAGCTTAAATAAGAAAGTTTGAAGTTTTATCACTTTTGACAATCACACAGGACAATACAATGATACACAGCTATCGCTTCCCATGAATATTTTGTTGAATGGTATAATAATACGCGGTGTCCTTTACGAATGAATGGGTCGTTTAGTCTCTTCGTTCCCAGGTATAATTTTTTTATATCTAGCTACTAGTAGTTCAAGGATAAACGCACTATTACTTGCTCTTTGGCTTTTAATATTATGGATTTACTTATACGTTTCATTTCAATAATGGTTTTAGAGAAATGGCTATGTGCATAAATTACTTAGATTTGTTACATTACATAATTATTATGAGATTTTGTAATTTTTGTAAGGTTTGATTTTTTATTGAACGCAATCTAATATAAAATATTGATCATAAGTTTAAGTATTATTTTTTTACTCAATATGTTTAAAAGAGAACTACTGTGTAATTTGCAGAATATTTATTTTCAAAAATTAAGGTGACGCTTGTCGCCACCATAGATTTCAAATATTTTTATGGGAGAGTCACGAGAATAATCCCGGTTGTGCTCTCGCGAAGGAGTTCCCGGGGACTGCCTTGACCATGATCCAGGATTTGGCAGATCAGGTAATTACAGTGGAGCGACTGCGATTTGACTCCCATGATCATGTTTACACATTCAGTCGCATAAATGTTCAGGTTTCATCACGATATTTTACCTTACCGTAAGGGCATAGGTTAGTATTCAACTAACAAAATTACTCAGAGTTATTGGTACATGGCCGCAGTGAGATTCGAACCCGGTACCTGTAGCTTACGAGCTGGATACCCTAACCACTCGGCCACCGACGCTCCGGCATTTGTCTCTCTGTATCTATAATATCTGTAATGGTATCTATTTACGAAACATACTGTTAAGAAGCTAAGGTAAGGCCAGAGACGGACAACCGAAGGCAGAATATTATTGTACATAACAAGATCTATTATAATAAAGGAAAACATAAACTGAAACAGCTTTGACAGCCCACAATTTTTTCCAGTTTTGCTCACATCAAATTTAAAATTAAAGTATAAGAAATAGACATCAATCCATAGAAAACTACGTGGAAGCAACTTGTCTAAATTTAGCGATTTCGATAGGTATTTTATTATTTTCCTAAATTAGAAAGTTGAATTGCACGACAATTACCTTTAAGCGGTAGGTACATATAAAATTAAAGCCTTTCGCAAAGGAGTGAATGTATCTACTTTCTTGTGCTTCTTATCAGCTACTTATCCGCTACAACTAGGTGATGTGCTTTTTCTTCTTAACGTGCCAATGATAAAATGTTAATTTAATTAATTAATTTGTTAATTATAATTTTGTTAATAAAAAACTGAGAAACGCGGACGGCACTGTTTGAGGTTTCGAATAGATCTTCGAGCGAACAAGAGTCTGGGCAGGCCGGGAAAACTAGCAAACGCGCCATGGTCTGCGGCGAGCTCTCCACACTCGCAGCGCTTACGGAGATCCATCATCTTGGTGTTAATGTCCCAGTTGTGTCCGCCTTGACCGTGATCCAGGATTTATCACATCAGGTAATTACAGTGGAGCGACTTCCATCTGACCTCCGTGTACTAACCTGCTACCAGGGGAACCTGACCAGATTGGATCATGGTTACACATCCAGTCGCCTGAATGTGCAGGTTTCATCACAATGTTTTCCCTCACCGTAAGAGCATCGGTTTTCAACTAATGTACATAACTCAGAAAAGAGTCATTTGTACATGGCCGGAGCGGGATTCGAACCCGGTACCTCTCGCTTACGAGCCTAATACCCTAACCGCTCGGCCACCGATGCTCCTCACGCAGCGCATTCGGAGATATGCTGGAGAAATACTTACTTGAATACCAAAAGAAATTTGACGCCCTGGCCCCGTCCCTGCATTTTTTAGCATCACAATGGTGCATTTCATCAAATAACTTTTGGTACGAGCAATTTACTTCCCACGTTCAACTAACAATGTTTTTCTATGCTAGGAAAAGGCTTTAGCTTGTAAATATTATGGAAAAAACAGCAAAAATACTAAGTACAATAAGTGCTCCTAGGTTTACACACTAATCCAAAATTGCACTAAACATAGGCGACTCCTAACATTGGTAAGCATTTAGGAGTCACAAAATCGATGTCATAAATTTAAAAGTGACTTTTTCATACATAGTATAGTTGGTGTTGGCGCAATGCTTTCTCTTGTTAGGAATATCCTAAACGCCAACGCGATGCGTTGCAGTGACTGCTTACCATCAGGCAGGCCGTAAGCTTGTTTATTTAATATAATTTTAAACATTCGGAAAGCTTACAGATATGATTATTACATTAGCCATAAATTTTCATATAAAGAAGCCATTTAAAAAGTTTTTACATGTAGGTCAATTAAATCTGTCACCGGAAAACGGTCGCGTTATTATCCTTGTTCCATGTTATTACATACAAAATGCAACATGTGAGGTGCGTAGATTTATCAAGCGCGTGGACCAAAGAAGTTGTCTGTCATAATACCTACCAGTTTGCCACATTCGTGGTATTAAAAAAATTACAAAAGTGTAGGTATTTTTCATACATATAGTGACCGTATGGGTCTTTCATTCGAGTGAAGATAAATAAAAAATAAATCTAAAAAACACCGTCCCTACACTGTTCTACCACCGTCGGGGTCCCCAGCGGTAGACCTGGGTCAATCTTGGATTAAAAATGATTGCAAAGAAAACGAAAACGCTCCTTCCCCCATAGAGAAAGTCACACGTAAAAAAATATACAAAGCATTGAATGCTCCGTACAAGATAGAAACAAAACACGCCTGTAACTCAGACCAAATAAGAAATAAAGATAGCGCGCTGTCAAAGGCGACATGAGGCCAGTTTCGTAAACATATTATTATGCGCATGGCTTAGTTTGTTTCAAACAAATCTCGCGTTCTTTACACATATTACATTTAAACTCTAAACTCTAAATTTAAACTCTAAATTTATTGTAAAAAGTAATAATAATAATAAATATTTATTTCATTAACAAATAGTACTTAAATCTATCGTTTCTGGAGTCTCCTTTTAGGCAAAGCCTGTGACAGAAGACGCCGTTTCTACATTAGATTACAAAAAGAGAGAAAGAAAAAGAATTAAAAAAATTTTGCTAGGTAATAATGCATAAAATACATACATAATTATTTACGATGTGATTAAACCTGCTAACTAAAGCTAAAATAATACAGGAAAATTTATACTAGTAAACTAAAATGTTGAAATATGTGTGTGACATTTATTGGGACACACACGCGACGAACCGTTGCTATTTGATTTGCGTGTGAGTCTCTGATAAATGTGATAATATGGCGTAGTCTGGTTGTCAATCGGCCAAAGCGCATATAGTTTTTGGTCATCAATGTGTGCGTGTTACCGTGCATGTACACAGAGCATGGCGTAGTTGAGTATGTTAAGAGAGGTAGGGCATAGCGGGGTATACCGTTCGAATTGGAGCCGCCCGACTGGGGAAGTACCTCCACCTTACAGAATATCGCAGATAAACAATACTCTTTTAAATAGTATTGTGTTTCTGCCGGTGAGTAAGGTCACCAGTGCTCCATGGGGTGGGGATTTGGGGAACCGTGGCTTTGGCAGTGGAGGGGCATTTGCCTTTTTGCTGTCAGAGCAACGTGTTATAGAGGTGGGCAACGCATTAGAGATACTCTTGGTGTTGCTAATGTCTATAAGCAATGGTGACCACTTTCCATCAGGTGGCCCGCTTGCCTGTTTGCCTACCGTATGATATAAAAAAGAGGAAAAAAAAATGGTCACAGGATTCTGTGAGGTCTGTAATCGATCTACTATACACGAATGTTTATAAACAGGGAGAATGCCACAAAACGCGACATCCAAACAAAACGTGGCCACATTTCCGCCGTGAGGGACACAAATGCATCCGAAAGGCGGTTCCTGTTCCTGTCCCCTTATCGTGGCCAAATAAAAAGGCAAAATGACCTGTTTTAATGGTTGCCCCTTCCTTATGCCCTTCGGCTCTGCTAGGGGTGCTGCGGCGATGTTGTACTTGGTTATTGACAACTTTTTGTCGGTTTATAATGTGTTTCAGGGCCAGTAGACATTCATATTCATATTCATTTATTCTTAGTAATAATCATACATCGTCATTTAAAATAGCAATTTTTCATAGATCTCTCTTCCCATTAAACAATGTCACCATCATCAAACAAAAGCCCGTATAAGTGCAAATTGCAATGCCTGAATCTCCCGTTTCCGAATTTCTATAGTTTTTGAACACTTACTCTTCAGTAGGGACGAGTACGGTTAGGAACAAAACACTAAACTCATAACGGATTAATCTTACTCTCCCTATAAATTCTTCGAGTTTTTGGTAATATCGAACAACAACGTTTTGTCCCCAATAACGGTGAAGGCCCTAGGAATTAAAAATTTAATCCGGGAATTTTGGTTCTTGCCTTGAATGGAACCAGGATTTCCCGGTCCAGCTCCCAGAGTATCTTCTGTATCTAATTATTTCAATACAGGTAACTGTCCAGTTTCGAATCTGTCTAATCCAGAATCTGATCGAGGAAAGGGGTTTCGAGATAGCATATCGTAGTTAGATAAATTAGCTTTGACTTTCCGGAATATATCTGTGGAAATTACGGTACAAATGACTCTTTCCTGAGTTATGTACATTAGTTGAATGCTAACCGATGCTCTTACGATTAGGGAAAACATCGTTATGAAACCTGCACATCTCTGCAACTAGTTGTGTAACCATGATCCAATCTGGTCAGGTTCCCTGGTAGCAGGGTAACGGAGGTGGCAGTCGCTCAACTGTAATTACTTGATCTGCCAAATCCTGGATCACGGTCAAAGCGGACTCCGGGCTCTTGTGCACTAGAGTAACATCATAATCACAGATTATCGATGTCTTAACCATGGCAGGAGCTACAAAATGTAAGGCGAAGACGTACGAAAGCAACTTTTCTGCGATACCGTGCGTCTGATGTATATTTATTGCTTAGCCATTGTGAAAGGGATGGTTCAACACCCCGATCACATCCCCTGTGGTGCAATTGTGTATCTCTCTTGCTTTCGACTCGTTTTCGCGATTTATTTTTGCCATTTAAGTAACTTTGACAAATCAAAATTATATCTAGTGTAAATCTTATATCTCTGTGGAAACTTATTTGGATGTGGTTTTCTTATTTGAGAACCCAGTTTGTTTCTGTAAAATCGGTTCAGAAGTTTAGGGAAAGTTTGTCGTTTGAGTCGATATGTGTAGACTTTGTCGGGGATTTCCGACATATAATATATCGGTTAATTAGGTTATTTTTGTTAATCGGCAGTCAGCGAAACTCCACCGCCAAATGAACGATAATTTTTTTTATGTAATACGACATACAAACAGGCAGGCGGGCCACCTGATGGAAAGTGATCACCGCCGCCTATGGCCATCAGCAACATCAGGGGCGCTACCAATGCGTTGTCCGCCTCTAAAGATACCTCCATTTACCTCTTGAAGGATCCCATGTCAAAGTCCAAAGGAAACACTGTTGCCGGGAGCTCATTCCACATTCGAATCGCATGAATGAGAAACTTTTGGCTTGTTAACACGTACAACACCGACACGTCCACCTGCCACTGCCTCATCGCTGTCGATTGACGTGTCCTCTAGTGGCATTTGTGCTCGAGACTATGATTCATGCACTACATCCCTTTCTTGTTTTAGTTTAGTTAAATGAGATATTAACAACAATATAGGAGGTAATTAATAACTTAAATCAGAACCTGACCAGAGTGGATCATGGTTTCACATTCAGTCGCCAATGTTCGGGTTTCATCAAGATGTATACCCTTACCGTAAGAGCATCGGTTAGTGTTATTCAAGTAATGTACATAACCCAGAAAAGTGTCTTTGGTACAGTCAGCTGCAGAGTGAACGGACCTTAGCATACAACAAATGTATTGTACGGCGTCAGTTCTCTCTGCAGCTGACTGCATGGCGGTAGTAGGATTTGAACCCGGTACCACTCGCTCGACGCAGCGTGGTTAGGCCTCCCACTAGGTTGACCGTAGATCTGGTAAAGATCGCAGGTACCAGCCGGATGCGGAAGGCACAAGACCGGCCTTTGTGGAGATCTCTGGGGGTGGCCTATGCCCAGCAGTGGGCGTTTTCCGGATAATATGATGACCTCTCGCTTACGAGTCGAATACCTTAGCTACTAGGCCCCCGACGCACCAAATGTAAGAAAAACGAAAACGAATCGAATACGATATGCAAGCGACGGAGTTACAGAATCTTCTCAATATAAGGGTTGCCGGCGAGTTAGCGTGCCCCTCAACGTTTCGAGGCTCACACGGTTCAATTGATGTTTTGAATTGCCGGTCTTTCATTTTACTCTGATCGCTGCCAATTGACTTCAGATTGTATCTCGATAACAATAGGACACAAAACGCTTTGTTACAAATCGAGCTCAAACTTCACGCTATGGTGGACATGGTAATTGCGATCCGTTTGATATTAAGAAATATTAGGGGAGTGATTAATAACGCATCATAAAAGTCTGCACAAGTCAAGATTTGATCTTCCTCTTTGTAGGTCTTGCCGATGTTTCACAGCATTCAGGACGGGATCTTATTTTTACGAGTCGATACGTGTACTTATTTCCTTTTAACTTTAAATTGCAATACTAATGCAAAATGTGGCGTGGCATCACTTTATCCTAGTGTGCCTTTCTGACGCGTATGTGTCATCACATGGCGTAGCGAAGCGTTTAAATTTAGCATGTATTTTTTCTAATTAGACTAGCGACGCATTTGAGCGCCAGCTCACCTAGAGGTAAGTGACAATACACGCCGTTCCAACGTAACATCATGTAATATGGTATGTAAGCCCTGTGCTACCTTTAATATGCTGTCTTGTGTCCCCAAAATGGCGGAAATGCTCATTTCCATGTCAGAATGATTGTCACTTATACTCCGGTCGAATCGCGTAAGTCCTCACGTTTTTGTCGCAAAGTAAAACATTAACGGCGGGCCTGACTGAGATCGCATATAAATATTAAATTCGGAGAGATGAGGATCTACGACTGATGTAGGTTTAATGGGATGTTGCTCGTAAATGTTTGTTTTTTTACTGCAATCTGGGAATGTGATTTTGTTTAGGCGAAGTGGGGACCGACGACGAGTGTGTGTGGAGAGGTTTTTAAGAAGCGGGAGACGTTTGTCAGGGCCAGTGCTATTAATAGAAAGGCTGTTAATAAGGGGCTTTTATTAGAAAATAAGCTTTATGATTAAAAAAAAAAGTTTTCAGTATCAGTGAAACTAGCTTTATTTATAGAGAGTTTTATGGCATTTAGGTTTGAATGATTCCTTCACTCAGAAAAAGTCATTGGTACCTACATGGCGACATTGGGGTTCGATACCTCTCGCTCAAGAGACCAACCCGCTAGGGTTTAGGCCATCGACGCTTTCAGATATCTAGTAAATCTAGTATATTTTCAATATTTATAGCGACACAGACAGAGCGCGATGTAACATCTATCTATCAAAGCATAGGTAGACTCGAATAGCCCTAAGATGGCAATCGGATTAAGCGTGTTCAAATATTCGTTACAGCTTTGTCGGACGAAGCAAGGTTCCGTCGTCCTAAAGAAGACCATTCACGGACCATACAAACAGTAACAAAATTTGAAAGTGTCAACTAAATTAAGGAAGCAATATAGACGGCACCCGTTATTCTGAACATTTTTATTAGGTCAGTTTTTCTTGAAACCTGAAAAAATAAACAAGCTGAATCCTATCACCAGACAAATATATCGAGGTTTTTGGTGGTAGGCACCTGAATGTTAACTTAAGAAATTAATTGTTATTGTTTTTGATAAATCTATACACATAATATAAAACAAAGTCGCTTTCCGTCGTCTATATCTATGTACGCTTAGACCTTTTCAACTACGTAGTGCATTTTAATGCGGTTTTTAACAATAGATCGAGTGATCCAAGAGAAAGGTTTATAAGCAACTAAAAAGGGCAGGCAGGGATATAGTAGGTGTACGCGAACGAATTCGCGCCGGGTCCAGTAGTACAAGAATAAATAAAAATTATTATGTACATCAGTCCCGGGTCAAAACAACCCCTACGACCCTGCAAGAAGGTTGAATATTCACCACAACCGTGATTTTTTTCAAATAAGTACCGAAATGAGACAAAAATACATCTCTCAAATTCTCTCAATACGACACGCCAATCTGCTCCATTCGAACATACCTATACCATCAAGTATATAAAAATCTTTGTATACCATCCTAAATCTACACAATTCTTGATCCTTCAATGGCATCTGGCATCTGTGACTGCTCACGGCATCACAAAGGGCGTCTCAGCATCTCGAGTCGTTCAATAGAATCCTTTGTGGCGATACTGTGAACGAACACACCGGTTACAGAGAAAAGCACTCACTTAACCACTTCTCTAGTGGATTAGTTTAGTTACAGAATAAGTTGGGGATGCATTCGCGGAGGGATGACAATGAGAAAGTAATATCACAGTAAGTTGGTCTCTTGGCGACATTGTTTGAGGGAGTTAGGAGGAGTGACGGTGGAGGAAGTAGTAAGGGTCTACTAGCCAAAGGATGACCGGGGGCGAAACTCAAAGAAATGAAATGAAAAAATGTATTTGTTTTGCATTAAAAAAGCAATTTCAATAAATTCGACTGTTGTCGAGCATAAAAAAATAACTAGCTTTACAAAACAAAATGGTCCATGGCACAGCTATGGCTGCCAGTGAGACTAATCATCAACATTATCATCACAGCCCGTAACAGTCCACTGCAGGACTTAGGGCCTCTCCCACGAAAGGGGAGGTTATTGCCATAATCTCCACGCTTGGCAGGCGGGTTGGAGATCGCAGTGTTTAAATATATAAATGGAAAATGCCATTGGTGAGACCAACAGCCGCTGTTATTCTGCCATGGCCAAGTGTCATCCTGGTCCAACCATACAATGGTTAGGCTAGGATAACAATAAAACTCATCACACACTTTTCTGCCAAACAACAGTTTGCGTAAAATAGTGGTCTATTAGACTGTGAGGGTATCCTACGTCATTGAATACAAGAAAAAATCCAGTTTGTAGCGATAGTGGAGGTTTAGGAGACTCACAAAACGTTGCTTTGTTCGTACACAAAGTGGCACAAAATATTTTATTTTTAGCGATCCAAACTGGCGAAAAAAGAAATATCGTCTGAAGCAATAGCTATAAATAGTGCTATTTGTAGTCACGAGACTACAAATTGCTTTTCGAATTTGATCGTTATAAAAACATGAGTCTATTTGCAAAGGGAATGTTGGTGTCTGCCACCTACGCGCCTGCCTTGTTAAAAGCTGAGTCACGAACGATAAAGTCGTTGTAATTAGTTGTAAAATAGCAGTGCAATAAAGTCAATAGTTTTACATACTATTAGACATTATTAGACATACACATATATATTATTTATTTTGACATCACAATACTCATAATACTTTCATTAAACATGTTACATTTAAGGATACGTTCCGGGTTTCCTACCGCGTGCCTTAACTCGGTAGGAAACCCAGAACACACCCTAAAAAAGTGTGATAATAACCGCGATAGTTTAAAACATTATGTTAAATTAAACTTATATCTTTTTAAAACCTACTTAAATAAAGCGATTCATGCGTAATGCGATGTCAAAAGGGCCCCGACTCAGCATTAGCTGCAGCAGAGCGATGCAGCGCTGGTTTTCAGTGGGACCTTACCATTACAATAGTATAAAGATCGCACGACAATACTAAGACAATACCTGACTAGGAATAAAGGCCAATGAGAAAGTATTTTTAAGGGTATGTTCCGGGCTACTCGCAAACAAAGGTACGCAGGTAGGAAATCCGGAACATTTTTTTTAAATGAGTGATAGTTTAAAACATGTTATACTGACGAACTTATTCGTATTGTAAAGTAAGTTACAGGAAAAATGAGATTAAAACTCTGTCATTAGAATTTTTAGTACAACAGAGTACGCCTCCACCGAACCCGGTTAAACAGGCAGCTCGCTACCGGTGCAAAAATGTAATAAAGCTGGCCCATAATTACGAATTCCCTTATTAATATCCTTGGGAATTATGAATACGGGTTCGCCTTCGCAGTGTTGTTCGCGTCTCGCAATCCGCGGACCCTCGTCAGATCTTCGTGACGCATACACCTCCGGCTGCGAGGGACTTGTGCATTGGACGTCTTTCCTTCTGGATATGGTTGTAGTATATTATTACAATAGTATAAAGATACCATCCCTCCCAATAGTATGGCATCTAAGCCATATTCTTGACATTGTTAAATGATAAAAAAAAGAATTATTACTCGGTTGTGCTCTCGCGCACGAGGGCTGGAAGTCGGCGTTGATCATGATTCAGAATTTGGCACAGGTAATTACAGTGGAGCGACTGTCATCTCACTTTCGTGACACGTTAACTGGGAAGCCTGACCAGATTGTATCAATCATGTTACACATTCAGTCGCTTGAATGGTCCAGGCTTGTGCATTGGGCGGATAACTTTGCTGGCTACGGTAACTGGTTACCATTAGGCGGACCGTATGCTTGTTTACCACTTTAGTGGTATAATAAAGTGGAGAGTCAGTTTCAAGAACAAATTTTATTACGAACGGTAACGACGTCGTCTGCGTGACGTTTTGAGGGTTGTACGAGGATTTGTAGAGCTTCCGACATATTCAAATGTCCTCAAACTCAGGCGATATAGTTTCCAAAACTACAAAACCCTTAAAATTCTTATGCATTTGTATTGTATTACTAAACAGGCCTATTGGGGAGCCTGACAGGCCTGTTGGAACGCCGATGGCCGAGCGGTTGAGTATCCGACCCGTAAGCGAGAGGTACCTACCGGGTTCGAATCCCGCTGCGTCCATGTACCAATGGCTCTTTTCTGAGTTATGTACATTAGTTGAATTCTAATAAATAATCTAGTGGATCCGGCGCGACTCTTAGATCTTTTAAATTACGCAAAGGATATGAATGCGGTTTTCAACAATAGATAGAGTGATTCAAGAGGAAGGTTTATAAGAAAGAAAAAAAGGGGAGTCCAGTAGCGGTAAACTAGGTGTACGCGAACAAAGGCGCACCGGTTCCACTAGTATTGTACAACTGTGGGGTCGCCAGTGCACAGTCCCCCTAAAGCGGTACCAAAATTAATTTTGTTTATGCAGAATTTTATGAGAAATGCTCCGGCGAGCTCCTTGCCGAAACGGGGTACTTTTTATACCTGGGATTAATTTCGGCGGGATTTCGTATGACTTTCGAAAATTATGCGATCATTTATTTCGTGCGTAAATAGCTGCCGTACGCTTAGGCGGTTTGGTACCCTTTGGAATTTTCCCGCCTTTTTGCTGGGGAACCGTTACAGTTTTAAAGGTGTATATATATCGGGTTTCCTAACGCGTTCCTTTGTTAACGTGACGGGGGACAGAACGAAGTCGTGCCTGGCCTGCTAGTATCATCATCACATCACAGCCCATAACAGTCCACTGCAGGACTTATTGCCTCTCCCACGAAAGGGGAGATTATTGCCGTAATCTCTGCGCATGGCAGGCGGGTTGGAGATCTCAACGTTATAAGTATAATAATGGAAAACGCTGCTGCCCATTTTCCAGCCTACGGAGACTCTAGATCTTTTGTCTCGATAACGTTAGTCACCTTTTACGACACCCACGTGTGTAAGGGGTTGGTGCTATTCTACTCTGCCGGGCACCACACGGACGCTAGTATAACCAGTTTCTTTCCACCGAGTCCGCTGAAATAACCACCCCACTAACAAATTCAAGCCGCGTCTCAGTAGAGTATTAATTGAAAGGGGAAGCTCGGGTTAGCAACAAGTGCGTCAATTAACGTTGCAACTGTACTGACTGAGGGTTAACCTTTGCCATCATTACATAATTATACAACGAAGTCCCACAACGCGTCTGTCTGTTGGCGAGAAACGCAAAAACAACTGAACGGATTTTCATGCGAAAGCCATCCTATTGGCAAAAAATTGGCTAGTACATTCTTACAATTAAATAGCTGACCCCTTACTCCATATTGTCATATGCATTATCATAAGGTCGCGGAATGACTGTACATCTCTTAAAATGTCTAAAGATATTCGTACAGTTCCCTTAGTCTAGTCTACTTCAACTTAGACTGATCCAAAAACATAGCTAAGAATGAAAAAGCCCGCATCCATCTAGAATGAACTATATTAAGAATGTATAAGCTCTCTCTATGCAACTACTATAGAGCTCAGTCGTCTTTATGACGTTTTATGGAGGGCTGTACAATTCCACTGGCGTATAGTGACGTCATAGGGGCGCATATAGTAACGTCTTATTGACGTGTTAGTAGGGTGAAGAAGCCAGTAAGGGACGAAGGGTTGCGGTCTCGCCCTGTCACATGCCTAGAATAGTTTTGTTTGACTTTGAGGGTAGACGTGACAATTATTTGGACGTGACTTGTTTGATGACGTAATCATTGTAATGTGAAGTGTGTGCGATAATGATGTGATAATCATTTATAATGATCATTGTGATGGGCGATTAGATAAATACAATAAGTGTCGATGAACGAGGAAATGAACACGTGGCAGGCTAGATACTAGTGTATGTGTATTTGCAAAATATTTACATTGACAAGGAAATTAATCTAAGTAATAAAAATTTAAAAAGACTGCACACCGCTGCCGCCTGGGATTATGTCCAGAAAACTGTCTGCTTTACCAGGACGTCCTCGAATGCGGGAAATTGAATAATTAAAACAGCTAGGTACCTACAGCTATCTCACACTCCGTAGGGAACGTCTGCGCAGTCCCGCTGCGCGCTGTGACATTTGCAATGCTGATCTACCTACATTGCGCTAACAACATCATAGATAGCAATGCTTATCCTCTGTCCGAGGAACGAGCCAGCTCTCCGGTCACCTGTGGTGTCTACAAGTTTTTTACATCATTCGATGTTTTGTAAACGACATATTTAGATACACGCAATAAGATGTACCCAGAAGTCATTAACCCAAAGATATCCCGCGTTCAGCGAACAGGGTTACCGTAGGGACCGTCACGCGGTCAATGTTTTCTGTCAAACATTTCACTAATCCAATTATATGTATGTTCTAAACTATAGATATTCAAATAAAGTCGTTGTCAACTATTCTAGATATGAACGGGGACTAGAAGGATTAATCCATATTTTTTACATTTAAAGTTAAAAACATAAAAGTTCTTAAAAATGAGAGTATAGAATTTTATACCCCTTTCTCACTTTTATGAAATAATCTGCTTAGTGATCATTGAAATATATAATATATTAATTAATGAATAACTTGGTACAAAACCATAAGTACGTACACAATTTATTACTTAACCTTTGTTTATGCATAAAACTTAGTTTTAAGTTTAAAATTGCAGTGCCCGTAAGGGTTCATAATGTTAATGTAACTTATGAAGCAATAAATAAATAAATAAATATTGTAAATACCCTTTCAGTTCACGTTTATTGGATAGTGCTCGGAGAAATCCATGTAAAGATTGCAAGAAAAATTTTTTTTTTTTTTTTGAAGAAACCAACAATCAATCAATCAATCAATCAAATCATTTATTTGTGAAACACAGGTACAGTTAGATGTTACAATTAAGAGATACCGCTGTAATCCGCCGTTAGGCATACAAATATTACATCTAATTTAAATAAACAAGAAATTGGTATTCAAATTATTTAAAATACTAATTTGGATAATAATAAGTCAAATTGTTACAAATATTGAATATACCAAATTGAATAGAAAATTAGTCAAATATAATAAAAATTCATTTTAAAATACTAATTTAAATTAAATAATATGTCAAATTGTTAATGAATTAAATTATGTCATTGTTGTAAATATTCCGTAATACTGTAGAATGATTTATTAACAAGATAGTCAAATAATTTATTTTTGAATGTCATAATGTCGGTGCAATTTATTATTGGAGAGGGGATTTTATTATAAATCGCTGATGCCATTCCAAAAATGCTATTTTTATGTAGCGCCGTATTTGACTTAGGCCCTCGAAGCTGGTTGCATGTACGCTTTCTATTAGAGAATGTAAACAAGTTCCGGTTACTTCTTATAAATATAGCAATCTCGTATATATACATACCGGGTAGAGTTAATATCTTTAGATCCTTAAAATGTGGTCCACAGGAGTCCGTACTTTGCAGTCCACAGATTGCGCGTATGCACCGCTTCTGAGCTCTAAAGACCTGAATAACATTAATAGCATTGCCCCAGAATACAATACCATACCTTAAGTTAGATGCGACATAACCGTGATATGCAGCTAGTACAGTTGCTTTATCTGCGATTTTGCTAAGCATTCGCAGAGCATAAGAAAAATTTGCAATTTTTTGTGTAATAAAATTTATATGTGTTTGCCATTTCATGTTATTATCTATATGGAGGCCCAAAAATTTTGCAGTTGACACTTCCTGAATATTTTCACCGTTGCAAGAAATGCTAGAGTTAAGGATATGACAGTTTGTTTGTTTGAAATTCATGACTTTAGTTTTACACAAATTTATAACAAGACAGTTTGCCTTGAGCCATTCCATGATGGATATAAGACTCGCGCGTAGCCTGTCAGCACTGTGTGAAATTACGTTACAGTCATCTGGAAATAGATTCATTGGGTCCAAAGTTGATTTAATTATGTCGTTTATATAGACTAAAAACAATAATGGCCCAAGAACACTGCCCCATTAACGACGGTCCTTGTTGTATGCATAGTTCTTCAACAACTTTGTTCTATTGCAAACTCTACTTACTATAGTAACCTGGTTCCGCTGAGCTAGGTAAGATTTTATCAGTTGTAGAGCAATACCTCTTACGCCATATGTTTCTAATTTCTTTAATAATATTTCATGGTTGACATAGTCAAACGCCTTCGTCATATCCATGTAAAGCGCATAAGCAGGTAATCGTTTGTCCATTCTACTGTAAATTTTGCTCAGGAAGTTATATATAGCCAAATTGATTGATTTGTTTTTCCTAAATCCCATCTGTTCGTCAACTAATATGTTATTTAATTCAAAATAATTATATGGGTTCTTATAGATTATTTTCTCAAAAACCTTTGAAAACACAGGAATTAAGGCTATTGGTCTGTAATTTTTAATATTTAGTTTGTTATCTTTTTTGTGAATGGGTTTTAGTAATGTCATCTTGAGTTTCGAAGGAAATATTCCCTGCTCTATACAGAGATTAATTATGTGACACAGGACAGGCGATATTAACTTATGTATGTATTTTACAACTTTTGTCGTTATTTCATCGTATCCCGTGGTTTGTGTATTGTAGTGATTTATCTGGATCGGTAGGTTCCATGAAAAAAGATTTGTGGGAATTATGTGAGCATGTTTGATTTATGTTATGGTAATTATTGGCATTTGTTGAGTTTATTTGGTCAATGCAATAGTCATTGACTATTTGAGCTATATGTGAGGGATCAGTTACAATTTTACCATCAATGAAAAGTTGGTTAACACTTTTCGGTGGATATATTTGCTTATTATTATTAATGACCTTCCATGTTGCTCTAGATTTATTCTTAGAGTTTAGTATATAATAATTATTTTGGGATTTTTGAGTAAGGTTTATAATTTTTTTGTATTTAGCGGCAGAAAAAAAATGTTACGCGCAACATAAGCCTACGAGTCGCAGCCTAATGGCGGTTTATTAAACGGCTAGCTTTTTGTGCAATTATTTAATTGAAAATTTGCTAATTTCGTGAAATTTGAAACTGATGTTGAAAGAACGATATTGCTCCGAGTTTATCGAGCTCCTCCATTCATTGTTACAACGTTAACCTAACCACAATAACCTAAAACAATAACAATTGCTTGACGACCTGAGTGGTTCAGTGGTCAACATGCCGGTCTGCCACGCAAGAGGTCTCGGGTTCGATTCCCGGCCGGGCAGAAATTGAAATGATGAATTTTAATTTCTGTTACGGGTCTGGGTGGAAAGTATGTATTTAAAAAGTATTTAAGTAGTATATCAGTTATCTAGCACCCATAGTACAAGCTTTGCTTAGTTTGGGGCTAGATGGCGCTGTGTGAATTTGTCCACGAATATAATGAATATAATTGTTTGCATTAGGTTTCAGGTTAGGTTAGTGTTGTGGCAATGCATGGAGGAGCTCCGTAATCTCGGTGCAAAATCGTTCATTAAACGGTACTTTCAAATTACACGAAATTGTTAAAATTTTAATGAAATAATTGCCTTTAAAGGCTAGCCGTTCAATTAACCGGCTAATTCAACATTCTGCTGCGACATCCACAGAGTTTTCCGAACTTCAATAACCCAGGATGTTAACAGGGTTACCGTTAAAGGACCAAACCTTTTTGATTGCGAGTTGGTCAACCCGTTCGTGAGCACTGACCCGTAAACCACCATCGTTTGAAGCCTTGAAACTCCATGAAAAGTTAATTTGTTAATCCGGGAATGCTTTGTACGCGAGGGCACTGTCTGTATTGAATAAATAAATAAATAAACAGAGATTGAGCGGAGCGCTCGCTTAGGAACTGAAAACTAATTAAGGTTCGCTCGAGACGTTTTGATGATTGAGTTCAGATTGATAATTCGTTGGGTCGATTTGACACTAATTGCTGACCTGAAATCGGCTCCTATAGTACACTCACCGGCACAAATATTTGCCCACTTATATTCATTTATCTTCCTATTATTAACCGGCGCGACTTGGTTCGCGTGCATCCTACCCCTACATACACCTACATTACCGTCCCTTTTTATTCTTGCTTATAAAACTTTCTTTTGAATTACTCTATCTATCTAGCAATATAATCCGTTGCGTAGTTGAAAAGATCTAAGCGTACATATATACATACATACATAGATACATAGGGACAGACGGCGGGAAGCGACTTTGTTTTATGCTATGTATAGATTCTGTTTTGCTCTGGACATACAATACCCGGAGGCACGGATTTACGTAATCCAATCCTACTTATTGGATTTTGATAGCATTCATTTTGTTTTCAATTATTAATCTGTACTGTGAAAAAATGGTAAAAGGAAACGTTTGCGAATATTTCCATATTTAAAACCGATTATGCAATATAAAGGTATACTAACAAACAAGTTAGAACCACTGGCAGATCGAAGGGACTTCGGCTCTTTGTGTGTTCTACCGGCTGTACTGACTGAACTGTTTGCTCCGGTGCCCACAGCACAATTCCGCCATCGCACCACTCGCCGCGGGCTGGATACTCGTCCCCATTACGTAGACTTTCTGTTGGTGTCCATGCGAAGGTTAGAAAGAAAGAAGAAGATTTTCTCGCTCATACGATCATCATCATACGATTCGGATTTTGAATGAGCTACTAGATACATGTTTCCTTTGGATTATGACATGAGATTCAAGAGGCATATTAGACGTCTCCTTAGAGGCGGGCAACGCATTGGTAGCGCCTCTGGTGTTGCTGATTTCCATAGGCGGCGGTACTACTACTGTTTATCTGCCATATTACTTTAAAAAAATCGCATATATAAAAATTCTAATAGGGTCGTATCAAAGTACCCCTATTGCTCCATTGTTAAAGCACCTTCACCTTTCAAGCGCCTCTAAATCATCCCTCGTGTACCAAAACCTGGTCAATTTTATCATCGTCGACTGACTTATCAGGGCGTCGGTGGCCAAATAATTAAGGTTTCCGACTCGTAAGCGAGAGGTACCATGTTCAAACCTCAGTGTTGCCAATTACCAATGACTCTTTCCTGAGTTATGTACCTACATGAGTTGAAGACTAACCAATGCTCTTACGGTGAGGAAAAACATCTGACTGACTGTATGTGTAACCTTGTCCCAATCTGGCCAGGTTCCCCTGGTAACAGAGTCAAGGAGGTCAGATGGCAGTCGCTTCCCTGTAATTAGCTGATCTGTCAAAGTGTGGATCATGGCCAAGGCGGACCCCGGGCCCTCGAGCACGAGAGCACAACCGGAGCATTAACGCCTAGATAGATATTAGATAGATAGATAAATTATTTGTTGCTCACACAAAAAACATTAGTTTTTTTTTTGTATGGCAAAAATACAATATACGAGATACACATTCAACTACAAATTTAAATCAAGCGAAGTCAGCCATTTCATTGCTTCGTCAACATTACATTAAAAAGTTCCGTCAAAAACCAATCCAATAATTTTGGAATAGGTTCGCATAGAAGTTTCTCCTTCTACCCATTGTTATAGCGCCTTCAGCACCTTGACCTTTCATGCGCGTCTAAATTATCCCTCGAACAGAAAACACGGTCAATTTTATCATCGCATCATCGACCGACTTATTACCTAGCCGATTGTAGCTATCTAGACCACTTTAGACCTCATTAGATCTAGATTGAGAAGAGCTTGTTTACTTGAATTCAGAATAAAAAAAAAACAATCTAGAAAAAACGTCGGAAAGCCATGACCAAGTAAACATAAACTCAAATATTTCCCAAACTACTGACGCGATTTTATTGAAACAAAGCTAAGAACCATCTTGGTTAAACATTCTTTCAAATAAAGAAAACCGCATCGATTTCGGCCCATCCGATGTCACAGACATACACACAGATACACAAACCAAATTTATAACAAACCTATTTCGTCAGGGGCTAAAAATCACACACGAGTTTTAGAAACAGGAAAAACAAAATGTTTTGTATATACCTAGACCTACTCATTATTGTAGGTACATACAGTAGCGTCAACACTTCCCCTCCCCCCATATCGACAGATCGGAAGCATTCACTTTTACCTTTTGCGCCTCTAATTACCGCTCAAAAAACCCAGCTCGGTCAATTTGTCATCTTGGCATCGACCGTTCATCCTTTTCTTTCCGGATACAGATAACATATAGTTCGGGTATTAATACATTTCACACTTGTCGGGTTTGTCACCACCAAGTCGACAGGAAGACAGGAGAATACGGAAGATATCGTGGATTGACAAAGAATCCCATTCCAGAGAGCCTAAACAGGCCTTATTTTATTGTGTTCACTAGTTTCTATGACTATCATCCGACTCCATCATCAGCTCCATAATACCATAATGCATTGTCATAAAATTTAATAGGAATACCAAATTTCAACTCAATTGAACGCCGGCAAGTTGGCCGTGTCCGGCAGAGTAGAATAGCACCAACCCCTTACACTCATGGGTGTCGAACAAAGCGACTCATGTTTTCGAGGCAAAAGATCAAGAGCCTCCGTAGTCTGGAAAATGGGCAGCAGCATTTTCCATTGTTATATTTAAACACTGCGGTGAGGGAAAACATCGTGATGAAACCTGCACATTTAGGCGACTGGATGTGTAACCATAATCCAATCTGATCAGGCTCCGCTGGTAGCAGGGTCATGGAGGTCAGATAGCAGTCGCTCCACTGTAATTACCTGACCTGCCAAATCCTGGATCATGGTCAAGGCGGACAGATAAGGCGGAATGATAGCCTACAGGTAAGAGAAGGCACTTAAAGAATACTGCAATAAAATGGCGCCAACGTTTAAAATAGAAATAGCTATAATTATAGCCTACGAGTACCTCCGGTAGGATAAGCATTTCAAGAAGAAGACACCTGTACAGCAATACAACAGCGCCAAAGTTTCCATCGACGCCGAGATCATTCACCTTTACCTTCCCACCTGAAATTAGCCCCCAAATAGCGCACCCCGGTCATTTTTCATCTCGTCATCGGCCGCATCCGGTTATCCGGACTTTTAATTTATATCCGGTTAAAGAGCCAGCCAGCTCGCCGTCCGGCCGTAAATATGGCGCCTTCTCTCGTGTCGTGTGTCTGCAATTAATCTTATTTGAGAAATGGCTCTCGAGATGCAGGCCGATACTTTGATAAATAGATTTTTGCTTCTTACCAACTCGTTCGATCGGATCTGCGATCATGGGGGCGAAGGAGCGAGCGCGGCTGGATGTGGCTTTAATATTAATATTTTTCATCGACCATTTTTTTTGGTTTGCGAAATTTTACTAATTAAGGAAAATCGTTGTCAAGTATTGTAGATGAACATAAACTAAACGAATTGTCAAGATTTTTGCGGTTAACGGTCCTATAAAAAATAAGGACGGAGTAAAATTTTCGTGATATTATTTTCTATTTTTTTTAATCCCCGGTGAAGAAGAGGGGTGTTATACGTTTGGCATATGTATCTATGGCTTTGTGTGTCTGTCTGTGGCATCGTAAATCGCGAACGCGTAATTTGAAAGCCAGTTTAGTCGAGATGGTTCGTACCTTTATCACAATCAGTTTTGTAGTTTAGGAAATATATGAGTTTAAGTAACCTTGGTCGGGGGTTATCCGACTTTTTCTGTCTGTTAGGTTATTTTACGACAACCTGAGTGGCTCAGTGGTCAACATGCCGGTCTGCCACGCAAGAGGTCCCGGGTTCGATTCCCGGCCGGGCAAAAATTGAAATGATTAATTTTAATTTCTGTTACTGGTCTGGGTCTTCTATGTATGATAAGTATGTATTTAAAAAAAAAGTATTTAAGTAATATATTAGTAATCTAGTACCCATAGCACAAGCTTTGCTTAGTTTGGGGCTAGATGGCGCGGTGTGAATTTGTCCACGATTATTTATTTATTTATTTATTTTGCAAGAGCCTAGCCATTTACCATAAAATATTTATAAATCCTATTAGTTCACGTTCCAATATCTAAAATTCTTGACAATGCTTTCTTTACCTGAGTCTAGAAGACTTCACTGGATTATTAAAGTTTTGGGAGAAGAAATTATTGTGATGTGTGTAATAATGTGCAAAGATTTGGTTCATCATCATCATCACAGCCCACAACAGTCCACTGCAAGACTTAGGGCCTCTCCCACGAAAAGGGAGGTTATTGCCATTATCTGCACGCTCGGCAGGCGGGTTGGAGATCGCAGTGTTATAATATAACAATGGAAAACGCTGCTGCCCATTTTCCAGCCTACGGAGGCGCTTAGATCTTTTGCCTCGAAAACATTAGTCGCCTTGTACGACACCCACGAGTGTTAGGGGTTGGTGCTATTCTACTCTGCCGGACACCACTCGGCCTTCTGCCGTGATTGTCTGTGTGTGAAAGATTTGGTTGCTTGCTGTCAATAGACTCTAACTCTGATATTGGGGAAGCTTGCTTGTTTGCCTAGCCTTAGGCCACCACACGGCCAATATGTACAATATTATACCGTACGAAAAAATTAATAATAGCTCTTATTGGTCGCCACTGTAGATCCCTACCAAACAGGAGTTGCATCAAATCGAATATTTTGATGGATATCGCATCTAGCAAGACCTAAATCTTCGAGATTCCCAATTTTCCCGCTAAGTATGCGGGTGGTGGCGGGAAAAAAGAGCAAAGGCCAATTTCTGTGAATGATTACAGTTATTTTTGGCGAACGCCACGCGTATTTGCCCTAAGGTACTGTATTGAAAAAGGACGCAAGGAGGCACGCTTCCGCGGCAGACAAATGAACTCTGCATTCAAAAGGATTGGAAGCGCTTACGGAGTTTATTTCAGTGGCTTTCAGCGCTGATTTCTTTTCATTCTTACTTTTATAAAGTCTATTTTTGTAAACTCGTAATGGGGGAATAAATAAAAAATATAATATGCAATCATTTTGGGGTCAATGTCCTGGTTGTGCTGCGTGCGAGGGCGCTGGATCCGACATACCATGCACCAGGATTTGACAGATGAGATAATTACAGTAAAGCGACTGCCTAGATGGCCTCCGTGGCCCTTGTTAACCCCCACGAAAAAAGAGAGGTGTTATAAGTTTGACGTGTCTATCTGTGGCTTAGTGTATCTGTCTGAGGCATCATAGCTCCCGAACGGATGGACGGATTTGGATGCGGTTTTCTCTAATTGGAAGCCAGTTCAATCGATGTGGTTCTTAGCCTTGATTAATTAAAGTTGGTCCAGTAGTATAGAAAATATTTGAGTTTATGTCAACTTGGTCGGGATTATCCGACTTATCCGGTATCAAACCCGATAAATGTTTTTAATTTTTTTTTATTTTTTTTATTTATCTTACGGAAGGCAAACAGGCAATTTAAGTAGGTTAATTGATGCCAGTACTATTTATCTATATCCGGAAAGGAAAGGATGGGCGGTCGATGACAAGATGAAACAATGACTGAGTTGGGCTTTTAGAGAGGTTATTAGAGGCGCAAAAGGTTAAGGTAAGCGCCTCCGATGTGTCGATGTGGGAGGAGGGGAAGTGTTGACACTACTGCATGTAGGTCTATAATAGGTATCTTGACCCCATATTGTCATGAAAGGGGTGTTATAAGTTTGGTTTGTGTATCTGTGTATCTGTCTAACATTCGATGCGGTGTTCTTTATTTGAAAGCCAGAGATGGTTCTTAGCTTTGTTTCATTAAAATCGGCAAGTAGTTTAGAAAATACTTGAGTATATGTGTACTTGGTCGTGGCTTTCCGATATTTTGACCTCCGTGATTCTGGTAACAGGGACCTGGTAACAGGGACCTGGTAACAGGGACCTGACCAGATTGGGTCATGGTTATACATTCAGTCACCTTAATGTGCAGGTTTCATCAGGATGTTTTCCCTCACCGTAAAAGCATCGGTTAGTGTTAATGTAGGTAAGTACATAACTCAGAAAACCTCATTGGTACATGGCTGACTAGGGTTCGAACTCGGTATCTCTCTATTACGAGTCGGACCCGCTAGCCATTAGGCCACCGACGAGCGGGAGTAAAATTTACGGGAAAATTTCTTGGAAGTTGATATGGAATATACTAGTATTGAAATTTTATACCTGCTGCATAAACAATTTATTGCTTTTTGCGATTTTGTATTTAGTTTTCGCGTAGCTAGTAGGTAAATAAATTCTGATGCGTACGTATTTTTATGTTTTCCTTTATATTTTAGTTACAGAGGATGGTTTTTTACCCGACCGCGTGGGAATATGGTTATTGTTGTCGAGTGTGTGTATATATTTATTTTTCATGGGCTACAGTCCAGTTTTCGCTGTTTGATGATTTCGATGTTTAAAGTATGTCGAGACAAAGTAGTGTCGAACCAGCGATTTTTCGCAGTTACGTGCGTCGCGGTCTTGTAAAGTCGAACATTAGATACAATACATTAGTTGAATTCTAACCGATGCTCTTACGGTGAGGGAAAACATCGTGATGAAACCTGTAAATTTAGGCAACTGAATTTGTAACCATGATCCGATCTGGTCAGGTTCCCCGGGTAGCAGGGTCCCGGAGGTCACATGGTAGTCGCTCCACTGTAATTACCTGCCTGATCGCCAAATCCTGGATCATGGTCAAGGCGGACCCCGGGCCCTCGTTCTCGAGGCCTATATTATATAGATAACCTAACGAAATATACCTAACATTCGAAATTCAAACATTTATTAGCGGCCAGGAGCACAGAACTTTCAGTGTGATCAAGTAACATGATCGTACAATTTTTTTTATTGCCTTGGGAGGCACACGGACGGACGGTCCACCAGAAAGTGGCCATCTGCTCAAAAAGGGGAGCGGATGCGGTGCTGGCCTTTGAGGTACCTGTAGACATGACGTTTGAAGAACCCCATGATATAGTGCAGAGAAAAAACTTCGGGAGGGAGATAATTCCACATCTTACACGTGCTTAACTTCTAGTTCAGAGGCCTAAGTGTAAGTTTTGCTTCGATTTCACTTTACTATCGCGTTTGCGTTTAAGTGGAAATTACTATGAAAATATGTATAGCGACATCTAGTGGTACGTAAATGAAGAATAATTTATATTACTTTTTAACACCCGAAGAAAAAAGAAGGGTGTTTAAACAATATTACACAGAAAAAACACACAAATTGTATAAAATAATTTTTAAGTAACGTAACAGTGAAGCACTAAAATGTGAATGACGTACATTGTGCTAGCACGTGCGCACGCATAAAAAGCTTTTTCAATGTATCAGCCGGGCCGTTATCCAAAATACAGTGCGGAGATGGCGATCAGTAGAAGAAAAACTACATGGTGTATATTACTTATATCTTCGAACGAGGCTCTTCGAGTAATTGTCATTGAACTTCACGTACAAGTTCGTTTAATCATCAATTATCGTAAAAATTGCTTACTTCCAGTTCAGGAGATCCATACGCATTGCGCCATATTTCTGTACTGCGTATAGCTATGCATGTACATTGCCCATTCACAGGTGGCCTGTAGGTGTGTCCTGTCCAGTCCCTAATGGGCGATGCCAGATGAATGAGAGACTTCGGACATAGTGACGGTGTTATGCGGATTTCAAAGAATTAATTTATAGTACTTTTTAACACCCGAAGAAAAAAGAAGGGTGTTTAAACAATATTACACAGAAAAAACACACAAATTGTATATAATAATTTTTAAGTAACGTAACAGTGAAGCACTAAAATGTGAATGACGTACATTGTGCTGGCACGTGCATACGCAGAAAAAGCTTTCCCTTTAGAAGGCCGAGAAAACTAGAGGTGGTATGAAAATGAAATTTTAGTATGTTATTCAGAATATTTTTTCATGATTTGTAAGATTTTTTTGAAAAAGGAAAATGGTTGGAAAGCCTGCGGACATTTTGGTGGCAGTATATGTACCACTGCCTACACTAGAGGTAATATTTTCTGTAAATTTTAAGTAACTTCCATTTTTATTGAATCTAAATATTTGTTTTGGAATAACAAATTAAACTATGTAATGATTGTTAACAAAAGGATACCTCGTTTCATGCTCGGCGTGCCCTAAAACTTGTACAATGGAGGACTTGTTCAAGGCCAGTTCAAACGCTGTATGCGCCGAATACTGGGCGAATAAAGTATAAGTCAGAGTTTAGTCCTCGACTCGATAAGAAGAAGACAAAAGGATAGATATTTATTAAAAAAAAAATCATTTTACAAGTATGGTAACAGCTACTAGTGAACATTTTGAAATCCAGTTGAGCATTGGCTCCACATCTAGGTAGTATTTATCTATAATCAGTCAATATTCCTATACTAATATAACCATATAATTAAAATAGGTAAGTAATGCAATATTCAATTTTTTTAATGAAATTGCGTAAAACAAGGGTAGTCACAAAGATATACTTTGCACATCGTACATGACAACTTACTCCTTTCGTTATTGGTTTTTGTACTACATAAACGGCATCTGTGGGGTGTGTCAGACTTGTCAATCAAGTGTTTTCCAACATCAAGAAAACAAACATCGTCGTGCATTCCTACAATCTTCTGATAGTTGATAATGTCTGTAGCTTCCTTTTTCTTCTTTGCGATGAAATTGGGTTCGCTGGACAGACTCCTCTTTCTAGATGAGTAAATTCCTATGATCGATCTAGCAATCGAGATGCGAAATTGTAGCATCGATAGCTGTCCGTGCTGTCTCAGTGAAGTAGATTGTAATATAAAAGTGTTTGTGATAGCCAAGTCAATCGTAAAATAGAAAATTCGAAGCCACCAACATCTGCTCCTACGTCTAACCTCATAAGTTCCTCTTTTTTGGTCAAATCTATCGACCCCGCCCATCCTCTTGGTGTACTCCGTGATTGCCAAAGGGCAAGGGAAATTCTTCTTTGTGCCATCCTTCATCTTCCTTTGACAAACAGTTTTTTGTTTGGGATGAAAAGCTGTACTCAACACTGTTACGTTTTTTGTATCCTTCCAAACCATAAATCCAACATCTTTCTTCACTCTCCATTTATAATTTCCTCTGTCAAGCCTTACTTTGCCTTTTTGTCTTTTATGATTTTAGGTAAATCAGCTCTAGTTCTGTTGACGGTGGCTGTGGAATAGATTCCATTTTCATAAAGGTATTGCATCAATGGATAGGAGGCCAAAAAATTGTCGAAAGCTACGTGAGCGTGAACTTGTTCTTCAATCAGCGATTTTGTAAGGGTTTTGACGACATTGGCACCCAAGCCTAACTCAGGTGTAGCATTGTCATTTTTACCGGTGTATATTTGAAATTCAAATACATAACCAGTAGTACTGTCTGCACGAACCCAAACCTTGAATCCCCTTTTGATGGGTTTGGCAGGCATGTATTGTTTCAAAGATGTTATGCCCTTGAATCGTATCATAACTTCGTCTATGCTCTGGGAAGTGGTTTGTTTTGCTTCTTTTTGACATGCAGAGTTCAACATGTTCAAGACAGGGCGGACTTTATATAATTTGTCAAATTCCGGACTTGTTCTTGCAGGAGTCTTTGAGTTGTCGTTGAGTTGAAGGCTTTCTAATATTTTTTTGAATCTTTCGCATGACATAGTTTGTGCAATCTCATCAACCCTAAAAAATGGGTCACTAGACCAGTCGAGATCGATGCTTGGCAAAACATGTATACCCACAAGAATTATGATGCTCAAAAAAGCATAAGTGTCTGATTTAATGACTGGCTCCCAATTTAGGGTTGTTTTCTGAGAGGCATACAAATTCGTTTGCTCTACTATGAGCTCGATTAGTTCTTCATGAAAATACCTTGAAAAATAAGCCAATGGAAAAGTCCTGCTCGGAAAAAATCTTTAGGTTTTAAGGCGACTTCATCAAACTGATCTGCACTCGGCCTGTCCGACCACATAGATTTTTCCAGTCGTTGTCGTTCTCATCTTCTGAAGAAGAATCTGCTGTAGAGTCAGCGGAAGATCCTGAAGAAGACTGCAAAATATGTTGAGAGCGATTCGACATTCGTGAAGGTCTAACTGGTCGCAATATTTCATCATCTTCGCTGTGTGGAATATTAGGATCAATATTCTCTCTTATTTCATATTGACAAAAAGAAAGGAAATCCACAGGACTCCGTCTTGACGGCCCAGGTATTCCTTAACGTTGAATAATAATGTGATCCTCATGCAACGCACTTAGATGGAAACCGGAATCTGGATGATCTTCGCCTTCGTATTCATCTTCTGAGTTGTCTGGATTTTCAGGAAGTCTGAACATCTGCTCCAGTTCATACTCAATCTGATCATCTCGCAAGTATTCCTGCAATACAAGGCAATGGCATTTATACAGCCACCAAAACATGACAGTGAGCGGGCAGTGGCATATATACGGCCACCAATAAAATTTGCAATAACAAAAGCTACAACATATTTAGAGCCAACGTAACACGTAAATCGTAATAATAACAAGTTTTCTCACCATAATAGCCAGTCTTTTTGAAGATCCAACTGGATGAAAATTTCTAACCAGAAAACGTTACTTTCACGCTTTCATGGCAGACTTCGTTGTGACAACTGTCAAGTATATGTCAAAGTGACACTCAATTTTGACGTAGAAAATATTAGTGTTACCATCAGTGAAAGACAAAGAGACGATCTAAAATAAAGTTGCAGAAAAAAAAAAAAATTGTTAGTGGCATGTATTGTGGCTGCCTCTACCTTAAAAAGGGTTAAATGTATCAGCCAGGCCGTTAACCAAAATACAATGCTGAGATGGCGATCAGTAGAAGAGAAACTACATGGTGTATATTAATAATATCTTCGAACGAGGCTCTTCGAGTAATTGTCATTGAACTTCACGTACAAGTTCGTAATCATCAATTATCGTAAAAATTGCTTACTTCCAGTTCAGGAGATCCATACGCATTGCGCCATATTTCTGTACTGCGTATAGCTATGCTTGTACATTGCCCATTCACAGGTGGTCTGTAGGTGTGTCCTGTCCAGTCCCTAATGGGCGATGCCAGATGAATGAGAGACTACGGACATAGTGACGGTGTTATGCGGATTTCAAAGAATTAATTTATAGTACTTTTTAACACCCGACGAAATAGAAAGGTGATTTTGGTTTGACGTGTGTGTCTGTGTATGTGTGTGACTGTCTGTGACAATCTAAGCTATGATCCATCTCGTTAAAACTGCCCTTTAAATAAAGAAAACCGGATCGAAATCGGTCCATCCGTTCGGGAGCTACGATGCTGCAGACAGACACACGCTCCCACACACAACACACTACACAGACCCACAGATACACAGATACAACACCCCTCTTATTTCGTCGGAGATTAAAAATAAGTCATTAAAATACCGCAAGCACTATTAATTTCCACTTCTATTGCAATCAGAACTCGCACACCCTCTTCCACTCGCTAAGAGCCCCCACCATGGCCGAAGTATTAAGCGTCCATAGCCATTGGCGTAACCATTGAATGGCGGTGCGAGATTTGATTTACGGTGCGTCGGAACCCTTGTAATGGGCCTCTAACTCTCAATGCGTATACATGGAGCGGTTATGAAATAGAGGTGTAAAACCTGTGTATGTGATTTGCTGAGTCACGGTGGCATAAAGCCGGTGTGAAATATAAAATTCATCATCTGTATCAGGCTGTGTTATTCGCGAGCAATTAGAATGGGTTATTAGGAGCGTCGGCGGCCTAATGGAAAAGGTATCTGACTCCCAAGCGAGAGGTACCAGACTCGATCCCCAGTGCCGCCATGTACCAATGACTTTTTCTGAGTTATGTACATTAGTTAAATTTTAACTGATGCTCTTACTGTGAGGGAAAACATCGTGATGAAACCTGCACATTCAGGCGACTGCATGTGTAACCATGATCCAATCTGGTCAGGTTACCCTGTTAACAGGGTCAAGGAGGTCAGACGGCAGTCGCTCCACTGTAATTACCTGATATGCCAAATCCTGGATCACAGTCAAGGTGGACCCCGGGCGCTCGTGTGTGAGAGAACAACAGGGACATTAACACTAAGATGAATTAGGATTCATACCGCCGCTGGTTTTATATCCGTGCTAGACAAAAATAATCTTGACAGACGGAACAATGTATAAGAGTTAATATTTATATTTATTTCTCTTTTACAGAAGCCACTTACATGAGAAAAGAGAGTTCCGTTGCCTTCCCCGTTACGTCGCAAAACAGAACCCTAAAAACACAAACAGAGAACCTAGTTAATCGTAACTTTCTCCCTCTGCAAACGACCGGCTCACGACCAAAAACACACGAAAACTTATGTTACGAAGATGATTATCTAAATATTATACTTGGGTTACTTACCGACGGGGAAGTTGTATTAAAGCTGATAAACATAAATATTTGACTACCCACGAGCCGGTTGTTTTCACATTAGTTCGGAGAATCGGTGGGTAGATTGGAAATGGCAGCCATAAAATCAGGCACAACTCACAAGTTACCTAATTCCAAAATTGAGTTAGGATACCCTTTATGCTTGCTTATGAAGCCAATCCTCCCGATTAGGCATATTCCTGCACCTACTATGATTGTTACGATACCGTGGGTTGCTCCACATTGATAGTTCCACGAGCATTAAGTAGGTCATCATCATCATCATCATATCAGCCGAAGGACGCCCACTGCTGGGCATAGGCCTCCCCCAGAGATCTCCACAGTATTACGGTAAGGTATGACGGAGTAAAATTAAATAATTTTGTTTAGCTTTGACATTATTTTATTTTTAATTCGAATTTGCATTATTGAACGCAAATATGCATGCAACAGTTTTTTCGTAGCCATAGCATTGACACTATAAATTACACCTGCAATATGTATGTACTTACAAACTATTGGTAAACCTTTGATTTTATATAATATCTCTTGATTAATAAAATAGGTACCTTTAAATACTTCTTTGGCAAGTGGTCCAATGTAGTCTTTACGGGAAAAAGGCAAGACTTCTTCTTTGCATAGTTAAAAACAACTTAAATATTTGGTATTTCACTGTCTGCTAACCAAAAAGATTGGTAAGTGAGCTACCTTCATGGTTAAGACTGGCAAATCTTTTTTTTGCTCTTTGCTGCTAACGAATCTTGCAATAGCCCAACAAGTTTTATCTTCGTCACAATAGAGGGCGGTAGTGGCGGCCATCTTTGCGGAACCGCAGTTTCCGTATCCGCTTCTTTTGTTCATTTCGTTCTTACTACTGCGAGTACTACGAAAGAAAAAATACGCCTTACTTAGTAAAAGTCTGGTTATTTTTATAACACTAGAAGCTAGGAGAACTGCACAAGATATATGTATCTTACAAAAATTAAAAATTTTGTCTATCTGCCTGTTTGTATATCCGTTAACTTCTTCTAAACCATGCAACGGATTTGATGCGGTTTTTACTAATATTTAAATATTATTTTCTGAAGGTTTATAATGCATACATACCTACTACTAGGCCCCGGAAAGCCTGGAAGAGCTTTTGGTGATCGCGTTTTTTTTTATTCTACGCACTAACAAACGAGCAGACAGCCCACCCGATGGTAAGCGGTAACTGTCGCCCATAACATCTATGATTCATGCATTCAGGTTGCAAGCACCAAAAATGCAGAACCGTAGGTGCGTTGTCATTGTGAGGACTAAGATGACATGCTTCATGCCTGAAATTGCGCTGGCGACCTTTTCAAACTGGAACACAACAATGCAATCATCGTTGCTTGGCGGCAGAAATAGTATAGTTGTCTTTTAATACAGTTTAGAGCCATGTGGTGTCTGTCAGTGAAGAATATTGCACCAAAGCCTTCAACTTACGAGTGTTGCGTACAGAAGACAAGATATCGACCTATCCAAAACCAGTATAAAAGGACTGAATATGACCCTCATCTTATACTGGCGACAAACGTTTTAGGGGCTTAACCGTAGAACCCCCTTAGACCAGAAAATGGGTACCACCAGCCCTTTGAATCTCTACGATCTACAGTAATCCATTTGCCAAACGCGGAGATAATGGCAGAATCCTCCATTGATGTGGAGGAGGCTCGAGTGAAGCAATGGCCTGTTGGAGGGACGTAGATGGGCTGGTGTTTGTACAGTCTGCTTCAGAACTTATGGTAATTTTTTTATACCACTAAGGTGGCCAAACAAGCTTACTGACTGATGGTAAGCAGTCAGCACAGCCTACAGACGTCTGCAATACCATGGGGATATACGTCATTTGAATGCACATTATAGAGTTCCAAATGTATGATGCTGAATCAGCCGAAAATTAACAATTAAATTGCAACGAAGCTGCGCGTATGGGCTGCAATTTTACGTGTGACAAAGTCATTTTGTTGTAGTCATCGTGATATTACTTTTAGGCAGGCTGTCTGCTCGTATGTCACTGAATTGGTAGGTGCGTACTTAGTAAAATAAATACTTACTACTTATAAATAACCCAAAAAAGCGTGTAAAAGAGTTTTATCTATCACAGAGTGTTCCTAAGTTATAAATAATGTCTGTATGTAGTATATGTATATTAATATTATATTATAAGTCGATATGTATGTATGTATGTGTGTATATATATATGTATTTATATATACTTATGTGTGTAAGTAGAATAAATATGCTTATATATATATGCCTATTGGCCGTGTGGTGTCCGGCAGAGTAGAATAGCACCAACCCCTTACTCTTAAGGGTGTCGTACAAGGCGACTAATGTTTTCGAGGCGAATGATTAAGAGTCTCCGTAGTCTGGAAAATGGGCAGCAGCATTTTCCATTGTTATATTTACACTGCGATCTCCAACCCGCCTGCTAAGCTTGGAGATTATGGCAATAACCTCCCCTTTCGTGGGAGAGGCCCTAAGTCCTGCAGTGGACTGTTACGGGCTGTGATGATGATGATATGCCTATTTAGATAGGTAATATTGTGCATGTCCTATCGGCGTCTCATGATCACATCACACTCCCGAAGGCCTGCTGGAAGAGATTTCTTTAGAAATAAGTAGCGCCTGATGTGCCATTTTTTACTTTGCCTTTTATTTGCTATGTATTTCTTGTGTACAATAAACTGTTAAATAAATAAATAAATAAATAATCCAACCGACAGCAAAAAACGGATATCCCCCGACCAAGTTTACAAAAACTCAAATATTTTCTTAACTTCAGAACCCATTTTAATGAAACAAAGCTAGGAACCATATCGATTAAACTGGCTTTCAAACCGCATCCAAATCGGTCCACCCGATCGGGAGCTACGATGCCACAGACAGAGTGCCAGATCCACAGAGCCATATATACACACGTCAAACTTATAACACCCCTTTTTTCGTCGGGGGTTAAAAATATCAATGCGAAAAGCCCAATTCGCTCGATTGCCTTTTGCGTCGAATCAGCGTTTGAGTTAGCCAGGTCGTTCACAATTCACAAGATAAAGGCCTAGTTCCAACCCCTGGGACCTAATAAAAGTGGACATTTCATCGATCCTGTATGTGGAACACGGCCTAGTCAATTGGCTTGCTCATCTATGACTGACCCTTACAATTATTAGCTTCCAAACAATTTGACATTACAAGGGTCGAAGCGCCCGACAGTCAATGACCTTCGCTTTGAAATACAGGGTGTTACGCCTGAATGTAAAGCCTATATAACACATACTCGTATATGTTGGAGACGGTCTTGAGCCTGTTAATCTCATTCGCCTGGACTCATTTTGAATTGAAAACGGAATGTCACTCGGAGCGCCACCTCGCCAATGGCTGTAACTACGAGGAACGTCAGATGCGGCAGCCGCAAGTACTTTGGGGCAAAGAACCAGAAATAGTTCCATCCAATATCGGCGTGTCTCGTCGAGGCAACTTGTGACCAAAATGCTGGCCTTTATTTAGCACAACGTCTGAAACGTGGGATCCCCGAGCCCCGGCGCATGTCCCGCAGATCGATCTGGTGAGGTTAGAGGAGGGCCATAGGTTGGTAGAGGGTTTTGCAAATAACCCGCGGGTTTCGGCTGCAATTTTAAACTCGTAACTCTTTTCCCGACATATATAAAGTCACGCTTTGACCATGATCCAGCGACTGTCATCTGATCTCCGAGGCCAGGGGAACCAGACTAGGAATATGCGTCAAGAGAGGCCACTGTTGCTGTTACTCGCTGTTGCCAGTGTAAGAAATGAGTCCTACAAAATTCCACAATATGGTTGCACCGCATATATTTCTGGTCAGGCTTTGCCTGTACAATCACGTAATGTGCTTCCAGTGTTATTTTATATTGTAATCATTGCTGTTGGTTTTCCTTAAGTAAATAAAATAAAATAAAATAAAATGACAGCTATTTTATTTATTTTAATTTACTATGGAAAACAAACTGCTTAAGACATTACATTTGCAATTTGTTATCTATGCTATACACAAGCCAATCAAGTTTCCACTTAGGTCTAGTGTACACTTGTCATCTACATTGCTAACAAGAATTAATATCTAAAGTAAACAGCGCATGTAAAACAAAAACTTAATTACCTTGAATCGCAACTGTACATTTTCTTAAAAGTTGCTAAACTGTGCGAAAATATATCGGCGTGCTTATACTGCTGGTTGTATTTATCACAAATACGGATCAAACAGCGATTTTTTGAGTATTTTGTCTTGCAAAAAGGAATAAGGAACGTTTTCTTCATGCGAACATTACACTTTGAGCTATTGAAACATATTCCACGTAATAAATAAGGGGAGTCTATTTGATTATTAATTAATTTAAATAAGAAAACCTAATCTCGTATATCGCGACGAGCTTCCAAAGTCAAATAATTATTCTTAAACGAGCTTTTAAACTTGTATTTAAGATATCTAATAAATTTATTTTGAATACGCTCCATGCTGTTTTTGTACTTTTTATACTGAGTGTTCCATACAACCGACCCATATTCCAAGTGCGATGGAACATAGGAGTTGTACAATAAAATGATAGTCTTAGGATTGTTAAAGTCACGTGACTGTCTCATTATAAATCCTAACATTTGATTTCATCACGATGTTTTCCGTCACCGCAAGAGCATTTCTGTAGGTACACTAATATTTCTTAAACTGCTGATCCGATTACACATGACAAAGCTAGGAACAACATTGATTAAACTGGCTCCCAAATAACCGTAACTATATTGGTCCATCCAATCGACATCCATCCATGTCAAAGACATCTATACACACGTCAAACTTGAAACACCCTTCCTTTTTAACTGTGCCATGACGTGTGTGGAATGTGACGAATCCGGAGCATGACAGATTCGAAAAAAGAGTATATTCGGAAAGTAATCAGTTATGACCAATCTGGATTATGACAAATTAGGAACAAATTAATAAGCTAACCGACAGAATAAGTCGAATAAACCCCGACCAAGTTTTATCATCGTCATCATCACAGCCCATAACAGTCCACTGCAAGACTAAGGCCTCTCCCACGGAAGGGGAGGTTATTGCCATGATCACCACGCTTAGCAGGAGGGTTCGAGATCGCAGTGTTATAAATATAACAATGGAAAGCGCTGCTGGCCATATTCCAGCCTACGAAGATTCTAAGATTTTTTACCTGGAAAATATTTGTCGCCTCGTACGACACCCACGAGTTTAAGAGGTCGGTGCTATTCTACTCTGCCGACGGTCAAGTTTACTTAAACTCAAATATTTTCTAAGCTACAGAACCGATTTTAATGAAAAATCGCGTCGAAATCGGTCCATCCGTTCGGGAGCCAGCCACAGACAGATACACAAAGACACAGATACACAGATACACACGTCAAACCTATAACACCCCTCTTTCGTTGGGGGTTAAAAAGAAGAGCAGCTCGCTCCAACCTGTATAAGTATAAAAGAAAATCCTCTTACAATCTGCTGGGCAGACTATTTCACTTAAAATGGCGGCCACCCATTGTGGCGGAACAAACGGCCGGTGGCATACATTCAAATCGCTAAGCCGTTGTATTGTGGGTAGTTAAAACTTAATATCGTGATTACAGCGCGTGACGCCGAGATCGGGACATACGGACGGACGTCCCGTACGTTCGTGCTGCGAAAGTAGGTACCCACCTACGTTTTAGAATCGGTTTTAGAAAGGTTTTTGGTTTTACCTAACGTCAGGTGATCAATTTGCTCATCTTCTATTTATACTTACTAATCTATGCTAATATTGTAAAGAGAAAATATATGTATTTTTCAGTGCCATGAATAAACTCTTTTAAATCGGTCCTGGGTTCTTGCTCCCGGACCGATTAAAAAAATTAATCGAATAGAATGCTACATTTCCACAGAGTAACATAGGATCACTTTTTTTATTGTTTACAGAGCTACGAACTGCGCGCGGGTGGAAGCGGTGGAAGGCGTAAACGAGTTCTGGAGTGGAGGAGACTGCGACTCAGCGAGCGTAGTGTGGGACGGCCTCAGGCCAGATGGACTGACGATTTGCGAAAGGCTGCGGGTGGTTGCTGGATGCGGCAAGCCGAGGACAGGGTGCATTGATTGTGCAGGGTGATTAGGGGAAGAATATGTCCAGTGATTGACTAGTTTAGGCTGATAATGATCAGCCTAAACTAGTAAAGATAAAATTGAGTGAAGATAAAATCGAAGACTATTGTCGTCGTTTCGTTTTTGTCAACACAAAATGAGCCAAAAAACGTGAGATTTGGTTTAGGAGTTCCGTTCCGACTCCATCGTTCGATCACATCGACGGTACTAGCATAAATATGCAAAATTTTCAAATTTACATGACGCACATGTCGCAGCGGAGAATAGAGTGATGACCGGTTGTTATTCAGCCCCATCACCGACTCCAGGTTCTCGCAATCGTCGACCAACTCTGTGCATCACAAATGAATATTTACATTCGGCGTCTGAAACCACAACAGGGTCCCGTGACTCCCCTGACCCTATCTCCGCCGGCGCGCCAATAAAAACTAACCGCCCCGCGGTTCGCGATATCGCGGCTCCCTGCGCGCTCTTTGCGGCGAACATTCTAGAAACCGGCCTCACATCCGCGTCTGGCTTCTTTGAGAGAAACCTCGACATTTTTCTCTACAAACTCAAACATTATTATTACTTTTCATACCACTAAGGTGGCGAACAAGCTTGCGGCCTGTCAGATGGTAGGCAGTCACCGCAGCCTACGGACGTTTGCAATACCAGGGGCATCACCCATGCGTTGCCGATCCAGTAAAAATCATTTTACCTCTTTATTAATCAAAATCAAATTTAAACATCTCTAAACCAGTGCGGTACTGTACTGGTCTAGGGGCCGATCGATAACATAAGTTAAGAAACGCTTACAGAGTCCGGGAACTGGATTGGTGACCGCGAGCTTTGAGAGTAATCAAACTCCAGCAACGCAACGAGCTCGCCACTCGTAAGGTGTGCCTCCTAACCTAGGAGTTTGGTTGAACAGCCTCTGAAGCCGATTGGCATCCTGTGACGGTATATTTATTTATGAATGTATACCAAAATAAATAATTTTAGAACAACCAACAAGACTTAAGGCCGTTTTCACTAAACTTAGAAATCGCCTAAGTTCCGTCTTAACTAGTTTTTACCCAAACGGCATCGTCCAAATTTAGTTAAGAAAGATTAGCCGATTCCTAAGTTTAGTGAAAACGGTTATTACACTAACAAAAGTTATAAGAAAGCATCTTAATTATTAATAGGTTAGACAGAAAATAATAAAATAACGTAACGAGAACATCCGTGGCAGCTTTGGCGTGATATCGCGGATAAGGTCGAGGAGGCTCGACTGCGCTGGTATGGTCACGTTTCTTATAAGCCCCGGGGGCACATTGGGAAGACACCCTGAAAGAAAGACACCATATGGGCGGCCCAAGCAGAGATAGCGATCGCCAGCGGCTTACGACGCGAGGTTGCACAAGACCGGGCAAAGTGGAGAAGAGTATGTAGGAAAGCGGACCCTGGTAATGGCCGGGATAAGCGCTAAGACGAAGATAATGATGAATAGAAATAATAATCCCTCATTTGTTAGATAGTCTTTGACCAAGAAAAAGAAGAGCAGAGGGCGGCAGCTGGCTACCGACAATCCAGGACAGAGTGCCACCAGAACCACGGAGGGCCGACCTCAATAAATAGGTAACGAGAGATGGCACAGAATCTTACTTATTTCTATGAATGTATTAATAAAAAAAATCATCTTGGCGTTAATGTCCCAGTTGTGCTCTCGCGTACGAGGGCCCGGGGTCCGCCTTGACCATGATTTAGGATTTGGCAGGTCAGGTAATTACAGTGGAGCGACTGCCATCTGACCTCCATGACCCTGCTACCAGGGGAACCTGACCAGATTGGATCATGGTTACACATCCAGTCGCGTGAATGTGCAGGTTTCATCACGAAGTTTTCCCTCACCGTAAGAGCATCGGTTAGTATTCAACTAATGTACATAACTCAGAAAACAGTCATTGGTGCATGGCCGGAACGGGATTCGAATCTGGGACCTTTGGCTTACGAGTCGGATACTGAAACCGCTCGGCCACCGACGCTCTTAATAAACTCATATTTAAAAAGCCTTATTTACGTCACACTTGTGGTATCCATTATGTGGGCGTAAAGCGTAAAACATGTAGGTAGTTAACACCCTTAAATATTACCACCCACATTGGTTCGATACCAAATTAAACTTTCTTACAGGGAGCTCTTCTAAAATTACCTCTTAGCCTCAGTAGAAATGCGAAAGAAAAACTTCCACAAGATGGTATTGTGTTGGCATTCCATTGTGATTTCAGCAGGGTGTTGCTTCGCAGTTGCCTCTTCAAAAGTCTAGACGAGTTCTGCAAGGCTCCTAGGTTTGTTCAAGTGGTTAATTCTTTGTAGTGGCAAAGAATATGGCACTAGCTGTAAGCAGATTTGCATAAACAGCTTATTTTGTGTAAGAGGTCTTAAACTGATGTGGATAATTGTGGATTTGCACTTGTGAAAGTTAGTTTCCGACTGCCCGTTTTCTGATTGCACACGCAAAGAGTTTCATATTTGTTATATTGACCTATTTTGGTATGGTAAAAAATACTATCCTTCTAATATTATATGTTCTAAAGTTTGTAAAGATATTTGGATGTTTGTTAGTCCTTCACACAAAAACTACTGAACGGATTTTGATGATATTTGGCATCAATGAAGCTCATAGTCCAGAATAGTCCTACTAACTTATATTTCACTTTGTTCCACTTTATTTTTTTTATTTACTTGAGCCATTCGGTCAAACACAAACAAATAAAATAAAATAAAATTTTTACTAACCAGAATTGAATTATACACCCTGAGATGTAACTTACTGATACCTCTAACAAGAGTTACATTTTACGAAAAAGTATTGCACAAACACATTTTCCATACATTTCGTGCTGACTTCAAAACATTTCCGAATCAGCTTCACATTACCTTCTCTCTAAAAACCATTTTATTCGTTGTTTTCCATCCGCGAAATGCACGAATCCATTTGGGACGTTTGGTCCGCGAATGTTTCTAACTTAGGTACGTCAGTATAGATCAGGGGTGTTGCGACTATTCGCATCCGCATCCGCAAATGCGGAACCACCGCATTAACTTAGGCATCCGCATTCGCGTCCGCCTTCGCATCAAGTATTGCGGATCTTTCGCGAATGCAGATGTGAAATCGCAATACAATCTAATCGAACTTGAAAAATTGTCAAGGCAGATATTTTTGTCGCCCCCATCAGCAAGTGTTTCGAGCAAGGTGGAATATACCAACATTTAAGAAACAGGCTTGAACGAAAAAGGGCAAAAATCGGTCAGAAACATTACTTTTTATTAAATATAGCTCTCCAATTTTCAAAATTCAAGTAACAAATTAATCATTGATAAATTAATTACATTTTTATTTGTTTATTAACGTAAGTTATGTATCTCATAAAAATGTTTACTATCCGCATCCGCCATGTGAGCCTTTACACATTGGTCTCCGAATCCGCATCCGCATGTCGAAAATTCTACATTCGCAATAACCCTAGTATAGGTAGATATTCTAAGCTTTGACTGTTGATTTCCCTTTGAAGGCTTTGACCGTTTAATGGCAGAGGGATCCTTATCCAAACAGCTGATCCTGCTCTCCTTTGGCTATATGCAGTCGGAAATGCTGGCTTCGTAGTTATTGGACTTCCAACGGAGATAAGTTTTCATTCTAACGGATTAACTTAGGTCTTAATTGGATTGGTTGCGCTATCAAACAACGAGCTTCTATTTTCTCTCTGTGTACTCACTGTCAAGCCAGTATCTTTTCACTAGTAATAACAAGCGTGGCCTGGGCGATGCCAGGCGTTGGGCTCTCTTTAGAATTGTATGCAACGAACGTCGATTACGTCATGCGCTGCAATGTCAAATGTCAAATTCGAACCAATTCGAAACGCAGCGCTCTGTGTGTAACTAGTCCCTAATACAGGTTAAGTAGTTAGTAGCAGATACTTCGTGGTAATTACATTGTTTTACGGCCTTTCTGTACATTATTTTTCAGATATTTTTCATGACAACAATTATTTATTGACAAAGGTCGTAATAATCTACCCATCATATACTTAATCCCCTTTAATCACGTAATTTTGATTGTTTAACAATAATGTGGAACTTTTTAAACTTCGACTAGCGTCGATCCGTCCGCGTTGACAACTTTTTACGTTTTCCCGTTAATTTCCCGTACAAAAATACACCTCCCATTTACCTATTTTTTGTATTTTTTTTTTATTTAACAGTTTATTGTACACAAGAAATACATAGCAAATAACAGGCAAAGTAATAAATGGCACAACAGGCGCTACTTATTTCTAAAGAAATCTTTTCCAGCAGGCCTTTGGGAGTGTGATGTGATCATGAGACGCCGATAGGATAGGATCTCGTACTAGTAGGAATTTTAGAATAGAACTGTACATCTATACAGTTTGTTTTTAATATGCTTGGACAATTCACACAGCGCCATCTTTTTTTTTATACCACAAAGGTAGCAAGCAAGCTTACGGCCTTCCTGATGGTAAGCAGTCACCGCAGCCTATGGACGTTTGCAATACCAGGGGCATCACCCACGCGTTGTCGACCCCGTAAAAACCTTTTCACTCCTTTCTTGAAGAACTACATCTATCCCCAAAGTAAGTAAAGCTTGTGTTATAAACTGATTAACTACTTATATATTTTTAAATACCTACTTATTATACATATAACACCCAGACCCGTAACAGAAATTAAAATTCATAATTTAAACTTCTTCTCGGCCGGGAATCGAACCCGGGACCTCAGCGCGGCAGACGCCATGTTACCCAACTGAACCACTCAGGTCAGTTGCCTGCATTCAAATTCGCTGATCCTCTCAAAATGTTAAACTACTTGTGCATACAGTGTGTTACTCGGAATACTGACGTGTCAGCACGTAGGTTACCATTGCAACTCAAACACAGCTCATATAATCTTATGGTAACTGTAACTAACTATGCAATGGTAAGCTCGAGTAATAAACATCAGCCGACAGTTGCAAACGGTTTAGTCGACACAGCAAAGATCGACCATATTTCGTTTAAATGTACGAATAGACTGCCCTCCGGAAGGATCAATGTGACACTATTTGATGACAAATAGCGTTCATTGATGTATCGGGTTGGTAAATAGAGATAGTACAGTCGTCAATTGAATAAAAAAACATTCGGTATCTATTAACTTTTCAAGGGAAGTGAATACTTTCTTACTCCTACCTTATAAAAATCAACAAAGCGTTAATGTCCCGGTTGTACTCTCGAGAATGAGGGCCTGGGGTCCGCCTTGACCATGATCCAGGATTTGGCGAACAGGTAATTACAGTGGAGCGACTACCATCTGACCTCCGTGACCCGGCTACCAGGGGAACCTGACCAGATTGGATCATGGTTACAAATTCAGTTGCTTGAATTTGCAGGTTTTATCACGATGTTTTCCCTCACCGTAAAGGGCATCGGTTAGAATTCAACTAATGTACATAACTCAGAAAAGAGTTATTGGTACATGGCCGCAGCGGAATTCGAACCCGGTATCTCTCGCTTACGAGTTGGATACTCAACCACCCGGCCACCGACGCGCTAACTTACCTTACGTACTTAATTTTTTTTATTGTTGGTTCCAAGACAGTATTAGCGTGTTTTTGTGTGTGCCTGAGTGTCAAAACTCAGGTTCTTTGTGTGGTCGCCGCTGTAGATCCTGGCTACACAGGAGTTGCAGCGGTAGGAATCAGTGGTGAAGCAAATCCAAAACCTTTGTTTTAGCCGCTGTTTTAGATCAGCGTGGTGCTGTACTCCGGCCCTGCGCCCGGCCAGCGTGTCACTCAAAGATTGAGTGAGATATTTAATGTCCTAATCAATAAAGACATTTTCGGTTTGAGATTGTGCCCAGAATCCCTCCTAGCCTAAGGGCAAATAAGCCATAGTGACCTACAAGTCATCCCATCCCATTGCCATGGTAGAACCCCGGCACTAGGCGTCCAACAACGTCAAATTCAATTATACAACATCTATATTAGTTCGCAAAGCCTCGTACGCGCATATGCTCAGTCCAGTGAGTAATTTCTAGACGCATGCACCCAGCATTTGCATGCAAATAAGATGTTTGTGACCACCGCCGCAGCGCAGCCGAGAAACAGTAGGCAAAGTTACGTCAGAAATCGAAATGTTGTCTACTTGGTAGGTTTCTATGGAAAATGGTCACCGCGGCTTATGCGTTTATTACGTTTGGCTGAATTCAGTTGTCTAAATTCAGAAGTGACAAGCGTTAGAGCAAGTCAAAGTGGAATTTGTTGCTCGCAGAATAAGGTTTTACGAGGGAATTAAGAAGAAAGATCATAGGTAAAAAAAAAATATTTTGACATTCCAACCCATTTTGAGATTCGATAATTTTACAAGAAATAAATAACTTTTAATAAGGTGGTTTCTTCGGACATTCCTTAACTTAATGTGGGGACATACATTAAAACAATTGATTGGCAATGAAATCAGCAAGTCCTTAGTGTGCTTAACCTAACTAATCGAATCAGCCATTTATCATCTAACTACCAATAAACTAGAATCAAGTCTCCGCACCAGAATCCAAACACAAAATCAAATACGCCCGAGGAACGCTTTCGGATTCTAAATTTAAATCTTGGATTTCCAACGTGGAAACCGAAGCAACCACACAAGCACGCATGACCTGACATGGCTGACCATTACCAATATTAGGATATGAGCTACAAAGCGTACAGTACTAAAAGACGATGAAGTCAAGAATCAGAGAAAAATAAAATAAAATAAAGATTTCTCTTATTTTTTGCACTGTGACATGTGTGGACTAATTTCAGTATAGTACCACGAAATGTATGAAGACTTGATTAACCAACTGTAGCTCGCTTTGCAAATGGGAAGAATTTTCGCGCGAATATAGTCCGAAAGCACACGTAGCTAATGAAAAAATAAAAAGAAAGTCTCTGTATCTGAGTATATTCTTAGCATTGAGAAAGGATTCAAATAAAATATAGGATACCATGAGTGAAAATACAATCTAAGGATGTTTTTTCTGTTTTAATGATTAAGCTTCAAAGAGAAGTAGATTCTCTTTGTAAGTATTTTACATTTGTTTAGTACATTTTTCATTCGAAACTCATCAAGGAGGATGTGTAATAAGTACCCAGTAACAAAGTTCAAAAATATTTTATTTATTAACGTGCAAAGTAATTTACATATAAATGGTGGAGGACGGAGCTAAAATTCCTGTTGCCCCCCAGTTGTGGGATGTTTGGGGTCAACCGGAATGTATCGTTATATTATGAATCATGGTTTGTCTTTGCTTTACTGCTTTACTCAGCAGTACCCATGTCTAGCAGAAGTATGCCCGATACACATCTCGCGCCGCGAGAGACCGTATGTTTCCTTCTCTCAATACTAAGATGAAAGAGATTGTCGTTGTCTCGCTTATCGCGCGCGAGAGCACACTTGTGATAGCCGTCCAGTTTAAAAATATTGTTATTTTGAAATAACAATTTAACGCTTCATTGCCAATAACAATCCAAAAAAAAATTCGGGATTTGGAACGCGAATAATATCAACCAGATAATAACAACAAGTTAAGAACTCCAAATGAATATGTGTGGAAATATGGATTTACTTTTATTTATTTACTTTACTTTAAATACACACCCGGGGAACCGGGAATCGAAGAAGTCCACGTTCAGCTTACACCACAATGATGCATCCACAAAGAAACTTTACAACACTGACGTCATCAAAGAAACTACACAATTAGAATAAACCATGTAACGCCCGAACGCTGTATCGAAAAAACCGCCCGAATTTGGAAGTCGACCTGACAAATTCGTACGGAATTCGGTCGTTTAGGACAATGGCCCGGGTCCAGCGAGCCCGTGGAGGCTATAGGGTTAACAATGGGTCTATTATTTCGTGTGAATTGAATTGGCATGGACGATTTAACTTGCTAAAGCCGTGGATTTTGCGCTTGATTGACCCAGGGGTGCTTTAAAAGGGGACCGGGTACGGAATACCCGATCATTCTACGGCGTTAAAGCGTGGCTTCGATTCGATCGGGGGTTACGCTGCGATGCTCTTTTACGTTTAAACGGTATTTGCCAGGTTAGTGTTTAGGTATAAAGCGACGCAATTGAATAGGAGCAATCGCCTAAAATATCATAGTGAAATATTTGCTTTTTCTGAAATTGGTCGGTTTATTTATTGTACATTAATAGTATAAGTATCACAGATTCTGTAAGATTATAACCAGTACAAGGGTTTCTAAATTCTTTATCCCAATCTCTGTATAAGAATTTATGAGTAGATAGGCACTTAGTATGCAACCAAAGAATAACATATTGTACCTACACGTTTTACAAAGCTTCATATCGTCACTTTTTATAATGCGTACGGCTAAGGAATGGAACGCGTTGCCTGCGAGTGTATTCCCTGACCATTATAAACTAGATGCCTTCAGGGCTAGAGTGAATAAGCATGCTCCATCATCGGCCGCATCGTCACCTACCAGATGAGATGGCGGTCAAATACCTGGCTAGTCTAACTACAAAGAAAGCAACTTTTTGATACTATTGCCTATGAATAGAATATAATAAATCTCTGAAAGTACCCGTCTCGCTAATACTTTAATGTTTCTAATAGTTATAGTTAGTTGGAAAGTGACTCAATCTGCAACTAACTGCACAAATGTAGTACCATTTTAGACAGATATTTCCAAAATGTCCACCTCATTTCTTGACACCAAGGCAGACGAGCGATTTTAGCCGAATGCAGCTCAACGTTACTAAGCCGGCTTTTCACAGGTAGGTAAGTATTTCGTTGCAATTAACTTGGAAGCTTTCTGTCTCGAGCTCGCCGAAATCGCCAGAGAGTAAATAGAAATTGCACCAAGACCGAGCAATATAAAAGCAACCAAGCACCCATTGCAACATTGACCATTCACCAATTGGTCTTATAAAACAATCCTCTTTGCGATAATGTCCCGGTTGTGCTCTCGCGTACGAGGGCCCGGGGTCCGCCTTGACCATGATCCAGGATTTGGCCGATCAGGTAATTACAGTGGAGCGACTGCTATATGACCTCCGTGACCCTGCTGGTCAGGTTCCTATGAATATCATAGGAACCTGACCAGATTGGATCATGGTTATACGTTATTCAGTTGCCTGAATGTGTAGGTTTTATTGCGATGTTTTCCCTCACCGTAAAAGCATCGGTTGGTATTCAACTAATGTACATAACTCAGAAAAGAGTTATTGGTACTGGCGGCAGTGGAATCTGAACCCGGTACCTCTCGCTTGCAAGTCGGATATATTTACCATAGCCCACCGACGATCTTAGTCGCCAATCGGTCTTAATATTGTTTCATTAGATTTTTTATGCTACGCAGTTACAAACGAGCAGACAGCCCATTTGATGGTAAGCGGTAACTGTCGCCCAGGACACTAGGATTTGTGCATTTAGGCAACAAAAATAAAGAACCGCGGGTGCGTTGTCACTGTGAGGACTACGATGAACTGTCTCATGCCTATAATTGCGCTGGCTACCTTATCATTCAAACCGGAATACAACATTCACACGCAACGGAACGCAATCATTATTGCTTGGCGGAGAAATCGATAAGGTTGAGTACCTACCACTCACCACTAGATTTACGGTAGGGGTATGGCAGACTTATGGCAGGGGTGCGATAGTGTGTGGCGACCTGAGTGGTCCAGTGGTCAACATCCTGGTCTGCCGCGCAAGATATCTCGGGTTCGATTCTCGGCCGATTAGAAATAGAAATGATGAATTTCAATTCCTGTTACGGGTCTGGGTGTAGTATGTGTTATAACTATCTATCGAAAAAAAAAGTATATAAGTAGTTTATCAGTTATCTAACACCCATAACACAAGCTTTGCTTAATTTGGGGCTAAATGGCGCTGTGTGAGTTTGTCGAAGCGTATTTATTTATTTTAGCTGTAGTTGTATTTCAAAATACACGTAGACAGGCACAGACGCGGAAAATACGACAAATACATGAAAAAAATAACAGTACACTGCGATATCCTTCACCCCGTACACGACAGACTTAAAGAGCCGAAAAATCTAAAAACCTGTTGGACATTTAATTGAAAAAGACGAGGGAAGCGCCGGCGATAAATATGTCAGGCGTCTCCGGGGACCGGGCTTTGCAAGGGCCTAGCTTCGGGCCATAGAAAGGGAGAGATTACCTACACTTCCCTTTTTTAACTACAGACGGTAAAGTTTGAAGTGTATACTTCGGTCTGACCTAAAAGAAATTACAATTTAATTTATTTAAAAATATCGAGGTTAATCTTTTTAATTGAGTTTAGTATTTTTATTATAAATATTACAAGTATTTGTATTGCACGTAATAGTTTAATAAGAGGGTAAATATTGCATAGATTAGGCAGATTGCGTAGTTCCAGCAAATGACAGTAGCAACACAGCTGCAAACGTACAACACGTAGAGTCCCACAAATTACGAAATATAATTGTCTTTAAATTATATCATAAACATAGTGTGCTTCCAATGTTTCTACTTTATCCATGTGTGACACGTGATATAGCATTTATGGGTCATCATCATCGCAGCCCATAGCAGTCCACTGCAGGACTAAAGGCCCCAGGCAGGTTATTGCCATAACTCCACGCTTGGCCGGCCGGCGGGTTGGAGATCGCAGTTTCATAAATATAACAATGGAAAACGCTGCTGCCCATTTTCCAGCCTACGGGAACTAGATCTTTTGGGTGCGGATCGGGTGGGATATTTGGTGCTCATTTATGGATGCGGAGATGAAAATAATTGGTGTGTAACTATTACTGTACATTCTATCTGTGTACACTGTACAATTATTTTGTTGGTCGTCGACGTCGTGCATAATTATTAAATTTTTTCTTTTTTTATACACAATACCTACATAATTACCAAACTAGTTACGATAGATTGATCATCCTTGGCCAAGTTTACACACACACCCACACCCACGCACACATCCACCACCCACACTTATTTATCTAAGCTTTCTTTCTTATGTTTGCTGCTCTTTATTTTTAGCTTAGAAATGTTTGCATTGCCAGAATGCTTGTACAATAGTAATTATCAACCGCGTAGTGAGACTACTGATTCTCGTAGCACAGGTTTACCTAGCTCATGCTCCATCTTCGGCCGCATCGTCACTTACCAACAGGTGAGATAGCGGTCAAATGCCTGTCTTGAATATTATAAAAAAAAAACTCAAGAGTCAGAGGAAGATGCTTAGTGCTATTGCAAGCCTAATAATAACGTACCTCGTAGACACTGCAATGTTATTTAAGTTGGCTTATACGAATAAACTTTTTATTTATTTATTTATAGATGTTCTGTTGTTTGGCGCATAATGAACTTTTATTTGCCATAGCTATTGAAGGAAGTTTTCATAAATTGTTTCAAACGTACGCTCATAGCTTTCATAAGCTTTCATCCAGCGGAGGTCGGAATGTTTGTAAAGTCCAGTTCTAAGCAGCGTGTGGTGGAAAGTGTATGACAGAATGCATTTTTAACTGAAATTAGGATGACATAGAAACCAGAGGCATGGGGCGACAAAACTATATTTCAATCAAATTTACACAAAAGATTTATTTGTGTAAATATTTAGGTTGTCGTAGCTGTAATGTGTGATGTAGTTACTGATATTAATTTAAAAGGACCGTCACAAAGTTATTATACTTACACAACCTTAACCCCAAACCTAAATATTTTTTTTTTCTGATTTTACTAGCTAGGCATTTGATCGCCACCTCACCTGACCTTATTTACAGATAAAAAACCTCCTCCAGGGCATCCCCATGAGGCATATTAACGAAAAAGTTTCCAGCTCTGTGGTCATCAATGACCTCAAAGAGACGTCTCGAGAGATCCTTTATAAAGGGCATGGAAGCAAATAAACTATTTGAACTAAATTGAATTGGCTTATGAATTGACTAATGAATAATTTAACAACGAGGAGTCGTATGTTTGCTTTTTGAGTAACTTCATTTGAAAGACAGGTTGTATCTTGTGTTATTGTGTTTCTTCTTGGGGTTGTGCAGCTAAGACCGTAATGCTAGAAATCGAGAGAGCCCAGAGAATGATACTTAAAGTATCTTTAACAAAACCTTTTCTGTTTCCTACAAGTAAGTTGTATGAGGAGACAAAAGTGTGTGCAAAAATGGCGCTGACTTTCCTACATCGCGCTAACGAAATATGTAAGTAAGTAAGTAAAAACTCTTTATTGCAACATATTACAAGACAATATACAAGAATCAGCATAATGTACATGCGCGCAAAGTCGGCCTTTAAGCAATCGCTTTAAGCAAGCTCTCCCAGACAACCTTTGAGAAGAGGTAATGTTTCACATGAACTAGTAAGTAGTGCAAGAGTAAATAGTAGTAGCGAGAAATATCACTTAACAAATAAAGTTAGATGCTTCTAAATAAATAAAATATATATGTAATACTACAAGTACTAAATACATAAATACAATATAACCATAAAGAATTCTTTAATAGTATACTATCTAAATTACAAACAAAAAATGTATTTACTGCAAACAATTCGACTTTGTGAAGAAATATTCGTGTACCTTCTTTTTAAAAGTAGGTAAATATGACTGGCGGTAAATCTTCCAGATTCAAACGTGCCATTTGCTTAGGTCTATCGATAACTATGACCTGGGACTTGCTTGGATTTACAGTAAGACCATGCTTACGACTCCACTCAAGCACAGTCGCCAAATCAGTTCATCCTGTCGATGCCTGCCGCAATGTCGTCAACAGCAGTCTGTGTATAAACTTTTAGATCGTCTGCGTAGGGGTAATACTGGCACTTAAGGAAGGGGGTAAGACAGTTAATGAAGATGAAAAACAGGAGAGGTGATAGGACGCCGCCCTGAGGCACACCAGCAGTAACATCACAAAATTGTGACGTTTTGCCATCGATGCGGATACACTGTTTCCGTCCATAGAGGTAGCTGCGAAACCACTCCACCGCAATCGACGACACCCCAATTGATTCCAGCATCGCGAGAAGAACGTCAAAATCAACCGTATTAAACGCGTTACTAAAGTCTAATAGAGTGATTTTGGTAACTAATCTCTAATCTAATAGGTTGATTGGACATTCCCAAGCGTATATCGTCAGACACCTTAACTAGAGCGGTCACTGTGCTATGCCCCGGGCGGAACCCGGATTGATAAGGGCTAAGAAGGGAATTTTTGTTAAGGAAAAAACACAGCTCTTGTTGAACGAGACGTTCCAAAACCTTAAAAAGGAAAGGGACTATGGAAATCGGACGATAATGGGAAAAGGAAACAGGATTGCCAGTTTTAGCAATCGGGATGACAGCAGCATGCCGCCAACAGTCAGGAAAAGAGCCAGTATTGAGGGAAAAATTAAAAATGTGGCTTAGAATGGGTAGAACGACCTCAAGAGATAAGATGATCATCTTTCGGCTGATCCCATCACATCCTTCAGCATTAGAGGAAATGGACATAATTTGTTTTCTAATATCTCGCTCTGTCACGGCCTCGAAGCTAAACGGAGAATACAAAGGAGGGACTGTGGAAGACAATGCCCGCAGTTAGGCCTACTTAGTAAGGACGGGAATCGGACTGGATTCAATGTCTAGGTTAGGACTGGGAGAGGAATTGGTTTTACCAATGCCAAGGGATTTAAGGAATGCCCAAACCTTAGCAGGACTACGATTCTGCACAGATTCGTGGATGTATCGACGCTGGGCGTCTGCACAATCTTCTGCATCGGTTTCTCAATTCCTTATATATGCAACATGAAATTTCAGAGGGATTATTTTTGTATTTCTTCTTGGCCGCATTCCTTTTGCACATAAGCATCCTCAAGTCATCCGTAAGCCAAGGTGCTGGTAGATGCTTTAATTTTATAGGGCGCATAGGAGCATGCTTGTCAAATAGCCCCGTCAGTAAAGAACCAAAAACCTCCAGCTTCTCATCTACAGACGCGGCATCAAAGACTGCACACCAGTCGATATTGTTAAGATCAGACATAAGTTTGGGATCATAAAAGTTTCCGAAACTGCGCTGCATGACCATTCGACGTTTAGCCTTAGGACATCTAACCTCATACGATACATAAATAAGATTATGATACGAGAAAGCATCAGCAGGATATTGGCCGTGCGAATGAACACGATGTGCGGAGGAAACAAGGACACAATCCAATAAAGAGGGAGCATAGTTAGGAAACCTATGCGTTGCCGATAAAGGAAGCAGAACGAGAGTCATTTTTAATAAGGCAGGTGTTGAAATCGCCCATTAAAATTGTGTGGTAAAAGGAACAAAATTTTCGAGAAGGGTTTCTAATTGAGAGAAATGGTTAATTAATAAGGAAGGGCTGTACACAACACCCAAAAGGATCTTACAGTTTCCCAACAGTACCTCAACAAACAGGTGTTCAGCATTTGCGGAATAATCCGAAGGTGATTTGCTAAGGACCTTGTAAGGAAGATGTCCTCTCAGTTAAATGTCCATCCTTACCAGTCCTGTTATTACGTATCAGATGGAAACCAGGAAGAGAGCTCGAAGTAGAGGGGAGACTTGGCTTTAGAAAAGTTTCTGACACCAGAATAGCCTGAATATTTCTGCCAGAGAAGGTGTCGAGCAAGTCGGTATAATGCGCAGGGATACGTCTGCGCATTAATACATATGCACAACATTAAAGTTCCTGGGTCGGGTCGCGAACTCGGAGTCCAAAAATTCATCTAAAGGCTTCGATACGCTACGCTAGCTACAAGAAGACACGTCAGCCGAAGAAGCAGAGAAGAAGTCATACTCCTGCCCAGATTCATCGTTAGGACATGTTTGCATTAAATCAATGTAATCATAATAAACATAGAATAAATAAACACAAATAAATAAATATCTATAAATGTACTTATACTATTGTACACCTTAAAAATAATAAAATTAAAAAACAAGTTTTTGAAACATTCTACCCGCCAGCAGTCTAGAAGCACTTAATAACCATTTTCAATATTTTCTAGAGTAGAAAGACACATTGCATGTATCATTATAAAACAAAAAACAAAAACAAAAAATGAAACGTAATTAACACGGAACGCTGGCTTTTGAACGTTCTAAGACAGGAAAAATGAATAAAAAAGAAACGTCAATGTCAATTGTCATCCCTTGCTTTGCTTGTCAAGTTGATGTAAACAAAACAATCACTAGCAATTTCAACCCACATTTTTCTTTTGATCAAGAATTCGAATTGAAGGGTGTCAACACGTGTTTTTACGAATTTGATTGAAATTTTTTCTTTCTATATTTCATTAATTTTCTTGTGTCTATTGTGTTCCCTACCTACTTTGCCTGGGTAATTTTTACTGATAGTTTGCTTGTAATTTGCCGTATAGTATATTTTAATATTCCAGTCGTGTTATTCAAAATGTAGTAAACTTTTTTTTTTTTTTTTTTTTTTTTTATATTAAACAAGACAGGCATTTGACCGCCATCTCAGCTGTTGGTAAGTGACGATGCTGCCGAAGATGGAGCATGCCCGCCTTGGAACAGCCTATTCACTCTAGCCTTGAAGGCATCCAGATTATATTGATCAGGGAACACACTCGCAGGCAACGCGTTCCACTCCTTAGCCGTACGCATTATAAAAGTCAAGCCAAAGCGGCTCGTGCGGATAGTTGGATCCACGACATAAGGATGAAGCGCTCGCCCGGATCGTGTCTCCCGATGGTGGAAAGGGGACGGCGGAATGAGGTCGACATGTCTGAGTTGGACATGGATGAGAACTATCATGTCCCGTCAGATTTATTCCTGGCGATTCCAACGATGCCTCGCCTGCTGTTACAGTCAGTGCATCAAAACAACGCAAATCATCCTACAATGAGAATAATACTGAGGGAAAGAAGAAGACAGAAAATAATGTAATGAGCGCTTCGATTCAGAATGTTTATTACATTCCCCAATTCGAGGATGAACGTCTGTACTCGAGCTCGGATAAGGGTCCCTTTGTAGTCCATGTTTGCAGGAAGGAGAGCAGTCCTGGCTAGGGCGCTACTTTAAACGCGATAAAGTTAGGTAAGTTATTCTACGAAAGAAAAGTCGCACACATTGTCAGGGGTAGTCTGCGCAATGAAGGTCGAAATAAATGTTCAATAGAGTTTCCGTCAGCCGAATTGGCTAACAACTTCGTAAAAATTTCCTTTCTTGAAAAAGAGAAAATAGCGGCTATAATCCCATCATTTAACGTATCGCGCTTGGGTATCATAAAAAGGGTCCCATTTGATGTCAGTATGGCAGAGTTGGTCTGCGGGTTGAGCTGCCCTCAGGGTTTTGGCACAGTTCTTAAGGGCCGTAGGCTGAACGGTAAAGTTTTCATGAACGGCGCTACCCAGTGGGTTACGACCCAAACGGTGGTGCTGACTTTTGCTGGCCAAGTGTTGCCCCCTAATGTGTATTTCTACTATACTTCTTTCCCAGTAGAGAAGTATGAATTTCCCATTAATTTCTCAATCCGTTTCTGCTTCTACGGCGTCATCGCCACAACATTCTTATCGTAAGACTGTGTGGGTTCCACGGTCTTCCCGTCCGACATTGTCTCCGGGTTTTGATAGTGCTGCACATAGTTCCATCGTTTCCACGCCCGTATCTGCGTTACCCAATGGTTCTGCATTTAGCAGTCAGTTCAAAAGTCCTTGTGGCACGTGCTCTTGTGGTGCTTCCGTCGATAACGACTCGTCCATGTGCGAGTTGGTTTCTCTTTTATTAGGTATTATTGTTAAATTAAAAAGTGTTCAGTTTCCCTACCGTCCCACGTGTCTGACCGTTTAATTAGTTTGTTAAGTTCGAACCATAATATCCAAAATGCTGAAGGCCCTTCAATGGAATACTTGGTTAGTTAGACCAAAAAAGTCAGATCTGATCTATATGATTAACAAGCATTGTCCCGCCGTTCTGGCTATTTCAGAGACATGGCAGAGCCCGGGCACGAATTTTCGTATTCCGGGCTATTCATGTTTCAGGAATGATAGAGGTGGTGGTCGTGGTGGCACATTGTTGTTGGTCAATCGGCTGTTGTCGTATAAATAGGCTGGATCTACCTGTTTTTTCTGATAAAATAAATGCAGTCGCTATTTCGGTGTTTAATATCTCGATTTTATCAATAACTTGTTACTTTACCCGATGTTACTTGTATTCCTGAATTGAATCTGATTTTGGCTTCGCTTCCTTCTCCTATATTGATGTTGGGTGACTTTAATAGTCACCACCCTATGTGGGGATCCTACAAAGTAGATAGTTTTGCTCTTTTGTTGTTAGATGTTTTGGATGAGTTCAATTTATGTGTTTTATACGATGGTCGCCCAACTCGTAGAACTTCCCCACATCAAAATTGTAACTCTGTGGTAGACCTTTCTCTGTGTTCGCCGTCATTAGCTTCCAGATTGAATTGGAATGTCCTTGCCGACTCTTGTGGTAGTGATCACTTTCCCATCCTTTTTTAATTTCCAGGTTTGTCTGTTCCAGCTAGGCAAGTTTCTTCTATGTTAAAATTCCTAACATTAAGAGCCAATTGGGTGGAGTTTGCCGAGTTCTGTGAGCTTGTTTCTACTTCCTTCCCTTGTATTGATCCTCAGTGCATACCGTTAGCCTATTCTCAATATACCTCTATGTTGTTGGATGCGGCTGATGCTTCAATACCTGCAAATAAATCTCTCTCGGGTGTTGTGTCCTACCTTCCCTGGTGGGATAGTGAATGTACAGATGTGGTTAGGAAATGTAAATTTGTGGAATAACAGTTTTCTAACCTTATATCGGAAGATAACTTCTTGCAGTATAAGCATGTGGCTGTTAAAGCAAGGCGTACTCTGCCTCAAAAAAGGAAATTGGTTGGCAGAATTTCTGTGAAAGTCTTTCCCCCTGTTCCTCTTCCTCTTTGGTGTGGAACAATGTGAAAAGGTTCCGTGGTTCCTTTGTAGACTGTTCTTGCTCCCCCGTGGGTTCCTACACAGGAGGAATCCCTCCCATTTTCTCCAGTTGTCTCTGGTTCTTCTGGTTCATTATTGGAGCAACAGCTGAGTGATATCGCAAAGCCCTTTTCATTGGAGGAGCTTAACTTGGTTCTCGATAGCCTGAAGGATTCTGCTCCGGGTTTCGATGGTATTCCCTTTTCCTTTGTCGTTAAGTCGGGTGCTTTAGCCAGGTCCTACTTATTGGATCTACTTAATTGCATTTTTGAGTCTGGGTCTCCTCCGGATTGTTGGTGCACCCAGGTGATTATTCCATTATTAAAACCAGGCAAGGATCCCAGCTGCCCATCGAGTTATCGCCCCGTAGCTCTTTCCTCTTGCTTGGGGAAGATTATGGAGCACCTTATCAAGCTGCGTTTGGAATGGCTCCTAGAAAGTAAGGTCATTTTCCCTAAGAAACAGTTCAAATAGACAGTCCTAGTGTTTTGGTTACCGATATTCGGCTGGCTCTGTCTAGACAAGAGTCGTTAGTTAGTGTTTTTCTTTATGTTTCTGCTCCCTATGACAGTGTCCTTCTTCCGGTTCTTAGACAGAAACTGCTTCAACTAGGTGTCCCTATTAAATTCGTTCGGTTTATTTCCAACTCACTCATGGCTAGAACAATTCTCTTCCGTTATAATGGCGAAGTCTTGCCATCTTCGAGAATTGTTTGGAGGGGTCTCCATCAAGGATCGGTTCTGAGCCCTTTACTTTATAATATTTATACTTATAATTTGAATAATTCAGTGAGCAGTCTTTGTGAGGTGTTACAGTATGCTGATGATTTGGTTCTCTATTCGGTGGATAAATTATGGATAATTTCTGCTTGTGCATCTAGGCTCTCAGCTGCGGTTAATTTACTTAAATGAGTGGTTAACCAATCATGGTTTATCCATCTCCGCCCTTAAAAGTAATGTAGTAATTTTCACAAGGAAGAGGAGTATACCTTCCCTTTCTATTTCCATTGGTGATACTATTATTCCAGTTCGTTCTGATGTAAAATTTCTGGGTGTAACATTAGACTCGCGTTTGTCAGGGAGATCGCATTTTTGCAATGTTGTTAAAAAAGGTGAGATCATAAAAAAACCATAATATTCTACGCTCGCTCTCTGGTGTCTGGTGGGGCTCCCACCCGTATACGCAGAAATTGCTTTATAATGCTATCATACGCAGTCACTTTGATTATGGGTAATTTCTTATGGAGCTTTGCAACATGGGTGCTTTGGTTTCCCTAGATAGGCTGCAATATAAAAGTCTTCGTGTGGTTATAGGTGCTATGCGCTCTTCGCCTACTTACGCTCTATTAGTTGAATGTGTTGATCCACCCCTTCGTATCCGCAGGCAATATCTAGTGGACAGGTTCTTATATCTTTATTATCTTGTTGCTTCATTCTCAGGGCATCCTTTGCTTCCCAAGCTTCAAGCCCTTTCAGCTTTGGTTGATTCTTTCTAGTAGTTATTGGTCTCATAATTGGATCTTCCATGTTTGCTTAAAAGTTATATAAAGCTAACAAAATTACCTTCACCTCTTTGTCACTTTGCGATGAGCCCTCTCTTTGAGTCTCCTTATGACTCCCTAATTTTTTTTCCGCAGGTTATGTTATATTTTGGTATTGATAAGGATTGTCCTTGTGCTAACTCCAAGTTAAATGAAAAACTTGCCAAAGATTGGCCTGGTTGGTATACACTTTATACGGACTCTTCCAAATTACCTGGTGGCGGTGATGTAGGTTCTGCTATCAGGTTTCCCAGGTATAAAATTATTTTAAGTTTTAAAAGTCCCCATTTCACCTCGGTCTTTACAGGGGAATCAATTGCGATCTTGGAAGCTCTTTTGTATGTCGAATCTCATAATCTTGATAAGTCCATAATTTTTTCGGATTCACGTAGTTGTTTGGAAGCAATTCTGTCTAAACCATTCCATATCCAGTCATTTTCAAAATTCGCATCGCCCTCTACCGTTGTAGTGCTAAAAGTCTCAGGGTGGTCCTGGCCTGGATTCCGGGGCACTGTGGTATCCTTGGTAATGAGTCTGTTGATTATCATGCCAGGGATGCCATAGTCTCTGGATCCATGGATCATTACAAACTGTATTGTCATGATTTGCCCGCTCTGGCGCTACCGGATTTGTTTCCAGAGTGGGATAAACAATTAGAGCTCTCAAAGTTACTTAAAGGCAAACGTTATTTTGACATTCAGAAAACTGTCCCTGATAAACCTTGGTTTTTTCACTTTCGTGGAGCCTCCAAGGCTATTACTTCTGTCATTTGCCGTATGCGTCTTGGCCATGCCTGCTTTCCTGTCTTGCTATGCAAACTTCGCATTCGGGACAACTCGCTTTGCGAGTGTGGTTTGGACGAAGGCTCTATGGAGCATATATTTTTTAGCTGTTCTAACCTTCAGTGTTCGCTTTATGATATCTTACCTGATGATATTCCTCGTTCTTGCGATCTAAAGTATTTGTTGTCTTTGGTACGCACTCCTGTCATTGGTATTTTGTCTGCTTTTATTAAATTATACAAAATTAGACTGTAATTTTAAGCTAGTTTTAAGCTTGTTTTATCGTTAAGCAGTACAGTAGTGCGTGTTGTGTTGTTTATATTTTTTACTAATTTATTTTTAGTATGTCATTTATGGGATCTCAATAGACACCTCTTTTTATTTTACTGGCTATATTTCTTATGACGTGTTGATGTCAGTTCATTAGTATTTGGCAAAATCGCTACATAGCGGAAGCCACAACCTAAAACAAAGAAGAATAACACAATTTTTGTAATTTTTAACAGCAAACATAAAACCAATATAAAAATGGGTACCTATTGTGATAAACTGCAGGGATGCCAAGTTGCAACAAGAGTGAAATCAATACAACTATTTATGCGTTGATTGATGCAATGGAAGCCGGGATGGAATTAAGCTCCGACATGGATTCAATTCTATGTCTCGTACCATCTGGCGCCTTTATACGTATCCAGCCGCTTTGCGTCCAACTGTTAGCCATGCCAAATTTCTCCCTCGCCGCCATGAAGACGATTTCGTAAGAAACTCGGAAAGCGTGACGCCGGAGCCCTTGAGCGCCTTCTTACCAAACCAGATACTATCCCGAGCTGCAGAGTCCGCAAATTTATCCAGGATCATCCTTGGTTTTCCTTTTCGATCAGTTTTTGTGCTACTCATCCTATGGCTCGTCCGAATATTATTGTCATGGACAGTTTCGAATTGAGGACATTGACAACACTTGATAGTGTATTCCTTCTTCTCTTTGGGTATGCTATGGGTTAGCAGCATGTTTCGCCTCAACTGCATCTCCAAACGATCCTGACCCCTGACAAGTGCTTGTTGGCCTTTCGTTAGTGAGTCGACTTGAGCTTGCAGAAGATTGAGAGTCTTTCCGACAAATGTTTTTAGTGTCTGGAGCTCCACGCTTATGGCTGCAATAGTACCAGGTGGCTTCCGCCCAGACTGATTCAGCTCCGCCTCGAATTCTGCTTTTTAAACAGTAACAAACTCCCTTGTAGCAGCCATGCAATCGATCACCTGTGCGTTGTCCATTATGAGTGGTTCCAGAAACAGGATATGTAAAAGGAGATACTGCAGGCAGGTAACACTTTGAACACTTAAGCTATTTTCATTAAACTTGTGTACTATAAAGTATAGTAAATAGTTAAAAAAATTATATTAATTAGAGAGCTAGGAAGAAGCAATGTTTACTCTGCGACTACCCGCAAATTGTATGTTGAAATATGCCAACTTCGCGGCATATATACAACTTCCAACGATCAACTGTCGGACCCTTGGTCCCTTGGTCACAACACCCGGCTAGGTGAGTAATTACCCTTTTCCACCTTCACCATCTTCGCTTGCCAACATTGGCTTGACAACCTTATATTCTTACCACCGCTATACTGTTGATTGAGTCGAGAACCAACATCTACCGTACATAAATTAATGAACCCGAGAACCAAAACCACAACAGTAGGCTAATTACGTACCTCTGTTGCCAACAATACTCTGATTTCGATGATTGAAATTTTATACATAAAACACCCAGACCCGTAACAGAAATTAAAATTCATCATTTCAATTTCTGCCTGGCCAGAATCGAACCCGGGTCGAGAGGAAGGGGAGGTTATTGCCATAATTTCCACACTTGGCTGGCGGTTTGGAGATCGCAGTGTTGTAAATATAACATTGGAAAACGCTGATGCCCATTTTCCAGTTTACGGAGACTCTAGATGTTTTGCCTGGAATATATTAGTCGCCTTGTACGACACCCACGAGTGTAAAGGGTTGGTGCGATTCTACTCTGCCGGACACCACACGGCATATATCTATGTATATAAGTAGAATAATTATGTTTGTATATTTTATACCTATTTAGATAAGTAGTTGTTGTTGCTTTATTAATATAATAAAGTTGTGCACATCCTATAGCGTTTCGTTATTACATAATACTTTCAAAGGCCTGCTGGAAGAGATTTCTTTTAGAAATAAGTAGTGCCTGTTGTGCTATTTATTACTTTGTCATATCGTGTACCTATGTTTCTTTTGTGCACAAAAAACTGTTAATAAATAAATAAACATACTATAACGCCCGTATACGTTGCATGCAATAATTTGTTACCAAAACAACTGATCTCTCACCGCTTACAACCCTTGCAGTCACAGCCACATTCAAAAATTCAAAATTCAATTTTTTTTATTAAATATAGGTACATTCAAGATACACTTATTAAAAGTCACAAAATAATTGATTAACAGTGTAATAATGCGCCGCGCGCGGCACCATCGAGCCGACAATGGCTTAGTTTGCCCCAACGAAGACCACCACGCAAAGACTATTCATGATCTGTCATGGCCCATATGCACTTGAATCCAGAGCCGTAAAATATTAACAAAAATATAACTACATCTGCCACTATCTACCACACGGGCGCACACTAAATCTCTTGGCCCCGCCCAGACGGTAAAAAGAACTTGTGTGATGATATTTTTGACAGTTCCATGATAAACGGCCCCATGGGGGTTCGACTTGTTTTCCCACGTAACAGGTTGCTATGGTATTTCGCGTTCGTAGACGAATTTATTGGTGTTGCGTTATCTGTCTTTTTTTCGCTTGTTCTTTTCTAGGACAATATTTATATAATATACCTGTACCTACTAGCGACCTAACCTGAACCTTACTCATGAATTACTCTGTCTATTGGGTAAAACCATATGAATATCTGTTCTGTGTTGAATATATTGAGTTTATCGCGAACAGTCAGACACACAGACAGACAGGACAGTCGCGGCGTGGGAATTTGTTTTATAATATGTAGTGATAGTGATAGGTAATCGGTATGACACATTGCTATATGCGATAGATATAAATCAGTAAATACCTAAGTTTTTAATTAAAATTCAAAAGGTAACGTAAATAATATCATATTGTATGACTCTATTCATTCCGAATGAATGATAATCGTTACTAACTTACTAATCAAGTGAAAAGTTCTTCAGCTGATTACGTCCAAGTGTCAATGACATCTCGGATTTTTTAAATTGAACCAGTAGTTTTTGAGTTTATTCATTACACTAAAATACAAATAGTATAGTATATACTAAATAATGTTACGGGATACCAACCGGCTCCCGAGGCTCCTCAACCAGTCTCAGCGTCTCCAGCGGAAGACCTAGGTCTACCTCGCTTCGCTAACGGCATTAGAAGGTACACTTAACGAGTACCGATCTTGCGATGCTGAAGTTCAACCATCCTCAAAGTACGAAACGGTCACCCATCCAGTTCCCAGACTCAGCGAGCGTTGCTTAATTTTTGTTATCAGTCTCGCAAGCACGCTGCTAGACCAGCGCCTCTAATATAACAAACTAAGCTAGATTATTATCGCCTATATCGCTAACATAAGTCAATTAACACCGGCGTGTCCGCGCGATTTCCCACGTGGCCGGGCTTCGATACCGTATTCCATTACCAGCTCCCTCTAAAGACTGAAGTGTATATTGCAATTTCTCGCATGCGATATAAGTGTCGCGTTTTTATACGTAAAGTATCTTTCAGTCAATGTTTTTTTATTCTACGCAGTGACAAACCGGTAGACAGCCCGGTAATCGGTAACTGTTGCCCATAACATCTACGATTCCTGCATCTAGGTTGAAGGCTACAAAAATGCAGAACCGCTGTTGCGTTGTCACTGTGAGAGCACTAAGATGAAATGCCTCATGCTTGTAATTGCGCTGGCTATCTTATACTTCAAACCAGAACACAACAATGTTGCTTGGCGGCAGAAATAGATAAGGCGGTGATACTCACCCAGGCGGACTCCTCAGGCTTGACAGAGTCCTACCACCTAATAAAAAGGTAAAGAAACACCTCACCGAATTTAAATGCGATGCTGACCTAGAGGAAGGTGTAGGGTGACGGTTGATATACAACTGTGACAGCTAGCCATGGGTATTTAGTACCAACCAGTTTTTTAAATCTTTATTTAAGGAGCTTGATCACATTCCAGCGACCTTGCCGCTCCATACTGTCACAATTTTATAAAGATGGGTTTGAAGTTCGCCTAACCTCACGAACGGTCCAACGGACCCATCCAGTTCCTGGACTATGCTTAGGCCTCGATCGGAACCAGTTCCATATAAGTAAAAATGCCTCGTACGGAACCATTTTCGAAACTCTGGTTCTATAAACGGCCGAAGGGGGGGCTCGCAAGCACGCTACCAGAAGTTGTTAGTCCAGTGCAAAATTCGTCTGCTCTAATATCGAGGTATCGTCGTCCCTGTTACGATTACCAAGGCCTTGTCGCTTCCCCGGGAATTTCCCCTGAGGTTTGTACCTCATTACCTTCATTAGATGGAATTTGACGTGCAAGTCAAATGCCACGGTAATCACGCGTTAATTCAATTCAATACAATTAGTCATGACTCCCTGCGGTATAATGTACATAAAGACTCTCTCAAACAGACGCGATTTACCGCGCGATAATATCACGTGCGTTTTCGCAATGATGCATTCCGCATCCTTTCAATATTGCAGCGTTTATATCGTCCTCTAGCAACAAAGTAGCGTCATGTAGCTAATATGCCGTCATCATCATCATCACAACCCATAACAGTCCATTACAGGACTTAGTGCCTCTCCCACGAAAGGGGATGTCATTGCCATAATCTCTACCCTTGGCAGGCGGGTTGGATATCGCAGTGTTATGAATATTACAATTGAAAACGCTGCTGCCCAATTTCCAGCCTACTGAAACTCTAGATATTTTGCCTCGAAAATTTCCTGTTCTACTCTGCCGGACACCACACGGCCGTATGTAAATCTCTCTGCACCCTAAAATCTCTCTGATTGGAGAGATTTTTAGAGTTGACAAGCGCAAGTGCTCTACTTTTATTTCTGCGATATTATCACATCGATTTGCGTCCTAATACAAAATGTACTGCGAACAGATATCGCAATAACGCCGGAGATATTATCAGGCCTGTCTGGGAGAGGCTTTATGCGTAAATGGCGGATTTGTCCCAGATGGTAAGTAGGTGCTTGCAGCTCGTTAAGGATACGTGGTTAATTAGGTGCGATTATTAGTTTAGTTATGGATAATTTAGTTAGAGAAGCTCAATGTCTTTAATTATGTTTCACTAGCTTCCATCGGCGGTTTCACCCGCGTCAAATTTGCTCACAGCGTCATCCGTATGTAGTTATTTGTATTTCTTGATAAAGTTTCACCTGTCCTGTATTAAGTTTTTTTTTTTATTGGGCTAGCCTGGCATGTCACCTGATGATAAGTGACGATGGGGCCGATGACGTAAAAAAAAAATCAGCAAATCATCATGGCGTGAATGTCCCGATTGTACTGTCGCGGACGAGGGCCTGAGGTCCGCATTTACCATGATCCAGGATTTGGCAGATCAGGTAATTTCAGTGGCGCGACTACCATCTAAGCTTCGTGACCTTGCTACCAGGGGAACCTGATCAGATTGGATCATGGTTACACATTCAGTCGCCAGAATGCGCAGGTTTCATCACAATGTTTTCCCTCACCGTAAGAGCGTCGGTTAGCATTCAAGTTATCTACATAATTCAGAAAAGAGTCATTGGTACATGGCCGCAGTGCCTCGCTTACGAGTAACTTACCTTAACCACTCAGCCACCGACGCTCCTGTCACAATAATCACTACAAATTCAATCAGCACATCTTAGTAGAACTCACCGTAAAAGTATCGGTTAGTGTGCAATAAAGAAAAAAAGGTCCTTGATACATACTGACACTGGGGATCGAACTCGATGCCGCCGGGCACGCTAGTCATTCTACCTTAAACTCCAAATAAATATGCAAAATTAGGTAACCCTACACAGCGAATGTTTATGTAGATGAGCGACCTGCGATCCCTTACATGGTATACGGGCTACGCACCTAAGCGGGTAAATGCGGGTGCGTTGTTTGATTTCCCGCGGGGTAGCGCGTCCAATCAGAGTGTTGGTGGATCATGACTCATGTTGCTATGCAGATGCTCAAGGTTTACCTCGCAAGGTAGATGTTTTCAGAATATTTTTGAAAAGGCTGTTCCGAGGCGGATGAATGAATTGAATGAATGAATTATTTATTGATTCAAAATGTGGTTCAAGATAGGTACTCGCTCCTCACACTTTACCAGAATCTGGCATGCAATATTTAAAGTAATTGGTCAATCTAACGGGCATGCTCCTTCTTCGGCCGCATCGTCAGTTACCAACAGGTGAGATGGCGGTCAAATGCCTGTCTAGTCTAATATAAAAGAGAGAGGGAGAGAGAGAGAGAGAGAGAGAGAGAGAGAGAGAGAGAGAGAGAGAGAGAGAGAGAGAGGAAAGTGTAGTGTACTTTGTATATCATAATGGTTTAGTGATTTACGATCCGCGTATTCAGGCGACTGAATGTGTAACATGATCCAATCTGGTCAGGTTACCCAGGGTAATAGAGGTCAGATGGCAGTCGCTTTACTGTTATTATCTGATCTGCCAAATCCTTGATCATGATCAAGGCAGAGGGGCTGTAGCGGACCCCGGGCCGATGAGGGTGCAACGTGTTAAGGGTCTTGGGCCCCGTACGAGTTAGTGTGACACATCACAGTGACTAATTCTAATGACCTAATACTACTTCTCCGCACCCTAGGCATATACAGACATATCGGATAAGATAAGATTCACTGTGTGTTTTCTACCCCCTACTTTTTTGCCGATCGAAAGAAATATTTAATGTCCCAATCAATAAAGAAATATACAGTTATAATTTTGAGTTTGAGGTAGCCAGCGCAATTACAGGCATGAGGCATTTGATCTTGGTCCTCTCAGTGACAACGCTGCACTTTTGTTGCCTGAGACCTAAATGCATGAATCGTAGATGTTATGGGCGACAGTTACCGCCTACCATCAGGTGGGCTGTCTAATCGTTTGCCACTGCGTACAATAATAAAAACCGAATCAAAGTCTGAACTATGAATCCACAGATATACAAAGAAATACCACACGTCAAAGTTATAACACCTCTCTTTTTGCACTGTTCGTATGTACGTTTGTAAGTTGCAATTCATTTCGCGACCATTTGTTAGTATCCGATTGTGCTGAAATTTGGTATACTAGGTAACTGTACTAGGAACATTATCTATCTCTGTCTAGTTGTACATAGATATGTATGCATAGTATTGTATTATAATATATATTTTATTATTATTATATGTTTATATATTATATTTATTATATTTTATTTGAGAAGTTAATTATGTTTAAGTATTTAGTATGTTCTATATCGCGCACGTCGATCTGCTTTACTTATCACATCTCTCTTCTGTAGGCCTGCTGGAAGAAATTTCTTTTAGAAATAAGTAGTGCCTGTTGTGTCGTCTATATGTATGATGTTTCTCTATGTATTTTACTGTGTGCAATAAACTGTTAAATAAATAAATAAATAACTTGGTTGACAATGCATTAACATGATACCATGAAGCTGGTCTGATGTTGAACGCAATAAGATAACTCCATCGTGTTTGGGCTCTTTGGAATGGTCTTGATGAGTACAGAGAGAGCGAGATATACTAATATCGCGATAAAATACCGTTATGAATATTTTTATTTTATAATTGGGCTAGCCAGGCATTTGACTGCCATCTCACCTGGTGGTAAGCGACGATGCGGCCGATAATGGAGCATGCCTGACTAGGAACAGCCTATTCAATCTGGCCTTGAAGGCGTATAGGTTATAGTTTCATTTAAGAACTTATGCGACAGAAATAACTGACTCATAAGTCAATATGTATTGTGGTTACACCTTCTTATCACTTACCACCTTCACCTGCGGTCTTGTACCAATGACTCTTTTCTGAGTTATGTACATTACTTGAATTCTAACCGATGCTCTTACAGTGAGGGAAAACGTCGCGATGAAACCTGCAAATTCAGACAACTGGTCAGATTCCCCTGGTAGCAGGGTCACGGAGGTCAAATGGCAGTCGCTTAACTGTAAGTATCTGACCGCCAAATCCTGGATAATGGTCAAGGCGGACCCCGGGCCCTCGTGCTCGAGAGCACAACCGGGACATTAACGCCAATATGAGGTGATTTTATTGTGGTTACACCTCCAAGCTCGTCTTCGATTTTACGCGGCCCCGCGGGGCTGCACCCAGCAAACTTTCTCAGCCGCGATCCCGATGAAAAACTCTTCAAAATTAGATTATGCCAGTACTTGCTTTTCTGACGTTTAATTTGCTTACAACGCTTTGTTTATCCGAGGAAGTAATGGCTATGTTTCGTTTCGTAAGACTGGCAACTTAATTAGGGGGAACCCTGCAGTCAATTCACGGAAGAAGTTCAAGTCGTATGTATCGTATATGGCAAAATCACTGCATTAAAACAAAGTCCCACGCCGCGTCCGTCTGCATGTCTGTTCGCGATTAACTCAAAGACTACTGAACGGATTTTTATGCGGTTCACCAACAGACAGAGTGATTCATGAATACGCATACAAATAGGTTATATACACCTTGCTAAAAGTGATTTACGTGGTTTTGTTCTGCGTCTCCTCATATAACATTATATTCCTATCCTATAATAATAAGATAAACCCGAAAGTTTCCGAGAGTGTCTGTTTGTTACTCTTTCACGAATGAGCAACATAATTCATGCTATAAATTATAATGTTATGAGTGTAATGTAGTAACTTAAACACCACAACAACATACATCGTGGAACAACGTCGTGAGCGGAATCTAATAACAATCAATAAAATTAACTAATCGTTGCTCTTGCGGTGAGGAAAAACATCGTGATGAAACCTGCACATACAGACGACTATATGTGTAGTCATGATCCAATCTGGTCAGGGTCCCCTGTTAACAGGGTCACGGAGGTCAGATGGCACTCGCTCCACTGTAATTACCTGATCTGCCAAATCCTGGATCATGGTTAAGGCAGTCCCCGGGTTGAGAGCGCGAGAGCACATCCGGGACATAATTAACGCCAAAATGATAATTTTTTCATCTACCACTACTTTTATATTAAATTACAATTACGAAGATGGATGTACCACAGCGAAACAATTTCAAATATTAATTTAATTATTATAAATTCGAATTAAGAAAAAAAGGTAAGTTTTTCAACACAACGCCTTCGGGTACAAACAAAGAAATTGTGACGCCGGATGTCGCGGATGTCTGGTGAAAAAATGATAATTACGCCACATTTCCGCATTTCCCGCCGAGCCACGAATGCCAACATTGCCAACCCAACAATGCCAACACAGCTCTTGTATAATTCAACAGCAAACAATTTGTAAAACAGTTCAGCGACGAACTATGACAACTCTCTGGAGCATAAACATCTGGCGGAATGACCCGGCAACTTCCGACAGGGAATGTACTTGTTAATATAAGTTTGAACTTGTGACTGTTTATTGCGCACTTTAATAGAGCGTCGGTGGTTCAGTGGTTATAGTATCCGACTCGTAAGCGAGAGGCACCAGGTTCGAATCTCACTGCTGCCATGTAGGTTCCAATGACGCTTTTCTGAGTTATGTACATTAGTTGAATACTAACCGATGCTCTTACGGTGAGAAGAGAAAGATAATATCTGCACATTCAGGCGACTGAATGTATAACAATGGTCCAATATGGTCAGGTTCCCCTGGTAGCAGGGTCACGGAGGTCAGATGGCAGTCGCTCCGTTGTAATTACCTGATCTGCCAAATCCTGAATCGTGGTCAAGGCGGATCCCGGGCGCTCGTGCGTCAGAGCAGAACTGGGACATTAACGCCAAGATACAATTTTTTTCTACGTTTGCGTTGCTATTATCAGTGATCACTTGAGTAGGTATAGGCATACACATGAACACACACACACACACACACACACACGTACACATATACACGCACACATACACACGCACACATCAACGTCCACACGTACACAAACTCACGTACGTACACGATATTACTATGTTAATTTATAATTATATTATTATTTGGAGGTCTTGAGGTTACTAGGAGTTAAACTCAGTAGACAAGTGTAGAATGGATATATTTACAGAAAATGTGCCTAACTATATTTACAAATATGTACTCCCTAAACTTGCGTGTTTGATCTAGCAAATTTGCATTGACCAATCGGAAAGCCCGACGCGAGGTAGCTCCCCACTCCTACCGAACGCGTGTGGTGCCGCTATAAATAAGCGACACAGACGGGCGCTCGCCCATTTGGCCGGCGCATCGGAGAACAGCACATCAGAGGAAGCTCGGCGCGCACGCTGGCGTCAACAGCGGCGGCGAACTCCGGTGGTCTTCTGAAGCTGCGTTCGGACTCCGTGGCGTGAAGAACAATGCAAGACTAGTCGTTCTTTTCAGAACGCAATCCTGAGTTTCACGACCCAATACGCTCTGTGGCCAAATACGCATTCGTTCTATTTATTGTAGAACACAAGTTTCATTGACTTTTATACGAATACCATATAGGTAGCCACAATTATTTTAACCGTTTGGTATTAGCTTTACTAATTCCATTTGTAAATTGCAGTTTTGTAATTGGCAGTACCACTTTTACCTGTATCTGATTATAAACAAATGTACATTGCTGTAAAACTGTGAAATAAATAAATAAATAAATGTACCACCGCTGTGTGTGGCCCGCGTGCCTGTTTGCCTGCCGTATATCATAAAAAAACACTAAAGTCTCCTTATTGTCAAGATCCTACTAAAAATCAGCGCTACAGCGCTTGCTGTAGCTTATGCTGAGCTGGAGTCTTTTTTGGCATCGCATTGGTCCATGATTTATTGTATTTGTGTGTTTTTACCTACTTTGTTTTAGTTTAGCATTGAACTGTTCTAAAATTACCTTAATATATGTAAACGCTTATGGATTTATGTGATGTTAAAATAAATCATGTCTATGTCAACATAATCTGGGGTTGTATCACACTCGCGATAATTATGTGTTTATGCAATTCATAAACATCGAGGAACGCAAAGGATAGTTTTTACTAATTCGGGTACATAATTACGATGTATCAGAGACCTAAAGTTATTCTATTCTATTCTATTCTAAGCTGAAATCAATGTGACGTGCGTTCCTCTCGAAACTGTGTCGGGAGTGCCATGACAATATAAAAACTGTTGTTGCAGCCGAAATCGAACGGTGAGGTGCCGGTAAATATATGTTTGAGTTTTAAGTAGTAAAAGTAAAATTTTATTGTTTATTTTATTTATACTGGTATCATGTAACATGTTACATACAACCTACTAGTATCCAAGGAGCGCATGTGCAAAACTTTAATATTTTTAAATTTACATTGGCAACACCTAAGCCTAACGATACAAGTTTAAAAATAGAGCTCCAGTGGCCCTATTTTTGAATCGATCGCATAGATTCGAACGGTTTTAAATTTTTATTTTCGGCACGAATAATTCGATATTTTAATGGATGGTGTTGATTTTCCGTAATATTGAACCGTACTTTTTCGAAATTATCAATGTGAATTTTTCTTGCCGAAAATCTAAATTAAAAACCGATCGAATCAAGGCTTGCGATTCAAAATAGAGGCCCTAATCCCGATGCCTGTTATGAACGCCAACATATCTTTAAATTGGAACCATCACAATCCGAATTGGAATAATCTCGCGCTGCCATTCACCGTGGAGCTCAGGGTTATGGTCTAGACGTCATTATGCCACCCGTTCTGTCGAGTGCTAGCTTCCGCTCGATTTGATCGTACAAGTACGTAGGCAATATCCGTAGCGCACTACGCACTTGATGTCTTGAGAGAATGATGTCTTTATATAATTAAACAGTGAAAACAGTATGTGTGTACATTGAATATATTTACAAAAAAATGTTGCCGAAATAAAATTTGCCGGGCCATACCAGGGAAAATATTGCCCATGTGGAAGCCTTTTTAAGCTACTAAGTACTCAAAGATAAACGAACAGGCAGCTTACCTGATGGTAAGCGGTGACTGTCGCCCATGATATCTATGATTCATGACTTAGGTTTCATGTAACAAAATGCAGAATCGCAGTATTATGAAAATCTGTAAGTTCAAAAATACCACTTAAAAAACAATAACAGTTTTTCCCATTTTTTTTTAGTTTTTCTTTTCTCAACTTGCCAAATCAGTCCAGCCATAACAAACCAACGAAAAGATAAACATAGTTTATCAACAAACTAGTTTTTATAAAATGCATAAGCAATGTTAAAACGATACAAATAAGAGTTCAAAATAAGATTCGCAGTATCTAATTTTTATTTACGGACCATATCTTTATTTAAATGTACCTGTTGCGCCATGTGATTTCGTGTAATAAAAGCTTTTTTTTTGGTTATATCAACGGTAACAAACAAAAACACAAACCATACCCCTTCTCATAAGCCCTACAGACTCTAAACCAGTTACGAAATACAAGTTTTACTCTCGACCCCCGCGTCAAGCGGAACAAATGGACAAAGCTCCACACAAACCGGCGAAGCGAGATACGGAACAGAACTAAAAACTTGACACTGAAAAGTCTGGAAACCGCAATATCTGGTCTTGGGACCATTAATAAATGTAACACTGCACCGCAGCCACTAAGATTCCTCTATTGGTGCGTTTACACAAGATATAGAGCATGTGAATTCGCTTATGTTCTTTTGGTCTAAACTTTGATTTACAGTGTAGTGGATAATCACCTACAAAAACAAGGTCTATTAAAAAAAAATTTTTTTTAATAAAATTATCATGTCTTAATTATTTGTGGGCAAAGGCGGCCTTATCCTGATGGCTTCCAGCAAGCATAGTGAGAACGAGGAAAGGAAGCAACATAATTTATAATTATATTTTGAATAAATCTTTTGAATCTTTGAAATTATTAAACTAAAATATACACATTATTAGGTATAATACTAATATACAAACTTTAACTAGATTATAACTATGAATAGAGTTCATAAGATTTATACATAGATCACTATATTTATAGATCCGCCGCGACTTCGTTCGCTTGGTACCTTTCCCCTACCCTAATCTACACTTACTTAACCCCTACCTCTACTCTTTTTTCCTTTAGTTTAAACTATCTTCTCGAATCACTCTATCTATTGTTGAAAACCGCATTAAAATCTGTCGCGTAGTTTCAAGGATCTACGCGTGCATACATAGATACAGAGGGACAGACGGCAGGCATCGACTTTGTTTTATACTTTGATATAATAAAGCGAATGCTCGGCAGAGGACAATGCTCTAGGTACCTCTGTTTACACCAATCGATGGACCATTCCTAGAACATACGCTCGCTTGTGTAAACCGCCATATTATCAAGGACAATGTTCTAGGTACCTCATTTTACACCAAGCGAAACACCATTCCTAGAACATTCGCACGCTTGTGTAAACCGCCATATTTGGAAGTCTCGAAAGCGGGTGAGAATAAAAACAAACCAAACATGAAGCTAATGATCTGTTTGTTGGTACTGTCGCTCGTTTGACTCGGAAACGGATGGGGAAGCCCTGAGACTACCCGCTTTGTGTTCTTGGGACTGTCTGTTGTTTGTTCCAAGTCATTCCTCGTCCAAGTTTAAATTTCGAAGCAACTTTAATTAATTGGCTTTTAGTCACGCCCTCTTTATTGTTCTTCTGTGGTTTGTGTTGTCAAAATAACGTGATTGTTTGTGTTTCTTGGGGAGGAATTGGGTATGCGATAATTGAGGGTCTGTATGAGTAACATGCCTATATACTCGTACGTACGTTTGGCTATAAGTATGGTTCAATAGTTATACATACCTTCAAGGTATACTAGTACTTTCAGAGCACTCCGTAAACAGGGTGACGTGAGATTACCACCTTCAGAAACATATTCCTGTGCAATTGATAAAAAGTGTTCATAGCATTTATGAAAGAACTCAATAAAATATACCCCGGGGTGTAAAGGATTAATTCTTGGGACCTAAGGAACAGCCAATGATCAGTTATTTTTATAAGTTTATAAGTTGACACGTGTATCTGTCGATTTGTCGATCTTTATGTCTGTCTGTGGCATCGTAGCTTGCGAACAAGTCATCGAGTCCATCTAGATCCATCTTCCGCCGCATCGTCACTTACCGACAGGTAAGATGGCGGTCAAATGCCTGTATTGTCTTATATAAAAAAAATTGCATAAATTCAAAACATCGGCTGCACTAAAAACACAATTTAATAAAATCCTAAGCTCCGGTGGCTCGCTCCCGAGAACTTTGTACCAAATATTATTTAAATAAGTGAGGGTGAGGGGGGTGAGGGGTTTCGGGTTACACGGCCCCATAGCCGTGTTGCCTCAAAGGCTTGTAGTTTGCCTGTAATATCGAAAAACAGGTCGCCAACCGACTCCGCGATATGAGATGGGTGCGCTTAGGAAATGAGGTTTTTGAGTGAATTTTGCGGTGTAAAATAAAATCCAGTTGCACTAATCCAACATGAACATGAACGGAGTAACGTTAGACGGTTAAGTAAAGGTTTTTGTGTATGGAAATTTACATATATTAATGTATTCCTTTGTATTTCGACGACCTGAGTGGTTCAGTGGTCTGCCACGCAAGAGGTCCCAGGTTTGATTCTCGGCCGGGCAGAAATTGAAATGATGAATTTTAATTTCTGTTACGGGTCTGGGTGTTCTATGTATAATAAGTATGTATTTAAAAAGGTATTTAAGTAGTTTATCAGTTATTTAGCACCCATCGCACAAGCTTTGCTTAGTTTGGGACTAGATGGCGCTGTGTGAATTTGTCCACGAATATTTATTTATTTATTTATTTATTTATTCGGGTTTTCTTGGACTTTTCTAGGTAGCTAACCAAGAGATAAATAAATAGACGTTAAGTAGAAATAAATAAGTAAGGGATAACATCTAGGACTATAAATGAAATAATCATCATGGCGTCAATATCACGGGATGCTCTCGAGCAAAGATGCATTATACAGGACTTGGCAGATGTTATCTCACGGTGTTTTCCCTCACAGTACGAGCATCGGTTAGTGTTAAACTAATATACATAAATCAGAAAAAGTTATTGGTACATAGCGGCACTGGAATTCGAAACCCTCGCTTACGAGTCGGACACCGTAACCACTCGTACCATGTATCAATTCAGCTTATGAAAACCTAGACTGAAATTTATTTTCCGAACATAATGCATCCGATCTGAAATTTTGTATGTTGTAATGAAAACCGAATACTTAATGTATTCGAAACATGTCTTGCAATTACCGATTCTATTGTAGAGCTGTGTTTTAGGGGTAGTTTTATAATTCAACACTCAACATAAAACTCAAGCGTCTTATAGATACTCATCACAATACAAAGGCACATCTACAGAACGAATTAAAAACACTTTTACAATTTAACACAGCGCTGTTTCACACAAACTACTTCCCACAAAAGCTGAAGGAAACTTGAACTCAACAAATCGTCGCGAGTTGTGTGCAGATATTATCAGCCCTACCAGTGCTCCCGACAACTCTCTAATGGTGCAGCGATTTGCCGACTCTACGTCCACAGTGGTAGAACAAACAAACAAACAGTGAGTTCGTAAATTGTCTCTCTCCTCGGGAGATATTTCACGAGACTCTATTTGCGTGGTTGCGATTCGTTTATTGTTGTTTGTGCGAATTGCATGCAAGTGCATTCGGTTTGCTTGTTTAGTAAATGTGATGGGCGGTTTTCTTTTGAAGATACATCGGTTCATCATCACAGCCCATAACAGTCCACAGCAGGACTTAGGGTGTCTCCCACGAAAGAGGAGGTTATTGACATAATCTCCACGCTTGGAAGGCGGGTTGGAGATCGCAGTGTTGTAAATATAACAATGGATAACGCTGCTGCCCATTTTCCAGCCTACGGAGACTCGAGATCTTTTGTCTCGACAACATTAGTCGCCTTGTACGACACCGACGAGTGTAAGGGGTTGGTGCTATCCTACTCTGCCGGACACCAGCCGGCCAATGATACTAAGGCCTTATTATATTAGAGACCTGGTAGCCGTTCTCAGCGGCTTTAACTCGCCCGCAGTTCGAATATCTATAAATATTTAACTTTCCCGCGTTACCTTATTATTATCATGGGAGAAAAAGTAGCCTGTGTCAATTGGGAATCACGTCGCTTTCTATTTTTGAAAAAATTGGTAATATCGGTACAGTAGTTTTTGAGTTTATTCCAATAACAACAAACTGTTAACAAAGTTACTAATTACAACAACAATATTATTAACAGAGCTAATAATACTCTGAGCAATTTAGCCTTTATACAGCAATATGTATACCAATTATAATAGGTCTTAAAATGTAATGTATGTAAATCCTTTTTGCGTTTGTCGAAAGTAACTATATCATTACAAACTTTTTCATTTATGATATAAGTAGAATTAAAATGATAGTAGTAAATACTTAGTACAGTTTCACTACAATTCGCTCTGTCAGCGACTTTGGACCATACCGCAAGTCCTACCCATTGACGGCTTATATTAATTTTCAAGAGAAAAACTTGGGGCATTGGAAATGAATGCCTTTGTTAACGATATTCAGCGCGCAGGACCGCACTCAGACTGTTGTTGTGGATAAAATATAGATATAAGGCAATTGTAAAGTAAAGCCGTGTATTGGCCGTATGGTGTCGGACAGAGTAGAATAGCACCATCCCTTTACACTCGTTCGAATCGTACAAGGCCACTAATGTTTTTGAGGCAAAATATCCAGAGTATCCGTAGACTGGAAAATGGGCAGCAACGTCGTTCGTAGCATATAGTGATGGCTTTCCGTGAAAAACGTTACCTATCCAGAACTTTTTTTATAAGTGTGGTGTTCATCTCTGCACCTCTGTACTCATACACACGCGTATATTTATTTATTTATTTATTATTTTATTTAACAGTTTATTGTACACAAGATAACAAATACAGAAAGTACAGATTAGTTACGACACAACAGGCACTACTTATCTCTAAAAGAAATCTCAATATATATATTCCTACAATGAACAACACACTATATATACATAGGCGGGGGATAACTAGTTCACCGCACTCCCTGAGTATCGGGAATCGACTGCCCATATCGACTTATGAATGACTGACCGACTGAATGAGTAAGACCGAATGAATGATCACCGGAGCGTATACACTATAATAAGTTTAACATATTATTTAAGCGAATTAATGAATGAAAATACCTTAATGCTTAATTAAAGAACAATACCGAATACGAGAATAACCGAATCCGTGCCTCTGCAAGAGGCCTTTTAAAACTTCGACTTCAACAATCCAGAGTTTGAATTCGTTACACTCGACCGATCCTTTTATGTTTTGTTTCACAAATTTTTTTTTCCTCCTTGATTGAAGAGACGGCACTGCTTTCATGAGTCTTTTGATGATGGATGGTATAGCTGACATTCGCTGTTATGTCGTATTATGGCATCAAGGGTGCCGCAAGCGTGCGAAGCGCGGTCAAGTGCTGACTGCCTGCGTGTTTATCTGCTTTTATTAAAAAAAAACATCTTGGTGTGAGTGTCCCGATTGTGCTCTCGCGCATGAAGGCCCAGGGTTTGCCTTGACCATGCTCCAATTTGTAAGATCAGATAATTACAGTAAAGCGACTGCCAGCTGAACTCTGAGACCCTGCTACCAGGGGACGTGGCCGCAGTGGGATACGAACCCGGTACCTCTCGCTTACGAGTCTGATCCACTCGGCCATCGATGCTCCAAGCGTATTCATTTGCTTATGCGGCTACTAAAACCTGGAACGATTTCCAGATATGCGTGTGTAAGATGTTTTAATGTGGAAGAGACAAAGGAGGTGTGTCAGGATTGTCTTGTGGCTACCCCTATGAAGTAGCATATGAACTAGAATTCCCCTGAATCGTTGTACATAATAATTAATCGGCGTATTTAACAGGCCATAAGGTCTGTCAACGTCATAGAAATTGAACAATAGGGGTCCTCCTTTCTACTACTACGGAGTAAGGAGTTTCTTTCCTCATTGCTAAAGTAGGACAAATTTAATAGAACATTTATTTTAATTTCAGTGGCAGTCCATAGGCTCTGCCTACCCCACCTGTGGGACACAGCTTTATGTATGTATGTATGTATTTTAATTTTTTGGGAAATTTATTTAACAGAGAAAATACACAATTAATGCAATATTATAAAAAAGCCATACCCTAACAAAAACAACCCCTTATTCTAAATAAAACTTGGGATAAAATAAAATTTACCCAGGTCCCCCTGGAAATTTCGGAAGGTGTCCAGAAGCTGGCCGCGCTGCCCCGCTGAATAGCAAGGCTTATGCGCTGACCCAAGAAGAGGTCATTCGTAATTATTTTTATTGAGCTAGGTACAGATAAGACTATAGCTTATAAATAAGTTACATTCGTAGGATAACAATGGTTAGTCGTATATCCGGTTACATAATATCCGTATACAACATTTGCAGTAAATAATTACAGTATTTGACATCTGTAATCTTTTCCTTTCACGCAAGGAAATGATGACTTAAAACTAGCGGTTTATGCGTGCGGCGCATACTTACCTACTTATGATGAAGGGACTGAAAAGGGATGAGGACTTTAATAGAAATTCAATTAGTCATCATCCAGACAAAAAGCATCTGAGGAAACACTTGCAGTTTCAACAGGATCCATGTTTTGTTTAACTTGCCCCCCTCTAGAGGTCGAAGGTAAATGGATATTTTCAGATTGAGGTATGGGTGATGAAATATTGATATTAATATTAGGGTCTATAGCTACATTGTTGGTGATTGATTGATTATTTGCATTATTAGTACTGTTATCATCTTCTGCCTCTTTTTTTTCAATAACACTTAAAATTTCAATTTTTGTTCGCAGTTTTACAGGTGTAGACATTTTAAAGTAGTAACCAGAGATATCGCAAACAGGATGTCCTCGTCCTTCATTATCTCCAGTTCTTTATCACTTCTTTCTTTCAATAAGTCGATTAATACTTTATTGTTGTTATGACTTGACTTGTTTCGCTATTTTACAATAAGTGTATCTTGAATGTACCCACATTGAATAAAAATTTGAAATTCAAAGCTTTATGCGCTGACGCAAGAAGAAGCCACCACTCTGATTATTCGTAATTTATTTTTATTGAGCTAGTTACAGACATACGACTATAGCTTATAATTAAGCTGCATTCATAGGATAACAATGGTAAGTCGCATATCTGTACACAACATTTGCACTAAATAATCACAATACCACCAGCCGCTTACCATCAGGTAGGCTGTCTGCTCGTTTGTTACTGCGTACTGTAATATTTGACAGTTGTCATTATTTCCTTGGCAAAGCTGACAGATATCAAATGTGATCTATTAAATTGGCCCTACTTTACCAACGCAATTCTACGCTATCATTTCCATCCAACGCCGGAACAGACACTAAAAGCGTTAGAATTCAAAGTTGAAAAATTAAACAAGTTTCCAAATTACCGTCATTTGGGGCTTTAAATCCAGAGTTCCTAGCGGAATAAAAACTTAAATGAGTGGCGACGTGCGCGGCATAGTCTGTAGGCGCGCCATGTGGGAAGAGCTACGAGAGAATGGTGCATTTCGTTACACATTAAATAGTATTGTATACCGCCATGACGCTATCCAGGGGCCTTATCGCTTAACTTGAATTGAACGTCGCCATTTTTAAGCAACAAGGATTGCAAGCAATCTCTCAAAATCACAGCAGAGCTGCCTTGCTGTGCGAGGATGCTCAAGAACGGGCGAAATGGAGGAGAATGAGTCGGAAAGTGGACCCTGGCAGAGACCAGGACTGACATGATAAGTATATACATCAGTATAGCATAGTAGATAGATTCTGGTCGCCCTACGTAAGGCGATCGATATTAAATAATGGATTCACGACTTCATCTGTAGTACAAATATCAATCAATAAAAATATCATGACGTGTAAAAAAAAAAATATATACATATTGTACATATGAATTAGGTACAGACTACAATCATCTTACAGTACCTACAGCCTATTGGCTTAAAATTCCTAATTTCGTATTATTTATACCAGTAAGTCTATAAATACTCCACAAAAATATCGAATTTCAAAGAGTTTTAAAAAAGAACTTTCAAGTATTACCACAAAAAACTTAGGGTATAGAAATATGATCATCTAAGTTAAAAGTTTTCATTTAACTCATTATACTTGGAATAAATCGGCTTTCACTATATTTTTAGCCCGTAGTTACCTACCGTCGAGTTTTGCATGGTTCATAGTATCGAAAAGTCGCGAAGTAAGTAAAATAGGTAGAGGAAAGTAACCAAATATGGAATACCATTTTGTTTTTTGAATATAATAAATAAACTATTCATAGTACGAAGTAAATTTCTTTATTAGATGAGAAGACATAATGTTATGCAACACTTAGTGATAGTCTTATGATTTTTATAACTAATTACAGTATCAAAAATCTAGCTTAATCAAAAAATGAAAATGGTTGTCAAATATGGAATAGGTACCCCAAATATGGACCACGAGAAAAAGGCACAATAAATTCTTAAAAATATGATTAAATAATGTTTTGTAATACTTGCTCAGGTCCTGGTCTGCGGTGGTCCTATTTTTTTAGTCTTTAAAACATTAGTCGCCTTTCACGGCATCGTGGTAAAAGTTTGACGTGTGTGTCTGTGGTGTATCTATGACTCTGTGTATATGTATGTGTGTGTGTCTGTTTAAAACGTTTGAAAACATTTGATTATATTGTGAACTTGGTCGGGTAGGGTCACTTTTTCTGTTGGTTAGGTAAGTAATTAATATATTTACCTAACCGTCAAGAAAACCTGTGATATAACTGGCTTTCAAATAAAGAACCATCTCCATTAAATTAAATTTCAAATAAAGAAAACCACATCGAAATCGGTCCATCCCTTCGAGAGCTACGATGCCAAAGTCTGTCTCCACACCCATACAGATACACACGTCAAACTTTTACACCCCTCCATTTCCCTCGAAGCTTTAAAATGAAAACCCAAAACGCTTGTTCTCATCGCCTGTACCTGGCTGCAGAACTATTCCTCAGAGAGTAAGTCCGGCGTGGAACAACTGCTGGCTGACGTGTGGCGAATACGTACGACAATGGCTATGCCGCTTGCATTGTACGCGAATGTACCTCAGCTACGACTTCTTTTTTAGAATTCCATAGCTACAGGTTTATTATTAGAGCTTTGTCAAAAGTCAAATGTCAAATTTTCTTTATTGAGTAGGACATGTATCTATTTCAATCGTCAAAGAGAAGGGGGTAGGAAAGTAGGAAGGAAACACATAGTGTAATGTTGGCCGCCCCATGGCCGCAGCACACCCACCCCCACCGACGACGGCCGGACCGTGTCCGACAATGCCAGACAGAGCCGGAGTATCTTAAGGTTTAGCTAGATCTGATAGTATAAGGGGCTTATCGCTCCGGAAAAAGGCGCTTTTTCCGGTAGGCGTGGGCAGAGACCAAATTTTAGAGAGATATTTTAAAGAAAGGTCAGGTCTAAAGTTAAATAAACCGACGAACTTGGAAAGGTTGATGGATTATGAAGAAGCTAGATATATTAGTCAGGACAGTAGCAAGTGACATTTATGAATTGTTAATTTTTATAAAATTTTGGATTGTTTAGAATTTAACAGGTATTAAACATTGTAAATTGATTTTCTTGAATAATAATTGCAACTTGACATGTAATTTTAACAATTATAACTTGACATTGTAACTAATAATAAGTCGAGATTTCACATTATTATTTTATTTATTTTGTATGTTGTTGTTATTTATTATTATTAATTTTAATATTTTTGGGTTTTTTTTAATCTGAAAGATTAAAGTATGCACTTTAATCTTTCAGATTTTACACGATTAATGTATGATAACATAAGGTGTAGCCTAATGCATTATCGCTTATCTAACAAGAATTTTTATAATTTCTTACCGACTTGTAACGTGTATAATATAAATAATTTCAATTTATTTTTATGGGGTTAGTGTGTATGCATATGTCACCGTAGGATTGCGAAAACCGACAGTTTACAATCTAACGTATTCAGAGTACATCAGATTACAAACTGTCGAAAAATTGTTAACAGTTATACTTTAAGGCCTTGTCATCATCACCATAATCGTCTTGGCGTAATTCCCGGTTGCGTTTCCGCGCTTCCTTCTAAGGCCTTGTGCTTTGGGGAAACTCAGTCAAATTTAATAGAGCATTTATAGCACAGAATAAATGTCAATGTCCTAATGGAAACATAGACTCATGTAAGTCTCTCTTTAAAGAAAATAAAGTGATAACTCTGACGTACATGTACATTAAACAAATGTGATGTACTAAACGAAATCTATGTACATATTTGCATGCCATTGCTGGCTAAACATTATGGTATGTTAATGTGAAAACCACGTAATTGTGTAACTATGTTCTTGTAAATAAATGATTGATTGATTGGCAAGTCGGCACTGGGCCAAGTTGACAGAGCCCCGTTTTTCCTAACCTTCGCTTCTAACTAACCTAACCGAATGCAAACCTATTGTTTAAGTGTTTCCTCGAAAAATAATGTGTGTACTTGTGAATTTATTGGTGAATTTTATTGTAGTTAACAATTCTAATCCGATAACCAATAACATCTATCACCTCTACTTCTATTGATTTCCATTGATTGTATGTCAATGGCGGTTTACCAAGGCGTTAAGGCGGTGGTGAAAATAGGGAAGATGCATGTGAATGAAAATCGCTTTAACAAGTTATCAGACAAAACAATAAAACAAAATCTATTAAAGTTATAACAATAATGCGTCTCATAGTTTTCCGACTTCTTACATTACTAGTTTCTGTTAGAAAATTTGTTATAGGTACTACTATGACGTCAGAAATTCCATGGGATCAACATATTTTTTTAAACTCATTTAATAAAAAACGTATTCTGGCTAGCTAAACTAATATGTGCACGCCAGACAGTGACCGGGAATTTCTTCTGAGCGACTATGTTATTCGCTGCGATTTAATCTTGCAGATTCTGTCGCGAACATAATATTTAATTAATTATTCCCGGCTTGCACAAAACGCATGTCATTTTGTATTACATTTGGTGCAAGCCACCCTTAATCATATTAGCGTAAACGCGAGGGTCCGAGGTCCGCCTTGACCATGATCCAGGATTTGGACGATCAGGTAAGTACAGTGGAGTGACTGCCATCATCATGCCATGGATCATGATCCATGATCCCCCCCCGGGAGCCGCTAACCATGATCTCTATTGAAATGATTTATTAGCTTTGCTGCTCCATATATCTTTACAATTCTGTGAAGGTTGCCTGAAAGAAATCGCTTGTAGCGATAAGGCCGCCTTTCCTCATTGTTATTGTTCAATGTTTTTTGTATAAGCAATAAAGTGTTTCTCTATTAAAATTAGGTTACATGATTTATATGGGTAACACACAGCCATATACAAGTTCTCGTCAGATTTAAGTATTTCACCTATATAAAAAGGAATATTAAAAGATCCCGCTTATTCCCTATTGGCGACAATTCGAATATCTCACTTTTACAGATCGTAAATCACATCAACACCAGTTACCATCGACTATCAACTTTTAACGACTATAGTTGAGATTTTGTCGCAAGTCACACGATATGAGCGTAAGCAATTGAAGTGGCAATGATATAGTGGCAGCCCGCTTGCGAGACCGATAACCAAGGTTAAGCAACGCTCGCAGAGTCCGGGAACTGGATGGGTGACCGTTTTAAATTTTGATGCTAGTCGAACTTACATCACTGTAATGAGTTTGCCACACGTTAGATGTGCCTCTTAATATTGGCGAAGCGAGGTCTTTGTTCTGCTGGGAACCCTGAAGCCTACGTTTGAAGGTTTAGGCGCTGTCCTTATTAGCAACGGTCGTGCGACAGTGGTCTTGCAACGGGCGGTTTTGAGGTCTCCTATTGGTTGGGCAAGGTCCAGTATACAATATAACAACTATACACGTGTATAGTGGCAAATGAGCAGATAGCCTACCTGATGGAAAGCTGTAACTGTTACCCTAACATCTCCATCATGAACTTAGGTTTGAAGTAACCAAAATTGCATATTCGCAGGTTCTTTGTTATTGTGAGGACATCGAATGCTTTATGCCTGTTATTGCGCTGGATGTCTTAGGTGCTGTCCTAATTGGCAACGATCGTACGACGGACGCCGAACGACCAATAGGAGACCTCAAAACCGCCCGTCACACGACCATGGTCGAACGATCGTTGTCAATTAGGACAGCGCCTTAACCTTCAAACTTAGTCTTCTATGTTGCTTTGTGACATGAATAGATAAGGCGGCGGCACCTCGGTTGGCTCCTCATGTTTGACGGAGACCCACCGCCCACCATCGGTAAGTGTGTTTATTACCATTTGTGGTTTTTTTTCTAAATTTCTAAGGCGCTAAATAAGGCAAGGGCCTTTGTCTTTTCTTTGCTTATTTTCTTTCCTTACTTATTAATGAAATATGAAACAACAGGCAGATTTTATTAAATAAATGTACTTCGTCAAAATTAACCCATAATTGGCTTACTTTAGTTATGGATATAGCTATTGTTATGTAACATGTTGTTGGTTTTCCAAATAAATAAATTGGTTATTGTCTACCATTTGCTCTTGGATACGGAATAATAGGCGAGGTACCGTTTTCAGCGTACAGGTTATTATCCTTTGATGCTATAAATAAAACGGTCTTAATGTAAGAACTTCTAGGAAGGAAAGGTGAGCTTGTTAGCTAAAAGTCCTTATGAATTACTGTATCGATATACTGTAGATACTGCACTTTAATTTTTTATGACCGATATACGTTGGTATCAGTACGTAAGTTTTTTTTATACCACTATGGTGTAGACATTTTGCGCTTTTTTCTCAGAAACGGTATCTACTAAAAACTACAAAGTATATTTTCACGAAACACCATTTCGAGTAACTTCGATTACCAAATTCAATACTTGAGAATCCTGTCTAAGCAGCGCCATCTAGTGAGGCACGCCGAACTACACTTTTTACTTTTCAAAGTAGCTGGCTGAAAATCCCCCATTGACCAAGCTGTAGTGTAAACTGGCACTCGCCACTCGCCACTGTCATAGACCATAATACGGCAGTCTAGAAATGAATAGAATAAAACAGAAAAAAAAAATTGGCACTCCATACATACACATACTTGTAAGTAACACAGAAGAAGAAACTTATTTCTGACGACGGACTACTGACTAACTAATTACTAACTAAAGCCGCATGTGTATGCTGCAGTAACGCAAAAGGTCATGGCTCAGCACAGTGTTGCTTGGGAGAGCAACACACTGATGTAACAAAGTAATCCCAAAGAGAACAAAAGTTACCGGCATAGAGCACAGAATTTGCAAGCAGTGGGCTGGCTATATCTGCTGAAGAACCGACAACCGTCGGTGCTAAACGAGTTCTTGATTGGTGACCGTGGCATCGGAAGTGTAGTGTAGGCCATGTAGAATCCCCTTCGGCTAGGTGGAGTAATGGTTTGCGAAGGGCTGCTGGTGGATGCTGTATACGGCAAACCAGGACAGGGTGCATTGGCGCCCATTGGGGACCTATGGGCAGCAGTGAACTAGTATTGGTTAAAAAAAGGATTAATGGCGGTCCGAACTACCAGATTACTAAATAAAGCAGTTAAAGTGACTTTCTTTATAAATATCGTTGACCACCTGAGTAGTTCTGTTTGTTACCAGGCCAGTCTGCCACGCAGAGCTCCCGGGTTCGATTCCCAGCCGGACAGAAATTGAAACGATGAATTTAATTTGATTGAAAAATGATTAAAAAATGTTTACAAGTAGTTTATCAGTTTCTAGCACCCATAACATAAGCTTTGCTTACTTTGGGGCTAAATGGCGCTGTGTGAATTGTCCAATTATATCAAACAACAATCTCTTGTCGTGTGATATTTCTGTTTCTGACCAGGGGCTGTTTCAAATATGCAGCAGCCACGATTTGGAACGACCTGCCTCCACCTATACGAAGGCTAGTCACCAAAAATACATTTATAAAACATACTAAATCTTGGCTGCTCTCGAAGCAGGCTCTGGTGTGTGGGGTGTGACGCTGCGCAGTGAGGTGGCTGGCTAAGTGCTTTGGTGGCTGTGTGCTTTTTATTTGTGTTTCTTGTTTTTTTTTCTTCTTCAAGTTCGTGTGTGTGTATAAATATATATTTTGAAGGGAGTGACAGAATAGCAGGGGGTGGGACTTGTGTCTCGCTACCCTGAGCCATAAGCCCATTTTTCATCGTGTAAATTTTCAATTCGTTTCCCTTTTTTGTTATGTATTTATATATTTGTTTTTTTTTCTTTTTCATTCTGTTACATTTATTTTAAATACATATTTCTTTTTTGTAATGTGGTAAATAAACGATAATTTATTTATTTATTTCTGTCGTCCGTAAAAAGGGCCACAATCACGCCATCTCGTTTCCTCCCCCAACTTGCGCCGGCGCCAGACCCAGTAACAAAGTCAACGGTATCTTTAAATTAATTCCTGTTCTACATTCTGGGATAGTTCAGTTCAAAATAAAACTAGACCGAAGTGAAATATGGCTGGGACTGAGCGACTCGGGCGAGAAGCGAGTTGAGTGTAGCGACATCTATCGCTCCAATAGGGAAACTTAACGGTACTCACATTACTAGTACACGAACACAAGGTTGGCAAGCATACGCACATAGATGGCGTTAACTTTCCTGCATCGCGCTAACGGAATATGCCAACTCCGCGGCATATATACAACTTCCCGACGATCAACCGTCGGACCCTTGGTCCCCTGGTCACAACACCCGGCCAGGTGGGTAATTACCCTTTTCCACCTTCTCCCCATCTTCGCTTGCCAACATTGGCGGCTACCATATCCTTCACCCGCCAAAGTGGTGACCCCGACGTGATCCTTACGTCTCCCTACCTGACCCCCGCAAGCAGCAGTCACAGCTTCTCGACCATAGTCGGCACAACGCGTGCTTCCTGGTCGTGCACCCGCGGCATCTCACTGTCCCCACCCAGTCTCGACTCACTGTAGACTTGGGAACAGCATCGCTTCGGCACAGCTCACAGCGCAACCTCACGCCAGAGCTTCGCCATTGCTCACCGCATCGCCAGACTGACTACGCCTCATACGTCAGCTTCAGCGTTTCTCGTTTCGGTATCGACCTCCAGTCTTCGGGGGGAGTACTGTAGCGACATCTATCGCTCCAATAGGGAAACTCAACGGTACTCACATTACGAGTACACGAACACAAGGTTGGCAAGCATACGCACATAGATGGCGTTAACTTTCCTGCATCGCGCTAACGGAATATGCCAACTCCGCGGCATATATACAACTTCCCGACGATCAACCGTCGGACCCTTGGTCCCCTGGTCACAACACCCGGCCAGGTGGGTAATTACCCTTTTCCACCTTCTCCCCATCTTCGCTTGCCAACATTGGCGGCTACCATATCCTTCACCCGCCAAATTGAGCTCTTGTAACGTCTATACTTATGAACTACTTAACGAACTTAATATTGTGCCATTGTCTTTGGTGTGGGCGATTTTTAATGTTTTTCTTCGGCATTGATGACCTGATCTGCCCAATCCTGGATTATCGGTCACAAGACGGACCCCTCGCATACGAGAGTACAATCGGAACATTAACGCCAAGATGATTCATCATCACAGCCCATAACTGTCCACTGCAGGACTTAGGGCCTCTCCCACGAAAGGGGAGGTTATTGAGAGAACCTACACGCGTGACAGGCGGGTTAGAGATTGCAGTGTTGTAAATTTAGCCAAGATGTGGGGTAAGTTGTAAATCGGCTACAAATATAAGAAGTCGGTACCTGCAGTCCGTAGGTAGATGGTAGAAGATAATCGGTAAATTAATAAGTCCAACACTGCAGGTACACGGATTTTATTTTGCATAAAAACACAAAGTAAGAAGGAGGAAGAACACAGTAACAGTTCACAAGCACAAGAAGAATAGATTACAGCAAAAGATAATGTTCAGCAATAAGCGTAATAGGTGCGAAAGCGCGTAATGCGAATAGGTAAGCGGTGGGACAAGGCGACGTGAACCCGGCGTCGAGATAAGATTCTGACTGGGGATGCGCGCGCGCCGTGGGCAGCGCGCTCGCTTAGTTATAGGTAGACTGTCGTGTTTCGCCCGGCTAGGGATTCCAGCAGTCGATAATCCATATCGATAGATATCGACAAACTGGTACTCATCGATATTGCGTGTAAATAGATATTGGAATAAAATGTCAATATAAATATTGTGAATAATATTATATAAGTGTAGGTATAATATGTAAGATTGTTATAAATAAATAAACATTATATAATATTGAACAGATACTAAAATATTTATATAATGTGAATAGAATGTGTGGATAGCCCACATCACTCCCCCCCAGAGACCTGGTTAGGGTCGATAATAATCTGGAAAGCGGACGTGCCTCCCAGATCGAGTGATTGTATGAGGTTTTAGTGACGCAGGTGCAGGTGTGTCAGTTTGTGTGTCTGTGCTGTTATGAGGTGTGGAAGGGTGTGTATCAGTGTTAATGTGAGGTGTGTTATGTGGTAGGTCCTCCTCATCTGTAACAAAGAATGCAGGTTTTAACCGGTCAATACTGACTGTGACAGGTTGTCCCTTGACAAGGATCTTAAAAACTTTGTCAGTCCTCTCCAACACCTTGTAAGGGCCAGAATAAGCCGGCTGGAAGGTCGCACGCGAAGCGTCGTCACGAAGGAAGACGTGTTCGCTAGTGGCTAGCTCCTTAAACACAAACACCTTGTGCTTGTTATGGCGAGAAGCTGGAACCGGTTTTAACTTCTCGGCGAAGGAGCGTAAGCGCGCTGTAAAATCTGACCTGTCAGTAGTACATGGTGCGCTGGGATTAAAGAATTCGCCGGGAAGTCTTAACGGCTCGCCATATAGCAACTCTGCTGACGATGACTGTAAGTCATCCTTAAATGCGCTGCGGATGCCGAGCAGCACAAAAGGCAGAACTTCGATCCAGTTCTGTTGGGCGTGACAGGTGATGGAGGCTTTGAGCTGTCTATGAAAGCGCTCCACGAGACCGTTGCACGCTGGATGATACGCAGTAGTGCGTTTATGTAGGAAGCCGATTGTTTTGGCCAGATATTGAAACAGCGCGGACTCGAACTGAGCACCGCGATCTGTTACGATATCTGTAGGACAACCAAAACGGGATATCCATCCGGATATCAGCGCTTTAGCAACAGTTTCGGTGGTTATGTCAGGCACTGGCATTACCTCTGGCCACCGTGTAAATCGGTCTATAGCTGTGAGGCAGTACCTGTACCCTTGACAAATAGGTAGGGGACCGATAAGGTCAATGTGTATATGCTTAAAGCGCGCGCGAGGCAGGTCGAAAGTACCTAACGGGGCAGATACATGACGACTGACCTTGGCGCGCTGGCACGATACACAAGACTGTGCCCACTGACGACAGTCCCTCCTGACACCGGGCCACACAAACCTTTCGGCAACGAGCCGTGCGGTAGCTGCGGCGCCGGGGTGGCTTAAGGAGTGCAAGCTGTGGAAAACCTGCCTGCGGAAGTCCTTGGTGACGAATGGCCTGGGAGTCGGTGTACTGATATCACAGTACAAAGGAGTTCGACTTCCAGGGTAGTCCAGTCTTTGCAGACGAAGTGACGAGGCATCAGCGAGGTACTGAGCCAGTTCTTCGTCAGCTTCCTGTGCTTGGGCGAGGCTGGTGAAGCACACTGGCGCACTCAGTTCATCGACGCGAGATAAGGTATCGGCAACAACGTTGTTCTTGCCGGATATGTGCCTTATGTCGGTCGTGAACTGAGATATATAGTCCAGGTGTCGGAATTGCCTTGGCGAGCAGTTATGCTTCCGCTCATGGAAGGCAAAACTGATCGGCTTGTGGTCCGTGTACACCGTGAAGTGCCTCGCCTCCAGCATGTGTCGAAAGTACTTAATCGACTCGTAGATCGCAAGGAGTTCGCGATCATACGGCGAGTACTTTTGTTGCGACGGGCTGAGCTTGCGGGAGAAAAACGCTAAGGGTTCCCACATGTTGTCCTTTAGCTGCTGTAGGACAGCCCCAATAGCCAGGTCTGATGCGTCTGTGACCAATGCTAGCTTGGCTCGGCAATCAGGGTGTGCCAAGAGAGCTGCATTGGAGAGGCTTTCTTTGGAGTCTGAGAAAGCCTTCAGAGCATCGCCGGTGAGGGAAATTGGTGTGGACCCTTTTACTGACCCCATGAGAAGGGAATTCAAAGGTGCTTGGGTTTGGGCGGCATTAGGCAAGAATCGCCTGTAAAAATTGGCCATGCCCAAAAACCGTCTAAGCGACCTGACGTCCTTTGGTGGGGGAAAGTCGCGTATGGCCTGGACTTTATGGTCCAGTGGTTTGGTTCCGCTCTCCGAAATGCGATAACCTAGGAAGGTTACCTCGGGAGCCCCAAAAACGCACTTGGACACGTTGACGACCATGCCATAGTCCCGAAGCCTGGTGAATACCTGCCTGAGGTGGTCTTCGTGCTGTTGATGGTCTTTGCTGAATATCAGAAAGTCGTCCAAGTAACAGTACACGAAGTCCAGCCCTCGCGTCACTTCGTCGACAAAACGCTGGAAAGTTTGGCCGGCATTCCGCAGACCAAACGTCATGTATGGAAATTCAAACATACCGAAGGGAGTGGTGATGGCGGTCTTCGGTATGTCCTCCGCGCAGACAGGAATCTGGTTGTACGCCTTCTCCAGGTCGATGGTGCTGAAGACCTTACAGCCGGAGATGTTGTGGGAGAAGTCATGGATATGACGTATAGGGTACCTGTCTGGTACGGTGCGTGCGTTGAGCTGCCTGTAGTCGCCGCAGGGACGCCAGCCGTTATTCTGCTTCGGCGCCAGGTGCAGCGCAGACGACCACGGGCTGTCGGAAGGCCTAGCTGTGCCATTAGCTAGCATGGCATCGAACTCAGCCTTTGCGATCTGGAGTTTGTCAGGAGCTAGACGTCTTGGTGCAGAAGAGACTGGAGGACCTGGAGTAGTGCGAATGTGGTGTTGTGTGTTGTGTGGTGTAATGCGTTGAGTACCAGCTGGTCGAGTAATTTCTACAAACTCACGCGACAGCAAGTGATGATAACGCGAATCACCAGTCAGAACCTTGACAGAAAGAACATTATTACAATTAAAAGCCAGTGAAGCTGGAGCAGATACAGTGGTTGTATTATCTACAAGTTTTTTAGCACTGCAATCTACTATTAAATTATAGAAACATAAAAAATCTACCCCAATAATGGGCTTAGTAACGTCCGCTACTACAAAACGCCAGGGAAAGGTACGGCGTAACCCTAGGTCCAAGTTGAAGTGCGCGTAGCCGTAGGTGGAGATGGACGTCCCGTTGGCTGCGGCGAGTTGGTAGCTCGTCGGTGCGCGTCGCTCTCGAATCTGGCTGCGAGGGAAGACACACAGGTCGCTACCTGTGTCGACCAGGAACTGTGTCTTCGTGGTGCGGTCGGTTACGAAGAGGCGACCCGGAGAAGTGAGGCAATCGTTGGTCGCCATCACCGACTGCCTGCGGCGTTTCCCGCCTTGTAGTCGCAAGGCTTCTGGCACCTCTTCGCGTTGGAGCCGAAGTTCTTGTGGTACCAGCATACCGGGAACCGCCGGTAACTCGAAGCTGACCGAGATGTGGAGCGCGAAGGTGTGCGATGTCGCTGACGCGGTCTTGAGCGATCGGGGCCGCATGAAGATCGGGTATGGTCGTCGAGTGTCACGGCGAGGCGCTCCACCATTTGCCGAAGCTCGCTGATCTCGCTCTTGATACTGGGTCCTGCTGTTGAACCAGCATAGGAAGCAGCTGCTACTTGCCCAGGTGCGGTTATTTCCTGGATGCGGTCCGCCAGGTCTGCCAGCTGCTGCGTCGAATGGGTTGGTTGAGACGCTAGCACCGTCTGGATGTTCTGGGGAAGACGGCTCGACCAGATGGAGAGGATGAACTCCTTTGGAACACTGGGTCCAGCCAGGTCCTGCAGATGTCGGAGAAACTGCGATGGCTTGCGGTCACCGAGCTCTTCGTGGGTCAAGAGTTGTCGGACCTTTTTCTCATGCGAGGCGGTAAGACGCTTGATTAGCTCTCTCTTGATCGTCTCGTAGCGATTTTTCGGCGGAGGGCTCAAAATAATGTCTTTTACCGTCTTAGCGTGAACTGTCTCGATATTAGTGACGACATTATTATACTTCTTCGCATCGTCTACTATGCCATAGACCTCGAATTGGCTTTCCAAAAGTGCGAACCACATTTCTGGATCATCAGGTGAAAATGTCGGTACCTTCAGGGTACACGGCTTAAAATCGGAAGACTCAAGACGTGCGTCCATTGATATGCGCGTTTTCTTCGGTCTTCGCGTAGTTATGTTTTCTTTGTCTGGCGAAGCCACGGTTTTTGCGGAGTCACTGCTGTCACTCATTTCGGTGTTCAGATGAGGGGTCACCAATTTAGCCAAGATGTGGGGTAAGTTGTAAATCGGCTACAAATATAAGAAGTCGGTACCTGCAGTCCGTAGGTAGATGGTAGAAGATAATCGGTAAATTAATAAGTCCAACACTGCAGGTACACGGATTTTATTTTGCATAAAAACACAAAGTAAGAAGGAGGAAGAACACAGTAACAGTTCACAAGCACAAGAAGAATAGATTACAGCAAAAGATAATGTTCAGCAATAAGCGTAATAGGTGCGAAAGCGCGTAATGCGAATAGGTAAGCGGTGGGACAAGGCGACGTGAACCCGGCGTCGAGATAAGATTCTGACTGGGGATGCGCGCGCGCCGTGGGCAGCGCGCTCGCTTAGTTATAGGTAGACTGTCGTGTTTCGCCCGGCTAGGGATTCCAGCAGTCGATAATCCATATCGATAGATATCGACAAACTGGTACTCATCGATATTGCGTGTAAATAGATATTGGAATAAAATGACAATATAAATATTGTGAATAATATTATATAAGTGTAGGTATAATATGTAAGATTGTTATAAATAAATAAACATTATATAATATTGAACAGATACTAAAATATTTATATAATGTGAATAGAATGTGTGGATAGCCCACAGTAAATATAGAAATGTAAAACAGTGCTGCCCATTTACAGCTTACGGAGACTTCAGAACATTTGCCTCGAAAACATTAGTCGCCTACGATACCCACGAGTGTAAGGGGTTGGTGCAATTCTACTTTGCCGGACACCACACGGCCAAGATGATTATTATTATATAATACATCGATACAGTGAGTATCTTAGAAAACACAAGAACTTTATTGTAAACAGACAACACGCTTCCTTATAAAACTTGTTCCGCAACTCGCTTGTTAATCAACATTTTAGTTCGCAAGATAATGTTGTTAATTGCAGATGCTCTTCCATCTCAAGGCTCTTTCCGCTTTCTGTATAAAGGAAATTATGCAGCTCTGTAGTTCAAGCTACTTTATACGTGGTTCACGCTGCATTTCATCTTTAGAAAATCAGTGACATAAATGCTTTGTGCATTGTTGAAAGCCTTGTTGCGGACACACATGGGTAGAGCGAACGTGAATGAGCAATTTCTTTGAAAAGATCTGATGGATGTAAAAGGAAAGGTCATCTCAAAGAACATATAGGTCTAATTATAGGACAGGTTGAGCTGATTAGTATGTACCTCTAGCTATTTTCAAGTACGCATCCGTAAAGGATTTTTAAAAATTCTACCCCTTATTCCAGTTTTAAATCTTCTGGAATCCAATCCAAACTTATTGATATTACAAATGCAAAAGTAGCTCGGTCTTCACGGCTAATCCGCTAAACAGATTTGAATATAATTTGGCAAGGTGTTGATAGATGGCAACTTAGGTGAGGACATAGGCTACTTTCCACAGAAACAACCGAATTTTACATGGACGCAGTCGCGGGCATATGTTAGTATTATATAAGCCATATATGTAAGCATATAAACATATAAGTAGTTTATCTGTTATCTAACACCCATAACACAAGCTTTGCTAACTTTGGGGCTAGATGGCGCTGTGTGAATTTGTCCAAGTACATGATGTGTGTCTAGTCTAAGAGAAAAAGCCTTACCTTAATTTAATATCGCCAAGTACCAATTCCAGTGGAAAAATTTCATTGTATTCCAGAGCTTACAATACCATTAGGTACTCGAGAACCTCAAAAATATAGGAGGCGATCGCCAGAATGAATGTGGGCAATATCTCATTTTACGAGGTGGAATATACTCCATTTGAGTAATCAGTTGGAATGCAGTCGGGTATTACATTCGTTGGCAATTTAATCGGCAAATTCTAAGTAAGTATTTTAGATTACATTCAAGACATTTGCATTTCTAATAGTATAGTACACTTATTTGACTTTTTGTGCAAAATACATACATACATCAATAACGTCACGATTTTTCTCCGTAGGGGTAGAGATTACATCGTCTACTTGCTACTGTCCTGACAAATATCTCTGGCTTCTTCCACATTCGTTAACCTTTCCATACATGAACATCGGTTTAAGGTTCTCTTGACCTCACCTTCCCCTACAATATCCTATATATATATTCCTTAAATACTCCTACCGTACTTGTTAAGGTTTTCCATCCAGTGAAAATAATTGAATAAAATACGGGATGCCCTTTTTTTGGAAATGTAGTCTCGTTTTTAGAAGTCACGGTCGGGCTCTGCCACCGGAAGTGAATTGATACTTGACCTTTAAAGTTCCATCCTTGAAGCAAAATGCACTTTCCGAACGAAGGGCCTCCCTATAAACTTGTCCTCGGACATCTATATTCAGGCCGCCATTTAAAATCACATTACGTCACCGTGTTCGAAAGGTTCTTGCAAAGATAAATTCCTTGGGAGAATAAATCATGAGGTTTCCCTAAGAAGATTTTATTCGGCCCTTTAGCACGGAAAACTGCTTGTTTTAAGTGAATTGCTGGCCCCTTGGGGAATAATTGAACTATGTTTTTTGTCCAGGGTGCAGGGTTTTTCTGGATTTATCGCCCGGATTGGACAGCAGGGTATAATTTGGACAACTAGCGGTAGGTGTTGATGGTGCATTCTGGGGGATACTGGTTGCCATATCAATGAACTGTATTGCCGTACTGGGTTACAAAGACTAGGCTTTATTGTTGGTGTGATAACCCCCGCGCAAGTTTCTAAATATTTTCTAAACTACTGAACCAATTTTAATGAAACAGCTATGAACCATCTCGATGAAACTGGCTTTCAAATTGAGAAAACCACATCCAGATTGGTCTATCCGTTCAGAAGCTACGATGCCACAGACAGAAACACACCTCCACGGGATACATACGTGAAACTAACAACCCCTCTTTTTTCGTCGGGGTCGAACGAACCATCAAACCAGACCGGTACCGGAACAAAAATACTACACACAATACCTAATCCCTACTCAGTTATGAATGATTCTAAATATAGCCCAAAACTCCAACCAGCTAAAGACCCCAAGCACGCACGCTACGATACGCAACTACTTAGTTCAACAATACCAAACACAATTTGAGGAAGGGCCTACTTTGTCCTTGGACCCTAAACTCCCGAAACTCGGTCATAACGGCATCAGTTTTAGTCACGCCGCGCGCCGTTAGGAGAAGGTTGATAACTAGATTTATTAGTTATCTTCATCGGTTAGGTATCTTCTATAATTATATAGTTATCTATATTATATAGACCGGTTCCAATGTTCAACGAACTGCTGTTGTCGAAAATACTGAGTCATCTTTTTTTTACTAAATTCGAAAAATTCTTATACCCATTCCGTACAGTACATAGGTTTTCCGAGTGTTTCGCGTTAAATTGTTGGGTGGCAAGAAAGTTACACAAAATATTACAACTTAATATTATTATTGAACATCACCATACACCCACACAACATGTAGCACAACAGTATGAAGTTTTAAATAAATAAATAGTAAATTTTTAGTAGTAGTACATATTTTATATATTTATTTGAATTTTACTTTGCACGCAATCACATCACAGCCCATTACAGTCCACTGCAGGACTTAGGGCCTCTCCCAAGAAAGGGGAGGTTATTGCCATAATCTCCACGTTTGGCAGGCGGGTTGGAGATCGCAGTGTTATAAATATAACAATGGAAAACGCTGCTGCCCATTTCCCAGCCTACGGAGACTCTCAGATATTTTGCCTCGAAAAGATTAGTCGCCTTGTACGACCTTTATTCCCTGTTATCGAGGAAAAAACGTTGTTTTTAGAATAGATGGGATGGAAAAAAACTAGTATAAAATAAACGAAGCAGAGGCTCTGAGTCTTGATATTTCTTTCTTCGCGTGAAAAAAGTAAAATGCTGAATTTGCAAGTGAAAACGTTATAAAATGCATGCAAAAGTCACAGCAAGGTTACAGAGGTCAAATGAAATATTCAACTAAAATGGTGGGGAATGGACAGAGCAATGCCCGGACGATGACACTATTTGAAACGTTTTGAAGTTGATTACACTGGCTTTGAACTGTGATAAGTATGGCATTTACTTGCATGCCGTGATAAGTATGATATGACGACTTGAATGTTAAATACTTAAATTTCAATTCATTGTTTTACACTTTTCATGCTGCAACTTGCAATATTTTTAAATACAATTGGTGGTATTACTTTGATCTAGGAGCCTCGGTGACCGAGCGGTTAGTGTATCCGACTCGTAAGCGACAGGTACCGGGTTCAATCCCGCTGCGGCCATGTACTTTTCTCATTTTCTTCTCTTTCCTTTCTTCATTTTCCTGTACATGCTCTTTTCTGAGTTATGTGCATAAGTTGAACACTAACCGATGCTCTTATTGCTAATTATTTATTGCTTACTTATCGCTTATTATTAGGCGTTCCAGTTTCCAAAATCAATTATGTCCTGTTGCCCACGCTTAATAGCTACACAACAAAAAAAGTTTCATTCAAATCCGTACAGTAGTTCCGGACAAACAGACAGACAAAATAAATAAAAAATCTTATTCTATTACTATTTCTTAATCGCTTCTCTACATTTTTTTGTAAATTATTTTTAATGCACAGACACTTTGTTAATGTTTTATTATAATATGTATAAATTATATTTTCAGTTGAGACAAGGAATATAGGTCCCCTACCTTGCAATAAAGTGAAATTAATATCGCTAGGTAAAAACATCCCAACCCAGGCAATGAAGATAAAACAGAGCTTCATCCAGATAACCGGCTGGATAAAAAATATCTATTAGGTCCCTAATTTGGGAGCCCTATTAATTTTACCTGAGCATAAAAACATCAGCCTCCACCTTAAAGCTTCATAACTTGGCAAGAAAATTCCACTTAATACAGGAATATTCTAAGGAAATCTTCCTGACCTAGTTCCCCTATATCCTCTAAAGTACAGATCATAATCCCGACGTACAACCTCCTTTGGGTCATAAAACTTACTCATGTGTTTAACTATCGAACACCTATGAGGGTAGGCATAAAAAATAACTGCGCCATAACTAACCTAGTGTGTCTGTATAGAAGTTTGGACAAGGAGCCTCAATTTTTTACGGATTGCGTTGTTGAAACGTTTTAGAACGATGTATGAGAATATTTTCATAGGCTCAACAATACGTGTGTGATATCCCTGGTACTGCCGCGGTGGTTATATGCGCATTACCACTTTAAAAATCATACCTATGTGCAGTTGTTATAAGGTTTTGCAGCATGTAGCATACTGTCCAAACATAAATACTGTAGCGAACTGTGCGGTTCCAAAGGAATTTTCTCCCACGCACACTCATCATCATCCGAGCGGTCAACCCCGGCTACTGCCAGAGTCCGCTTTCCTGCTTTGATTTCTCCACTCTGCCCGATCTTCGGCATCCTCACGTCGTAAGCCGTTGGCTCTCGCGTCCGACTCGGCGATGTCAATCTATCGCTTCTTTGGTCTCCCACTGGACCTCTTTCCTGATACAGGCAGGTTTAGACACCTATTTCCCACGTATCCCTGGGGCTTACGCAACGTGACCATACCAGCGCATCCGTGCCTCTTCGATCTTATCTGCGATATCTCTTACGCCAAAGCTGCCACGGATGTACTCGTTACGCACTCGATCAAGTCGCGTGACGCCACACATCCACCGCAGCATTTTCATTTCCTTGGCGTGGAGTTCGGATGGCGGATGTGCTTCGTCAGCGCCGGCCAGGTTTCGCTGCCGCAAAGCATCACAGGACTAATTATGCTCTTATATATTAGCCACTTGAGCTTGATTTTAGGTTCACAAGTGACCGCCGTGAGGTCCCGCCATTTGGCCCAAGGTGCGGACATTTCTCCCACGCACACTAAGGTTGTGGAATAAACTACATGGAGAGGTTTTCCCTGGAGAGTACAACATGGAGTTCTTCAAGAAAGGGATGGTATAAAATAAAGGAATAAAGTAGAAAATATTATGAAATATAAATAATATCAAAATCGCTTGTGGCTTTTTTAACAATTATTTAAAACCACTTTATCAGTTTTCATGGCTTTTTGACCGAAAAAGATGTTTTGTGCAAATTTTTTTTGAATTTATTGTAACCGTACATTAATACTTATTAACTAAAAATATTTTTTTTAATTATTACAAATTAAATTATCTTTCCAATAAAGCTAGTTTCACAAATACTAAATCCCTTTTTTCTTCATTTTATTTCAATTTAAAGTTCTCTGCCTCTAAAAAAAAGCACCTGTATGTATGTGAAAGTGCTATCCCGAATTCCACGTGGTAGAGAGTCCTACAACCTCTTTTATTTTCCAAAATTTGTAATAAGAATCACCCAATAGCGTTAGAACATTCTTGAAAACAACGATTTATAGGGGTCTCGGACGGAGGACCAAAATATTGGACGCTTTTGGTTATGGAAATATCTGACGACAAGAATATGGGATGTCGAAGATATATTTTTCGTAACAGACTAGCAGTTTACCGCACAAAGCGATATATAAAAGAACAGTTATCTTCTATAGGGCCTATTAGACCACGCGATATTCAGTCTGTCTTAAATCTACGCGTAGTGTAATGAGAGTAAGACATGATAGTCAGTCGCAGGTACTAGTGGAGATCTCTGGGGGAGACCTATGCCCAGCAGTGGGCGTCTTTTGACTGATATGATAATGATGATGTAAGTCAGTCTAATTAATAAATAATAAATAAACGTTTATTTTCTCCTAATAAATTACAGTTTACAATTCACATCTTGTTTAAACACTTATGGGAGACTGATGCCTAAGCTAGGCAAGAAGCCTGTATTCCAGGTCACCAGTCATTTATATCATTTGCGGGGCCCTGGTATTGTAAATATTTTTTAATTTAGTTATAAAGTTAAAATATTTATAACTATAAGGTTTTAGTTTAGTAAATTTTATATGTATTAGTATATATTTAGTATTTTAGATATAGGTATTAGTGTATTTTTTATTATAACTAAATAAAATATCTGTATTATTTAAAAAAAAAAAAAAAAATATTAATTGAGACATATTTTTATTAACACTTCTTATATTTTAGGTAATTAGTTTCAGGGAAGTTTTAGGATTAGGATCAAAAGAGGCAAGTAGCAAGGTCACAGGTATATGAGTTTGATACCTTTAGAGAGTCTATGCTCCCCTGCAAAGTAATCACATTATCGAATTTAATGGAATGATTTTTAACGGTTGTAAATTAGAGGTCAGGTTCGTAAACATCAGTTTGTTTTGATTATAAGAAACAGTATCCCACTGTAAAATAACAATAATTATAGAACGGTTAGTATAGGTTAGAATATGCTTATTCATTGTTGTTAATAGACAGAGAAATAAGTATAGTATTAATAATATACGACATGTGTGCAAATCAAGGAAATTTTGGGTTAGTAAGCATCTAAAGTAAATTAATATTAACATGTAAGGTAAATAATCGAATACAATATCTAGTCATATAGGTGTACCCAATTTAAGTAGATCATCTTCAGAGCTTATCAAAATGCTGGGATGGTCTTCACTCTTCCTAAGGAAAACTTTTCCGTTGTACTTCCAGCAATTATTGTAACCGTTTTCTTTCTTGAATTTCCTCGCCAAGTAAAAACACGTCGTAGTCCTTTTAGTTAGCGAATCGGAGATATACATTGGTATTGCTGGTCCATTCTCTTGGATGTGTAGAGTACTTAGTTTATTATTTGGATTGGTTTTATTATGATTAATAGATGATTTAATAAAATTTTCAATCCAATCTTTTTAACTGCATTTATCAGTGCTGGTTTCGTTGCAGATTTTGCCAGGGGGAGATTTTTAATCTCCACTGTTGGTGACTACGCTCCAAGAACTCTACTTTATTCTCTAATGTTTTGATGTAGGTGGTATTACTGAGACATTTCTCTTCCAGATTATCGATTTTCCTCAGAGCTTCATCATATTTAGAGGAGAGAAATTCGATTGAATTCTGGATATGCGTGTTTTGAGTTTTTATTTCATGGATTGAAGAGTTTAGGGTTTCAAATTTAACATTAGTCTGTTCGAGTGGATTCGGCCGCGCTTAACTGAATATCGTATAAGAGTTCTAACTCTTATACGAGCTGATTAAACGGTCTACCGTTTAATCAGCGCGCAGTTCAATGTTGCCGCTGGTAAAACAGCAAAAAGACCGAAAACGAATTAAAAGTTACCCTTGAAGTTAAATTTAAGTTTGATGTGAACTTATATTTTTGTTTTTGTTTATAAAAAAGTTAATTATTAATTTATTTTAATCATGAAATTAGGACATGTTGTTTATTTATTTAAAAACTTTATTGCACAAATTATAGCAATTGGTGGACTTAAAGCCAATGAGGTTTTATCTAACAGTCAACCAGTAGACCATGCAGAGAGCGATTAAGTTGATGGTACTTAACAGTTAATGCTTAGCTCAGTGTAAGAAATAAAGTTAAAATTAAATTAAATTAAACTGATTAAATAAAATAAATTTAAAAAATACAAAAACGCATTCATTTTATATATAATACATTTACTAGATACAAAATTGTAGATAAACCTACGACCTAGTTGTTGTATTTAAAACAAAAATATTATTTAATTAAATACCTTTATGGGTAGTAAATCTTTACCTACGTAGGCAACGATATCACTATGATAGTTACTAGTACAATATTAAAATAATGGACGAAATACCCGCGTAGAGCCTAAATTACCCTAAATCGGGTAAAAGTACTTGTAACGGCCACTCTGAATGAGTAAGCGTGTGATATTCAGAGCGGAGTAATAGCGAGTTTGTCTAATTAGACAGTCATCATCACAGCCTATAACAGTTAACTGCAGGACTTAGGGCCTCTTCACGAAAGGGGAGGTTATTGCCATAATCTCCACGATTGGCAGGCGGGTTGGAGATTGCAATTTTATAAGTATAACATTGGAAAACGCTGCTGCCCATTTTCCAGTCTACGGAGACTCTAGATCTTTTGCCTCGAAAACATTTGTCGCCTTGTAGGATACCCACGGGTGTAAGGGGTTGGCGCTATTCCACACTGCCGGACACCACACGGCCAATTAGACAGTAAGGCAGTCTAATTAGTCGAGATTGAATATCGGGTAGTCTAATAAGTTTATTTAATTATTTATTTTATTTACAAGTTTATTGTTATTTATAAGTTCTTATCTATAGTAGGATTATTTTTATAATAATAATGACTGAAGACTCTCCTATAACGCTAAGTCTCGATATGAATAATGGTGCACGTGTAGCATACTTAGATAGCCTAAAAGTAGGTTCCATTACCTCAGGCCCATTCACACTCATTTACAACCGAATAGAGTACAATGCGTATAGTGTTGTAGTATACGACGTAAATTCGGCAGTATCTGGTATTGTAACATGGAATGGAACGTGTACTACGTGTTAATTACACTACGAATTAGTTCTTGTATTGTCGCATTCTCTTCTCGAGGCCTCGAGGGGTCGCGAAGCTTCTATCTTTAGTCGAGGTTACTTTTAAAAATTGCATTCGGTTTTCCATTGGCTGTTGTTCAACGAGAGAGAGTGGATAATTGTCATCATCTTGATCATCATTATCATGATCATCATCATCCTGTCATACCCAGGGCGGTAAAAGTATTAGGTAGAAATTCAACTAATGTACATAAGTCAGAAAAGAGTCATTGGTAAAGATCCATAGTGGGATTCGAACCCGGTTTCTCTCGCTTACGAGTCGTTTACTTGTATTTAATTAATGGTGTCTAAACTTGCCAGTATCAGGAAAAAAATTCCGCGGGATACTAGAGCCAATGGCTTACATCGTGAGGATGTTCAAGACTGGGCGAAGTGGAGGAAGAAAAGTCGGAAAGCGGATTCCAAATATGCTTGGACAAATTTACACAGCGCCATCTAGCCCCAAAGTAAGCAAAACTTGTGTTATGGGTGTTAGATAACTGATAAACTACTTCTTCTTATTTTGTTATCGTTATTATAATACATAGTACACCCAGACCCGTAACAGGTTTTAAAATTAATCATTTCAATTTCTGCTCGGCCGAGAATCGAACCCGGGACATTTGCGTGTCGACCGGCATGTTATCCAACTGAACTACTTAGGTTGTCGCCGGGATAAATGCTAGGATGATGATGATGATGACTTGTTTAATATAATGTAGGTAATACAGAATAGTTTCATCTCTCTTCGTCAACCTCCGTTACGTCGGTAGGTACTTTTTATATTATATTTCTACCTGAAGCTCTGCTTTATCTACGTGATAACATTTACTACCATAAAAAGTTTATTAGCGAATAAAATATACAATTTCTTTTTATAATTCATGGATCTCTTCGCCTTGTAAAATTTAAAATTTGTGTACTCACTAAAACAGATTTGAAAATGTTAAACGTTTGGCTTTTATGTAATTAAGACACTTTTTAAAGTAGTCTAATCAAAGAAAGAAAAGAAAGTCACACCACGACACGATAATTAGGTACAAAAAACAAACAAACAACCAACTATGAACAAAGCGTACATAAAATAAAAAAACGAAATTATTGAATAAAAAAAATTTATAAATGTACCTACAGTTTATCTATTCTCTGTGGCATTGTTTAAACTCCTATGTCTAAACTAAAGCAAACTCAATTAGAATTTTAAGCTCCACCTCCTGCGCTTGGAGCCCGCAGAATTAATTAATCTGCAAAGAGCTGCTTCCTATTCTAGCATGTATTCGTGAGCCATGTTTACGAGAATATTCAAACACGGCAAATAATTAACGATGTCATTTAAAACCTGTAAGCGGCTGGTCTAGTGGCCGCGATAACCAAGGTTAAGCAATGCTCGCAGTCCGGGAACAGGATGGGTGACCGTTTGGTACCGCACCGAGCTTGCCACTCGTTTGTGAATGTGAATAACGTTGGCGAAGTAAGATTGATCAAGGTCTGCCGCTGGTGACCCTGAGACTGGTTGAACAGTCTCTGGGGCTATTTGTCACCCCGTAACGGTATATTATCTACATTATTGCTTGACTGTTCGAGGTGCGTCTGTGGCCGAGTGATTAAGGTATTCGACTCGTAAGCGAGAGGTACCGGGTTCAAATCCCACTGCGGTCATATGACTCTTTTCTGCGTTATGTACATAAGTTGAACGTTATCCGATGCTTTTACGATGAGGGAAAACATCGTGATGAAACCTACAGGCTCCTGAATGTGTAACCATGATCCAAACTGGTGAGGTTCCATTAGCAGGGTCACAGAGATCAGATGGCAGTCGCTCCACTATCATTATCTTATCTTCCAAATCCTGGATCATGGTCAAGGCGGACCCCGGGCCCTCGTGCGCGAGAGTACAACCGGGAATTTAACGCCAAGATGATACACAGAGACACAGATACACAGGTCAAGCTTATACCGCCGTGTCGCCGTGTGATGATTATTTTATTATTACTACTTTCCAGTTCGCCACCAGTCTACACAGTAATACACAAACACAGGGCCAATATCAAATCTAACGGTCACAGAGGCCCATAGCCTGGCTGCAGGGTTGCCAACTTAGCGGCGCTAGATTTAGCCGAATTTTGACATGTTCGGTTTTCATACATTTAGCCTTCTTTTTTGTACATTTAGCACCTATTTACGAACGGTTTTCATACAAAATTCAGAAATCTAGCGCTTTTTAAAGATATTGTATCGCGTTTTTGCTAGAAGCGTTGGTAACACTTCTAGCAAAAGCCGTGTGGTGTCCGGCAGAGAAGAATAGCACCAACCCCTTACAATCGTGGGTGTCGTACAAGGCGACTAATGTTTTCGAAGCAAAATATCTTAGAGCTTAGAAATCTTATGCCCACCTGCCATGCGTGGAGATTATGGCAATAACCTCCCCTTTTGAACCTCGTGAAAGAAGCTCTTAGTCCTGCAGTGGAATGCGACGATGTTGGTTACACAGCCTGGCTGTTTAGTGTTCACCCCGCGCCATATGTAAACTAATGGCCCCACTAATAAAGCTTTACGCAGCAGAGGCGGCACACAAATCATACGTGGATATCGTAAGCGTATCCGATATGAATGCTCGCGCTCGCCATTAGAGACTCGACGCGCGGATATGTAAACGAGACTGGGTGACGGTCACACCGGATTGCGGGAGGTGAATACTTACTTATCAGTGGCTTACTTAGTATCAGAGGACAAATTATTTATTTAACAATTAGTGCACACAAGAAATAGCATACAGATATTACAACATTAAAGACTAGAAGAAAGAAGAAATCTTTTCCAGCAGGCCTATAGAAGAAAGACATGAATGCTCGCGCTCGCCATTAGAGACTCGACGCGCGGATATGTAAACGAGGTGGGGTGACGGTCACACCGGTTTGCGGGAGGTGGCGAATATGCTTTTTAGCTTGGACAAATTCACACAGCGCCATCTAGCCCCAAAGTAAGCAAAGTTTGTGTTATAGGTGTTAGATAACTGATAAACTACTTTTGCAATTTTTTGTACTTATCGAACCCGGGACCTCTACGTGGCGATCTGAACCACTCAGGTCGTCAAAAGTAAAGAATACTTACTTATCACAAGCTTATTTACTATCAGAGGATACTAAACAACACAAATAACAAAACTAAAAGGACAAATGACTAAATGGATCTTCCGGAAGGTTATGGGGCCAGCCCGCTTAGGAGAGAACGGTGTGGTTGGAACTATTTTCGTCATCGGTAAAATGAGGGTTTCCGCCAGGATTTTTGGTTGTCTTCTATACTCTTGCATAAATGAAACAAAACTTATTCTTGATTTAAATGTATTGTATATGTGCAGGGCCCCCGCCTAGCTCAACTTAAACGACACCATCTTCTTACGATGCAGATGCGAAAACCAACAGCCCACGTCGTGAGGATGCTGAAGACTGGGCGAAGAGGAGCAAAGAGTAGGAAACCGGACCTTGGCAGAAGCCGAACTTGACCGCAAGGTAGCTAATTATGATTTATATAAATAATTTCACTCCTCACATGATTTCGTCGACGCTCCTGAAAAAAGCGGGAGCAGATACGCAGTGTAGAGCAACCAATTTATCAGACCCGGAGACATTTCAAAATGGCGACAATTAGTTCCAGCTTTGCGCACTAGGTCATATAAATATAAGTTTTTGTGGCACTGCGCTAGTGTTTGTGTCACGTATAAGAGTATCAATCCTCTGCTCACGCTTTGTTAACGGTGCAGAGAAGCCCGGTCGCTGGTAATTATTAGACAAAGACAAAAACAAATCTTTATTTGACCGAAATACACATCCAAAAGAATAAAAAATTGAATTTACAACAAATGCTAAGTAGGGTGATGTGACGTCGGACCCAACTGCACCAGCCTCAGCGTAATGCTATGAAGGGCAACAGCCAATAATAGCGTTGATTTTCAGACTGACACAGATGAAATTAAATTAAAGGTTGAAATCGGAATCTGAAAGTCTAAACTTCACCAACTTAATAAACTCCGACTATTGTCTCCATAAAACTGAGTCGGCCAGAAACCTGATCTTTAAACGACAAAGACACTTCAACTTCGGATCTCGGGGGGAAAATGAGAAATTTTAAACGTTTACTGTGTTTTTTTTTCTCGCGCAAAAGCAAAGGATCGTAAATCATAACAATTACTTTCCTTGAACCGTTCGGGCACGGAAACATAAAAGTGAATTTAGAAGTCTTCCCGACTACGGAGTGGCCATTGCTACGTTAATGAGCTCCGTAAACTGTTACAGAGTTAAGGTTGCCTTTTTCTTATAATTTACTACATAAATAAACAAAATGATCTGTGTGGTCTCTTTCGACCTGATTGGCACAGTGGTCAAAATGCTTTGCAGAAGGTCCTAGGGTATATAAAGGCCACATTCGCGGTTCATATTATGATTCATATTAGAGTGCCACAAACTCATCTGATTCGGTGGCCAATACTGGAATGTCAAGAAGAATGTGGAAGGTGAATCGTCATTTTGAATTGTCGTGTCAATGTCAATTAATATGAATCATTGTATGATTATAATAATTAATGTGACCTTTTTACACACTCTGGGCCCGGATTCCGGCAGGGTGTTAATGATCAGATGTGATCAATGATCTATGTGTACCTAAGCACACATTGATCGTCATGTGCCTTTTGCTTCAATGTCACGTAAAACCATAGTCCCGGTTGCTATTAACTGATAGCAGTCCTGATTAGGGTTTTCGAATACCCGACGTTATTAGATACATGGGTATCTAAAAACGTCATGGAGTATTATTATTTTTGATACCCGGGTATTTATAATTTTTTAAAGAAAATGTAAGTAAAAGGTATTTCTTTGAACCTTTGTTTTTCAAATTGAAATATAACATAGAAAAATTAACATCAATGAATAATATTACGTTTGACATCCAGATTGTGCAATCTAACTCTATTAGATTATTTTCTTTAGGATATGTCTACGCTGATAAACTAGGGACGATAGAACACAACCCTATACAGCATCGGACACCCTGTTCCTGTTGCACGTAAATGATCTGCTCGTGTCCGGTGTTTTTGGGTATGCAGATGGCACCACAGTGACGGACAGGTACACATCCAGTGCAAAGGCCAAGAGAGAGGATGTCGTGTCTTGTCGAGAGTCTCTCATTGATCGCCTGGACCAAGCTCTTCGGAATGTTTCTGATTGGGAAGTTGCCAATCTTGTGCATTCCAACGCGTCTAAAACAAAGGCATGTTTGTTCACCGCTAAGCGAAGTATATTCCGTCGGACTCCAACTTTCCAGGGTGTGCCCCTACAAATACGTGATAGCCTCCGCCTGCTGGACATGGAAGTGTCATCCAAGGTGGTCTTTGGTGGGTACATCGAGTCCATAGCTAAAACTGCTGCCAAAAAACTGGGTATCATCTTTAGGTTTACTAATTTAATTATTACTGGTACGATTATTGCTTGATGTTTCGTTGATATTTTACATTATTGTTTTTAATTAATTGGACAGTATGTTTGTCCAATTTTATGGAATGTAATTTTCTAAAATAGATATTATATTATTATTATTTAGGGCAAGGCGGTATTTCTCATCTGAGCAGAGGTTGCTACTATATAAAGCCGAAATTCGACCTTGCATGGAATACTGTTGTCACCTATGGGACGGATCTGCCAAGGTCTATCTAGCTGCTGTAGACTCGGTTGAGAGACGCGCCAAGAAACTGATAGACAATCTCTCGTTGGTGCAGGAAAACTAAATTACAGGATCTGGATCACCGCCGTAAAGTGGCATCTCTGGCGGTTTTCTACAGACTACACTTTGGGGAATGTGCAACGGAATTACACGAGTTAGTTGCACCAGCCCCATTCTATCTTCGGGGCTTCAGGAGTAGGTCAGCGTATGTGCGTGTGGTGTGAGAGCCACTCCGTTAAAACTCTTTGAAAATTTGCTTAGGATTTAGTGAACATTCCAAAACAATTGTGGAACTTGGAATCAGATTTTGTGAAAATCAATTAAGTGAGGCCAGTGACAGAAAAGTTGGGCCCTCAATTCTCACATAGAGGATTGAGGGCCCACCCGTACCATGTAACTATGCGCACTAAGAGAAAGTCTTGAAGACAAAATGTAAGTCAATAACAAACAAAATTGGTGAAAATAAAAACGCTATCGTTCTCAGTATATCTTTGTTCAAAATTGGCCCTCAATCCTCACAAACCTGAAAGTTAATAACGAATCTTTTTTAAAACCCTTTACTTACGGCTACTGTTTGTTAACCTATGTGCTACATAATAAATTGTGAAAAATTGTGTAAGTAAGAACGGGTCAGTACGTCTCGTTGTTTGAAAGTTATGACCTTGTTAATATTGGGGCCCTCAATCCTCCACTTTTTTTTCGTTTTTATTTTATTACTCTTAAACTACGAAAGTAACGACAAACATAACATTGTATAATTTAGTGAAAAAAATGTGCAACAAATTGCTACTATTGTAAATAATGAGAATTGTGATGAAACTATAAATCTTGACGTAGGTAGGGTGACAATAATTTATTTATTCTTACCCTCATTCGATAAACACTAGTGCCAGCAATTCGGTGTGTAACAACGTATCTTCGATCAAGGCACTCATTTAATAACACATTAAACTTTTTGATTTAAGGTAAGTTTTTTTAAAATATTTTTAGTAGTAATTTCTAGTCTACCTAATATTTTTTGTTTGTTGTTAACGTATGTTATAAACCGAATAAAAAAGGAGATTATTTAATACCTACACTATTATAATTATGCAGTAGATATGTTTTGTAACCGACTTGAAAAAATATTAAGTTTGATTTATGTATGTTTTAACTACCTATACATTATGTATGTATGATGACGAAAATTGCATTCAACAATATAACATTCTTCTCAGCAGTTATTCGGTAACCATGCCAAGAGGACGCCAACCATCTGTTCCTGTAGAAGAACAAATATAATTATTTACAAAATATGTTGATGACTTGCAGGAAATCAACATTAAATATAATAATCCCGTATTTTTGGCAATGTCTCATGAAATTAATGGTAAAATGTCGGCAAAAGCCCTGCACATATTATTCTTGCGGCATCGCGGTGCTGTATTTAAGGAAAAACTTGATAATGTTGTTCATACAAACCCTTCACCAGACAGCACATCGACCAATAAATCTGTTGAATTCTTCAACGATGCTGTTCAGAAATCAGTCAATGATATATCATTTACATTTGATATTGATGTACATGAATGGCAGAAAATTAAACCTATTAGATCCATCAAGAAACATGATTATTCAAAGCATTACAGGACTTACTTAACTTTACCCAAATTCAAATGGTCGACTTTTTTAAAAGAAAATATTTGGCTGCGTTCGAAATTACCTTGTACTTGGGTGCTGAAGAAAAGCAAAATTTCCGAACAAAATATCGTTATTAAATGTCAATGTACTCAGTGCAATGCACTCATTGATATTAGTATTTCTAAAAGGACGGTCAATATTTATGCAGCCTCATGCAATGTATCGAATTTTTACCCTGAACATAAACACAGTGTCTTAAAAAAGTCCAAGCTGAGCCCATACAAGAGGCAATATTTAGCAAAGACGTTAAAATATAGACCGGCTATCTCAGTGCACAGAAATTTAGCTGCTAAGTTGATATCTAACGAAACTGATAATTTAGAAATTTCATCATCGCCGCCGGTATTACCCACTATTAGTGCCCTAAGGAAAATTAAGACTGATGAAACGATTGGAAAACAATTTCACAGTGATGTAGTTTTATCCTTGTTGACTATGGCTCATAATTATAGATTTAAAAGTTTCTTTCGCCAAATAAATGTATATCCAAATTTTTGTGTCCAATTTTGGAGTTAACTACAAGTGGATTTCTACAAAATTTACTGCGAATCAAAAAGTACTGCAACAATAACTATTGATGCTACAGGCTCAATTTTAAAAGCACTTTTGCTTCCAAATGGTAAGACTATTACAAAAAGATTAATCACGTGCGATGAAAAATTTCGTTCTGTACCAATTTTTCAGATGATAACTGATTCGCATAGTCATGTATCTATTTCTAATTGGTTGAAAACTTAGAATTTGAGTGTTGATGGGATGAAGCCTCAAAAAACCATAACTAATGATAGCGCAGCATTAATATCAGCTGTAGTTACAACATTAACTGAATTTAGTTCCACTAAAATTGATTACATATTTTGAGCGGAATTAAACAAGAAATACCATCTGTTTTTGTGCGACTCGATACGAGCCATTTCATAAAAACTTTACACAATTTACCATGTCTTCATGGAATTGATATCGAAACTAAATTATTTTACATATGGTGCATGAGTTATTTAAAGAAATGCGTAGATTTTAATTATTTGAAATATACCATTAGTGAAATATTGGACGTATGTTACACTAAAACGAAATCTTCTACAAAAGCAAAGCTCGATAGCATTTTTAAAAATGAAATCCTTCTTCCTTCACCGGATAATAATGAACAAACTAAAAAAGTTGATTCGGGAATCGATGAGCATGAACTTCACAACGATTTCTTTTGTTGGTTTGACAATGAAGTACTTCTAAAAAAAAACGTAATGAAATTCATGATGGAGAAGATAATCATTATATTTGCCGACTATTGTGCCAACACTGCGAAGGATATTATATAAATTCCATTATGGTCAAATCTCCATCATCTTCTGGTGTGGAAAGCTTTTTCAAAACAGTTAAGCATGTTATCTTCAAAACAAAAGCACAGAGATACAGAATTGATGAATTTATAAACATTTTTGCACAATATCTAGAGGGTGACCTCAAGTTATCAAAAGTTGACGTTCAGAATAAAACTACCAATAAAGTTGTGAAGACAACAAACCTGAATAAAAGGAAAAGGAAACAAACTCAGAAAAAACGCGTCACAAAGGCCAAGTATCAAGTTAAAGTACTTACCGAGGATTCCGTGTTTTCTAATAAACCGTCTCTTACTGAGAATTGGAAAGGAGAGGGCAAAGAAGACGATACAGCCAAAAATAATTAAGCAAATGAAACACATGAAAAACGGTAACTTATGTTCTAGTGTTGAAATTGAGAATACACGGTTAAAACTTAAAAATACCTGTGGACTGGATTCAGTTTTTTTTCTTTTTTGTTTTGGATATATTCAAAACAAACACATGAAAGATGAGATAAACTTGTTCAGCTCTGAATTAATAACACAGTACCTTAAATGTTTGGCAGGTGCACTAATAACTTATGATGATCCGTACAAAATTCCAGCACATGTAGTCCTTAAATATATTACTAAAATGTCTGAACTAGAATCAAATAATCCTGTCATCATGGACTGTCTGTCTTGTCATGACTGACTGACTGTCATGACTGAAACAGTTCTATTGAACCTTTTTTACAGTGCCATGTTTACAAAACGTTGCATTAACGGTTCCTGCCTATCGATTCCAATTGAAAGACAATTTGCTTTCTTACCACTTAAATTGGACATGTTAGCCGTGTTTGAGATCGAGTCATTGGAAGAAGCAATTTGTTTTGACGAAAATTTTCAGTTTTGCCTTACTTGTGGTACTAACGTTGCAGTCAACTACGAATTGCATTTGATTTAAATGACACTAGTAATAATTGCCTGCAGGATATCCCGCACACTCTAAGAATAAAATCAAAGTTGTACGAACTCCACGGAGCAATCGAATTCGTCCCTTCACCCTTCCCGGATGGTATTGGACATTACAAATGTCACATATGAATTAATGGTAATTTCAAATGCTACGATGATAATAAGTTAAAAATAGAAGATTGTGTATTAAAACCTATAACACTACATTTGCTTGTCTTTGCTACAATCTAAAAAAATGTTGTCACAATTTGTTTCACATTTTATTCACTAAATGATGCAATGTTATGTTTGTCGTTTCTTTCCTAGTTTAAGAATAATAAAATAAAAACGAAAAAAAAGTGGAGGATTGAGGGCCCCAATATTAACAAGGTCATAACTTTCAAACAACGAGACGTACTGACCCGTTCTTGCTTTCACAATTTTTTTCACATTTTCAATCCTCTATGTGAGCATTGAGGGCCCAACTTTTCTGTCAATACCTCACTTAATTGATTTTCACAAAATCTGATTCCAAGTTCCACAATTGTTTTGGAATGTTCACTAAATCCTAAGCAAATTTTCTAAGAGTTTTAACGGGGTGGCCCTCACACCACACGCACATGTCAGCGTATCATCCCTATATTGTCGACACCAATTTCCACCAATGCACTGCCGACTTGCCAACTGCCACTTTTTCCAACTCTTTTCTGTTGCGAACGGCAAGGGATAGAAACTCGCTGCCTTCACATGTTTTCCCTGAGCGGTACAATTTGGGTCTCTTTGAGACAAGAGTGAATAGGTATTTAATAGGCAGGTATGCGCCATCGTAGACTGCATCTGCACTTAACATCAGGTGAGATGGCAGTCAAATAATTAACTATTTTCTTTAAAAAAGAAACAACAAAATTCGTTAAGTTATTAGTATTTCACTAACCGTAAACCGTACCGTTTGCTGCGAAATGGCGAAAAAGGCATTTCATTATCTTTCCAATAAAGTTAGTTTCACCGATATTAAACTTTACTTTAACTTTTTTTATTTCTATGTTACACGACAAACAGACGGGTAAGCGGGTCACCTGATGGTACGTGGTCACCGCCGCCTATGGACTATTCATCTTAGTTTAATTTTAATTTAAAAACCTTTAAACCTAAACCTTTAAACCTAAAAAGGTTTAAAAAAGAAGAAAACAATTATCAAAAATGACTACACATAAACTTTTCCTGACTTGTAATATTACGGAGAAGATATGCGCTATTTAAACTCTTTAATGCGTTACGTTACAGCATCATGGATTTTTTTTTAAATACCCGCGTATGGCATTCAGATTGTACCCGAGTACAATATTTTTAAATACCCGGGTATACCCGACCCCGGGTACTTGGGTGGAAAACTCTAGTCCTGATAAGCCACATAGGGGTCCCTTGAGTAGCTCGAAAATTCCGACACCACACACAGCCATACCTAGGTTTCACGTAAGTAGATGTTTTTTAAGCTATTGCATAGCTTTTATCGCGGGCTTTGAGCGCGGCGACCGAATCAAGACATTCCGTAACGAAAAAAACCTAACACCCCCCACTCCAACCGGCACAGCGGTGCGGCGTTGAAAGCCGTGCATCGTCTAACGTCGTTTCAGTTCGGCAGACTTCGGCACGGTGTTTGTGTGCGTGCAACTAGACGTATGCGTGTAGACTACCTGCTAACTGCTCATAACTGATTCTATCTCTTTTAGACACAATGCTAGGTGAGACAGCGTGCTCTTTGGCCGCGTCCACGAGTGAGTTCTAGCCCGTTACTAGTTGAACCTTAACGTGTATGTATATACATACATGGTTAATATCAAAGATAAAAAAATACTGCATAAATAAAATAAATAAAAATTATAATTGCATAAGTTGATAAAAAATGCTATGCAATAGCTTTACCGCTTCAGTCCCCGAGTGCCACACGTATTTTTTTCATATTATGGCTTCCACTGTCATTTGACAATGATTTCGTCAACGTCAAGCTTAATTAACACAATTTGTTGGCAGTTGATCGGTCAGACCTTGAGTGTATCAAAATAACTGCAATATAATCAGCATCACAGCCCATGTTCGGTTTTAGGTAGAGTAGGCAAATATAACAACGGAAAACGCTGCTGCCCATTTTCCAGGCCATTTTTGTCTTGTACGACACCCATGAGTGTAAGGGGTTGGTGCTATTGTACTCTGCCGGACACCACACGGCCATATAATTTTGCTGATTCATTTTCCGATCACGAATTTCAAATTCTACTTATCAGAATTCGTAACACTTCTCACCAGTCTTTTGCCTGGTCAAGTTCAAATTTCGAATTCGGAATCCTGACCTTACACAGCCAAAAATACATCTCATCTCTCCAGGGGGTCTAAAAGAGTATATTATAGAGTTATAAGAGAGTTCATTATAGAGTACTACAAACTTGTTTGATCCGGTGACCAGTACTGGAAGTAAGTGACGCCATTTCGATAAGCTTGTGACAAATTAATATGAATCATACTATGAAACGCTAATGTAACCGTTTCAGATCCCCTGTTCCGTGTGACTCGCATCCACCCGCCATTGTAACGTATTTCAACTCCCTGACCGTAGATGGCGTTTACGCCCTTTTGGCTGCGCACGGTTCGTTTGCAAATTGTGGATTTCACACCTGCTTACGTGATTTAACTTGCTCGAATGGCCCGATGTTGCTAAATGGTGCGTCAGGAAGATGTATGGAGGTATTCGCGCCCGCGGGGCGTATCTACCTACCTGGTAGTAGGTAGGTAGGTAAATATAATCTTACTAATATTATTGCACAATCTTTTGTACCTGCTGGTGGATTCTGTCAAAACTGAGGAGTCTTTAGTACCTTTTTAATTTATTAGTTTTACAACCACCCTTCGATGAAATGAACCATCGGGGTACTGACCTTTCGAAGTAACGATTCATTAATGAAATGTACTGTTGAGGTAACCGCCATTGCAGTTAGTTGTGACTTGCGTCAACTTCACAATACCGCAGCTTAACTGGGGTTCGATCAATACAACAGATCTGTTAAGCCCCGTCACAATACCAGGAAACCAAAACGAGTTTGCGAACTGTCGAAGTGTTTGTTTTGAGCGGATTAAATCAAACAATTTTAAACAAAACAGTCACGTCCAAATACGTGGACATGATGCCAAAAGTTGACGAGTTGTGAAGAACAACAAGTAGCTTTAAAAAGTTATTTGTTGCTTCTACACTTTACAATACAATGGCTCAAACTTATCTGCCCAGATCATAGCGTCGCTGTAGTTGGCATTGACTTGATATTTTAAAATAGCGAGATTTAGTTCCAATTTTAGCCACCGGGGCAGATAAATTTGTGGCACTGTACCTATGTGTTGTTGTTTTATATATTTTTCAACAACCTTGCTTGAAAAGTGGCTACTTTTTGGGTTTATTTTGGTCAAATCCTATGCGAACATTTTTTAGATTTTAAAATAACAATATATTTTGGATTTCTTACAAATACGTTAAGATAAAGACAAAAACAATTAAATGTTCCAAAACTAATTACATTTAAAATTATCAGTGAAACCTCGTTAAAACCTTTATGCTTCATTTTTTATTCCGTAGGATTCTGACGTTTCTTGATTTTAACAGGCCCTATAAGAATGTCAAGTGAAATAAATGTATTTCATAAAAAAGGTGCCTTTGTTAATAACTAAACTGACACCTAAGGTTTTCGAAACGCTAACCTACTTATGTTTCCCCATAAAACCAAACAAATTGTCGTATGAAGAATTGTGCAACAAATTGAAACAAAAATATGATAAAAAGTTGTTAACTGCTATAGAAAGGATAGAGTTTAGGAAGAGAAACCAATTACCGGAAGAAAAAGTTTAGGAAAATATATTACCATTGAGGAAATTAGCCTCAAGTTGTAAATTCAAAGATACTGATGGACAAATTAAAGAAAAGTCTATTGAAGGTGTGGCATGAAAATAAATACAATTTGAGCTTTTGAAAAGCGATGTTGATATGTCATTATAGAGTAGCATAGCAGTGGCAAGTACTGTGGAAGCAGCTTTATTGCACACAAAAGTTCCGAGTGTAGCAGAAGTTATGTTCAATCAAAGAACACAAAAAAAATTTAAAGCACCGGTTTACACACAAAAGCCGGCACAAAGAAATATGCTGCGGAAAATACAATTATATTAAAGAAAATTGCAGACTAAATAAGAAGATTTGCTCTGAGTGTGGTCAACACGGACACATATTTAGAATGTGTCCAAGGAAGCAACGACAAGCCAACATTACAGGATCTTATAAATCTTACTTAATATTAAAATAGATCGTGAACACCGTACAAAATATTATGACATTTCACAATATAGGCAAGTAAAACTATAGACAGCTAAAAGACAAGTCGATACGGAAGTCCATTAGGACTGTCCATTGTTAATTATAACAACACTGCCCAATGAAATTGAGCACACGAAATGAATGAGTTAATATTTCTTATATACAAAGGTCCCCACAATATGATACTAAAGGAAAGAAAAGGAGTTCGAGACTCAATAAACATCTATTGAGCACACAGCACAAGCAACGAAGTTTATAACTTTAAAGCGAGCAAGATCGAACAGCACAAATAAAGCGGCGACAAATAGCCTTTCAACGGTGAAACAAAATAGATTTCACTGGGTTAAAATCTCCACAGAATGTTGCCAGGGAGTGATTTTAATTTAGCTTGTTTTAGAAGAAGGGGTAATGGAAGAGTGCTGGGGGTCTAAAAGGCCAGATGCTAATCTTGTTTCATAGTTCTAATTTCATATTAGGATTCATATTAGAGTGCCACAAACTTATCTGGAGGGCGATTCTCACGCTGTGACATCTCAAATTCGACATTTTCTTTAAAAACTGTATTAAAACGTCACTGAAATTGATCTTCGACAATATACGACTGTTGAAGATAGTTGAGAAAATATTGTTTGGCCGCAATATACAGTTCAATATCATTATTAATGGAGATATGTGGCTAGAAAAAATGTCGAATTCGACATGTCACAGCGCGAGAATAGACCCCCTGATTTGCTGGCCAATACTGACACGAAGTGACGCCATTTTAAATTGTCATGTCAATGTCAACAACAGCGACGCAACAAATAAGTTTGTGACAAATTAATATGAATCATATTATGAATCACTAATGTGGCCTTTTGAGACCCAGTGGTCAAAAATAAATGATTAAGAAGGAAAAGTAGCCTGCATACTAAGGAAATAAAGGATAAAAATCGATAACCAATCTTAATGTAAGCAGTTACGTATTATGATTTATTAGCATATTTTGAACCCCCGTACAAGGGCAACTCCAAAGTCCACTGGTGGTATTTTGAAATGTACAGGTTTTGTCTTTTACCTACTGTAAGTTTATTCGTAAGAAATTAAAATTACGTAAGTTTAACGTTATTTTAAAATGGAAATAATTTTCGCATATTATTTGACAAAAGTATCCTTTAAGTATAAGATGTTAAAGGATCCACAATCAACTATGGCCTAAATTTACATACGTACCTATTAACATCACACCTTTTTCCCATTCAAACTTCTGATATGCATTTCATACGAGAAAGCGACGCACACTTTCTGGTGTGAATAATAGACAATATTTTTTCTTTTCATCTTAAAAACCAAACACTATAGGCACAACAAAATCAACAGTATTTTTGTAGACAGTGGGCAACACTCGCCCGTCCAGATCGAGATGAAACAACGGACTCTGCGCATTATTCAGATCCGAAGATAAGTCACGAACTATGTCTTGGCAAAGACGCAAAGCCCAAGACCGTAGCAACGAGATTATGACAAAAACTCCCAACACTGAATCAAGATGAGAGACAATAGTGGTAGTTAGACAAGTTTCCCTCAGAAAGCACATTGCTGTGAATCCACAATGTCGATAAGCCAGAGCCAGACAGTGGTTTTAGCTCGCTATCGTAACGTATTCAGTAATGTTTGAGCTTATAAATTATTCACTGAACCTTGGTTTGTTTTAACCAACTCTGGAGATCTCGTAGATTGTTGGATTTTATGCGAATAACATAATTTTGAAGAATAAATGAAGCGCAGCGTTATTGTACCCTTGAGCGGAGCGTCGGTGGCCGAGTGGTTACGGTATCCGACTCGTAAGCGAGAGATACGTGCGAGAGGTTGAAATTCCACTGCGGCCATGTACCAATGACGCTTGGACAAATTCAAACAGTGCCATCTAGCCCCAAATGAAGCATAGAAAAGAGTAAGTTTAATGCTAACCGATGCTCTTATAGTGAGGGAAAACATCGTGATGAAACCTTCACATTCAGGCGACTGAATGTAACCATGATCCACTCTGGTCAGGTTCCCCTGGTAGCAGGGTCACGGAGGTTAGATGGCAGTCACTCAGTGGAGCGATAATTATCTGATATGCCAAGTCCTGGATCATGGTCAAGGCGGACCCCGGGACGTCGTGCCTGTGCTATTTATTAATAGCTGTACCCATGAAAAACTGTGATAGTTCTTCTATTATTATAGGTGAGTAACTATAAAATGTGAGCCTTCTCCACGTTAGTTGAGGTCACATTATACACAGGAGCGGTAGTCAGACTCTATGGACCACCAGTTTGCTCAGTCCAGAGTCAATTTCGTTCATTTTGATGGACGCATAGTGCCGATCGCCACTTAAGTACTCTCAGTTGGAACCCTGTGCGGAGGAGGTCAGATGGCAGTCGCTTCACTGTAATTACCTGATCGGTCAAATCCTGGATCATGGTCAAGGCGGACCCCGGGTTCTCGTGCGCGAGAGCACATCCGGGACATTAACGCCAAGATGGTTATTTTTTATTTATTACCTACACTCGGAAAATACTTTTAAAATGTCGACAGTTTAAAACTCGTCTACTCTACAAAACCATCTTGAGACGTGTATTTCGCATTAAACACCAGCTCTGTAAAGTCTCAAGACACATCGCTTTCGAGTTACACTAAAACAACTTCAACTTGTACGTACGGTGATAGACTTAGGTAGGTAATAGATAAAGTGCAGTGCTCGCCTTATGTCAAGATAAAAGTGTACCGACAGCGCGCCTGTAGTTACTGCTACTACCGTCCAACTTCGTACAACTTCTACAAGGCAATCTTTGCAGGCAACGATGGCGCTAGTTTCGTTGGTAAATTACGACGTTGGTGTTGCAAGTGTCAGTTCCAGATTCTGCCGCAAGAGTGTGTAGATAGACTGACGTGTATGTTCTTAACACAGAGCTCTTATACCGTCTTTTCTAGCGAATAACTCCTTCCTGTTCGTACTTCGTCGTTTCTGAATTGTTTTCAGATTAAATTAGCATCGGCACCAAGTAATTGAAACGAGTTTAGAAGTATTTGAATGGGTTTAAAGTAAATTCTGCGAAAACATTCAAATAAAATGCGATCTCTAACCCGCCTGCCAAGAATGGAGATTATGGCAATTACCTCCCCTTTTGTAGGAGAAGCCCTAAGACCTTCAGTGGACTGTTGTGGGCTGTGATGATGATGACCTCACTCACTTTAGATTTGGTCACATAAATGGGCGGCCATTTTTATGCTTCACTCACTCGGTACTCTACCTAAAACGGAACACAGTACAAAATAGATGAAAAGCAAAGAGGCTTCCCTGGCAATAAAATAGGGGCAGGTAGGCCAGTCACACAGATTTCTGTGACGCTTCATCGACGTCAGTTAGCCTCCGATGATTAAATTACCTTTGTTCCCACACAGAAACGGTTCTTTGAAAAGAATTCCTGAAACCAATATGGCGTCTGTGAGTCAGCGATCTTCGGAATAGGCATTGAATTTTTGTACCTAAATAATGGATAATAGTGAGGTAATGTGCGTGAATCTTATTACATGAATGCTGGAAGAAGAGTTAAGTCCATCGACTCGATAAGAAGAAGAATAAAAATTATCCAAAATAATTTCTAAAGAATTTATCGATAAACCCATGATACAGTTTTTTTAATTAACGACTAAATGAATATACATTCATATATACCGTCGCGCGCGACGGTCCGGAGTCCGCCTTGACCATGATCCAAAATTTGGCAGATCAGGTAACTACAGCGAAGCGACTGCCATCTGACCTCTATGACCCTGTTCATAGGAGAAGCTGACCAGATTGGATCATGTTTACTCATTCAGTCGCCTGAGGGTGCAGGTTTCATCACGATGATTTCCCTCACCTTAAGAGCATCGAATAGAGTTCAACTAATATATTTAAATAACTCAGAAAATAGAAATTCGCGATGCTACAATTACAGCATTTAAAACCGGCTACGTGCGAGTCAAATTCGCATATAAAAGGTTCCGTCCCAATAACACAATAAGTCTCTGGTTAGCTGCAATAAGACATAGATTTTTATTATTATAACTTTCTTAGTTTTATTATTTGTTGTTGTAGCGGCCATAGAAACATATAGGTATCCTATGTAAATTTCAAGGACCTACCTGTCTGTTACGGTTCCAAAGATACGTCTATTCGCGCAAATATCTTTCGCGCAAATGGATTAGCGCAAGTGTCTTGATGGCAGAATCTAAACATCCCCTTCTTTTTCACTACAGATATTATCGGATTTGTTACCATGCTTAGTATAGTTTTTACCTCGATATAGTAGATAACAAAGCCGATAATATGTGTAGTGAAGGTGTAGTGAATAACCACGAAAGTCTTAAAACCTACATCCCCTTCTCTTCTTCACCACGTGTTCCCTGCCGCACAATATTCCACATTTTGCGCCCAAGAACATGTTTTCCTCAATCGGTGGAAAGTGATAAATATTACGTACGTTTTGCTAAAATATTGCGCGCATTTCTTTGCGTGATTGCTAGGCGCGTGTCTTGTCTCGTAAAAGTCATATTATAACACTCGTGTTTTAGTACACATATATATGTAGCATGCCTCAGCATGCTATAAGAGTGTAACGGAAATAATGCCTTGTTGACCTAAGTGCTGCTGTTGAGTTGAGATCAAATGCAAGCTTATTAAAAAAATAAAAAAATAAAGCCTAGAGTCTTCACTCACTGTTCGTACAGCGTAAGCGTCCGTATTTGACCAGTATATCGTGTGCGATACTGTCTATACCTAAATGAACATACGAACATTGCTATACCAAACTGTTGTGTGCTTCTGTCAATAAACCTTCTAGCGAGTTACAATAATCTAAATCATTTCTACATCCCTGTCTCGTACAACCTTCTAAATAGAGCAGTAGCTTATCTATCTTATAAAGGTGGAACCCTTGCTTACGGCCTGCCTGATGGTAAGCAGTAACCGCAGCCTATGGAAGTTTGCAATACCAGGGGCATCACCCACGCGCTACCGACCCCACTTTTCACCCCTTTCTAGAAGAACTCCATGTTGTGCTCTCCAGGGAAAACTCCCATTACGTGACCATTACCTACACGTTCAATAAATATACTCGAATTTACAAAAAAAACTTTTATCTATGTTCCAATTACATACTCCAAAACCGTCGTTTAAAGATAAATCAAAATCATTACAGCTGTAACATAAAATAACTTTTTAATCATTATGCAACACTTTTACTTTTAAATTACTGATCGGGCGCGATAAATGGGCTGAATACCGATCTATGATGGAGGGTGAGTGAACTGCGGTGTATGAAATTATTTTCCCACAGAATACTTTTAATGATTGTTGCCGTTTGTGAATGCTTTTTTCTTATTTGAACGAAAATAATAGATAAATGTGAAAGTAGCGAAGTGAATTACACGCCTTGATATGTTGAAATGCGGCACGCAGCTTACTTCCAGCAAAGTTGAGAAAATTATAGGTACGAAATTTTAACATTTTAAATATGGGTGTAGATAAAATATATATATAGAGCATACACTATGCTCGGCTACACCTCGATGATAAAAATACACTCGTGCTTTAATACCCCCTTTGACATGCTTTGTTACATAAACTACTATTATTTTTCAGGAGCAATATGTTTTGAGACTTATAAAATTAGTTCCTAAGTCAACCGTCACATTTTTCAGAAGCAATAGCCAATTTTGAGACCCATAAAATTAAGTCGACCGTTACGCATCTTCAGCCCCCCAGTTATATCACAGCCCCCAACCCCCCACATCGCATCGATGATATTTATTAAAAAGGAGCGTTACTTGTTTACTTCGGCGGCGCGGCTCCTATCATCCATCACGAATTGGGATGATTAATTACCGGGTACACATTATCGACGTCTAAGCTATTCAGAACTCCATTAAAAGTACGTCAGGTTGCGAAGAGTGCGCCGTGCGGCCCTTTGTTGGTATGCGGTTGATTTTGAGAGCTTCATGGAGGGTGCTCTGTTTCTTGTTCCCTCTTGCTGGCTGCCGTTTTTTGCGGAATCTTGCCCGAACTGCGAAGTGGGTGGACTTAGACATAGAATTATTGGTAAATTTCGCTGTAGACAAAAGGATCATTGTGTTTCTGAAACTATGTCGAGGATATAGGTATTAGTTTATCATTTATTTCTATACAGTTTGACAGCAATGAAAAGTTATGACAATACAATTCAAAATTGCAATGCCAATAACAAAATTGCGGTTATAATTTTGAGTGTCAAATTGTGCAGTATAATCTAAATAACAAGAATAAAACATGCGTCCATATATTTGTCTCCCACTCACACTATCTGTGTGTTTAACTCCATTAAAAGTACGTCAGGTTGAGAAGAGTGCCCCGTGCGGCCCTTTGTTGGTATGCGGTTGATTTTGAGAGCTTCACGGAGGGTGCTCTGTTTCTTGTTCCCTCTTGCTGGCTGCCGTTTTTTGCGGAATCTTGCCCGAGGGACTGCGAAGTAGGTGGGTGTTAGAAATATAATTATTGGTAAATTTCGCTGTAGACAAAAGGATCATTGCGTTTCTGAAACTATGTCGAGGATATAGGTATCAGTTTATCATTTATTCCCATACAGTTTGACAGCAATGAAAAGTTATAACAACACAATTCAAAGTTGCAATGCCAATAACAAAACTGCGGTTATAATTTTGAGTGTCAAATTGTGCAGTATAACCTAAATAACAAGATAAAAAATACGTGTGGCACTCGGGGACTGCCGCGGTAAAGCTATTGCATAGCATTTTTTATCAACTTATGCAATTATAATTATTTATTTAGTCTTGATCCGTGCGAGCTTCGTACAGTCGTACCATATACATACACGTTAAGGTTCAACTAGTCGCGGGCTCGAACTCACTCGTGGACGCGGCCAAAAAGCACGCTGTCAGCATTGTGTCTAAAAGAGATAGAATCAGTTATGAGCAGTTAGCAACTAGTCTACAAGCATACGTCTAGTCGCACGCACACAAACACCGTGTCGAAGTCTGCCGAACTGAAACGACGTTAGACATGTGCCGGTCGGAGTGGGGGGTGTTAGGTTTTTTTCGTTACGGAATTTCTTGATTCGGTCGGCGCGCTCAAAGCCCGCGATAAAAGCTATGCAATAGCTTAAAAACATGCGCCCATATATTTGTCTCCCACTCACACTATCTGTGTGATTAACTCCATTAAAAGTACGTCAGGTTGCGAAGAGTGCCCCGTGCGGCCCTTTGTTAGTATGCGGTTGATTTTGAGAGCTTCATGGAGGGTGCTCTGTTTCTTGTTCCCTCTTGCTGGCTGCCGTTTTTTGCGGAATCTTGCCCGAGGGACTGCGAAGTAGGTGGGTGTTAGAAATAGAATTATTGGTAAATTTCTCATTCGACAAAAATATTATTGCATTTCTGAATCTATGTAGACATATAGGTACCAGTTAATTATTTGTTTTCACACAGTTTTACAGCAATTAAAAGTTATAATAATATTATTCAAAGTTGCAATGCCAATAACAAAATTGCAGTTTAAAATTTAAAGTATCAAACTATCTAGCAGTATATCCTTAATCACAATAGAAAAAAAGCTTTTAAATACATAGGGAGACACATGTGCCCATGTGCGTGTGCGTGTGTGCGTGAGCGCGCGCGCGCGCGCGTGTGTGTGTGTGTGCGTGTGCGTGTGCGTGTGCGTGTGCGTGTGCGTGTGCGTGTGCGTGTGTGTGTCAATCGGAGCCCAACGGCTACGTTTGCCCACTGCCCGTAGATCGGTGCATTAATGCGAAGTCGACCGAACTAAAGTCACCAAAGCAATGGGCAATGGCCACATAGCTCGCAGAACCGATAGCTGATGGACGGAAAGATTCTCTCTCGAGTGTCGACACACCGGCAATCACAACGTGGGACGGCAGGGTTGCCAGATAAGTATTTCGAAATTTCCCCAGTTCTCATTTAATTTTTTCCCGAAATTATACATTTGTATGTATTTCTCCAGTGTTTTTTAATTTCCCTCATAATGATACATTTGTATGAACAGTATATTAAAAATTTCCCCAAAATGGGGGAAAACCCCCCAATCTGGCAACACTGGGACGGTCCCACAAGAAGGACAGACGACCCTGTGAAGGTCGTAGGAAGCCAACGGGTGCAAGAGGCACAAATTCATCAATCTGAAGGCGTTTGGAGGAGGCCTATATTCGACAGTGGACGGCCTGCTAATAATTACAAGGAGAGACAGAGCGTTTAAAAGAAAAGCCAGGCGAAAAACATTCAGCAATTCCGCAGAACGACTAACAAACATTTGAACGTAGCGTCGACAATTCTCGATTTCCTGCCGATGGCATAATCGTACCCCGCGCTCTGTCGTAAGCCTCTTTCGTTTATTCTTTACCGTCCTTTTAAAAAGGAACTGCAAAGGGGCTTTTAGCGGATTGCGTCGTCACCAAGGGCATTCCTTCTGCCAATTTCGTTTGTTATTCTTATTCAGCACAGAACTGAGTGTCTTGTGGCATAATTTCTAACGTTGACTCGTAAGCGAGAGGTATCCAGGTCGAACCCCAATGTCGATAGTTGTACACAGCCTATGTAGTTCAACACAGCCGATGCTCTTACGGTGTGAGGAAAACATCGAGTTGAAACTGCGACTGAATGAGTAACCATGACCCAATACGGTCAGGTTCTCCTATCAACAGAGTTACGGAGGTCAGATTGCAATTATTCTACGTAGTCCGAACGTAAAATGGATTTAGATTCTTTATCAAATCATCTCCAGCTCTCCAGAAGTAGTATATTCACGGAATCTCTATAGTGTTATAAATTATGCTTAGACATTCGTTTTAAGGCATTTGCTGTAGGTGCATCGGTGGTCTAATAGCTAGGAGTCCGGCTCGTAAGCGACAGATACGGAGTTCGATCCCCAGTGCCGCCATGTACCAATGACCTCAACCTTTTCTGGGGTGTAGAACACGGGAGCGAATGCCGACAGCACGAATAACGATAGCGTGAAGACGATTGACCGAAAGCTTGAATGCGCGTTGGTTCATTTGTGCGAAAAATCAATACTGCGAAAGCTTCAAAGAGCGAACGTTCAGTTGTGCGACAATTCCATTGCGCCATAGCTTAAAAGCGCGATGTTTTGATTGAGCGAATTATCTGCTGCAAGAGTATTAATATGAATAACCACTTTTTATAGCAGTTTTTAATCTGTTTTGTGGAATCTATTTTTTTAATATTTAATCGATTTACTTTAGGGAGGGATTACTCCCAATTACTTACAAATAAATGAACTTCCACCTTATAATGTAAGTATAGATTTCTGAAGTCTACCGATGTTGCGAAAGGCGTATTATTCGTTATCTGTCACTGCCCAATATACAATCCAAAACGTGTATGCTGCCAGACACCGTCGAATCTTTTTTTATACAAAACTTGTAATTATTAACAAGAAACTAAAAAAAAAGAATTAGTGAAACAGGTGCAGCAGATATCTTCACAATATATCTGCTATACGCGAACATGCAGTATTTTGGTCAACAACGTGGACTTTGCTGCCCCTGCTGGAAACAGATGTGACGGTATCGATGCCTTTCGATATCAAGCCTTTTAATACCTTTAAATAACTTGGTGGGTCACAAATTTCCTCGGAATCTCTAATTTTTTAAGGTACAATATAGCCCGGTAATGTTGCTTTCTATGGGTGAAACAATTTTTGAAGTCGGTTAATTAGTTTTGAATTTATCTAGTGTAAACAAACCGACAAGCCGTCTTTATAAATTAGTTTAGAATATTGCTTCGCGCAGCAGATAATTCGCTCAATTAAAACTATCGCGCAATGCAATTGTCGCACAACTGAACGTTCGCTCTTTGAAGCTGTCGTGGAATTTATTTTTCGCACAAATGAACCATCGTGCAATTAAAACTTTCGGGCAATCGTCTTCGCGCTATCGTTATTCGTGCTTTCGGCATTCGCACCCGTGTTCTACACCCCTTTTTCTGAGTTATGTATATTAGTTGAATACAAGCCGATGCGAATTTGGCCCGGGGTCCGCCTTGACCATGATCCAGAATTTGGGAGATCATTTAGTTACAGTAGAGCGACTGCCATTGACCTCCGTGACCCTGCTACCACGGCAACCTGACCAGATTGGATCATGGTTACACATTCAGTCGCCTAAATGTGCAGGTTTCATCACGATATTTTCCCTCATAGTGAGAGCATCGGTTAGCATTCAACTAATGTATATAACTCAGGTAAAAGGGTAATTGGTACGTGAGCGCAGTGGGATTCTAACCCTGTACCTCTTGCTTACGAGCCGGACACCTTAACCACTCGTCCACCGACGCTCCAATTATAAAAATATTCATAAAATTGTAAAAATATCCAATTATACAGATTCACAACAATCGATAAATAGACACTTTGTGTATTATCACCCACTAATTTTCAAGCCAGTAAAGACAAAATCGTTTGGCCACAACTACTCTCCCATTGTAACCTACCCTACCCTTTGCAACCACAAAATTGGTGTTGTCGCCAAGATTAAGTGGCCTGAACGCCTGTATTGACGTAGAAACGAATGGTTTGTTGATAAATTCGTTTCATTTTTCACGCCATTCTATTGTGTGCAAATCTCTTATTTCATTTTGGTTACGAAGCGTTTGTCGCATGAAAAAGATTTATTATTTTTAAGGGTTTACATTGCCTCTGGTTACCTATAAGAAATAATAATTACATGATAAAGATACATATAGAAATACCAACTCTAATGGCGTGAAAAATATGTAAATAAATTATGAAAGATTCTTTTAATACATTTGTAACTAATAATTAATGTAAAATACACACGCGTTCATCGTCTAACCGACCCGTAAAAATGTACATCTAGTACTGAAATATTTTTTTAAACTGCTGAACCAATTTTAATGAAACAAAGCAATAGATCATCTCGATTATACTGGCTTCCAAATTAAAGAATCCACATCGAAATGTTTACACGCATTCGGAAGCTACGATGCCACAGACACAGACACACAGACCTTGATAACACTGGAATTTTTGCGTCGGCCATTACCAATTAAGAACAAAAGAATGAGGATCAGTCACGGTTTTTGTTAAATGACTTTTCATTTAGCTTATAATACTACGAATGATTATGAAGAAATTTTCACGATATCTCTTAACCAGAAAATATATATGCACTACAATAGTGATTTTGGCATGTCAGATGACGTCATTCGTCGCCCGGGTAAACCATACGTAACACGTAATAAAGCACATATTTCATTGCACTCGAAATTTTCTTCAAACCCATATAGTTTAGTTAAGTTTATTTATCTATAATTGAAAATTAAATATATATAATTTTACATTAATTGTAAGTCAATTCTCTATGATATAACTCAGGCAAAATGGAACTTTCAAAATGGACATAAACAATTCTTTCCCTGTGTTTCATTAATATGAAAGTGCGTTTAGATTTTATCAACAAACCTATAAAATTCCACCAAATGATTCGTTCTCAATGAATGAGTATCCAGCCTAGATACAATCGAAACAGAATCTCAATACGTAAGATCATCTAACAAGTTGCCAATTATCTATTTCAAGGCACCACTCAAGCCATCTGAGGCGGGACAGACGTTATCTGATAAAATCGGGATTTTTGCATCGGCCATTAACAATTACGACCTATGAGGACACAACTGCATCTAGCCTAGACACAATCGAAACCGTCCCAATCTTAATATGTAAGCTCATCAAACAAGTTGCAAATTATCTATTTCAAAGCACCACCTGAGCCATCTGACGCAGGATAGATGTTACCTCAAACTTGATAACACTGGAATTTTTGCATCGGCCATTAAAAATCAAGAGCTATGAGGACACAACTGCATCCAGCCTAGACACAATCGAAACCGTCCAACCTCAATACAGAAGCTCATCAAACAAGTTGCCAATTATCTATTTCAAGGCACCACGCCAGCCATCTGAAGCGGAACAGACGTTACCTCAAACTTGATCACACTGGAATTTTTGCATCGGGCATTAACAATTACGTCCTATGAGAATACAATTGTTTCCAGCCTAGACACAATCGAAACCGTCCAACCTCAATACGTAAGCTCATCAAACAAGTTGCCAATTATCGACTTCAAGGCACCATCCGAGCCATCTGAGGAGGGATAGGTGTTACCTCAAAGTTGATAACACCGGAATTTTTGCATCGGCCATTAACAAGACCTATGAGGACACAACTGTATCCAGCCTAGACACAATTGAAACCGTCCCATTCTCAATACCTAAGCTCATCAAACAAGTTGCCAATTATCTATTTCAAGGCACCACGCCAGCCATCTGAGGCAGGATAGATGCTACCCGTAATAAGTTCCCGATTGGCGAAGGGCGAACCGGGGGGCTGAGGGGCCTCCGCTGATGGATCGACTTCCGCACCCTCGCCATTCACGGCCGGGACGCGATCCGGAGCAAATTTAGATAACACCCTTTGTTACCTGGACGACGACGTAGGAAGACGTCGAGGAGGCGACTGGGAAGGTCGTGAATAATGTAAAAAGACATCCTGTAGGTCGGGGTGGGGAAGAAAAAGGTTCTCAAATGAAACATTTTTTTTTCATTACAAGCTTTTATCGTGCGGTCGGTGTAGTAACTACTCATCAAGATCATTCCAAAGAGCCGAAACATGATGGGGTTATCTAGTCACGTTAAGACCACCTTTCGATTCCATGATACCGTATTAATGTATTGTCACCCAAGTTCAGAGCAGCTCCATGATACCCTATTAATGCATTGTCATCCCGGTTATGTAGGTATGTTCAACAAATTTGAGCTCAATTGAATTCGGCTTGCAACATACGAGATAAGGCTATACGAGTGAAGGTAAATAAAAATTTCTATGCAATCCTGTGCCTGTGCCTAATCTGTATTTAATAAAAAAATCGTAATTTCTAGCTGTAATTTCCAGTTGAAAACCAGCTCAATCATTCAGGTCGTCAAAATACAACTAGAATGTACCACAGTTGTTTAGCTAATCATTACTTTTGCACCGTCTCGGTCATCGGTGGTCGAGCGGTTAAGTATCCGACTCGTAAGCGAGAGGTACCTGGTTCGAATCCCGCTGCGGCCATGTACCAATGACTCTTTTCTGAGTTATGTACATTAGTTGAATTCTAACCGATGCTCTTACGGTGAGGGAAAACATCGTGATGAAAGCTGCAAATTCAGGCAACTGAATTTGTAACCATGATCCAATCTGGTCAGGTTACCCTGGTAGCACGGTCACGGAGGTCAGATGGTAGTCGCTCCTCTGTAATTACCTGATCGCCAAATCCTGGATCATGGTAAAGGCGGACCCCGGGCTTTCATCGTCGAGAGCACAACCGGGAAATTAATGCTAAGATGATTATTTTTTTTTTTACTTTTGCACTGTCTTTTACAACTTTCTTACATCGAGGTTGAGGCAAATGAAGTAGAAGTGAAGTGGGAAGATTTGTGACAGAGGGGAAACGTGCGTTCATCAAGGAGGGGGCAAAAAGAAGGCAAAGGAATGTATTTGGTGTTACACATTCAGCCACGTAATGGATGGATGTTTGTGTGGCGGCAGCTTCTATGTAGAGTAATACTTATATTATTGCACCAGTTTCAGGAATTAGTGGGTATCCTAAAAAATATTTACTTAGAAACCTTAATTTAACAGTTAAATATAAAATGTGCTTTAACAATTCACACAGTACCATCTAGCCCCAAAGTAATCAAAGCTTGTGTTATGGGTGCTAGATAACTGATAAACTAGTTATATACTTTTTGTATGATGATATAGTTATTCAAGGGAAAGGTTTATAAGCAAGACAAAAAGGGTAAATTAGGGTAGGTGTAGAGTATGTGTAGGGTAGGTGTAGGGTAGGCGTAGGGTAGGGTAGTACAGGGGTAGGACGCCACGCGACCGAAGTCGAACCGGTTCCACTAGTAAACTATAAAATTCTTCGCCTACTGTAGCGTAGTTGTTGCGGGTAGTTCAATTTTACCAGGGCCGAAGGGCTAATTTCGTGTATCTATTTTCGAGCGCCTCTATTTACGGTACCGCCAAAAAGCCCCCAGAAAGGGCTCACGTCCAAAACGCAATCTCGGCTAATGACACAGGGACATGCTACCGAATTTGTCTTACTCGCATATACGTCATTTATCACGCAGAACGTCACGGGCTATTGCTCGCCGCGCGCCAAAACGTCGCCTATCGCGTTAAAAATAGGGATCTCTTTCCCATGAAAATGTTTGCCAACCAGAAATAGGCCACAGGCCATCTGTTTTCGCCGTTCAGTGAGATAGTGTGTGCGAGCAATTTTTTTAAAGTCACTCCCTTAACATGACACTCGCAACATTGCCGGGAGCCAGAGGCGGTAAATCAGAAGTAATACAGTGGAAAGATATTACTGTTGGAGGTTCAATGGTTCGATGTTACGTATCAAGTACAGATATAAACATAAATTGGTGTACGTAGAGTGAGTAGATGAAGAAGGAAGAGGAAGGAGCGTCGGTGGCCGATTGGTTAAATTATCCGACTCGTAAGCTAGAGGTATCGGGTTCGAATCCCACTGCGGGCATGAACCAATGACTCTTTTCTGAGTTATGTTTAAAGCTAACCGATGTTCTTAAGGTGAGGGAAAACATTGTGATGAAAGTGCACATTCAGGCTATTGAATGTGTAACCATGATCAAAACTGGTCAGATTCCCCTGGTAGCAGGGTCACGGAGGTCAGATAGCAGTCGCTCCACTCTAATTATCTGATCTGCCAAATCTTGGATCGTACATAATCAAGATTATTTTTTATTGTTAGACGAAGGCATATTATAGCACCTCGTCTTGTGGTGTCCATTGTTGGCTGATGGATCTGGTTCGTTTCGGGCTTGAGACATGTGAGTAGAGTTATTAGAGCTATAATGACGGTAAAGTTCTTTTTCTGGGGGTCTAAAAAGCTCTCATTAGCGTTTCATAATTATTATTCATATTAGAGTGCCACAAACTTATCTGATCCGGTGGCCAAAACAGGAACTAAGTGACGTCATTTTGAACTGTCATGTTAATGTAAACAACTGCGACGCTGAAGATAAGTTTGGGACAATTTTTTATGAATCATAATATGAAACGCTAATGGGGCCTTTATTGACCCCCAGATCGTCTTACATATCATGTGCAATTGGAGAAAAAGAAAAGACACTCCCCTGCTGAATATAGGCCTTCCCCACAGATATCCACATAGGCTGGTCTTGAGCTATATAGATCCAGCTGCCAACTTCGTTGCTTTCAATCTGCAAGCTGTCGACGTTCGATCGTCGGTGCACCTTGCTGGTTCGTGGTCGCCACCCGAGGACTTTTTATTTTATAGATATTCCAAGAAAAAAAACAGCAAATATTAAACTGTTCAAGAACAAAACCTAACGTGTCAACATCCTACAACTTCAACGGCCTTCTTACCATAAAATATGTTTTCATAAAGTTTTATAATTGCCAAATTTATTATGTTACTTAACTTATGAGTGAATAATGAGTGACACAAAGACAATTCTAAATTGAGTTTTTTTTCATTTTACGGCAGACATACAGGTAAGCGGGCCACCTGATGGAAAGCGTTCACCGCTGCTTATGGACATCAGCAATACCAGGGGAGTCACCAATGCGTTGCCCGCCTCTGACTGAAGAGACCTCCCACATACCTCTTGAACGATCCCTTGGTTAACTACCCAAAACATTATAAATAATAATAAAAAACACAAGAACGCCAAAGACATAAAAGAGACCGTTCCTAAGGAAACGCTTAACATATATTATCCGAGAACACACAAGATTATTATAGTACACAAATCACATTTCCCCATAAGTAACAAATACGGGAGGGCGTACTATATTTCTCTATCTAAGACCACAATCTGACCCATAAATTGAGGGTTTTAGAGACAAAGAGTCAAGCGTAAAGGAAAACAACGTCCAGTCCGAGGCCCCTACGTAGAAAAAGCGTGGGACGTCTTAACCGCCTTAACTTTCATGTTCTTTCACGTTTTTCACAATAATCGACCGAGTGGAAAATCCTACTCTTATAACAAGCACCTTCGCTAGGAACAACTCAATAAATCTGCTCTCTGTAAACAGGAGCGGACTGAGGAGTTTTGGGCCTTAGTAAGCGATGAATTTCGGTAGTTTTTGATGGAGCACACCCACCAGCCTTGGGCACCCGCGTGTCGCGCGGGGGAATAACCGGGACATAATGCCAAGAACATAAAGATGATGATGAGTCGTTGAATTTCTGACCATTATGTCGATTTCGGCCGGTCGCATACATTTCTGGTCAGGTGTTCGAAATCAGAATTCAAAAGCCTGTATAAAAAATTATCGTGGATTCTGATTGGTTGTATTATTCGGAAACCTAATATGGGGCCTTATTTTTGAACCACTTGCATCCACGCGATCGCTCTTGTGCACTGCATGACCCTTTCACATTCATAGTAAATTGCTAGAAATAGAAAAGACGATAGGCAATAGAAGGAGAGAGCGAGCGGTTCAAAAACAGGCCCCCAGAAAAACGAAACTTACGAACTATATTTTACAATCATCAATCAAGTGTCAAGTAATTTATTATAATGAAATATTAATGTTAGAAATGAATAACTTCTACTTTCACTATTATTGTTGAAGTGGTGATTAGTACAAGACGACAAATGTCCTGGGACTGGATTAGTTATGGTCTTCGTAGATATTATCTTCAACCCGCTCACAAAGCGCGAATATTCAACGTGCGAGGAGGCTCACATCTAAAAGGCAACTGTTACGAGCTCTGGATAATAGTAAAATATCGAATTATTGCGGGTCCCCAAATTTCTGCCCTCGATTCGGCCCTGCATTCATCTCCGTAGCTGGGAACCCGGCACTATTGTAATTTTTGTCACATTTTTCGGTCGGCGCCGCCCGGGGCAACCGTTTTGCGTCATACGAAAAATGGTGGACATTTTTACATAGAATAGAGATGCGTTGATAGATTTCCATTGGTTCCATTTTGTTTATCACCTCGCCTGGGTTATACCTTCGACGCGAAAATAGGAGGGCCGAATTTGACGTATGCAGGGTGTGTCATTATTACACCTGGACACACTTGGCGACCATTCACATGGTCATATACGTACTCCCATATTGTTTGTTAGGAAATGTTTGAGTACAGAACAAAAACTCTGTCAAAAGTAAGCAGTGTTTGTTTATTTAAGTAGAATTTAGATTTAAAGTTGTAAGTTATTCAATGTAAGTATAATACTTTATTAGACTAAGAGTGATGTAAAAATATTGTATATTTATGGTTATGTACAGTTAGGTACGATATGGTTTATAGACCTTAGTGTGACATATAGGCATTATTTATTTTGACATCACAGTACTCTAATAAAGTATTAGTATGAAGTTATTCAATGTAAGTACTTACATTGAATAACTTCATAAACAAGTTTTAATATCATATCGATAGGTTTAGGAGGATTATACCTTTCCAGAAAATAAGTCAATCACATCGAAAAACAAAATGAATTTACAAACATATCGTCAAAGTTTAAACAAATATTAGGTTTTGTGGAAATGCCAATCGTTTTCATACATATTTTCAATTTAAGTAGGTATTCGTAATAGTTTTTTACTCGTTCTGGTTTGGTAAGGTTAAGTTAGTTATAAACATATAACTAACTTAACCTCCAAAAGGAACACCTTTTGGATGTTTTGCTTTGCTACATACTTTATGCGAACTTTACCAGGACTTCTAAAAATAAAAATCTTGATATTGCTGTCTGGGTTGTACTCTCGGACGAGGCCCGGGATCCTCTTTGACCATGATCCAGGATTTGTCACTTTAGATAATTACCTATAGTGGAGCGACTGCCATTTGACTTCCATGCCCCGGTTAGCCGGGGAACCGGGAAGGCTTGAACTTCCAGTTTTCTATTAAACGTTCCCATAGTATGTACTAGTACATTACACAAAGCAAATATGATGCAGGCATTGTTACCGCAACTTGCCACGAACCCGTACTAACCCGTGTTTATTATTGAATATTGCAAGTCAATTAAAACCACAGTGTTTCAACTCCTCACTGTGCTGCTGACCTCATTCTGACACGGTCGGCTTCATATCTGGTGGCATGGAAAGCTGCAATTTATTAAAGCGCGCTTTTAAATAAAAGTAATAGTAAAAAGATATTTTTTCATGGTAAACATTATTCGGCGAACAGTGACTTCTAGTACCTACGATTGTATCATCACAGCCTATAACAGTCCACTGCAGGCTTAGGGACACGAAAGGGGAAGTCATTACCATAATCTCCACGCTTGGCAGGCGGGTTGGAGATCGCAGTGATATAAATATAACAATGAAAAACGCTGCTGCCCATTTTCCAACCAACGGAGACTAGAGCTTTTGCCTCGAAAACATTAGTCGCCTTGTACGACACACGCGACTACAAGGGGTTGGTGCTATGCTACTCTGCCGGACACCAAGCGGCCAGTATTTACCACGACCACATATATTGGCCACGACGATTGTGTCGTTCAAGGGTAACTGTGATTCTGGCGTGTATCTGGATTCCGGATTGTGTTTTGTTTCTGTTAACACAACCTGACCAGATTGGCTCATGGTTACACATTCAGACGCCTGAATGTGCAGCTTTCATCACGATGTTTTCCCTCACCGTAAGAGCATCGGCTAGTGTTCAACTAATGTACATAACCCCAAAAAGAGTCATTTGTACATGACGACAGTGGGATTCGAACCCGGTACTTTTTGCTTGCGAGTCGAATACCTTTACCACTAGGCCACCGACGCTCTTTATCAGGACTTATGTTGGGATTTTATTCATCATAACACCTTGCCTGGTATATTATTCAGTATAAGATCGGTGAGGTCAAGGTTTGTTTTCGAAGTTGATCGAGTCTCTGTATGCGGAATTCCATCTCCATAATAATATGAGGAGTGAGGAGGGAACAGAATATTACAATTCTGTTCGCTTTACTTTATGTGAAAATTATATTATGTTTCTGGTCGGCTCTTTCAGTTTTTTGGTTGATATATTTTGGGGAATGGAATATTTTTACAATCTAAACATAGTCTTAAACAAAGTTGCTTCCCGCCGTCTGTATCTATGTACGCTTAGATCGTTTAAACTACGCAACGGATTTTAATTCGGTGTTTAACAATAGATAGAGTGATTCAAGAGGATTGTTTATAGGCAAGAAAATAAGGGTAGGTAGGGGTAAAGTAGGTGTACGCGAACGAAGTTGCGCCGGGTCCACTAGTGGGTAATTTAATATAAGCGCCTAGTGCCGCCTTGTACCTACCAATGACTCTTTTCTGAGTTATGTACATTAGTTGAACACTAACCGATGCTATTACTGCGAGAGACAACATTCTGATGAAACATGCACATTCAGGCTACTGAATGTTTAACCATGATCCAATCAGGTCAGGCTCCCCTGTTAACAGGGTCACGTAAATCAGACCGTATTCGCTCCACTGTAATTAATAGATCTGCCAGTCTTATGCCTGCCTGGATTATGGTCAAGGCGGACCCCGGGCCCTCGTGCACGAGAGCACAATTAACGCCAAGATGATTATTACTACTTATAATTCACGCGAAACATTACCTTTTCCCAAAGGATTGTCTGGAAGAGATCGCTAAAAGCGATAAGGCCGCCTTAGCGCGCATGTATATTATGCTGATTCTTGTATGTTATCATATGTATTTGTGCAATAAAGAGTTTTTACTTCATCCGCAACATACTTATATTTAAGAGTATGACTCTTGTCGGTGGAGCAGTCGCTGCTCTTCTCTCCTGTCTTCCAACCTCTTCATCTCTTTATAATCCCCGGCACTCACTTTTTCCTTCACCTCCTTCCAATATTCAAATCTTGGCCTTCCTCTTTCATTCTTTCCCTCAACTTTGCCTTCTATTATCACTCTCAAAAAGTTTTTACTTACTTATTATTATTATTAGTGGGATTTGTAGGATAGGTACACGACTTCTCCCTCACAATAAAGTTATATGAAAGAACATTAAAAGGCGTCTTGTTTCAGATTATTATTCAGAACGAAAGTGCGTTGACTCCAAAAGGGTCTGACTGAACTATATTAAGGGTAGGCAAAGACGTGACAAGTTCCATAAAAAAGGCTTATGCTTGTTTTCTGACCCTCGGATGTACTCAATAGGAATATTCGAATAAGCTATTTGATTATAAGAACTTCTGAACGTGAATCGAAGAACGTCTGAAAAGTACTTCCAATCATGGCGATTGCTTACCTAGTATATTGTAAAAAAAAACACGACTATTTCTGGTAATAATAATAAAAAATAATCATCTTGGCGTAAATGTCCCGGCTATGCTCTCGCGCACGAGGGTTCGGGGTCCGCCCCGACCATGACCCAGGATTCGGCAGATCAGACAATTATTGTGCAGCGACCGCCATCCGACCTCTGTGACCCGGTTGCTACCAGGGGAACCTGACCAGATTGGATCATGGTTACACATTCAGTAGCCTAAATGTGCAGGTTTCATCACGATGTTTTCCCTCAACGCAAGAGCATCGGTTAGTATTCAACTAATGTACGCAACTCAGAAAAGAGTCATGGGTACATGGCCGAAGCGGGATTTGAACCCGGTACCTTTCGCTTAGGATTCGGATACCCTAACCGCTCAGTCACCGACGCTCTACGCTAAGATCTTTTAAACCACACAACAATAGATAGAGTGATTCAAGAAAAAGGTTTATAAGCAAAAAAAGGGTAGGTAGGGGTAAAATAGGTGTACGCGAACGAAGTCGCGCCGGATCCACTAGTTTTCTTCTAAAATACCGTCGCAGTAAACGTCTTAAAGTAATTCCATCTAGACCCTACACCAGAACGATCCTAAAAGTTTCTGTCCCAAAGGAAGTAATGCGAACCGATATGTGTGAAAGCCTCCTGATGGAGTTGTCAGACATAGTTTCCTCTCCCTTGCTGTATTAGAAACGCTATTCTAATGGGCTTATTACATTTGGCTAAATTCAGTCGTCTAAATTCAAGATCAAAAAGTGCGAGAGCAAGTCAGAGTGGAATGTATGGCTCATTGAATAAGGTCTATTTTTGTACCACTTATGTAATTGTTACACGTAGCTCCATTTTTCAAAAGGCGTGAGTCAAACATGGACTGTATTGAATGAGAAATACGAGTACATTCCACGTTGACTTGCTCTCACGCTTTTTGCTTCCGAATTTAGCCTGGTGTAATAAGCACATATTATGTCTCATCTTGTCATTATTGTCCCGGTTGGGCTCTCGCGCACGTAGACCCGGGGTCCGCCTTGACAATGATCCAGGTTTGGCAGATCAGCTGATAGAATAGAATAGAATAGAATAGAAATATTTATTTGTCTATAAATTAACAGAATTGTATAAGTGTTTTTAAAATAAAAGTTTTTAATAGACAAAAAGGTCCATGACTCAGCGTTTGGGTGAATTAATCACAGTAGAGCGACTGCCATCTGACCTCCGTGACCCTGCTACTGCTACTTTACCCCTACCTACCCTTTTTTCTTGCTTATAATCCTTTCTCTTTAATCACACTATCTATTGTTGAAAACCGCATTAAAATCAGTTGAGTGGTTTAAAAGATCTAAACGTACATAGACACCTACTATGTACAGATGTAACATCTATTCTACCTGTGTTACCACAAATAACATCAATTGAATTGAATTAAAATTTAATGAGATTGTCATTACAAAATTAACTAAAACAGCCACATTTGAGTAGAAATCCTAACCTGTGTTGGTACACAAGTAACATTAGGCAGTATCTTGAGACGCTACATTATCCATTGGCGGAAACCGTACCACATTACTTACTTATTCATTCGGAAAGCATCACTTGTTCATAACATTACGCTCTTGTGCCATTACCTCGGCATGCCACAGCGCAATGTACATCCAGTGGTAGGACTCATAGAGGAAAAATATTAGAATTCTAAGCGATGTCAGGAAAATAAACAATTTAGCCAATTGGTGGGCCGTACGAGGGTTGCGTGGTCTTTATTTGCTCACGGAACCCTTATAAAATGTAGATGAATACTTTCTTTAGGTACTATTTGGTACGTGAGTTTTTCTGAAATAGGTTCTTTGTTTGTCTTTTGGCTGCCAAGCATTACGCTTGCATTGTCGTATTTCGATTTGAAGAACAAAAGGACTAAATTAGTAGTCTATAATGTAAAAAAAAAGAAATGTTTGTGTGTATGTGAGTTTGGATATTAGGGGTAATCTCTGAAACCACTGAACTTTTGATCCCGGAAAAAGAATCATGTTCACAGTCATCCACCACTCTATATGAGACACTATTTGTGGTTACTTACTTACTTACTGCGCTGGCTCAGCGACCCAAAGTGGATCTTGGTCTCCGACACCAGATATCGCCACCATTTGTGGTTAACTGGTAGAAATATCTGATAGAGATAAGCTCGCCATTGTACTTATGTTCATTGGACGTAACTGACAACCGAACTGCACTCGTGTGAAAACCGCGGGGGACGGCTAGTTTTCAATAAAGTTACTGAAACTGGCAAATATTATGTTGCTAGTACAGCTTACAACGCTAAAGAAACACTTAAATTCTAATTCTAAATTCACTTTAATTCATGTACGTACATAACATAATATGTTTCAGCAAATTTACATAGCGCCATCTAGCCCCAAACTAAGCAAAGCTAAATGCGGATGCTAGATAACTGATATACAACTAATATACTTCCTAAAGACATAGGTACTACTTATACATATATCTACACCCAGACCCGTAGCAGAAATTTAAATGTATAATTTCAATTTCCGCCCGGCCGGGAATCAAATCCGGGACCTCTTGCATGTTGACCACTGAACCATGTACTCACTAACATTCTCTTATGGTGAGGAAAAACATCGTGAGGTAACCTGCACAGTGCACATTCGCGACTGAATGTGTAATGCGTAATCCAATCTGGTCCCCGGCTTCTCAGCGTTCGATCTACGATCTACGAGTGCTGGCCGAACTTAGCCGACAGGTTCCGATCGTCAGTGGCAGTGCAGTTTCTATGGAATGATTTGTATCTTGGCTAGACTCGCTGGTTTCTCTATAAACAGGGTCACGGAGGTCAGGTGGCAGTCGCTCTACCGTAATTCCCTGATCTGACAAATCCTAGATCAAGGTGGACCTCGGTCCTCGCGTGCAAGGCACAATCGCTATATTGACCACAAGATAACTATAATGAATCTAAAATTACAAAAAATTAAAACTACGATGTAAAAAGTCATGCTACTGACTCCCAATCGAAACTGCGGCGCAAGACGCTCACCGCAAAGAGCGAAGGAATTCGTGTAATAAATACAAAGTACATTTACGGTTTAAATTATTTAAAGTGGAGATTACACTAGAGCAGTACGGCATTCGGTGATTCCACTTTGTGACAGGAATGCTTGCATACCTCATTCAAGACGTAATGTGTTTCAAGTATTAACGCCAACTAAATTACGTTAGAGGTAAACAAGGAAAGTGAGACATAGATTTTACGAAACTTACTAAAAATGACGACTGATGTTGAATGACGTGCATGGGATCATTCAAGAGGTAAGTATATTAGAGGTCACTTTAGAGGTGGGCAACGTATTGGTAGCGTCCCTGGTGCGCTTCACTGCTTTGGCACAACACTAATGTAATCCAATAGAACTCGTGTCGACGCGATGTGTCCAAGCAGATTGCATACGACCCAAATCAAAAATCAGCCCGCACGTAATTCTATTCGCTCTGTCGTGTTCACTCTCAATTATTGTAATGTAAGTTTGCAGGACATCATCCATAGATCATCCACTACGATATGCTTGCTTTTGACGATTAAGTCCAGATCCAGATAAGATCCATACCAGAGGCGTAGGTACCTACAAGTACGAGGTACAATAGGACCACAATAAGTCCGTATTGACTTACAGTAGCAAACATTATAAAGTGTGGATATGCCAAAAATCTGGGGATAATCTATCCTTGTCAGTCCTTCTTGTAAACATTCAGTTATTTGGTCACTATTAGCTTGAACTTGTACTTTTAGTTTGTCTAAATTATAAATCATGCTGAAAATTATCTCCTACACTTTTTAACTGTTTTGTCCATTATTTAATAATATTTTTCATAACGCACGAAAATAATCAATCTGACAGAAATCAAATTGTTTGTTATGACTTTGATGAATGACGTTCTATGACGTATAAAAACTTGCCATACAGAGTTTTTTTTATAAGCGATTCGTACTTAGCGTGGTCTTATTCTAGTACTACGCTTTTGTAGCGATGCTGTGAAACGGTGTGCCTCTTTGCCCCATAGATATGGGAAGGAGTTACGCTAGGTTGCGCAGCGAACTGCACTATGCTGTGTAGATAGAGATAAGCGGTGGTGCAGCACACGGCATCTCATATTTATCCACACTCGCGTCCATCGCACACATTATACATTTACATACTTCGCACGCGTTTCTCACTTCATAACGCTTGACATGTGATTTGACAAATTAATAATAATATTTAGAACATACCTAGAATAAGTTTTACCTAAAATAAGTGGAGATTATGACACTAACCTCCCCTTTTGTGGGAGAGACCCTATGTCTTGCAGTGGACTGTTATGGGCTGACACGATGATGACTGCCCTGAGTTCCTTCCGTTTGAGATCTAGCAGTCTATTGGTTCATCATCATCAACTTGGCGTTAATGTCCCGGTTGTGCTCCCTCGCACGTGGGCCCCGGAGTCCACCTTGACCATGATCCAGGATTTGGCAGATCAAGTAATTACAGTAGAGCGACTGCCATCTGACTTCCGTGACCGTACTAGGGGAACCTGACCAGATTGGATCATGGTTACACATTCAATCGCCTGAATGTGCAGGTTTCATCACGATGTTTTCCTTCACCATAGGAGCATCGGTTAGTGTTCAACTAACGTACATAACTCAGAAAAGAGTTATTAGTACATGGCGGCAGTGGGATTTGAACCCGGTAGCTCTTACTCACGAGTCGGATACCTTTTTTTTATAATTGAACTAGCCAGGCATTTGACCGCCACCTCACCTGGTGGTAAGTGACGATGCGGCCAATGATGACGCAAGCCTGTCTAGGAACAGCCTATTCACTCTAGCATTAGAGGCGTCTAGATTATAATGATCATGGAACACACTCGCGAGTAATGCGTTCCATTTCTTGGCCGTACGCATTATAAAAGTTGAACTAAAGCGGCTCCCACCTTAACCATTTGGCCACCGATGCTCCGCTAGCAGTCTATTGGTTAGTCTTGGATATTCAGTAGTGAGGCAGCTGGGACAAATTTAATGGTTGCAGGCTCACGTGTGACGCACTAAATCCTGCAATCAATACGCCGGGCCACCGCGCTGCTGTTAACCACAATCGCCATCGACTATTGAATGATGACGCCCTTCCTATTACGGGGGCTATTATCGTAAATCGAAATCGCTAGGACCAAGTCAAGAGAACACGATGGGAGAGATAAGTAAGTGATAAAATTTTGTCCCTTTACTTATGTCACCAGGTATATTATAAGCTGTAGTTGTAGCAAAGTAAATATGTAGTTCATCAGTTATCTAACACCCATAACACAAGCTTTGCTTACTTTGGGGCTAGATGGCAAAGTGTGATTTTGTCCACGCATATTTATTAATTATTTATTGATTAATTAGTGGTTTTGTATGCACAACGTCGTTTGTATAGCATAAAAAATGGCACTAACCTCCCCTTTCGTGGCTCTAAGTCCTGCAGTGGACTGTTATGGGCCGAGATGATGATGATTGTCCTGGGTTCCTTTCGTTTGAGATCTAGCAGTCTATTAGTTAGTCTTGACACTTGGATATTAAGTAGGGAGGTAGCTAGGACAAATTGAATAGTCGCATCCTCACGTGTAATGCACTAAATCCTGCAAATCAAGTCAAGGCGGACCCCGGGCCCTTGTGCGCGAGAGCACAACCGGAACATGAATGCCAAGACGATTTTTATACTCGAAAATTAATAAATGATCACGAAAACTGGATAAAGCTGCCTCTCATATCTTACGCCTCTGTCACTGAAGCATAAGACGGAACATAATCTATGACGTCACGCAAGGTCATTAATTATACACTCCATAATATAGGCCTTCTGTACTACAATCCAAGATATGCATCGCCGAGTTACAGTTAAGTGTTATAGCTTGATAATATCTGATCTGTACATGCGTAATTTGGCCGTGTGGTGTCCGGCAGAGTAGAATAGCACCAACCCCTTACACTCGTGGGTGTCGTACAAGGCGACTAATGTTTTCGAGGCAAAAGATCAAGAGTCTCCGTAGTCTGGAAAATGGGCAGCAGCATTTTCCATTGTTATATTTAAACACTGCGATCTCCAACCCGCCTGCCATGCGTGGAGATTATGGCAATAACCTCCCCTTTCGAGAGATAGGCCCTAAGTTCTGCAGTGGACTGTTACGGGCTGTGATGATGATGACATGCGTAATTGTAGGTATAAGTGCTATCCGTAGATGTGTCTACTACCCGTTCCCTATTTTTGAATCGCTCGCCTCGATTTGAAAGGTTTTCTATTTTGATTTTCGGCATGATGGTTAACATCCGGTCTTCTACGCAGAGGTCCCGGGTTTGATTCCCGACCGTACAGAAATTGAATTGATGGTCTTTAATGTCTGTTACGGGTTTGGCTGTTATGTATAATATAATGTTTTTAAAAATATATAAGTAGTTTATCAGTTATCCAGCACCCATAACACAAGCTTTGCTTACTTTAGGGCTAGGTGGCGCTGTGTGAATTGTCTAAGCACATTTATTTATTTATTTTTACAAAAAATAAAAAAAAAATTCACAATTTAATTTGACGACCTGAGTGGCTCAATGGTCAACATGCCGCTGCCACGCAAGAGGTCCCGGGTTCGATTCCCGGCCGGGCAGAAATTGAAATGAAGAATTGTAATTTCTGTTACGGGTCTGGGTGTTCTATGTATAATAAGTATGTATTTAAAAAAAAAGAAGTATTTAAGTAGTATATCACTAATCTAGCAACCATAGCACAAGCTTTGCTTAGTTTGGGGCTAGATGGCGCTGTGTGAATTTGTCCACGATTACTTATTTATTTATTATTTATTTAATATAAAATAGTTTACTAAAATGTCAAATAGAATATTATATAATTAGTAAAAAAAAATATATTTTTACTGCAATTAAGCTGTTATAAGTAATAAATTTATTTGGTGTGCGTTTTGTTTTTCCACGCGATACATTGTTCATTTCGGCTAACCGGGCAACAGTATCGGGCGCACAATCGTGAACAAATAGCGCAATTTGTCTTGTTTTTTGCGTGCCGACGCCAGCGGACACACTGCCGCGGAGGATGGCGGATGATAAATCTGTCAAAAAAAACAACCAAGTTAACCACGCTTGGTGAACCCGATCATCGTCCGGCTATAAGTATGTAATTTGATCACTGATGGAAGTCTTTGGTCACCCTCGGTTCGCCAACGGCATTAGGGGGCACATATAATAAATAATAATAAATAATAAATAAATATTTTATTTCATTTTCACAAATTCCTTATAAAGTAGTGGCAGGTGTCTTCTTTTAGGCTAGGCCTGTGTTAGAAGACACCGCTCTTCTATGATAACAATATTATTGCTCTATCTCTACTTATACTCATATTAGATATTAAGATAGATATTAATATAAAGAAAAGAAATAATAACAAAACAAAACGTAAAAGTTTGAATGTGGCTGGGCGTGAGTGCGTGTGTGTGTGTGTGTGTGTGTTGATCTAACGAGTGTCGGGCTCGTTGCGAAGCTGAATTTCGATTTTTTTATTGCTTAGGGAGACACACGTACGGTCCACCTGATGGAAAGCGGCCACCGTCGTCCAAGACATCTGCAATTTAAGGAGAGCAGATGCGGTGCCGGCCTTTGTGGTACCTGTAAACATGCCTTTTAAAGAACCCCATGTTGTAGAGCAAAGAAAATACTTCGGGAGGACTTCACAAATCGCCCATACATGACCTTATGCAAGGCAAGTAACCTTTTTCCAAACCAATGTACCTATTTGTTGCCCAAACTTCCCCACCAGTATCCCCCCGCCGCTGGAACGATAGCGCGGATCGCAGGAAATAACAGAAAAAAGGCTTTTGATTGTCGCAGGCCCATGAATATGCATCGATATGTTTCAAAAGGGATGCCGCAGCGACGTAAGTGTACCAATATAGGAGACAGGTGACAGAGCGAAGGTTGACGACGTATTGTGATGGAGACGGAGTTGACTGATCCTTTCGCTGACATGATGTATGGGGAGACGCGGGATGTCATATTTCGCTCTTATTACACACGACACGTGTTGCTGTTGCGCTGATATTAGAGGCGAATGGGGTGAGGTGGTTGGTTTTCTTGACGAAATGAATACCGAACAGCAAAAGGGTAATAGGCATGTCGCGTGATAAATAAATCAATACAAGAAAAGCAAGGATCCAAGGATTAAGCGATCAAGGATCTTCCAAATACATTTCCATAGAAAAAGACTAAAGAATTGAGCGCGACAACGATAATAATGACAATGTGGGGGCGTAAGCTTTCTTCACTACCGTTTCCCTATTGGCGGTAAATTAGTTCATTTTTACGCCATATTCAGAATTATAGTGGTCGTACTCAATTGTTTTCAGCCAAATCACTTTTAGGTGGTAGGATTCAAGCCTGAGGATTCCGCCGCTGTGAGTACCACCGCTTTATCTATTTCCGGAAAGTACTTAAATTTTTTAAATGTTATACTGCAGACAAACAGGCAAGCGAGCCACCTGATGAAAAGTGGTCACGGCTGCCTATGGACATCGGTAACGCTAGGGGCGCTACCAATACGTTGCCCGCCTCTAAATAGACCTCTAATATATCTCTTCAACAATTCCATATCATAGTCCAAAGGAAACACTGTGGCTGAGAGCTCATTGCACATCCGAATCGTACGAGCGAGAAAAGTTCTTTCGAATCTTCGCGTAGACATCACTAGCGGACCTACGTAATGGGCATGAGTATCCAGCCCGCGGCGGGTGGTACGATGGCGGAATTGTGCTGTGGGCTCCATATCAAAAAGTTCCTCAGAACACTGCCTAATGTACAGCCTGTAGAACACACACAGGGAGCCATAGTCCCTTCGGTCAGAAGTGGTTCTAACTTGCTCGTTTAATTATTGATTAAGCAGGTCGGCAGTTTCGTCGGCACAAAGATAGGAACAGTACTCCATATATGGCTGCACCTGTGCCTTTTACAGTAGCAAGCACTGCCCTGGGGTGAAGTATCGTTTGGACCGGTTAAGCAGTCCAAGCTTATTCAAGGCTAATTTATAATAATAATTCATTTAATCAAGTGACCAGACTCATTGTGTTAGTGCTTTCTTAATCTATTTGTTAGTGCATCAGTCAACTGTATTGCTCACAAAATGTAAACAATACAGTTGACTAAGCATTTCTCACAACATGTCGTTGGCAGCAGTGAGACATGTATGGGCAGTCGAGCCTATCTGCGATCATTGCCAAGATGCTGTTGGGGCTGGCCTGCACTCTGCTGACCAGGGACGCTGCTCTTCTTTTCTTAATTTAGCCTTACATTCTAGGTGACTCCGGAACCGCACGCTATCCAATATGTCGACACCAAGGATCCAAGGAGAATGTTTGCATTGTCGTGTTCTGGTTTGAAGGATAAAGTAGCCAGCGCAATTACAGGTATGAGTCATTTCATCTTAGACCTCACAGTGACAACGCGCCATTTTTGTTACCTGCAACCTAAACGCATGACTTACAGATGTTATGGACGACAGTTACCGCTTACCATCAGGTGGGCTGTCTGCTCGTTTGTCAACGCTTAATTTAAAAAACAAAGTAAACTGCATAAAAGGCTAATTGATAATGATTAATAACCATAATTGTACAAAATAAAAGTGTTTCTGTCGGTGATTAGGTACCTTAGGTATCCAATGCCCCATGAAGAACCGTGGCATTGGCAGTGAAGGGGCCTAGCATTTATTTTTAATTTTTGCTGCCAGAGCCAATAAGAGATGTTTGCAACGCATTGCGGTATTAAAGTCTAGGTACCCCTGGTGTCGCTAACGTCCACAGACAGGCAGCGGTGACCACTTTCATGCATGTGTCCGTTTGTCTGTTTGTACCGATTTGCATACACTGAAAGTTCATAAGTTTATGTTTCGATAGTTTCTGCTTACCCCTGGGATACGGGCGCGATTAACACCCTCATGTATATAATTATGTATGTATTAAAAGTTTATGTGGTTTGATCTGTCCATCCACATCGTTACTTATAAAACCTTTAATGTCTTTACCGCACACTCCTCTACAAAATTGTTTATCCCAAAGTGATATATATTTCGCAGATGAATTTCTGCAACGATGCAAGGAGCCGTGTAGATCGTCCATCATACATTTTGACGTGTGAACAAAATATCGTTCTAATAGTGTTGCCGTAATACGTTTTCCAGTCCTGGCGTCGCTGATTTCGCCTAACCTGCTTTGCTTGCTACTAATATGTGATGGTTCGAATTTTATCCGTTAGCTTAAGTAAGCTGGCGATGTTGAGTGAAATGAACTAGCGCAAGGGAGAGCTTGCAACGCAAATGCATCCGATAGCTTCGACATTCTCGCCTTCCTTTTATGATCGTCGCTCATTTCAAGATTAAAGAAAATGTTCGTGTCATTTTTATGTAGCGTATACGAAGTTCATTTTTTAGATTTCGACTGGCAGCAGAATAGGTTTATTATTGGAAAAACGACAAACACCGCAAAAATACCTCAGGTGCCCTTCTTAGCGGCTTCCACCCGAGCGGAGCTCGGATCGCGGTAAACAATCAACTTTCCCGCGGGAACCTATTATTTTCCTGGGATAAAAAGTAACCTATGTTACTCAGTGATAATGTAGTAATCGATTAGCGAAGGAATTTTTAAAAACGTTCCAGTAGTTTTTTAATTTATTGTTTACAAACAAAAATACAAATATTTTCTCTTTATAATATTAGTATAGATAAAAAACTCCGAAGTGGCCGAGTGAAAAACCTCGAATGAACAGAAAAAGACAAAGATCGACCCAGAGAGCAACAACCAAACCCTTCCGACCGCGAAACAAAGCCACGAATTAATTTCGCGCCCGCGAATTAGATCATAATTCCGGTAGCCCGCAGAATGAAACATTACAACAATTATGTGAATTGATGAAATTCGATTCCAGGGGCGAATATTAAAGTTTAGAACAAATGGAGGGAAAGGAGGTCTTACAGCTTACTCAGGGCGAAGGCAGCCGGGGAACTTTTGTTCTGGTAATCTCTGCATCTATCAGAGACCACCATAATTGTTCCGGTATAAAAACCCAATTAGTTTAACTGCTTAGCCACGAACCCGAGATGGTTTTAGCGCTGGATGTGAAGGGATAGGCCTTTTGTACTGCTTTTTTTGTTTCGTGAACTTTATGGTTCGAGCCATAGCTCTGTGCAAAAGTTTGATCTATTCACGGTAACTGTCACCCAAAACATCTACACAGTTAGGTTGCAGGCAACAAAAAATGCAGAAACGCGGGTGCGTTGTCACTGTGAGAACTAAGATGGGATGGCTCATGCCTGTAATTGCTTTGGCTATCTTATCCTTCAAACCGGAACACAAATAACAAATAAATACTCGTATATATACTTGGATAATTCACACAGCGCCATCTAGCCCCAAAGCAAGCAAAGCTTGTGTTGTCTTGTGTGTTGACGACCTGAGTGGTTCAGTGGTCAACATGCTGGTCTGCCACGCAAGAGGTCCCGGGTTCGATTCCCGGCCGGGCAGAAATTGAAATGATTAATTTTAATTTCTGTTACGGGTCTGGGTGTTCTATGTATAATAAGTATGCATTTAAAAGTATTTAAGTAGTTTATCAGTTATCTAGCACCCATAGCACAAGCTTTGCTTAGTTTGGGGCTAGATGGCGCTGTGTGAATTTGTCCAAGCATATTTATTTATTTATTTATTTATGGATGCTATAGATAACAGATAAACTACTTGTATACTTTTAAATACATACTTATTATGCGTATATAACTCCAAGACACGTAACAGATATTAAAATTCATCATTTCAATTTCTGCTCGGCCGGGAATCGTTGCCGGGTGCGTGGCAGACGCATTGACGAACGCACCGATGTTAACTAACTGAACAACTCAGGTCGTCAAGAAATAATGAAAGCATGGTTATTTGGCGGCAAAAATAGAAGGCGGTTTTACTCACCCAGGCCGACTCCTCAGACAGCGTCCTACCACCTGATCCTTTGTCATCTCGCGCGCAAGGCCTGGATTATATATTAAACATAATATACAATCCGGGATTTAGCAGATCAGTTTACTCAAACACAAAAACGTGTCAAATCAAGACTCCCGTTCCATCCAGTACCAACAGCTCCTTAACCCGACACCCGCGGTTTCTTCACGGCCTAATTAAAAGGCCTGGTTACGCAAATTGCCAGCATTAAGGTTTCATCAGACCATTATTACTTCCGCACTAATGGCGGACCGCCGTACAACGGGGGCTTAACATATTTTTCATATAACAGGATGGGCCAATTAACTACATTTTATTTGTTTTGTGCAAGCAGGCTCCGGGCGTAACCGGGACATGGCGGCAAGATGATGATGATTATTATTTGTTTAGTGCAGTTGTTTTTAGAGCAGGTATTTTGTCATCGTTTACCACCAGGTAAGATGGTGGTATAACGTCTGTCTAGTATAAAAAAAATTATCTTGTTTTAATTATAAATTTTTCGGTTGTTCTCTCACGCACGAGGACTGAGGTCAGCTTTGTGCGTGGTCCAGTATTTTGACTGCGGTGACTGCTTTCCATCAGGCAGGCCGTAAGCTTGTTTGCCACCTTAGTTGTATAAAAAGAATTAGGAGATCAGATAATTACAGTGGAGCGACGGCTATCTCACCTCCGTGACCCTGCTACCAGGGAAACCTGACCTGATTGGATTATGGATACCTCGGTACCTCTCGCTTACGAGTCGGATTCGTTCACTACTAGGCTACCGACGCTCCTCAACTGTAATTGTATTAAAGAGTAAAGCATGTATGCAAATTATGTTTTCAAAATAAAGCCTATGCAAAATTCAATAAGCGAGATTCAATGGAGCATGGCTTTCTAAATACATTTGCAAACAAACTGATCCTATATCGCTTTGTTGTCCATCCGTTCGGAACTAAACGGAATTAATCACTACATAATATATTACGAAACTAAGTCCGACACCGCGTCTGTCTATCTGTCTATCTGCTCGCGATAAACTCCAACACTACTGAACGAATTTTTGTTGTTCATGTTTCATGCTGTTTTCACCAAAAGACAGAGTGATTGATATGGAAAGTTTAGGTGTATCATTCGTAAAGGTTACTAGACGTGCGAAGCCGGGGCGGGTCGCTTGTATCTGCTAAATTATATATAGACTTATACTGAATAGAAAGGGTTCGCCCTTCAAGCTATCGACAAAACAAAATGTACCGAAATGCCTATGACAACCAATAGACGTTGTTAAGAGGCATTACGGAATTTGTAATAACCTACATTCAACATTGGATTCGGAGAAATTCACAAAATGTGGATCTCATTATCCCAACGTATGATCAAAAGGCTCTTTTACGGCAAAACGTACGGTAATTGACTTAAGTACTTGGCGAGCATGCGACTTTGTATACCTGAGAAGCTATGTTTTAATATAACGTTAAGGTAGAAGGTGTAACCCTCTTTGGAAACACTAATCAGATACTCCTCTTTATCATATCAGTCGTAAGACGCCCGCTGATGGGCATAGGCCTCCCCCAGAGATCTCCACAAAGGCCGGTCCTATGCCTTCCGCATCCATCTGCTACCTTACTAGGTCGCCGGTCCACCTTGTTGGAGGCCTACCCACGCTGCGTCTTCCGGTACGTGGTCGCCACTCGAGAACATTACTGCCCCATCGACCATCTGTTCTTCGAGCTATGCTATGTATGCTATGTTAATCAGATACTGCTGACAACTGATTGTAGGTAACTAATTTGACGAATAAAAGAGATATTAACGCCCAGTTTCTGAAACGCTCGTCAATGTTAATTATCAATTAAAACTCTTTTCGTCTCTTCTACAACGCACCATAGATAAGGCGAATTTTAATTGGTGATTAACAATTGATTATCGTACGAGATACTGGCCGTTAATGTCCTTCTCAAAAAAAACAAAAAAAAATACTTGTGGCACTCGGGGATTGCCGCGGTAAAGCTATTGCATAGCATTTTTTATCAACTTATGCAATTACAATTATTGATTTATTTTATTTATGCAGTTTTTGTTTTTCTTTGATATTAAATCAAGTTTTTTCTTTGACATTAACCATATACATACACGTTAAGGTTCAACTAGTCGCGGGCTCAAACTCACTCGTGGACGCGGCCAAAAAGCACGCTGTCTCACCTAGCATTGTGTCTAAAAGAGATAGAATCAGTTATGAGCAGTTAGCAGCTAGTTTTTTTTTTTTTTTTTTTTTTTATATTAAACAAGACAGGCATTTGACCGCCATCTCACCTGTTGGTAAGTGACGATGCGGCCGAAGATGGAGCATGCCCGTCTTGGAACAGCCTATTCACTCTAGCCTTGAAGGCATCCAGATTATATTGATCAGGGAACACACTCGCAGGCAACGCGTTCCACTCCTTAGCCGTACGCATTATAAAAGTCAAGCCAAAGCGGCTCGTGCGGATAGTTGGAAGTTCCACGACATAAGGATGAAGCGCTCGCCCGGATCGTGTCTCCCGATGGCGGAAAGGGGACGGCGGAATGAGGTCGTGCAGCTGCTTCGCACACTCACCGAAATGTAACCTGTAGAAGACCGACAGACGCGCAACCCTACGCCGATGCTCAAGGCTCTGCAGCCTAGCTTCAATCAACTGTGGGTCACCAATCATCTTCTTTGCACGTTTTTCCACCGAATCCAAAGCCGCCAGTTGATATTTGGCTGATCCATCCCAGAGGTGACAGCAGTACTCCATGCAGGATCGGACTTGTGCTTGATATAACTGAATCAACTGCTTTGAAGTGAAATACCGCTTAACCTTCGAGAGGACACCAAGTTTTTTTGCTGCAATCTTTGCCTTGGATTCGATGTACTGACCGAAGTTGAGATTGGTAGAAAGCTCAACACCTAGAAGCTGTAGGTTGTCGGTAATTTCCACAGGAACATCCCGAAAAGTTGGAGTAAGATGGAATGGACTCCTTTTGGCGGAAAACAAACACGCCTGAGTTTTGGTTGCGTTGAACGTCACCAGATTGGCTTCACCCCAATCAGAGACTGCCTTGAGAGCGTTGTTCAAACGATCAACCATAACCTCTCGAGAATACTGAATATCGTCCCTATTGGCTTTTGCATCTGACAGATATCTATCCGTTACTGTGCTGTCGTCTGCGTACCCAAAGGTACCTGGTATCGTTAGCAGATCGTTAATATGCAGCAGGAATAAAGTCGCGGACAGTACCGATCCCTGAGGAACTCCCGCGTCGATAGCCTCAAGATTAGACGAGTAGCCATCGATAACTACACGGATTGAACGTCCACTCAGAAAATCCGATAGCCAGGTGCAAAAGCCAACAGGAATACCAAATGAAGGAAGCTTGCTTAGAAGGCCCGCATGCCAAACCCTGTCAAAGGCCTTGGAGATATCAAGAGACACAGCAAGGGCCTCGCCATGTCTCTCAATGGCCTCACTCCACAATTGAGTGGCATACACCAGAAGGTCCCCAGTAGATCGACCACGGCGGAACCCGTACTGGTGATCGCTGAGGAGTTCGTTACCTTCAAGATGCGTAAGGAGTTTGTTGTTTAGTGCACGTTCCATAATCTTACAGAGTATGGAAGTGACCGAAATAGGGCGGTAGTTGGCAGGGTCGGCGCGGCTGCCTTTTTTGGGCACGGGCTGCACATTGGCAAGCTTCCACGACTTAGGTACAATACCAGTCTCAAGTGAGAGGCGATACAGGCGTGTGAGAACAGGAGACAACTCAGGAGCACAACTACGCAGGACTATTGCCGGTATACCATCAGGTCCACTAGCCTTGTTCACGTCCAGACTCTGCAGGATTTTTAAGATCTCTCTCTGATGTATCCGCACCTCTGCCATAGCGCAGTCAGCACGGGATGAGATAGGTGGTGTTTTTCCTGCAGTATCCAAACGTGAATTCGCCGCGAAAAGAGAAGCAAGCAAATTCGCTTTCTCTTCAGCAGCATGGGCCAATGTTCCGTCTGGCCTCAGCAACGGTGGCAACGAAGATTGACTAAAATTAGATTCGACCGCTTTTGCCAAAGACCAAAACGCCTTACTCCCAGGAGGATAAGAGGCCAGTTTGGCGCCAATCCGGCTTATGCGGTCGAATCTAGCCCTGCGAAGCGTCCTTTTGTAACACTTGGCGGTGAAGTTAAAGGCTCTCTTCAGTTTGCGAGTATCCGGAGACATATGCGCTCGAGCCTCAGCCCAGGCAGAGTATGCCGAATGCTTCAACACTTCAGCACGTCTGCACTCAGCACCAAACCATGGGCGAGACCTGCCGTTCATCGCTACGTCAGAATACGGAATAAAGTACTCCATACCCTGCAGTATAACCGCGGTAACGGCTTCAGCACAATTCGACGGATCGCCCGAAGAGAAGCATACCCCCCGCCAAGGATAGGACGAAAAGAAGTGGCGCATCTCATCCCAATCTGCTGACTTGTATCGCCACACCCGTCGGGGGTTGCATGGGGTTTGCTCGGGTGGGGAATAAACGGATACGGATTTCACCAGACAGTGATCGGATGTACCCAGCGGTGCAGAGACCGATACTGAGTGTCTGTCCGGATCGGTTGTCAGCAGAAGGTCTAAGCAATTGGCGGTATGGGAGTCAACATCAGGTACCCTCGTGGCACAGTTTACCAGCTGGGTGAGATCTAGCGACAGAGCTAGTTTACGCGCCTCTCTCCCAGCATGATCCGTCACCTGGTATGGGAAAAGCCACTCTTGGTGGTGGGCATTGAAATCCCCCAGAATGACAAACTGCGCCGCGGGGTAACGTTCCCTCGCCTTATCCGCCACTTCTATGAGATGGTCACATAAGCGAGTCGTCTCCTGATCCCCGCTGTGCGATCGGTAAATGCAGGCATACAGGATTTGCACTTGACCTGTATCCACCAGCAACCATAAAATTGAAAAACTAGACCCCTCAAAGCTCCTTAGACGCCTAATGCAGATGTCTTCGCGAGCGTACACACAGACTCCGGCACGAGGTACAAACCTGTGCTCGAGAGTATACCCTGGGTAGCTGAGGTACGTCGCGTCAGCCGGACATCTGATCTGCGTCTCAGTGAGGAACAGCAGCTGCGGTTTTTCAGTCTCAAGGTGGTAGTGGACTGCATCGAGATTTGAGTGCAGGCCTCGGATGTTAGTGAGGTGCACTTTGAGTGGGAGGGAGTGCAGCCGCTGTTTACAGTTTTTCTTTTTGTTGAATTTCATAAAATTGAGTGTGAAGAGGTTGTTGGAGGAGGATAGCAGTTGGACGAGGTAGCGCTTCGCCTACCAGCAAACATGCTCACCAATACCGCACGGGAAGGTGCCTGACGCGGAGACCGCGGGGACGCCCGAACCCCCCCAGATTGGCTACCTGGCCCTCCCATCCGGTCGCCAACCGGCATGGTAGAGCAATCTGGGATTTTTCGTAAGATGGCGGGGCAGCCTTTCACTGGTGGCTAACCAGCTACTTGGGCCCCCTACTATCTACGGTCGGCCAGCGGCGGCACCGTGCTTCGGATCCCGCTGCCCTCCGAAGCCAGGCACCTGGTACGGGAGTGGTGAGCATCAAGAAAAAACGGTTACGCAGAGCGTCTACAACTGTCCAGACCCATCCTCCTCGATGGCTACTCCAGACATCGCAACGGAACACGGCTGGGCCGCTTGGCGCTGCGTTCGCTTGGAGGGTGGTGACCAGCCACGGCCGAAGCCTACCACCGGAGAGAGTGCTGTCCATTTCGCACTACCCAGGGATCACGTGTAGGGTATCTAGAGTCATGAAGCCCGAAGTGGGCTTCGCCTACGGACGCGGACAGCATTGATCCCCTCTACACGCATACGTCTAGTCGCAGGCACACAAACACCGTGCCGAAGTCTGCCGAACTGAAACGACGTTAGACGATGCACGGCTTTCAACGCCGCACCGCTGTGCCGGTCGGAGTGGGGAGTGTTAGGTTTTTTTCGTTACGGAATTTCTTGATTCGGTCGCCGCACTCAAAGCCCGCGATAAAAGCTATGCAATAGCTTAAAATTTGATTTGATTTGATACCAGTCCAAGAGCATAAGTGCAGTACCACGTTGAAAATCATATTCCTGTGGAGTAGTTGAAAGGTTTTATAGTGTAGCATATTTTTAGGGAGGGACATGATCGGATCGTCTAATAGATGAAAAGCGGCCACCGGCATCCAGGACATCCGGGATAAGCGAATAAAGTAGAAACAATTTTTTTTTTATAACGATTTCTGGAATATCATGAAAGAAATATTCATTTATAAAATAAATAAGGCATTTGTCCTGCATTGGGGCACCAACGGCTTTACAAAAAAATGAATAAATAGCACTGGAGGTCAAGAATGATTCTGTAAACCATCGTAGTTACTAATCATCACGTCATTAGAGAGAAATAATAAAAATTTGCCTCATCATGTATAATTTGTAAATATCAAAACTGTGTACGTCTAATGCTAAACGTTCTATAAATATATGCCCGCATCTTTCCATACGATGTTTTTACCACAAAAGTTTAGCTTATAGCCTGCGTTATTTATTTTCTTATCGTTGCAAAACAAAACATAATAAAAGTGCAGGGTACCTACACGTCAGAATTACGCTTGAAAGATAGAATCGTACATAGGAGCGTCGGAGCGTCGGTAATAAAAAATAATCATCTTGGCGTTAATGTCCCGGTTGTGCTCTCGAGAACGAGGGCCCGGGGTCCGCCTTGACCATGATCCAGGATTTGGCAGGTCAGGTAATTACAGTGGAGCGACTGCCATCTGACCTCCATGACCCTGCTACCAGGGGAACCTGACCAGATTGGACCATGGTTACACATCCAGTCGCCTGAATGTGCAGGTTTCATCACGATGTTTTCCCTCACCGTAAGAGTATCGGTTAGTATTCAACTAATGTACATAACTCAGAAAACAGTCATTGGTATATGGCCGGAGCGGGATTCGAATCCGGGACCTCTGGCTTACGAGTCGGATACTGTAACCGCTCGGCCACCGACGCTCTTAAAGCGTCGGTACCGGGTTCGAACCCCAGTGTCGCCTTGTACCAATGAGTATTTTCTGAGTTATGTACAATATTTGAACATTAACCGATGCTTTCTTAAATAAAGTCCCACAAAGGTGGCAACTAAGCTTACGGCCTGCCTGATAGTAAGCAGTCACCGCAGTCTATGGACGTTTGCAATATAATGCAAAGTCTAATGTCAATGTAAATGCTCTTACGGAGAGGGAAAACATCGTGATGAAACCTGCACATTCAGGCGACTGAAGGACTGTGTAACTATGAACTAATCTGGTTAGGTTCCCCTGGTAGCAGGGTCACGGAGCTCAGATGGCAGTCGCTCCACTGTACTTACCTGATCTGCCAAATCCTGGATCATGGTAGAGGCAGACCCCGGGCCCTCGCGCACGCGAACCAGAACATTAGCGCCTAAATAATAATCTTTCCTTGCGTTTAAAGTACATTTTTATGAGACTAAAGTTATGAAGCTCACGGCATGCGTGATTAATTTCCATATCGCTGCAAAACAAAACAAAATCCAGAGTCCAGACACACGCCTGAATCTAGACGCCTTCAAGGCCAGAGTGAATAGGCTGTTTCTAGACAGGCATGCTTCATAATCGGCCGCATCGTGGCCTACTATCGGCTAGTCCAAAAGGACTAGAATACAAAAAATAGTCACAATTACCCTTGAACGATACAATCGTAGGTAGAAGTGACTGTTTGCCGAACAATGTTTACCACGAAAAAATATCTTTTTACGTTTATTTAAAAGCGCGATTTAATAAATTGCAGCATTCCATGCCATCAGATATGAAGCCGACCGTGTAATGAGGCCGGCAGCACAGTGAGGGGTTAAAACACTGTGATTTAATTTACTTGCAATATTCAATAATAAACACGGGTTAGTACGGGTTCGTGGCAAGGTGCTGTAACAATGCCTGCATCATATTTCCTTTGAGTAAAGTAAATACTTTGGGGAACGTGTTTAAAGAAAGCGGAAGTTAAAGCTTTTTATTTTTAAACTCTACACTAGAATTATGCCAGGCCGTGTAATGTTTTAAATTTTAGTGTTTGATGTGGGGCGCTTAATCTAGAGGATTTGAAAAAAATTGGAGTTAAATTTGAAAGAAACAATATTTATATAGCTCCTGAACATTGCGAGTATTGTTTGACCTTGGTTATTGGTCTCGCAAGCACGCTGCGACTAGACCAGCGCTGCGCAAGGAAAGAAATACTCACTCGAGTTGAACCATTGGTAAAGATATTTCGCCATAGAACAACCAGTTGAACCATGGGTAACTTTACTTCGCCGTAGTACAACCAGTTGGACATCACAGTTGTACCACGGGTCAGGAGCGCTCCGCACTAATATTATAGCTGCCACACATAACACTACCGTCCAATATTTCCGTAACGCAGAAGACCGCAAGAAGTGGGGGCACATTTTCATGATGTCTTTCCTTTGCACTCCGACATGGGATTCTTCTAAAGGCATATCTAGAGATACCTCAAAGGCCGTCACCTAATCTGCTCAGCTTGCAGACGTCCTGATCGACGGTGGCCACTTTCGATCAGGTGGACCATCTGGCCACGTGCCTCCCTTGGCAAGAATAAAAATTAAGCTCCGACCACTATATCAAGGGTGAACGACTAAAGTGGAGGGATATCAATCGTCTCCGAGTTAAGCCGCGGACAGACGTACTTGGCGAAATTTGAAGGGGTCCTACCCTAGGGTAAGTTTCTAGAAACGACAACATAAAACTGCGCTCAGCTCCTGAAAAATTCCGTGAAAATCAGAAAGAAACTTTCCGTTGTTTTCCGCCTCCGCGTTCACCGGCCGATACAAAACATGGAACTTCGATAAGTACCTGTATTATTCAGGTCACGCCATCTTTTACGTGAGCAAAAAAACGGCTAGTAAATAAATCATACGGCTATTCGAACAGTTTGCCCGCGACGTGGATTTATAAGCGCGAAGTCTGTCATTTTGAGAAATGACTGCAAGTTTCCGCCCACCAAAGAGTTCACAATTGGAGGTGGGGGCTTATACCTGGCCGGGACGTTTGATGGATGCCAGTTGTGGAGAGAAAAATGCGAATTTTCGCTCCAAAAAGATTTGTTCTATACAGTAAACTTTTTCGGTAAGTTGCCGGGGTTTGCGGTTGGTACCTGTTACGTAAGTTTTGAAAACAAAATCGATTTTTATTTTATACATTTTAGGGAAAAACGGGTCACTTTCTACCTTTTTTATATACTACGCAGTGACAAACGAGCAGATAGTTCACCTGATGGTAAGCGGTAACTGTCGCCCATAACATCTACGATTCATGCATTTAGTTTGCTGGCAACAATAATGCCACTGTAAGGACTAAGATAAAATGCCTCAAGCCTGTTCTTGCGCTGGCCACCTTACATATCCTTCAAACTGAAACACAACAATTCAGACATTGTTGCTTAGCGACAGAAATTGATTACGCGGTGATACGCTCCCAGGCAGATGTGTCAGGCTTGACAGAGTCCTACCGCCTGATAAAGATTCCATTGTTGCTTAGCGGCAGAAATAGATAAGGCGACGGTACTCTTCCAGGAGGACGTTACAGATATAACAGAGTTCTAAAACCTGATAAAGAATAAATTCCCCTTCAGTTGAAGAGAGTATCTGCTCATCAGTGATCGCCAGTACGATTTCTGTCGGTGTGGATCTGCTGGTGATATATTTACTTAACTGACCCACAAATGGGCGGTAGCCATTGAGAGTAAGGGGGAGGCCCTTGCGCTTTTAGGAGGCATACGGCTGGCGTCTTGGGCCACAATGTCGCCTTGGGCCTCATTTGGTATTCATAAATTAAATTTGAATAAATTGATTTTGTTTTTAAATTAACACTGTAAGCAAAGCTTGTGTTAAGGGTGTTAGTTAACTGATAAACTACTTTAATACTTTTTTAAATACATTATTATACTACATCCAGACCCGTAATAGACATTAACTCATGAGGAAACATGCATAATTTAAAATTTATCATTTCAATTTCTGGGCCGGGATTCGAACCCGGGACCTCTGTGTGGCAGACGTTAGTAGATAGTGGATATTAACCAACTGAACCACTCAGGTAGTCTGCATTGAAAGCATTGTTTTTACTTATTACAGATTCAAGAAAAAGAAAATTAGATACGGCTGAAGCGTCGAAAACATTATACCATTATTTTCTTACATTTTTAATAACCGATTTAGCTCCAGCCATCTTCATCAATAAAGGTACATAATGCATCATCTTCTCCAATAGCAATAAACAGGAGTTGAGCCAACACGATCCATCAAGAACTTGTTGTCTTGGGAAAATATTTTTCTAACCCAGTGAAATGTTGCCGAGAAACGATTTGTGTGCCTAAAACTTGTATTACTATTGGACAGAAATGATTGACAAATCAAACGCAATGAGAGGTTTCCAAGATGACATTAAATAAAAAGAGATGATTTATTATTGTCAATGGGCGCTTTTAAATTGATAACGTGACGATATTATTGTGGACGTCCACGGCACGACGATAACACAGGTAAATAAATTGTATGGAAATATGTGACGACGCTTTTAAATTTCCGTTCATGACGACGTTATAACGTGCACGTCCACGATATGATGCTACGATATTTTGGTTTGACAGCTTCCCTCTAAGACAGCCCCGATATTTTTGATGTTTAGTGCGTAGCTAATTTATATGTGTATAAGCTAGTCCACGTGCTCGCGCTGCTCTGCTGGGCCATAGAACCAACAAATAAAAAAAAGTTACTTAAAAATGGCATTCATCACGTCCACTGCTGAAAACTATAAAAACGCATTTACCGTCCACGATAACATGACATGCAGAATTATAAAAACGTTCATTACATGGCGCAATTCAGTGATAATATGTCAAACCCAGGACCAAGAATTCTTGGTCCAAGTGTCAAACAAACACACAAGGACAGATAATTTCGAATGATTGACTGTGTGGATTTTTTTAAAATTCATTAAGTTTTAACGTAAACATGGGCTAGCCATTTTAGACACGAAACAAAACAAAAAGTGTTGTGATGACAATGTTCTGACGTGACGTCTTGTCAACATGACATTAGAGTTTAGAAATACTTTTTTTTATCTATAACTGACGAATTAAAAATCTCTTGTTTGAACAATATTGGAATTCTTTTTGTTTTAATCCAGAAAACAGAGAGATGTAAGTTTAACAGGTGATTGCATTTATTTTATAATAAGTCTATGGCTGCATGTGATTTACGTGTGTAGTTTACGTAAAATAGGGTGACTTTGATGTGCGGGGGTGTTACATTGATCACTCACTTTTCACTGTTACAAGTCTACCACGAGCGCGCTCCGTACAAACACAGTTTGATCATATTTTCAATATTACGCTTTCAAAGCCAATGAAATTTTGTATACGTAATCTGAAACCAATATCTAGGCTTGTGGTTTGCCAGATTTTCGTAACAATATATTGTTTCAAAGTTACACAGAATTTAAAGTTTGTATGGATAACTTAAACTTGACCTGTGTTCTTTGGTTCGGTAAATCGGTTCGCTCGATAGTTTGGAAGACATTACGGGTACTTATAGGAGCGTTGAAGCCCTACAAAGTCAATATATATTGATATATATATATATATATCAATATATTGCAAAGGCTGCTGTATTTCAGTTTCGTTCTTCCTAAAAAACAAATTCCCTGTATTCAAAATTGAGTATAAGTAAGAATGACTTTGATTTCCAGCTACATTTACCGCTACATTCAAGTAAAATCCTCACTCCTGGAGCCGAAGTAAAAAAAGCAACAATTTGTTGATTCGAATCCAAGCCGATAAAGTAATTTATTGTCAATTTGTTATTCACGATAATAAATTCTCGATAGGGCACGGGCGTTGTGCAAAAAATCCTTACCACGGGTTTTCACCATTACGCTTCCCTTTTTGTTGCGGTAGATTTAATGTTATTTTAAAATTCCAGCTTGCATATTTTTAACAAAATATTTGTCAATTAGCCGTGTGGTGTCCGGCAGAGTAGGAGCACCTACCCCTTACCCTCGTGGGTGTCGTACGATGCGACAAATTTTCGAGACTAAATTTCCGTAGGCTGAAAAATCGGCAGCAGCTTTTTCCATTGTTATTTTTTTAACACTGCGATCTCCAACCCGCCTGCCAAACGTGGAGATTATGGCGATAACCTCCGCTTTCGTAGGAGAGGCCCTAAGTCCTCCATTGGACTGTTATGGGCTTACAGTTTATCGTTGCATAAACACATATTTACACTGCTACACCATAATTTATCAGAAATTCAAACGTCACAATTTACGTATTTTTTTATTTGGCTAGACACAAAGCGAATGAAATTATAGTTTTTTTCTTTGCTCAGGAAACTAGCTTATTGATCGTTTGCACACTTTGCACTTAGCTTTGCGTCATGTATTGTATCACCAAATCGTAATAATATGAGTTCAAAAGTTCATTATATTTCTTTATATTACTTTCTGATGTTCATCAAAATGAACAAAAAAATCGCATGAACAAATCCATGCCATTTTTCATTTTGTAAGTTCTATTTTTTGCGCCCTACGCTATGGAAATGAAATGGGTGAGGTGAACTCTCATAGAGTACCAGCTGGCCGACCATCTGGTTAAGTACGACTCGATTATAAAGCCTAAGCGTCTACGTGCTAACCCCCTGGGAGCACCAGTAGCCGCGAAGGCTTTCCAGGTTTCATCGGAAGCGATGCTCTATGGGGATGAGGCTCTCGTATACGTTAAGAAGCTATGCACCTCCATAACAAGTAGTGAACTTGATGCAACAAGAAAGTTGGACCTGCGCGAAAATGTTAGGACGATTTAAAAAAACCGGATAATTGTAATTTAGAAATGAATTCTGTAATCATCCAAGCTTTAGAACGTCGGTGGCCGAGCGGTTACAGTATCCGACTCGGAAGCCAGAGGTCCCGGGTTCGAATCCCGCTCCGGCCATGTACCAATTACTGTTTTCTGAGTTATGTACATTAGTTGATTAGTGCTGTGAGTCGTTTCTTGCGCCTCGCAGCACATGCTGAGTGGGTACCATTTACGCTGGCCGCCGCGGCGCCGACAGTGGCATAGGAGGCTACGTACCTATTGATTTAGAATACTAACCGATGCTCTTACGGTGAGGGAAAACATTGTGATGCAACCTACACACTCAGGCGACTGGATGTGTAACCATGATCCAATCTGGTCAGGTTCCCCTGGCAGCAGGGTCATGTAGGTCAGATGGCAGTCGCTCCACTGTAATTACCTGACCTGCCAAATCCTGGATCATGGTCAAGGCGGACTCCGGGCCCTCGTGCGCGAGAGCACAACCGGGACATTAACGCCAAGATGATGATGATGAAGATAATGATGATGATGATCCAAGCCATTTTCAGGATTATTGCAAAAATTCAACTTGAATTATTTTAGTTTAATACTATCATTTCTGTTAGGTTTAGGTCTTGGCTTTTTTTGGATTTCTTTCCACACCAACCCAAGTCTTAAAACCACCGACCGTAAAATTGAGCGTCGGTGGCGGAGTGGTTACGGTATCAGACTCGTAAGCGAGAGGTACCGGGTTCGAATCCCATTGCGGCCACGCACCAATAACTCTTTTCTGAGTTATGCACATTAGTTGCATACTAATAGATGGGAAAACATCGTGTCGAAACTTGCACATTCAGGCGACTGAATGGGTAACTGCGCTGGTTCCCCTGGTAGCAGAGTCTCGGAGGTCAGATGACGGTCATCATCATCACTATCACAACCCATAACAGTCCACTGCATGATTGACTGAGGGCTTCGCCCACGAAAGGGGAGGTTAACGCCAAGATGATTATTTTATTTTTTTAAGCTCGCAGAAGCAATGGGGCTAAATCATTCTCGGCAATAACAACGTGTGGCGCCCCTCATGGCATGGACGGAAGACTTTATAGAGGTCGTAGGGAACCGTATATATGTCGGAGAAGATGATGTAGACTCCCCCATTGGGGAGTCTTCATCCTATATTACCTACTATAAACCTGGCCGCTGGTTTTCAGTGGTAAGTCCTTTTCTATGGCGTATGTTAATAATCGGGCCCGGGGTCCGCCTTGTCCTTGATCCAGAATTTGGCAGATCAGGTAATTACAGTCAAGCGACGACCAGCTGATCTCCATGACCCTGGCACCAGGGGAACCTGACCAGGTTGGATCATAGTTACACATTCAGTCGCCTGAGTGTGCAGGTTTAATCACGTTGTTTCTCCTCACCGTACGAGCATCGGTTAGTATTTAACTAATGTACAAAACTCAGAAAATTTTCATTACTACATGGCCGTAGCAGGATTCGAACCTGGTACCTCTCGCTAACAAGTCGGATACCCTAACCGCTCGGCCATCGCCGCTCCTATTATAAGTCTTTATTTTAGTCCAACTTATTCCCTTCATCCCTTCCTCCTCCAACCTCTCGCATTCTACTGTGACTTGCTGAAATTATTATCTAGAAAAATCGAAGGGTACTCATCTAGAAACTTCTCGAAGCGTTCCGTAGTAACGAACAACGCGAATAGCTACAAAAGGGTTTACGAAAGATCTTATTGCCGTCCAGGGCTCTATTGTGTAGGTAGTTTAGTATTGTAACCTTTTTAAACATCTTGGCACTGACCTTACCCTTTTTCGAGGAGGGCACAGGCATTAAAAGGTTAAATTAGTTGAGCAGTTATTATATTCAGACGTGTAGTGTTGCAAATTTAAATATAATTCAATTTAGAACTGATTTTCACTACTACAGTCTCCTAATACTCGGAAACAATATCTTGACAGACCTAAAAATATTTGAAAAGATTAGCTGTATATTGTGGAAAGATAATTACTTATTTATTTATTCATACTTTGTACAACATTACAATGTTTTCCGTTACAATAATTTTTTAAATGAGTCAGTCAAAGAAGCACTACTTTAATCTGAACTTTTGCAGATTTTATTTTACAGCATATGCAGCAGATCTGAATCTTTTAGGTAAGCTTTATAAATGAAAACCCCGTAAAACTGTGGTGTCCAAGTTAAGGCCTACAAATACGGTGTTATTAACAAGATTAAGAATAAGTTTGTATCAACTTGATAATGAGAATTTCAGGACTTTTTTGATCAGGTCTTTTTTTTTATTTAGAACCAGGTAATTAACTGTGAACCATTTTAAAATCTCAACACATTCATCAATACAATTTATTTTAGTTCTGGATTTGCATAAACAAACGTAGGTATTTACGTATGTTTGCTTTGTACCAATAACTCTAATCTGAGTTATGTACATTAGTTGAATACTAACCGATGCTCTCACGTAGAGGGAAAACGTTGTAATGAAACCTGTACACTCAAGCGACTGAATTCAATCTAGTCAGGTTCCCCTGGTAGCAGAGTCCGGAGGTCAGATGGCACTCGCTCCACTGTAATTACTTGATCTGCAAAATCCTGGACCATGGTCAAGGCGGATCCCGGACTCTCGTGCGCGAGAGCACAGTCAAGACATTAACCAAGATGATTAACATATTTTTCCATATTTTTCCTAAGTTTTATTTAAGGAGAATAGAACAGCGTATTCTATTACTCAAGGTCAATTTTGATTAGTCTCATGTCGGTTCGTGTTTCAACACACAAACCCTTAAACTTTACATATAAATTAACACAGATATAACATATCTTCACACTTACTATGTGAGAATCCACTGTACCCAGTTTGTTAACAAATGCCCTTTATATTACGTGACCAAATTGCTCGAGGCATTCTAACCCTTCTCCGTCCTTATCTATTTCATCACTACGGAAAGAGACAACGGGTCTGTGGAATGAAATCAATAGGCGGTCAAGTTTACGGGTACGGTTAAATTGTTCTAATTGGAAATATTATTCTAATCTTGCACCCAATTATTCAGTTTTAAACGAATTTAGTTTCGGTCCGTATTACTTTCTGGTGGAAATGTTGTGTTAGGGAATTTTCGTACTGGATATGCCTAGACTTGGAATATTAAACAAGTATTTTGAAAAGAAATAATTTGGGTACTCAAGACTTATTTGAATACAACCTTTGAGTACAACTTTCCTTTATATTCGCAAGAAGTTAATCTATCCTAAATCCGCTGTTGAATATGCCACAATAATTATTTTATTTCTGTATTGTATTCTATTTTATGTTGTTATCCTTGGGCTTGTTATCTTTTATATACCCCCTCTGCCGCATAATATATTTCACAATACTGGAGTTAACAAAGTTGCATTTCGAGCGACTGGCGAAATAAAACTCAAAACTGCTCTTGATACGCTTTAAGACTCGCAATTATCATTGTTCGACCAGGCTTTTAGAGCCAAGCTGGAATCCCGGAAAGCGAGATCTCGCAATATGACATTAATAGGCCTTTCAAGATTGAGGGGGCCGTACTTAGGAAGCTATTAAGACGAGTAAATGTACAATATTTCACCCTTTACATTACAGAACGGGCTTTTAAAGGCGGCGTGCACCAGGGTGCCAATTTAGGGCCCTTCCCTTTTTGGCTCGTTTTCAGGGACACGGAAACTAAAGTTTTACATTTCATCCCTAGAGTAGTTGCTTGAAGATTTTCTATGGTTTTGAATATGGCGAAACTTTATTATTAAGTATTTTATAGTCTTCACAGCCCATAACAGTTCACTAAGGGACTTTCGGCCGCTACCACAATAGGGGAGGGTAATGCCATAATCTTTACCATTGGCGGGGTGGATATAGCAGTGTTGTAAATATATCAATGGAAAACGCTACTGCCCATTTTCCAGCCTACGGAGACTCTAGATCTTTTGCCTCGAAAACATTAGTCGCCTTGACGACAGCCGCGAGTGTAAGGGGTTAGTGATATTCTACTCTGCCGGACACTACACGGCCAGTCAGTTCGGTACAGTAATTAAATTATGTCTTTACACCTCTTTACACACTTCTAGCACAGTCTAGTAGTTAAAACACGGGATTCGCACTAGACTTGTACATATTGGTTGGCAATTAACCACAACCACAATACTGTCAATTAATAAATGGTATAAAATCAACATCGAGCGTCGGTAGCCGGGCGGTTGAGTATCCAACTCGTAAGCGAGAGGTACTGCGTTCGAATCCCGCTGCGGCCATGTACCAATGACTATTTTCTGAGTTATGTACATTAGTTGAATACTAACCGATGCTCTTACGGTGAGGGAAAACATCACGATGAAACCTGCAAATTCAGGCAACTGAATTTGTAACCATGATCCAATCTGGTCAGGTTCCCCTGTTTGCAGGGTCACGGAGGTCAGATGGTAGTCGCTCTACTGTAATTACCTGATCGCCAAATCCTAGATCATGATCAAGGCGGACTCCGGGCCCTCGTTCTCGAGAGCACAACCGGGACGTTTACGCCAAGATGATTATTTTTTATTATTAATCAACATAGGTCCACTTTAATAATTTAGTTACACTGGAATTCAATAGCTAACTAATTGAATAAAATTGTAGTTTCTATTGCGGTTGGAAATAAAATTGGATTCATTCCATTATACACATACATACAACGTCACGCATTTTTCGTATGGTTAATCCATTTATGGTCTAAGAAGGTCACTGTCATCATCAACTTGGCGTTAAGATCCCAGTTGTGTTCTCGCGCACGAGGTCCACGGAACTGCCTTGACCATGATCCAGGATTTGGCAGATCAGATAATTACAATGGAGCGACTGCCATCTGACCTCCGTGATCCTGCTACCAGGGAAACCTGACCAGATTGTACCATGGTTACAGATTCAGCTGCCGGAATGTGCAGGTTACATCACGATGTTCTCCCTCGCCTCATCTGTTAGCATGCAACTAATGCACATAACTCATAAATGAATCATTGGTACATGGCTGCAGTGAGATTCGAACGCGGTACATCTCGCTTACGAGTCGGATACCTTAAGCACTCGGCCACCGACGCTCCTTGAAAATATGTATAATAGAAAAAACCCGAGGACATGTGCCAGGCGTGCCAAGCCGGCGCGAGTGGCTAGAATAAAAGGAAATAAAAACATTTTACCTCAAGCGAAAGAAGCTTTGAAAACAATAGAGCAGAATATTTAATATGAAAGTCTTTCTAGCCCTAAATCCATTAATCCTAGATTAAATTCTGCTAGTCGTCGTGAGAGCTGCGTATTTTTGGGTATTATTTTAGGTGCTTTACATTTTTTCTTGATTTTTATTTTATCCCGTGTTGCTCTAACTTTTTATTTGGAATAACAATCGCTCGTACGATTCGGATGTGGAATAAGCTTCCAGCCACAGTGTTTCCTTTAGATATGACATGAGATCGTTCAAGAAGTATATTAGAGGTCTCTTCAGAGGCAGGCAACGCATTGGTAGTGCGTCTGGTGTTGCTGATGTCCATAGGCGGCGGTGACAACTTTCCATCAGGTGGCCCCCTTGTCTGTTTGTCTGGCATATAACAAAAGAAAAATATTTTACCCTTTTTTTGTCATAAAACTGTAACTAAGAAAAGATGGATGGACTGTGTGAATGATGGCATGCGGACGTAAGGAGCGAGTAAGTGCAGATGAGTGATATGATTGAATGGAAGAAAGAGACATATTGTCCTGACCCCACCTAGGAAGATAAGGGTAGATGATGTTGATATAAGGTTTCATTTCCATTAACTTCTTTCCCAAGCGATTCGAGAATGCCGCCATAATAAAATTTGTAGAGTTTAAGAAAACCTTTCGAAATGCCATATTTCATCGTCATTGGTCATGGGATCCATACATCATTTGAAAAAAAACATGATTGCATCATGTGCGACTATGAACTCAATTCTGTCAATTTGTAGATTTATAACAATTAATAATATTATGATTACGAATTCAGCAAACAGGAAAACCGGGTAAACAGAAAGTGCACTTCCAGCAGGAAATACTGAATGTGCAAACTACACTAATTATACAATAATATGATTAGTATAGTTTGCAGTTATTAAACTAGTAGGTAGGTCCGCCGCGACTTCAGTCGCATGATTGTTGAAAACCGTATTAAAATCCGTTGCGTAGTTTAATAGATCTAAGCGGACATATTAGCTCCATAATTCCAGTTTCTGTCATTTTCGCAATACAAAACACAAATTTCATAGTTAGGACCTAATACATACATACGTCCTACAGACTGAGGGACAGACGTCGGGAAGCGACTTAACTTTATATATTTTTGTGGACGACAACAAATTTAAAGTAGATTACCAACTATTTTTATTGTTATTTTTAGTTAGATCAATTTCATTAGTATTAGGGTATTGTTACGCTTATCGTTTTCTTATCAGACGGCCTCACTACTTGAATGTCACTGTCACGTCGTAACAAAAAAAAAAACAAAGAAACCTTACTCAAACACAAAATGGCGTCAAGCACTCCATCCAAAACGTATATTTCCACACAAGGGGTGTTACAAAAATCCCCATCAGCACTTTAATATTCAAGTAACGAGTTCCATGTTTGATACCTTTCAGCTTCGGTGATAGGTAAACATTAACTCGTGAAATATGCAGCGGCTAAGCTCAGCGCGTATTATGTGGCGCTGACAACGCTGTGAATATTAAAATGCTGTTAGCGGTAACAAATCGGGTTGCAATTGTCACAATTCTGTGTTTATTTAGAATTTAGGTCGGATCCAGAGTGGGACGGAACCTTGACGAAGTAAAGCGTCGATTAACGTAGCCTTAATCTAGGACCCTAACTAACTCAAAGAGCTAATCAAGGTGATATGTATTGCTCGTAGATATTCTATTTTTGTATAACTTAAATATGTTACGCATCGCTCCGCTTTCCAAAAGGCGTGATGCAACAATGGACCGTATTCTATACGCACACATACATACATACATACATTCATACATATAGCAGGGGTATACGCTAATATATAGAAGTTTTTGGGTTCATTCGTATTTTTTACCTTTCGTATTTAGAATAACAAACCTAAATTCGAGCTCAATTAAAAATAAATAATGCCAGGAAGTTCGACTAATAAAAAACCAAGCCAAAACTAAAAAAGCCAAACGACTACCGCTATTATTATTTGTCGTTATTTTTTCAATTTCACCCATGTTTTCAATTTACGACTTACGTTTACTGCAACGAATATACCCCATTTTTATTGTTACCTGGGCCGCAGTAAAAATACACACCCGAAACTACCCTCAAAGCGATAAAATTGATTTCACCTTTGTGAATTTTTTTTCTAACAAACATTTTTATGGAATGTCGACATCAACTGTTTTTTATGGTGTCACTTATTGTATGGACGCGAATAGATTTTAAATTGAATCGCGCGATGCTTTTAACAATGTTTTTTTTTGTTTAGAAATGCACGCTGACAGCGACGGTAGGTATATCTGAAAACCATCGACCAGGACATCCGCAACCTAAGAAGATTATCAACGTATACAGTGCCGACCTTTTTATGTACACCAGAAATATAAAAAAAAATTCTAATTAGTCCGTCAGTTAGGTAATAAAAAAATTTGACACGTATTTTTCATTTATCAAATCAATAGAAAATTACAGAAATCAAAATATCAAAGTTTCGGAGTGGGGCTAGTGACGTCACTTCCGAGTAAAATTTCACCTCAGGCATGACGTCACGCAACATTCCAACGCATTGTATCGGCGTTCTTTTTTATTTAAGTAACAAAAGAAAATGTGTTCAATATATTGCAACAGCTAGAATTACCTCCCTTCGCCGTAAATGAGAAACAAGATTCAGAACAAAAACGTGCTGACTAGCCTCTCCGCTGGTTCCCGTACTCCATGGCTGATCGCGAAACCAAAATCAGTCGTGGCATATGCTGAGTGTAACCCCACTGCATTCACCACATAACGTTAGAGCAACGAGAGTTAGAGTATATTTTTTTCCGTTGATGTCTCTGTTTTACTTATTTTCTCTATGAATATTTTTTAATGTTGTGCCATGTGCCTGAGTGGAATAAAAATGTTTTACTTTACTTTAAAATGCCTTTCGGTTCAGAAGATACATTTTCAGACAGTAACCGTAGTAAACGTACCAGCAAGTTTTGAAACTTCTAAGGGCCAATCTATTACTGTTAAGTTGGAACCTTAAACGCGAAGTAAATTGTAAGAAGTTAAAGAATGTGCTTGAATTCCATTATACTTAATAATATAAATGCAAATAGAACCTATAAAATTATACCAGGCAAAGGTAGCTTATAAATAAACGGAACATTTAAGTACGTTACCAGAAATTGGCTTGTTCATTAGAGAAAGAACTTGGCCTAAATCGAGGAATCAGAATGTACTGAAACTCAAAGTTAAGTTAATATAAGTGAGTTTTAAGTTGGAGCGAGGTGAACTCGAGACTGTTTGGGGCAAAACGTAGGAGTTGGCTGATGGTAAAAGTATTGTTTATCTAATATAGCTTTTGGCAGATAAATCACAGTTTATGTTTACCATTTCATACTAGTATTGGTCAGTTTACTGTTCCTCATAGGCAGTCGGTCATCTGATGGTGATCACTTACCAGGTGACCAGCTTGTTCGTTTGCCTGCCCCTATAAAAAAGCAGACCTACAGCCCAGTACATTTTGTTGTTGTTATATTTTCCGTTGCTCGCACAACCCAATGAGTCTCTTAAGAATGTGATTCTTATAATAAGAGATTCTCAAAGTAGCCAAAGAACTGACGAGTAAAAAAAATGCCATTTAAAAAAATAAAAATCCAAAAATTCAGGTTTCCCTGGTAACAGGGTCACGGAGGTCAGACGGCAGTCGCTCCATTGTAATGACCTGATCTGTCAAATCTTGGATCATTGTCAAGGAAATTAACGCCAAGATGATTATAGTACAGTGGTGAAACTCTGCAGCAGGTATTAGCCCAAACAACTCTTCAGAGCACTTCCTATGATATAGGAGGTAAGCACCCCCATGGTTTTACTGTCTATACCTACCCCCGTAGGTATATGTGGTAAAATATGCATAGAAACCCTACATCTCTCCACAGATTCAGATGGTCGAGGCGTCAAGTAAGAACTCCAATTATCCTTCGCCGCTACCGCTCATGCCTAGGCGCCAGCACATGCGGGCGGACCAGCGGAATCTGTTTTCGTAGCGAAAGCCAACTTAAATTAGAAAGCTTAACCCTCAGCGGATCGGCCCCGGATTGGCAGCCAATACGCTCCCACACGCGCCATCCCGGACTTTATCTCATGTGGAATTTGTCCTGACTTGACTTATTAACTGAAAGTGCAGCTTCACAAGGTAATATTGTACAAAAGAGCTACGCTTTTGGGGAGTTACCGTAACGAAACGAACTACCAAGTTTCAAGCACTCAAATAAGGAACTAAATAGGGAACCTGTCGTAACTGGGAGGATCGACGGAGTAGAAAGGCATTAACACCTTCTACCATACCTTCCACAGAACGTAGATAACGACTGACATGTTACACATAATATACCCTTCGCTTATCAGTATGAACGGCATACATCAATTGCCTTTGCTCATCACTGTGAACGACATACAAAACTTGGCTGTGTGGTGATCAACCCCATCCATTGTAACAACGCATCTGTGGTTCTGCAATTGAAACCTAAATGCCATAAATTGTAGACGTGTTGTGGGCGACATTTACCGCTTACCAACAGGTGGGCTGGCTGTTCGTTTGTCACTGCAAACTAGCATAAAAAAATTGATGCACACTGTGTATGACCCCCGTAAAAAAATGGACAGCAGCATTTTCTATTAAGAACCAGCTTGCCAATCGTGGAGACTATGGACGCCAATGTTCCCCTCACTGATGTGGAGGAGGTTCAAATAGCAGTGGATTGTTGGATATGATACATCTACGAGAAACTATATCTAACAAAGTCTAATTGCAGTCTCGCAGTATGCGCTATGTGAGTAGGTCGTGTTCTGTCGACTTTGTAATATTAGTGTTTTACTGAGGCGGCGGTGCAAACCGTCGCGCGTGCGTCACTGCGATGGCTACAAACATCATTGTGAACGAGCTCCTCGCGTTCTTACAGCAAAAATTAGACGTGATGGACGAGGTTTGTGCCGTTCAGATATGTAAAACCAACTTCTCGGAGACGGACATATCTGAAGCCAAGGTGTTACTGTACTCAACGTGATGGAAAAGATGGTGTCGCGACGGCGTGACGGGACGCCGAGAAGCATACAGGACATTATCACGCTGCTGAAAGAGACAGATCCAGCCGATGTGCCAATGTTTGTGGCGAGGGACCTGAATAAGCTCCCGCCCGTCACCTTCGACCACGTCGACGTCACCCGGTTGCTGAAGGACATCGTGCTCCTGAAGACAAATCTGGCCGAAATGGAAGCAAAATTTGAGGCATCCCAAAAAACTATGGTTGAGTTGCGGGAGGAAGTCAACGCTTTGCGCAACTCTATTACAGTCATCGGGTCGCCTGCTGACGCTGTTAATGTGTGTGTTCGGCGCGGCTGTGCGAGTGTCGACCTCGCGGGCTCGAGTTTCGAGTCAGCAGTTTTGTCGCCGCCGCCTGTCGCACGGTCACCCGACACGTACGCGGCCCGCATCGGTGCGCGCGCTCCGGCCGGGGCGCCGCATGACTCGCAACCCGCGCCTCGCCCGCCTCTGCCCGCCGCTCGCTCGCTTGCGCCCGCGCCCGCCGCTCGAACGCCGGCGCCCACCGCGCCCGCGGCTACCGTCCGCGCATCAACATCGCGCCAACATCTTCGCGTGGAGGCTTCAACTCCGCGAGAATCTGTGGCATTGAAGCCACCATGCGCCCCCGACGTGGACCGTGATGAGGAAGGATTTGTCACGGTCCAGAAGAAGAGTAGACGTCGTGCTGCTCAGAATGTTCGCGGCACTGCAGTAACTGGTCCCAACTTCCTGCTGCGCTCTGCGACACCGACGACGGCGCTCTGCCTGTCTCGCCTTCATTATACGGTGACGGCAAAGGACGTGGAAGAGCACATCCGCATAACCAAGAAGTACCTCGTGAGGGTCCAGCTCTTGGAATCAAGCCATGAACGTACGTTCAACTCGTTCGTGGCGTTGGTTCCCACCGCAGATTTGGATTTCTTCATGAGGGAAGATTATTGGCCGAAGGGTGTGGTGTACCGGCGATTCCGTGGGCGACCCAGAATATCCGGTGCCGCCGAAAGACATTAAGTGTCAGTTATTTTTTAAGATTATAATAAATTATATTTTTATATATTAGTTTACAATTTATAATAATTTGTATGTAGGTATAGGTTTTATCATTGTCTGTATTTTGTATTAGTTTATTTTGTATTTATGTTGTTTGTGTATTTATAAATATGGGCCTCAGTTGCCTGAAATAAATGAATAAATAAAATAAATAAAATAAATAAATTACTAGTATCAATAATAGTCATCAAGACAGATTTCTTAACCCTTATTATAGCACCGCCATCTAGTGAACACAACACGTAAACATCGTACAAATCGTGCTTTATTTGCTAGATACCGTATCCTCTCATAAGTTATTGCGGGGGTAACTTCTGCTCAGTGCGATTTCATCATAATGCCTATAACAAATGAACAGGGGACCTTTTTTGAGCTAGTTGTCTGCAAATTAATAATATAATTTATAGTAAGGTCCTATAGTAATGGTAATATTCGAGTCAATTTGAACAATTGTATTTTAGCAAATTGTATAGAAGCACGACACTAGCAGAAGTTCGTAAAGGCAGTAAGTGTTTCACATCAACAGTCCTTAACAGTCTACTGCTGGATTTGAGCCTCCTCCACACTAGTGGGGTTATAATCTCTACGCTTGGGAGGCGCAGTTAGGTAGGTCCTACTTCGAGAAAGAGGTCAATCGACGAATCCAACTCGGTTGGGCAGCATTCGGAAAGCTACGCCATATATTTTCGCCCCAATTACCGCAATGTCTCAAGACGAAGGTCTATGACCAATGTGTGTTGCCAGTGATGACTTACGGAACTGAAACGTGGCCGCTCACTGTGGGCCTTATAAGAAAGCTAACTATTACCCAAAGGGCAATGGAAAGAGCTATGCTCGGAGTCTCTTTGCGCGATCGAATCAGAAATGAGGAAATTTGCAAGCGAACCAAGGTCACCGACATAGCTCTAAGGATTACCAGATTGAAGTGGCAGTGGGCAGGGCACAAAGCTCGAAGAACAGATGGCCGATGGGGCAGTAACGTTCTCGAGTGGCGACCACGTGTCGAAAGACGTAGCGTGGGTAGGCCTTCCACAAGGTGGACTGACGAACTGGTAAGGATCGCAGGTACCAGCTGGATGCGGAAAGCACAGGACCGGCCTTTGTGGAGATCTCTGGGGGGAGGCCTATGCCCAGCAGTGGGCGTCTTCTGGCTGATATGATGATGATGATGATGATGATGATTGGGAGGCGGGTTGGAGACCGCAGTATTTAAAACACATACTAGGAAACGTTGCTGCCCATTTTCTGATCTAAGACTAATGTCGCCCAGTCGAAGGCATGGTGCAATGCTAGGACACCACACGGCCGCGTGTTTTCCTGAACTTAGGGGTAAGGCAGTAGTACCTAGATCCACACGACACCAAAACGTGTGACGTCAAATAAAAAAAAACTATTGTTTTTGTATAAAGAGTATTTTTAATGAATCTGCAGATAAATGTTACATTGCCTGATTTGCCTTGTCATTAGGTATTCATAACCCAGGCATTATAAATAATTTTAAATATAACAATGCCTGGATAAACACTTAGTCCAAAACATATGCATTATTTACTTTGGTAAAAATAATTGACCAATTTATTTGACCAAATGAACAAACATTGAAACTAATGTCAAAGATACTAGTGTAACACTGCCAACAAAACTTTCAAAACGCCGAAACAAACCGTTCCAGCACAATTCAATTCTGGAAAACAAACTGGTAACAACTCCTCGTCGCGCTGTCGACCAATCAGCGTCGAACGCGAATCGATGGCCATTTGAATTCTAAATTCGAATCGAATGTTGGACGTTGCATTTGCACTGGTCACATAGACAGCGAGATCTCGTTTGTAGTTTTGTTACCCGATTGCGATAGGGGAGGGTAATGTTTTTCAAGCTTATGTATTTAGATATTTCTATTTCATGGCGCAATGAACTTCAACATATGATTCTGCGATGCGCGTCGCGCTGGCGCTTGTGGGTGTGTAGGTACCTACAAACCCACAAGCGCAGGTGGACGCTTACTTGCGTACTGCAGTATTGAATATAGGTAGTTTGTAGTAAGTAAGTAAAGTAGTGTTGTAAGTTGTAAGATGTTGTGAACGATATTACGTAGTACAATGGACGCCATTGGAATAGAGAGCGTATCTGTCGTAAACCTGCTGCGCAGTTTGTGAAAGTATTTAAAATTGTAATATCATTACTGTCATGTTGTAAAAAAAAAAAATAAGGTATTAGATTCATCTTGACACTGGCTACATTGCAATATAATTTAGAAAAATCAAAATGGCGGATTTTAGGTACCATATTGTGACTTTTATATGGACAATGTATTAAGCGGGTCACATAATGGAAATTGGTCTGCGAGCTGATAGACATCCGCAACACCCAGGAAGTTGCGAGTGCCAGTGGTCTAGTGGTTAACCGAGAGGTACAGGGTTCGAACCCAATTACTCTTTTTTGAGATACTCTAACGGTGAAAGGAACGGAAAGTCAGGTGACGGAAAACATCGTGATGAAATCTGCACATTCGACTAAATATGTAACTATGATCTAATCTGGTCAGATTCCCCTGTTAACAGGGTCACTGAGGTCAGATTGCAGTCGTTCCACTGTAATTACCGATTCTGCCAAATCCTGTATCTTGGCCAAGGCGGACCCCGGACCCTCGTACGCGAGAACACGACTAGAACATTAACGCCAAGATGATAATGAATACCCGGAGAGTGCGAAATCGTTGCGGCCTTTGCATTAAAAGTGTAGGCGTGTCTCTTGTAGGAGGCTCGTATACAAAACATCTCATATTCATATTCATTTATTGCTTCACATGGTAATATAATAACATTGGATCTTAACAGTAGATAAGTATCTCATGTGACCCTGTGAGGGCACTGCAAAATAATAAAAAATATAGTAAACAAAATTATCCTTACAATTAATCTAGATTCCATATTGCATAAATTATTACATGTTCATTAATAATAAATTAATTAAATAATCAACTAGCTATACGCCAAAAATAAGAGTATGAGTTTTTTCTATTAATTATCAAAATTAATTTAAGTTCAATGTCACCTTTTCAAATTAAATTACACGTCAATTCTCATTAATAATTAAATTAAATGTCAATCACCGATTAAAATCATTATAAAAATTATATTCTAAGTCATACAAGTACAGATATTGAGCATTAATACAAAATAAATCATAGATATCAATTTTTCTCATTCAGAAATTCATTTAAATTATAGTAGCTCTTAGCTAACAGTAACTTCTTAAGCTTCCTATTAAAAACTCTGCCATCTGTTTCATTTTTCAAAGTCATCTGCCGTATTTCTGACCATAGCTTCGATTGAATACATTGTATGTAATACGAGAGAGTGGCTAGTTTGCACGAGCGGATTATTCCAGAAAAATGTATGGAGCAGATCGCTGTGTCGGCACCCGTGTCCGATGACAATGTAGCTTTATATCACCTATGGACTCCTAGTACTCGCCTCTTTACTGGAAGAAAATCTAGTCTTTTAACCAACTTCTACGACGGTGGAGGAACTCAATTCGTCTTTATTTTAACCTCTGACGCAAAAAGAGGGGTGTTATAAGTTTGACGTGTGTATCTGAGTATCTGTATGTAGCATAGTAGCTCCATTTCTGCATTACGGTTTCATCCGGGGCTGGGGGGCGTCTGCTCTGCGCGGACTGCGGTAGGGATGGCGTAGGATAAGATAGCGGAAAAGTAGGGGTAGGGTTAGGTTAGGTTAAGGGATAGGCCGGGGTAGGGGTGGGTAGGGTAGGGTGGGAGCAGCTACCTATCACTGGTATTGTCGGACATGGTCCGGCCGTTGTCGGCGGGGGGTGGGTGTGCTGCGGCCATGGGGCGGCCAACATGTCACTGTGTGTTTCCTTCCTAATTTCCTACGCCCTCCTCTTTGACGATTGAAAGAGATATGTAATATCCTACTCAATAAAGTAATTTTGAATTTTTGAATTTTTTGAATCGAACGCCCTTCACAGTCAAAGCCAAAGTCAAAATTCAAGTCAAAATGTCAAAACTAAACTCAAAGTTCAGTCAAGTCAGATGACTGAAAAACGTCAGAAAACCCTCGACCAAGTTTACATATACTTAAATATTTTCGAAAACAAACTTGAGAATCATCTCAATTAAACTGGCTTCCAAATAATAATTCATAATTCGAATACTGCCTTGACAAACCCGGAACGGTGACGAGTCGGCCGTTTTTCGGTAAGCCATCTCTGCATTACGGCTTTATCGAACGCCCTTCGGCTACATAATGAAATACTAAGTAGAATCCAATCCAATTGAGCAATGCACACAATATCCGCCTAGAGCGTAGGGTGGCCATGTGATCTAAAAATACAAGACTTTAGGAAAAATAAGACAAGTATCATTAAAGGACATTCGTTTTGGTCTAAAAAGCTAAAAGTAATATTCATTTTCAGTTAAACTATGCAATTTCTCACATTCTTTTACTATGGCACCAAACCGTACGCATAGTGCTTAGGTTGGGCCAATTGGGCATACAGTACTAAAATATGGTTATTTTGTAGCTTGGAATCTGACCATTGGATTATATATTTTCTGTTCTGGCTGGCACTTTTACATTATATTAACAGATTGTAAATCGATCCAGTACTCCTTGAGTTTATTTAATACAAAAAAAATCTCTTCATAATATTAGTATAGAAATATACACTTAGGTTTATAATTTATGAATTGCAGCTTTACTACGATAGCTGAAAAACAGGACGTCCTGCAAAATACAGGAGAGATGGCCAGCCTACAACAGCGTCAGAGTGGAGTCAATACTGTAATCTCTGAGCCTTTGGTCCGATCACGCGCCGGAGCGACGTTGACACACCCATTGGTTATTGTTGCCACAGTTTAGCTTGCAAGAGTCTCGTGTCTTAAGTCTTGAGTCTTGAGGTAGACAGACTCGGAATCATCAATTCATCATTGAATGAGGAATTTGTCCAGTCCAAGTGAGAAAATCAAGGAACTTTTATGTGAGAGACATGATATTTCACAATAATGTGAGAGACTATCGATAGGAGCGTCGGTGGCTGAGTGGTTAAGTATCCAACTCGTAAGCGAGAGGTACCGGGTTCGAATCCCACTGCGACCGTGTACCAATGCTTCTTTAGTGAGTTATGTATATTAGTTTAATGCTATCCGATGCTTTTACGGTGAGGGAAAACGTCGTGATGAACCCTGCTGATTCCAGTAACCATAAACCAATCTGGTCAGGTTCCTTAGGTAGCAGGGTCACGGAGGTAAGACGACAGTCGCTCCCCTGTAATTACTTGATCTGCCAAATGAATCTTTTGCCTCGAAAATATGAATCGCCTTGTACGACACCCACGAGTGTAAGAGGTTGGTGCTATTCTACTCTGCCGGACACCACACGGTTAGATGAAAGACACAAAAGAAAAGAAAGAAAGAAAGATATGACACGAAAATATACTCATTTCAGTCGTCTCTCATTGACGATATTCCTGCTCTAGAGTCCACGTTGAACTAACACGGGTTGAAAATCTCGTACTAGAAAATTCACAACAGAAAACGTGAAGGCATTAAGTGCTTCAATTTTAACCGCTTTATACAATTTTACGCAACAATAAAAAAAAAGTTTTACGTTTCTATGTACACATTTTGCTTTTTATGCTTCATCAAAACGGAGTCATTGCTTCAGCCCTACCCAGTATTTTTTGTATTGCCTAGGGAGGTACACGGATCAGTCCACCTGATGGAAAGCGGCCACCGTCGTTCAGGATATCTACAATCTAATGGGAGCGAAGGCGATGCCGGCCTTTGAGGTGCCTGCAGAGTTCAAACATGCCTTTTGAAGAACCCCATGTTATAGTTCAAACGAAAGACTTCGGAAGGGAGCTCATTGGCATCATTAAAAAGGCTCGCGTTATCGTACGTTAGTTGGAAACCAAGCCAAGCCAAGAGTTGAATTTTACTCACGGTCAATAACACGTTCGTGCTATTCTACCGATCACTATTTTATACCTGAAAAGTAATAGTACACTATCACGGGATGTAAATCGGCTCCCGAGACTGGTCACCTAGTCCCAACGGAAGACCATGGTCAACCGGTTATTAAAAGGCACACCTAGCGAAGGGCGATCTCGTTGCGGTGCCAGTTTCCGGTTCCCGGACCCTGCGAGCATTGCATCTCCATCAGAATGACCTCGCTAAAAGGCAATTTCAGTTGGATGATATGAAAGGATACTAAGTTAGCCGAAAAGCAATTCAGCTATATGACATAAAAGCAGATAGACTGTAAGGGTGCCGTAGGTTATCCTACATTATCGAGTAAAATAAAAATTTCACTTCATAGCGATAGTAGACGTTTAGGAGACCCATAAAACATTGCTCTGAAAGTGCACAACCAAAAACAAAAACATATTTTTTTTAGTGACAACAATTTCGACTTTTCATAGCGATAGGTAAGAAAACCGGTCGGCCTCATAACCTCTTGTCAGTTTCGCTTTTCAGTCACATAAAAGTCATTTTGTTTTTGGTGACTATGGCTGCATGACATAAAAGCAGAATGAGCTAGTAAGCATAAGCCAATTAGCACTAGAGCATCAGAATGTTACGAATGCGGCTTCCTTAAAAACGCTTCCCTCTATCAGATGGTATAGGGACTCTGCAAGCCTGAGGAGTCCGCCTGGGTGAGTACCAAGTGGTGCCAAGAAGCAATGCTTGCATTGTTGTGTTCCGGATAAGGTAGCCAGCGCAATTACCGGCATGAGACATTTCATTTTAGTCCAGCGACAACGCACCTTCGGTTTTGCATTTTCGTTGCCTGCAACCTGAATGCGTGTATCGCAGATGTTATGGGCGATAGTTAGATGTCTGCTAGTTTAAAAAAAACGATTGATAACCGTCTCACAACGAAAACAATACAACGGAAGCTTCAGCGCCGGAATTAGTACAAAACAAACTTCCATTTCTGTCGAGAAACACTTAACAGTGAATCGATGGCTAACCCGATTTACCTTGTCACACGGACTTGGACAAGTTAGTAGTGCGGGAGGCTGATAACTAATATTTAATGTAAACCAATTAAAACTTGAGAGCGGGCTCCATCGATTAGTGAGAGAGCGGGGGAGGGTAACGGGCGCTGGGGATGTTGACTTTTAATTTGATGCTGTTTCTGCTCGGGGGTAGCGCAGGTGGGATCATGTCGGTGTGTATGTTGACAGGATCGTGGTATTATAAACGCACATATTCGCTTTTTGTAAACTGGTTCCACTTTATTATACAAATTTGATTAAATTGCAACCGGTTTCGAATTACTCATCTTCAGGCAAAATGAAAATGAGTTTATAATAATTGTATTGTATTGTATAATAAAGTGGAACTAGTGTACAAAAAGGATTTAATTCATAATAATGGAATTCCATCAGGAAGTGACAATACAAAGTGTTAAATATCACATACTCGCTTCGAGTTTTTACTTAACTAGCGAGTTATATTTCCAATGCCAGGTTCCCCTGGTAGCAGGGTCACTGAGGTCAGATGGCAGTCGCTCCTCTGTAATTACCTGCTCTGCCAAATCCTGGATCACGGTCAAGGCGAACCCCGGGCCCTCGTCCTCGAAAGCACAACCAGGACATTAACGCCATGATTATTAATTTATTACAAGCGAGTGATATTACAATAGCTCCGTTTATTTTTATCATAAAAGTATGATACGATTTCGTTTATAATTTCACGGAACACAATCACATTTCATCATCTACATCTATACCTACAGTCCTCGAACCACCTTGTGGGACCCACGCTGCGTCTACCTAGTAGGTAGATAAATATACGAGGCTGTCATTTCCACGAATAACTATGCAATATTTTGTCGTGTCCGTATTGTGTAGGGGAGGGCAGAATAATAGCATTTACTCCTTCGACTTATGAAAGACCGCAAATGTCTTAGAGATAGATGAAAATGGACTGTAGCATTTAGGGTCAATTCAAGCTGGCTAGTCTGATTAAAAAAAACTAGGGTGAATTTGCTATGTTACAAATTCACTCTCATCTCAACAATTTAATGCTTGAGTTGACCTTTGACAATGCTAAAATAACAATGCACTAGTAAATATTTTTCAAAAACATAACACGTAAATGAATTTGACAAAATCACTCAACTTCGATCTTAAGATTCTGTAGATGTCAACTAAAAACTCCACAATTCACCTATTAAAACTGTATTTTTATTTTTTTATGTTACAGGCCAACAGGCCACCTGATGGAAATTGGTCATCACCGCCTATCAGCAACACCAGGGGCGCTACCAATGCGTTGCCCATCTCTATAAAGACCTCTAATATACCTCTTGAACGATCATGTTACGATTACGTAGGTGTAGTAATGGGTCTTATTATGTAAGTATGGAATGATGTAGCAGTAGTAGTGGATGTAGTAATGGAAATCATTGTATTTACATACTTTTGAGGCCGTATGGTGTCCAGCAGAATAGAACAGCACCAATCCAGACACTCGTGGGTATCATCTATGGCGACTAATATTTTCGGGGCAAAAGATCTAGAGTCTCTGAAGGCTGGAAAATGGGCAGTCGCGTTTTCCATTTCTATATTTACAACACTGCGATCTCCAACCCGCCTGCCAAGCGTGGAGATTATGGCCATAACCTCCCCTTTCGTGGAAGAGGTCCTAAGTTCTGCAGTGGAATGTTATAGGCTGTGATGATGATACAACTTGGTGGATACTGCTAGCCTGCAGTAGGTATACAGGGAGAAAGGAAGCTAGTGCCCACACAGCGGTATGATTATATAAGCAGATGAAATAGTAACACTGTTTGTAAATACACCTACTTTAAGGCCGACGTTGAGAGAGTTTGCCAAATTCATTTACTTTTTATAAAGAAAAATATTTACCTCTGCCTTTCATAATTTTACACGTAGTAAACGCTACGCCAAGTTTTAGGTCTACGAAGGTCTACGAAAGTCGTAACTCATCTATCTCAAAGATATTAGCCGCCTTGTACCGCGCCCGTAAGTTGACGTAGAAGGTACGACTATAAGGCGATGAAAAGTATACATTACCGGGTCACACAGCTAACTACGTACCACGATCTTCCCGTTCCGGGTAATCGATTAGGCGTCAGTCGAACGGGTACAATTTTAATAATCCCCGGGAGTTATTGGGTGGATCCCTATCGGAAACCATTAATTTCTCCGTTAATTCTTTCTATCATAGCGCGTCTAATGACGCATAAAACTTCTAAACTCCAGCGGAGCGTGAAGGAAGCTCAAGTGATAAGTGGGAAGCTTGTTACTCGCCCGCAGAAAAAACGGAAGCTCTCCCGTTGGATTTTCTAAAATTTAATCCGCGATGTAATGGAAATAAAAAATGTTGGTGAAAGAAAAAGCGAGTTTGAAGCTTCAGGCGCTTGAGGTTGTTTGCGTTGTATTTTTTTATACTACTTAGGTGGCAAACAAGTCGGAGGAGCGTCGGCGGCCGAGTGGTTAAGGTATCCGACTCGCAAGCGAAAAGTATCGGGTTCGAATCCCACTGCGGCTATGTACCAATGATTCCTTTCTGAGTACATTACTTTTATACTAACCGATGTTCTTACGGCGAGGGAAAACATCGTGATGAAACCTGCGCATTCAGGCGACTGAATGTGTAACCATGATGTAATCTGGTCAGGATCCTCTGGTAGCAGAGTTACGGAGGCCAGATGGCTGACGCTCTACTGTAATCTGATTTGCCAAATCCTGGATCATGGTTAAGGCAGACCTCTGGCCCTCGTGCGCAAGAGCACAACCGGGACATTAGCGCCAAGATAAAAAATAAAATTATGGTGGCTAACAAGCGTACGGCCTTCTCGATGGTAAGTAGTTACCGTAGACGAGGTTCCGACCCTGTAAAACACGTTGTTCAGTATGGCTAGCACAAATGTGCCCTTCGGCCATCGAAGCTCCATGGCGTGGTGAGAATATGCAATAAATATAGGCAGCTACATACGACGCTGCGGCCGGGCCGATCTAGGAGGCAGCTACACAGTTGATACTAATCCTTACGTAGTATAAAATATGTTCGCTTTTCAGATACACGGGCAAATATAAACTGTATTGATGCGTCCAAAAACGGCCCCACCGCGGTATCGTAAGTATAGTGCTAATGACAGAGAAATTGAAATTGAAATTGAATTTAAAATGAAATTAAAATTGAAATTGAAATTGTCAACATCGCATTTAAGCCGACCATTGTTTAGAAAGCCACGGACAGCCTCACAACCAGATACACTTCAAACTGATTACACGTTCTTTCACAATGTGATATACTTACTATAAAGTTAAAGAGAGTAATCTGTTATTGGTTTTACTATAAGTACCTATATTAGACATAAGCAAAGTGTAACGCTGTTGATTTCTTAAATTATAAAAAAAAACGATGCTCCCTTTTTGCGTAGGCGGTTAAAAACCGTCCGTTCGATCTTATACCAAGCGCCTCCCGACCGCTGCATAGTTACTTAAGCGAAGTTTCATTACGGAACCGGCGAAACAGAGAAGTTGTACCAAATCGTAAAGTTGCCTAAACTTACGGTTATCGGGTTTCCGCCCTGTTTATAATTTAATTTACTTAATGGAAACTCTTACTTAATTCTAAGGCTTTTTTACACCACTAGAAAGAAAGAAAGAAAGATATATACTACACATAGCACACCATGACACAATACATAGGTCACATCATCTTGGCCTTAATGTCCCGGTTGTGCTCTCGATAACGAGGGCCCGGGGTCAGCCTTGACCATGATCCAAGATTTTGCGACCACGACACAATACTAGTTCATAATTGCAAAAGGAAACATTTAAAACAATACGTAGCCTTCCATGCCACTGTTGGTTCCGCGGCGGCCAGCATAAATGGTACCCACTCAGCATGTGCTGTGACGCGCAACAAGCGACTCAGAGCACTAAGGTGGCAAACAAGCTTACGGCCTGCCTGATGGTAAGCAGTCACCGCAGCCTATGCACGTTTGTATTACCAGGGGCATCACCCTCGCATTGCCGACCCCGTAAAAACCTTGTTACCCCTTCCTTGAAGAACTCCATGCTGTACTCTTCAGGGAAAACCTCTCCAGGTAGTTCATTTCAGTGGGTCAAAAATAATATTTAGAGTAGAGTTTATTTGGCCCAAGTGGCCTGCTTGTCTGTTTGTATGCCATACAACATAAACAAAAATACACATACAAAATTATCAAAATTATGAGGCCTGCTGGACAAGATTTCTGTTCAGAGATAAGCAGTGTCTGTTGTGTTGTGACTAATTTGTACTTTCTCATAACCTTTCTTGTGTAGTTGTATACATCATCACAGCCCGTAACAGTTCACTGCAGGACTTAGGGCCTCTCCCACGAAAGGGGAGGTTATTGCCATAATCTCCACGCTTGGCAGGCGTTTGTTATGTTGTATACAATAAATTGTAAATAAATAAAAATAATAACAAAGTATGATACAGAGGTCAGTGCTGCAGAGTTTCACAACCGCAAACCCGCCACAAATTAAAAGTTACACCCCTAAGAAGACCGCTACAAAGCGACTGTGGATTGAGCTCCCTGGAGAGGTTTTCCCTGAAGAGGAACATGAACAACATGGAGTTCTTTAGAATGGGGTGAAAAGGTTTTTACGGGGCAACACGGGAGTGTTACAACTAGGTATTGTAAACGTCCATAGGTTGCTGTAACTCCTTACCATCAGGCAGGCCGCAAGCTTGTTTGCCACCTTAGTGGTATAAAAACCACCTAGATGAGTGGTGGTCAACTATCGTACTATCCGACACGTAAGCGAGAGGTATCGGGTTCGAATCCCACTGCGGTCAAATAACAATGACTCTTTTCTGAGTTATGTTCATTAGTTAAACAGTTAGCATTCAACATCTTACGGTGAGGGAAAACATCATGATGAAATCTGCACATTCAGGCAACTGAACGTGTAACCATGATCCAATCAGGTCAGGTTCCCCTGGTAGCAGGGTCACGGAAGTCAGATGGCAGTCGCCACGCTGTAATTATCTGATCTGTCTAATCCTGGATCATGGTTAAGGCGGATCCCGGGCCCTCTGATTATTTTATTTAGAGACTTTGAAACAACAAGTAGGCATTTAGTTGATTTAATATTGTTGTTAGAGAATCTTAATGACTTTTGTTTAAAACTTTGACCAATGAACTGGCCCTAGCTCGGCCTCTTTAAGTATTTTAGGATAAGTATTAAAAGCTCTCAGCTTCTCGGTTTCAGCCGCCATCATTCAAATAAAAATAATTAAATAACCTAAGCGGCACTGGTTTAGTGGCAGCGTGCTTGCGAGTCCGATAATCAAGGTACAGCAATGTACGTAATGTCCGGGAACTGGATGGGTGACCGTTTAGTAGTTTGAGGCTAGTCGTACTTCAGCACCGCAACGAGCTCGTCACTCTTTAGGTGAACCACTTAATATCATTCTTGAAACGAGGTTGACCAAGGTCTCCCGCTTGGGCTCCTGAGATTTCTGGTACAGTCTCAGGAGCAAATTTTCACGCCGGTAGCTATTATAATCATATACTGCCCGTCTCAGCGGCTTTCACCCACGCGCAGTTCAGATCTCTGTAAATAATCAACTTTTCCGCGGAAACCTATTATTTTCTCGGGTTAAAAAGAAGCCTATGTTACTGAGCGATATTAGTGAAAGAATTTTCAAACACGGTCCAGTAGTTTTTGAGTTCAATAATTACAAATCAACATACACAAATAAAAAATATAATAGTAGTATCTATAGATGGCCGTGTGGTGTCCGGCAGAGTAGAATAGCACCAACCCCTTACATTCATGGGTGTCGTACAAGGCGACTAATGTTTTCGAGGCAAAAGATCAAGAGTCTCCGTAGTCTGGAAAATGGGCAGCAGCATTTTCCATTATTATATTTAAACACTGCGATCTCCAACCCGCTTGCCAAGCGTGGAGATTATGGCAATAACCTCCCCTTTTGTGGGAGTGGCCCAAAGTCCTGCAGTGGACTGTTACGGGCTGAGATGATGATCTATAGATTAACAAAAGGCCTTGAAAAATCCGGCAGAGTAGAATAGTTATAGCACCAAACCTTATACTGACAGTAGGACAAACCGATATGATCTATAGGTTTTAAGACTTTCGTGGTTATTCACTACACTTTTATCGCACATGTTATTGGCTTTATTACCAAGGTTATAATTATTTTTACCTCTTTATGACCTACATTTGTCTTCTATTCTTGCAACTTCGGACCCCAGTTTCTTTAAGAACATCACCGATCTGACCACTTACTCTTAAAGATTTGCTCTCCAAATTTCGCAATTTATACCTCGTCAATGTTCTTCCAATAATTCCCCAAACACTCGGATCTCAAACCCTACCAAACTGTGGTCTGATGTGGTGATGTAGTCAATAACGCACGTCCACAAAGCATCTATAACTTAAATTTTGCACGAATTTGCAGTTCGTAACCACGCATCCCGCCCTTAGCAAGCCCCCCTGCAACCTAACCACATAATTTTTCCGCCAACATTAACACCGCCACTACATCACGCACCCGCTGAATCCCTGGAATCATTTAAGACAATCCGACTAAGTAAACGGCTCAAAAGGGCATAAATCGTTTTTGGCATACACCGTAAGGCCTGCCGGGCCCCCTAATGCCCCTAACAGCGTTAGGACAGCGCGGGGGACATGTAAATGCGCCTCCGAGCGTGTAACTCGCCTCGTAACTCGCCCTAGGACTTGGCGATAAGAATATGAATGGAGACGGATCGTCCGATCCGTGCGTGGGTCTGAGACTGTCTAGAAATTTATAGTATGGTTCTTTTTGTCGCGAACGGGTAGCCTACCAAGGTTTTGAGTCCGCTAGGAATGGAACGATTGAATTGTAATTGGATCGCAATCACAGCTCAATGGGAGTTTGACACGTTTTTGGTATGCTGCTACACCGTTTTTATCCCGATTAAAGTAATTTTCAAATAAAAAAGACGCATTATAATTGGTCCATTTCCAATCCAGTCCGGGCGCTACGACGCCACAACAGACACAGAAACACAGCCAGATACGTATATACACACTTTTAACTTAGAACGTATCTCTTTTTGGTTCGGGGATTCACAATGCAGGATACCTTGTGCTTTGTCACTGAGAGAAGTAAGTAAGCCGACATAACGCATGCTTGAAAATACATTGACTGCCTTATCCTTCATACTTGTTGCTTGGTAGAAATAAGTAAAAAGACGGTGGTACCCGCCAGAGGACGGTTTAGGTGTACAATTTGTTAAGGTTACTACCGGCCGAAGTCGGTGCGGATCGCTAGTTATTTATAAACTTAAGTAGTGGTAATCTTGATTGTCTATCGGTGTTTTCCCGAGCCATGTTCAATTGAGCAATTGTGATATACCTAGACCTTAATATTAGGTAATATGTAGGCGCTGTCCTAATCGGCAACAGTCGCTCGACCATGGTCTTACGACGTACGTCACCCGATCAATACGAGACCCCAAAACCGCCCATCGCACGACCGTTGTCATTAAGGACAACGCCTTAACTTGTACTCAACAACCGGGCTCAACACAAGTATCTATTTAAACCATGAAAAAGGCTACTTCAGGTATTTATTTCCAAAAAAAAGTTATAATTCTAAAATCAAAATCTTTACACTGTCGTCCAATAGTTCATCTCTGGGAGCTCCATCGCCGCCTATGGCAATCCTCCATCTGATTTATGCAGGCCCGATCGTCTACAAGATTAGTTTAACGGTCTTGTCCTTTCTTATTCGATAAACTCGGGTGGGACTTTTTTTTTTGTTATAAACAAACTGTACTTGGGCTTTACGGAGGCATCTTCCCTACGTGACGGAATATTTAATAAGCAGCGTCTGCTATGAAGGGTTAGAATGCGATATCTTTTTTTCTTTTTTTTCTTGCGGCTCCTGTTGCCATGCTGAAATTTTGGTTGCTCCACCATGACACATGTGTCTTGTTTTGCCTTGTACTGCGTGATACATTATTCATTTATCTGTAATACATTTTAAGGAAAGATTTCCATTCTTATAATATTCTAGTGGACCGGTGCGACTTCGTTCGCGTACACCTACTTTACCCCTACCTACTCTTTTTTTCTTGATAAGAAATGAAATTAATTCAATTTATTACCTGAAAAAATTATATTAATTAATTAAATTTAAACCTTCCTCTTTAATCACTCTATCTATTGTTCAAAACTGCATATAAATATACAACACATTAAAAACACAAAAATTATCTCCTTGACATACGTAGTCTCAAAAGATAGGTTAAAATACATAACGGAGATCGCTGCTACCCATTATCCGGTTGGAAATACGTGGAGTTATTATAATAATAACGATCCAGACCAAATCGGTAACGTAGGTTAAAAGATCTAAGCGTACATAGATACATAACAACAGACAGCGGGCAGCGATTTTGTTGTAAGCTATGTATAGATGGTGATCCCATGATCCAATCTGGTCAGGTTCCCCTGATAGCAGGGTCATGGAGGTCAGATGGCAGTCGCTCCACTGAAATTACCTGACCTGCCAAATCCTGGATCATGGTCAAGGCGGACCCCGGGCTCTCGTTCTCGAGAGCACAACCGGGACATTAACGCCAAGATGATTATTATTATGTATAGATGGTGATCACAGCGCTGAAGTTGTTAGTAGTAGCCTTTCTTATAGGCGCTGTAGTTTTTTAATATAGGTCCTAAATTTACTTTTTTATGGGACGCGAGCTGTCGAACTAAACTTGGAAACTAGAAAACTTCCATTTTCTATTAAATTGTATGAAAACTTTACCCAACTTAATTTGCTTCATAATATTTATACATGTTGGTAAATTAAAATAGTAACAGACGCTCTGACTTGGCTGGAGCCGACCAACCGTCAGTTTTAGTCGATACTAATCCTTACTGTGTACAAAATAAAGACGCTTTTGGATTAATTCGGATGCGCGGGCGAGTCGACCTTCGTTGGATGTCCGACCACGACCCCCGCACCCAAAACCGACTTTATTTTATACTACGTAAGGATTATTATTAACTGCAACTGACGGTTGAGTAGTAGTGATTTAATTTAAGACCTCAATATTGCCTCCACCGCTTCTTGGATCTCCTTTCAGACTGTTTAAGGTTGGCTGGAAGAAATCCCATTGTGGGATAAGCCCGCTTTTGGTTTATAAAATTATTTTTGTAACTTCTGTATTTATTAAGCAATAAAGAGTTTACATACATACATACATATGGTTGGTAGGCTCCGGCCAAACGTAACGTCTGTTACTGGTTATATGTGTGCTGACCTTTATTCAATTCAATATTGAAACTGCTACTCTACAAATATACATAGGTATCATACCAATCTGTGACTGAAATATGTTGAGCTCTCCAGCTTTTATAAGTGCACTGTGAATTCTATGAACCCTACTCTAAAATACTATAATATTTGTATCGCACCAGAGGTTTTTGTTACTGGTTTGTTATTTATCAGGCAATTTTCGAGATGTTTTATAGCCATTGATTTATATGTATATAGAAGTCTTTGTTTACAGCCTTAATATTTCCTCGCGATATACAATGCTACTATGCAAAACTTGGTTAAATATTACCTAGTAACTTTCACGTGATGTACGTGACACAAACAGAAAAACAGACAGACAAACAAAAATGTTATAAATTGTTCTAACATGTTCAGATGTTATTTTTTTAGTCGCCCTGGTTGGTTTTGCTTCGAATATCTCAATGTAAAATTTTTTGTCTTTACGATTTAAATTTATCATCATCACAGCCCATTACAGTCCACTGCAGGACTAAGGGCCTCTCCCATGAAAGGGGAGGTTATTGCCATAATCTCCACGCTTGGCAGGCGGGTTGGAGATCGCAGTGTTATAAATATAACAATGGAAAACGCTGCTGCCCATTTCCCAGCCTACGGAGACTCTTAGATATTTTGCCCCGAAAAGATTAGTCGCCTTGTACGACACCCACGAGTGTAAGGGGTTGGTGCTATTCTACTCTGCCGGACACCACACGGCCAATAATTTTAATTAATTTTATAATCCTATCAAACCCTTACATTATATTACAACGAACGAAACATTTTAGGTACCTACCCACCAGACAACATTAAGCTAACTAGTGAATATCATTTTTATATCACTACCATACCGATTCCGATCGCGCTATCGAGACTTCAGGCCTTACTGACAGCAACACCAAGTCTTGATGTTTTCGCCGATTCATGGGGCGAAATTATGCGAAAGACCCTAAATTTTTCAGAAACCAATTTAAATTAAGTATACTTTAATTGAATACCTTAATGTACCTACAATATTAGGCTATGCTTGTTCTTATTCCTATTTTTGTTGTTCCTATTTTTATATGTTTAATGTTCTTTACATGATCTAGGCTTAAGCTGTATATGTAAACATTATTACTTAATAAATAAATTGCTTGATCAGGTTAACGGTAAAACTGACGCCAAATAAAAAATTACGTGTAATGCACGTGCAAGATGTGGAACGAGCATCGAAAATGGGGTTCTTCAAAAGGCATGTATGTATGTAGTTATGTGTGTATGTAGTTACCTCAAAGGCCAGCACCGCATCCGTTCCCCTCAGGTTACAGATGTCCTGGTTCACCTCCTTCAGGTGGATCATCCGTCCGTGGGTCTTTTAGGGCAAAAAATAATTTATGCGAAGAAATCTATTAATCTTGTTTCTTCATTGTTGTTCAATAACATTATCCCACATTAAACGAAACCGGGACATTAGTCCCTGAAGGAGTTGTTAAGGCGTATGTAAGTTTAATACCTGCAGTGACCGGTAGGTGGCGCTGTCAGCGATATTGTTACATTTCTACATCGCGGTATCGAATTGTGTTTTACGAATGGTTACTCGAATGAGAAATTTTTATTGATTACACTTCCTACCACTGTGAATTTGAGTATTTTATTCCTGGTTCACCCTTGGGGTTCCCGAAAACTCCCGATTCAATATCTGGGTTGTTCAAGGTCCTTCGAGGAGCTGGTTAACTAGCTGTGCACCCGGGTGGTGGTGCTTTTTGTGTAAAACATTCGGCGGGGTGTTGCCGAAAGACAGTGGATCGCTGTCAGGAACGGGGGATAGCAACTGAAAAGTTGCCGTCAAGAAAAGAGCAGGAGCCGGCCGTAGTACGCTGGGCTTCAGACAGCGAGACCTGTCAGGTGAATTGGAGTGCAGGCGGTGGTGCCGGGCGAGTGGAGTCCGAGGAGCTGGTCATCGGAGTTATCTACCGTGGGCGGCGCTGATGACGTCACAAATGACGTAGAAGGCCTACGACAGCAAGATCGTGTGACGTATCAGTGGTGACGTAAATAGTGACATAAAACTGTGAGTACTGAACATTTATTCTCATCGTCAAGCAAAATTCAACCTTGTGCCTACGAACAATTTCACTTTGGCGATTTATTCCGAGTTAGAAGATTTAGTGCAATTTTAAACTTTATTTGTATAGTAGTTTTAACTTTGAAATATTTCGAACAATATTGTATTAAAACCGAACATTTAGCCATTTTGGACTTTATTTCTTTACCGGTCTAAACTTCGAAATATTTCAATGGAAATTGTGTTAGAATAGGACTTAGAATAATTATCATAAAAACGAAGGTACGGGAGATCTATGCCCGATTTTGGTTTCACAAAAGGGTGTCAAACACTTAGAAAATATTTGGTAAATTTTATTTTATTTGTATAATTACATTTTATCTTGTTATACTCGTATTTGTACCTGAAATATTTTACAGCTTGGAAATTTATTTTATATTGTTGAATTTTGAATATTTACATTGTTTATTTGAATTTGAATATTATTTTTTAATTAAAAAATTTTGTTATATTGTAACAATTTTTAGACTTGTAAATTAATTAATTAATTATTTTACCATGGCGACTGAATTAACGAATGCATTACAATGTCTAATTGATTTTCAATTTGAACTACATAAACGTATTGTGAAACATCAAACTAATTATACAAAAAGTCCAAAGAGTCGCATAACTAAACAATATTTGGAGGGAAGACTGGAAAGCTTAGAGCAACTATGGTTTGAATTTTTATCCGGTCATAAAGAGGTGATGCGTAGTGCGATGTCGAAAGTTATGTCATCGACAGCCTATATAAAGGAAGGATTGTACGACAAAACCGAGGAGATCTATTCGGAATATAAATGTCAGTTAAAAATAGCTGTCGATGAGATTACTCGTGATAACTCTGCTCAACCTTTGGCGCAAGGCGCAGATCGTGTAAACTGCGGCGGGAGGGTGTCTCAGGTAAGATTGCCTCAAATTAATATACCTAGTTTTTCGGGAAAGTATTCCGAGTGGTGTACTTTCAGGGATTTATTTAAATCGTTAGTCCACACTAATGTGTCATTGGACAATGTCGAAAAGCTACACTACTTGAAGGGGTACTTAGCGGGCGAGGCAGAGCAGTGCCTTAGACACATTCCAATTACAGACAGTAATTATACCAAATGTTGGTTATTGCTGGAAGAGCGCTATAATAACAAAAAGTATATATGTCACCAAGTACTTAAGCGTTTATTAAGTCAAAAAAATATCACAAATGAGTCAGCTAGCGGTTTAAAGGATTTGATAGACACTACAAACGATTGCTTGTCAGCGTTATCTAGTGTAGGAGTAGATGTTGGGAGCTGGGATGTAATAATTATACATATATTGACCCTGAAATTGGACCCAGAAACAAAAAGGGAATGGGAATTTACAGTCACTAAAGATACTTCTTTAGAGTTACCTACCTACGAGCAATTTAAAAAGTTTATTACCAGCAGATATCGTGGATTGGAATTTTTGGATTCTCGGTCCAGTTCAGGGAATAAGCCTCAACATCAGGTAAATGTTAATAAGGTTAAATCGTTGCATGCAAGTCAACTGAAATGTACTTTTTGTTCAGAGGGACACAAGCTAGGATATTGTAAAAAGTTTGCAAAGGAAACGGTAGATTGGCGGCGAGACCACGTAGCGAAAAATAATCTATGCTACAATTGTTTAGGAACTAATCACTCTGTTAAGTATTGTCAGGTTAAGGTCGGTTGTCAGATATGTAAAAGAAAACATCACTCTCTTTTGCACCCCAAGGGTAATGTGGCCACAGGAAGTGTCAAAAATAGTGACGGGGTCGCAGTTACTTTAATGAGTGCGAATCCACATGATGAAGATAGCGATTCTCAGGATAGCGACTTTCAGGAAGATGCGATGGTGTCATGTTTTTCTTCAGGAAACAGTTATAGCCAGGTGCTGCTAGCGACGGCGTTAGTAAGCACAACGTCGAAAAACGGACAAGGTTTGTGGATTCGGGCGTTACTGGACCAGGGGTCACAAGCTTCATTCGTGACGGAAGCGACCGTTCAGATGCTTGGTTTACAAAAAACTAAGATTAAAGGGCAAGTTTCAGGTTTGGGTGGTAACAAAAGTGTCATATGCAAAGCAAAGGTTAATATACAAATAAAGTCACGAGTTAATCCAAAATTTGTGACTGTGGTACAAGCTTATGTTTTGCATTCAATTACATCACTTTTACCTTCGTCAAAAATTGATACACTCAACTGGCCGGAACTTGAGTGTTTAGAACTGGCTGACCCCCAGTACCATACACCAAATCGCATCGATTTGCTTCTGGGGGCGGAGGTGTACAGCCAGATACTCAATGACGGTTTGAAGAGAGGTCCACTTGGTTCACCAGTGGCTCAGTCCACAAAACTAGGTTGGATAATTTCAGGTGCGATTAACAACAGTACCAACGCTACAACAAACATCAAAGTTATGCACTGTTGTTCGGGGGACAATGACTTGCTAAAACGTTTCTGGGAACTCGAATCGGATATGGAGTTGTCTAAAACAGAAATGTTCAAGGATGACGAGAAACGCTGTGAGGAGATTTTCAAGAAAACAACAACACGGGATCTAGATGGCAGATACATTGTTAGTCTTCCTTTTAAAACAGCAAACCCGGAAGTCGGCGACTCGATGAGGATTTCTGAAAAAAGATTGAAATCATTAGAATATAAATTAAACAAAAATAAAGATTTAAAAAGAAGATATACTGAAGTAATAAACGAGTATTTGAGTCTGGGGCACATGGAGTTGGTACCTGAAAGAGAAATAAATTGTAAACAGGCCGTATACTTACCCCACCATGCAGTTGTACGGGAGGAAAAAGAAACCTCGAAAGTTAGAGTCGTTTACGATGCCTCTATGAAAGGAACTAATGGGAAGTCTTTGAATGACAACTTACTAGTAGGACCGACATTACAATCTGATCTGAGGCATATTATCATTCGTTGGAGACTTCATCCAGTATGCCTAACAGCGGACATCGAGAAGATGTATAGGCAGGTAAGGGTGAACGATCAGGATGTCGATTATCAAAGAATCCTATGGAGAGATGATCCGAAGGACGAAATTAGACATTACCGATTACTAACGGTTACTTTTGGCACGGCGCCAGCCCCTTACCTAGCCGTAAAGGCATTGCAGCAAGTAGCTTCAGATGAAGGCGATGAATATCCGCAGGCAGCTGGAAGAATCCATACAGACTTCTATATGGATGATCTCTTAACAGGTTGCCAGACTGAAGAAGAAGGAATTACTGTATATCAGGAAATAAATGACCTGTTACAGAAGGCAGGTTTCAAGCTGCAAAAGTGGACAAGTAATAGCACCAAAGTTCTAGAAGGAATGAAAAAGCTGAAAAAGAAAGAAACGGAAAATGAGAGAAAGGGAGAAAAGGAAAACTTAAAAATAAAAACGGATGAATTAATAAAAATAGTCGGACTTACCTGGAACCGAAGCGATGACTCCTTTCACTACGCCGTGGTACTACCAGAACTTCGAAACCCTATTACAAAGCGATCTATAATATCGGATATCTCAAGGTTTTATGATCCTCTTGGTTGGGTGGGGCCCTGCATCATAATTTCAAAGATTATGATACAGAAACTGTGGCTAGCTGGCTTGGGCTGGGATGAAACTGTACCAGAACATCTGTTGAACGAGTGGCTTGTGTATCGTGAAGAACTGAAAACATTGTCAGAGGTCAGAATCCCTAGATGGATACAAACGAAACACAATGCGGGATTGGTAGAGCTGCATGGGTTTTGTGATGCCTCGAAGGTTGCATTCGCGGCAGTCACCTATATTCGCGTGATCGATTCCAATGGAAATGTTCATGTTTCATTGGTAGCTTCCAAGACTCGAGTTGCACCTGTAAAACAGGTCTCTATTCCAAGGTTAGAGTTGTGTGGGGCTCTCCTGTTGACCAAACTTATAGTGGAGGTTGCCAAAGTCATGAAACTGGATCAGAGAGTCATACATACATGGTGTGACTCGACCATTGTTTTAGCTTGGCTCAATAGTCATCCGAGTAGATGGAAGGTGTTTGTGGCAAATAGGGTATCCGAAATTTTAACTACCTTGGATTCACATAGCTGGTCGCACGTAGCATCCAAAGAGAATCCAGCAGATCTAGCATCACGGGGTACTCATCCATCAGACCTAATTAATAATAAACTTTGGTTTCATGGGCCCGATTTTCTGCATGCGCCTGAGATAAAATATGGAAAGCCCAAGGATATTACCACTGACATGGAAGAAGTGCGATCACACTGTACTATGGAGGAAATCCGAGTACACTGTGCAGCTGTGAAGGAAGCTGTATGGGACAGATTTTCATCACTCACTAGAATGACAAGAGTCTTGGCATATTGTCGACGATTTATTGACAACGTCAGAGCGAAACCAGAAGAAAGGCGGTATGGCTACCTCACGACGTTAGAGTTGATGAGTGTATTGAACTTTTGCATTCAACAATGCCAAGAACAAGCTTTTGGCAATGAGATAGCTATTATTAAAAGGAAAGGCTGTCTCTCTGGAAAAAATCGTCTCCGTTCTTTGAATCTCTATTTGGATCACGATAATATGTTGAGGATTGGAGGAAGATTGGAACATTCAGGTCTAAGTCGGAATAGAAAACATCCAGTCCTATTACCACGCAACTGTTATGTAACCGACCTTATAGTTGCTGATGCTCATAAACAGACATTGCATGGGGGACCGCAATTAATGTTGTGTTATTTGCAAGCAAAATTTTGGATTCTTGGCTGTAAACAATTGATAAAGTCCTATTATAAAAGATGTGTCACCTGTGCGAAGAATAACACAACAACACAAGCGCAATTGATGGGACAATTGCCGACCGTGCGAGTAACGCCTGGTCGACCCTTCAAATCCAGTGGAGTGGATTTTGCTGGGCCCATTCAAATCAGAACTGGTAAAGGCAGAGGCTATAAGGCCCACAAGGGGTATATTTGCCTCTTCGTCTGTATGGTGACTAGAGCCGTACATCTAGATGTGGTTACGGACCTGACGTCTGAAGGCTTTTTACAGGCCTTTAAGAGGTTTGTTGCCAGACGCGGATACTGTGAGGACATCTGGAGCGACAACGGCACCAATTTCGTGGGGGCATCAGCAGAGCTAAAACAGCTTTTCCAATCTGAAAAGCACTCTATACTTAAGGAAGTAGCAGAGGAATTGGCAACTAATGGATGTAACTGGCATTTTATTCCACCCCGAGCCCCTAACTTTGGCGGTCTATGGGAGGCTGGAGTTAAGTCAGTAAAGTACCATTTAAAACGTGTCATCGGTACTTCAACATTGACGTTTGAAGAAATGTCTACGGTCTTGGCTCAAATTGAGGCATGTTTAAATTCGCGACCCAATTCCGTACTTAACAACGATTCGGAGGCGATAACGGTCCTGACTCCCGGACATTTTCTTGTCGGCGAACCATTGGTTACTCCACCAGACAGTAATTTTGAAACTGCCAACGTCAGTTCATTGCGAAGATGGCAGTACACGCAAAAAATAATGCAGGATTTTTGGAGGCAGTGGTCAAAAGAATATCTGGCAAAGTTTTATCAGCGGTATCGTTGGGCATCTCCAAACCCACAGCCCAAAATAGGCGATGTTGTTGTAGTTAGGGAAGACAACTTACCTGCCTGTCGATGGCTCTATGGCAGAGTGATTGCAATCCATCCGGGAACCGATAATATTGTCCGTGTCGTTACGTTAAAAACTAAAAATGGCACTATTAAAAGACCTACGTCCAAGCTTTGTCTCCTCCCTATCACAGAATGAACTATTTTATTTTTAAATTTTTATATTTTATTATGTTTTTCCAAATTTATATTGGAATTAATTTGAAATGCATGCAAATTTTATATTCTACATATTAGGTTACTATGTCAATATTGTTAAATACATGAAATTTTATTAGTCTATTAATTAATTTGTCAATTTCGATTATGTGAAATTGATTTAATTTAACTTAATACTGGATTTATTAATTAATTGTTAACGAATTTTATATGAAATTTATATTTTTAGGGGCGTTCTTTGTATATTTTAAAACTATGCATGTAATTTTATATAGTTGATGATTTATTATTGTCAAGGTAGGTTAAGGACAAATCTCATATTTGTCCTTGGTGGGCGAATATGTTAAGGCGTATGTAAGTTTAATACCTGCAGTGACCGGTAGGTGGCGCTGTCAGCGATATTGTTACATTTCTACATCGCGGTATCGAATTGTGTTTTACGAATGGTTACTCGAATGAGAAATTTTTATTGATTACACTTCCTACCACTGTGAATTTGAGTATTTTATTCCTGGTTCACCCTTGGGGTTCCCGAAAACTCCCGATTCAATATCTGGGTTGTTCAGAGTTCTCTCTAAAGACTACGTATAGCAACAAATTCTTCAAGAAGGTTCTGAATAGGTCTTTACGGGGCCAGTGACATGTGACTAATGCCCCCGGGCTTTCCAGACGCCTATTTGACACCTAAGTGGCGACATAAAAACCAGTGTTCGTCCACAATAGTAAAAACATGTGATCACTCTTTTTTACGGTTAGTAACTTTTAGTAGAAAGGAATACTTTGGACGGGCGCCTTAATTGGCTACAATACAGACTAACCGCCTTTGCTTTGTAAAAATTATTTTTTTAACTCCTGTATTTATTAAGCAATAAAGAGTTTACATACATACATACTAACCATCTTGGCGTTAATGTCCCGGTTATACTCTCGCGCGCGAAGGCCCGGGGTCCACCTTGACCATGATCCAGGATTTGGTAGGTCAGGTTATTACAGGGGAGCGACTACCCGATTGCCATTTGACCACTGTGATCCTGCTACCAGGGAAACCTGATCAGATTGGACCATAGTTACACATTCAGTCGCTTAAATGTGCAGGTTTAATCACGATGTTTTCCCTCACCGTCAAAGCTTCGGGTAGTGTTACTACAGAAAAGAGTCATTAGTACATGTTGGCAATTGGGCTCGAACCCGGTACCTCTCACTTACGAGTCGGACCCCTTAACCATTAGGTCACCGACGTTCTAACGCTATTACTTAACTTTTAAATGTCCCCATCTCCAACCTCAGCTCACCCATCGTAAATTTAAGCCGCTAACGGCTTCAAAAACATGTTAAGACGAACGACTTTGTCTGCCTGTGGACTTCACTACCACAAACATATCCAGTCTGGTGGCCAATATTGGAACTAAGTGTCGCCATTTTGAAATGCCATTGTAAATTCAACAACAGCGACGCCGTCACCGGATCAGATAGGTTGGTGGCGTTGTACGCCGATTGATTGGGCATTCACACGTCATTAGGCAGAGAGGGGAGGGGAGGGGAGGGGAGGGGTGGGGGGTCCCGTGATGCATTATCACTATCTCCCTTAAAGCGATGAGAGCGTAATGGGAGAGAAAGGAAATGGCTTCTTCGAACGTTTTTCTCTTATAAAATTGAAGGTCGGAAAACGGTTCATTTTTCACGGATCTCGCCTCTGGTGTATAGAATGTTGGTAAGCGTTCGAATTTACACTTTGTGGCTGGAGAGGTTGGGCATATTTTGGACTACCAAAATAAAAAATAGCTATGATTGTTTTGTTTAATATTTTTTATATTAGTCCTAACTAGCTGGTGGGGTTCCAGCTTCGCTCATATGAATAACTATAAGCTCTATACCCAATGTTCTTTTGACTGAGAAATCCGAATTTAATAAATTCCAATTAGTAATATACCCACTTCAACCGCAACATTGCCGCAAATAATTACATCGAACTTTTACCGCACATAAATGAGAGAAAACAAAATCAAAACCTATTTGTGTTTCTCGATTTTAAATGTGTTTTCCGAACGCGCTCCATACAAACGTAGATTGAACATATTTTCAATATTACGCTATCAACTACATTCCTAAATCCAGTGTAATTTTAAAACGATATATTTTAACGAAATTCTGAAAAACCACAAGCATAGATATTGGTTTCTGGATCAAGGCTACAAAATTGCATTGTCTTTGACAGCGTAATATTGAAAATATGACCAAACTACGTTCGTATGGAGCTCGCTTGGGAAACACTCCTTTATAAAAAAGTCTGACGATTAAACGAATTTAAAAAGTACCCACGGATGCGTACAACAACACGTTCCTAACAACATCCAAACCTACAAAAAAACACAACAACCGAAAAACAGCCGAGAAACCTTACATACGACTCCTATAATCCCGTACAAGAACCCTATTGGAGTGGTCCTTGAAAAACGCAACGTGTCCCGTCCAGATGGATTGATTGCGGCCAAACCTCTTTCGGTGCAAAAACGGTCAAGTTCGAGCCCTTGGCAGCCCAGCGGACCCTTACCCGTCTATTAGGATGACAGAACAAAGCGCTACAAGTGACGTGACCATTGTGGCCATTATTCTCCTTTGAGATGCTACACTTAGTGTAAATGCCTCGGCTTAAAGGTTATTTTTAACCTCTGAGGTGGATGTGTCTTTTACGACCCTAGAACGCGATTGAAAGGATAGAAAGTCTCTAATTGGCATGAACTTTTTTCACACCTCAATGTCCAATTATCTATCGTTTGTGTCGCAAAAGCGAGCTGTCCGTGCCATTCTCGGTATAGGTGATCAGCAGGAACCATGCAGGCCCCTCTTCAAACAGTTGGGTATACTGCCACTTCCTTGCGAGTACCTATACCAGATAGCAGTATTTACTTACTGTAACATAGCCTTGTTCGAACGAAAAAAGGCAATGTCGCGCGCCTTGAGGAGCAATAGAGACGAGGGCCAACTCCTTCCAGTGCGCCATAGGCTAACAAAGTCTGAACGGTCTGTTTACGTACTAGGGCCTACCGTTTACAACAAACTGCCGGAACACGTTAAAAATGCTACTACCGACAACATCTTTAAATCCAAATTGAAGGGTTGGCTATTAGAACATTGTTTCTACGATTTTGACGAATTTGTCAATTGTAAATTGACTTCACTTAGTGTAATTGAATGAATTGAAATGACTTGTACTTGATTATGACATTATTAATTTGAAATTATGATTTTATATTATTTTATTTCGAATGATGTAATAAATATGAATGATTTCATTAATTAGAATTTATGACATTTTTATATTTTATTATAAATAAGTTAGTTAATCATGCAGGAAGATAGTATGAAACTATCAAGGGAATAAGGTGATTCAAATTTGAAATGTTAAAATTCATGTGAAAAATGTACACGGTCTTTACATATACATTTTATTTTATTTTATAGCTTGTTTATCCGAAACAAGTAGCATTTTTTTTATCTTTTCTGAAAAATAAAAAATAAAAAAGGCGCTATTGATAAAACTGTGGATAAGACTAGCCACTATGGTTGCAGGACGTTAGACTGCTCAAATTGGGTAAATGGAAAAACTGTGTTAAAATATATGTTTCGGGTTATTTTATTTCAATTTTAAATTCCAAATGAAACTTTTACATTGACACGAAAATGTGGCGAACCGATACTGATTTACCTCCGGAGTTTGCTAAATCAGACGCTGTAATTTTCTTTACTTATTATCTCACAGATGGTGTGTAAAGTAAAGTATTCACCTCTGTCACAAAGTTGTCTTAGTCTTGGCCGGTTTGAATCCCTCGCTTCACATAGGACTCTACATAACTACCAAAAATACTATCTAATTAGGTGCAAGTTTGGCGTGTGTTTGTGCACCTGGTGCGATAAAGTACTTACATTGCCATTGGAGGTGGGTACTAAAATATGCATCTGTTATTTCCTAGTAATCAGTATAATATTTCCTTTTCTTACTTTTTTTCGGTTTTTCTTTAAAGCGCGTTCAAATATATCTACTGCGTTATGTTTTAGGTAAGGAATAATTGTATTATAATTTCAATACTAGAATTCATTTTTGTAGTTGGCGCAACGTGGTTGACCTAGGCCTTCCGCTGGGGACCCTGAGACTGGTTGAACAGTCGGGAATCGATTGGCACCCCGGGATTGTTTTTTTAGCTGCCTTCCGTTTACCACTGCAGGGCAAAGGCCTACAGTATTATTGTTATTTCAAATCATTGTACTTAAAACTTTTTCCCTTCCTGGAATGGTCCATAGTCTCTGCCTACCCCACCTGTGGGACACAGGCGTGAGCTTTATGTATGTATGTATGTATGTGGAATGGACTTTCATTCAAAATCGATAGTTAACCTCTCACATACGTTACCAACCGATACATTCTACGAACAAACAATCCCTTTGAAAAGTAAACAAAAGTAATTACTGGGTCCCCTTACTAGCTATCTATTTCACCACATCGACAAACTTCACTTTCATCGGATATTATTGGATAGAAAAATTCTCCAAAATAGATATTTCATCTATTCAATGGTCGGTAAGGCATGCTCAAATTTTACAATGACGTCACGTTCTTTAGGGCTGCACCGGGAGTGTTTTGGATAGATTTTAGTGTTATGGTTATAGATATTTTATTTCACAGAGTCGATGACACATTGGCTAGCTAAGCCTCGTAAGCGAAAGGTACCGGGTTCAAATCCCACTGCGGCCATGTAACAATGACTCTTATCTGAGTTAGAGATATATACATTAGTTAAACACTAACCGATGATCTTACAGTGAGGGAAAACTTCGCATTACCGACATAGATATTATATTTATTACAAAAACATATTCCGTAAAGTTTTTGAGATCTTAGTTATTAGTTACGCGAACCAATATGAGTATCGGGGAAAAAACCCTGGAAAATTACCCTATATTTTCCTTGATATCGCTACGAAAACCTATGAATCAATATATATTGTATTGCATTTATGATCTATTAGCTGATCATCTAGACTCAAGGCAGCCATTTCTAAATAATTTAACTAATTATGACCGCAACTTCATAATTGAAGATACTAAATTGAAGAATATAGATGATAGTCTCATCTCTATAGAAGATGGAATAGAGGCAGTCTCATCCATCCATATTGGCGGAGCCGTGAATGGCCTCTGTCTGAAAAATGTATGGTAGATGTGCAACAATGATGATTATTTATTTATTTATTAAGTAAGACATAACAATAAATGACAAATCAGGCACTTAAATCTACTAAAGATTTGTAATGTGCCAAGCCTGGCTAGTATATTTACTTAATGACAACAATAGGCTTGCGATAAATTTGCCTTGTGGATCTCCTTGAACATTATAATCTAGACACCTTCAAATATTAGTAAAATAGGCTGTTTCCCAACAGACAAGTTCCATCTTCGATCGCATCGTCACTTACCATCACCTCACCTGATGGTAAGTGATGCTAAAATCCTGCCTAGCGTATAAAAAAGACTGACTGTAACCCTTCCTTCCTTTACAGAGGCGGATGGGGCATATCGCCCCGTGGCGCCGGCTACGTCTTCGGCTAGGACATATCGGAGGACATATCGAACATATAAGCTATATGCAGCATGTTATAAGTAAAGAAAGTGTCGTATCAGGAAATCAAATCAAAAGCGGTCGATAGTGTGAAATGGCGATTGTATCACCGACAAAAGCGAGGCTCTTAAATTAATAATAATAATTGTCTCGGCGGCCAGAGCCCAGGGTACGCCTTGATCATGATCCAGGATTTGGCATATCAGGCAATTACAGTAGAGCGACTGCCATCTGACTCTCGTGACCATGTCAACTAGGAAAACTGATCTGTCGTTTGTCTGTCTGTTAGCGATAAACTCAAAAACTACTAAACGGTTTTTCACGCGGTGTTCACAAATAGATAGAGTGATTCATTAGGAATGTTTAGGTATGTAATTTGTTCAGGTTACTCCTCTACTAGTATAATATAAATAGAGGTACGTATAGACAATACTTGCATAGGACTCACGTCGTACCTATTAAGGCTATCTTCCAAATTCACTTCCAATTCTGATTTTGACGACCTGAGTGGTTCAGTTGGTTAACATGCCGGTCTGCACCGCAAAGGTCCCGGATTCGATTCCCGGACGAGTAGAAATTGAAATGATGAATTTAAATTTCTGTTACTGATCGGGACGTTGTATGTTTATAAAGTATGTTTACAAAAAAATACTCATATAAGTAGATTACCCAGTTATCCTACATCCATAACATAAGCTATGCTTACTTTGGTGCTAGATAGCGCTGTGTGAATTTAACCAAACATTTTTATTAATTTAATTCTCAATTTTGCCCAAACCGGTTCAAACCAACCCTTACCGGCGCAGCGTTAGCCTCACTAATCGTGCACCATAAACAACCTCCCAGGTAAGGACGTCATTGTGTCAGATTTTATTACAGACGGCCAATATTAGCCAGAGCCTCGAGATACTTTGCATCCCCTTTCATCCAGGATCTCATCTTGGAGGGGGATATCCCCGCCTTGAATTCGCATAGTTTGGCCGCCGATGCATAGTAATGTGCGGATTACGTAAATAGAGATTGCAATGTTGAAGCCGTATGGGGGCTAACGATGTTCCTGATGTGTGAAGCTTATTAAATGCTGTCCATGGTGTTGGCATCGGCTTTGTTGGCATCAGCATCTGTTGTGTTCGGAGCCTGTGAATGTTGAGCGCTGATCGCTGTTCTGGTGAAAATTGAAATCGGTGTCGGAATGTAAATCGATTTAGACTGTGTGGGCGCCGTATGTTATACTGCGTCATCTAGTACAAGAAAAATTCCATTTTGTAGCTATAATAGAGGTTTAGGAGACGTACAAAAGGTTGGTCTGCCCGTGCACAACTTGGCATAAAAACAATTTTTTCGTGACCCAAACTTTACCTAATCGTAGGATAGTACTTACATCCTCTTGTTTCTTGGCAGTTTTCTTTATGTCACTTTTCGTTTTGGTGACTATAACGTGGTCGAAAAATCAGATTTAATCCCTAATAAAAAAAAATATTGTGCGGGGTTGTGCATAGGCAGACCATAGGTTCGTGGTTCTCCTATACGTCTACAAAGTGGAATTTTCCTCGTGCTCGGTGACGTAGGACAACCTACGGAGCCCTCCCAGTCTAATTGGGATTTGATGATTCGCTGTCGGTTCTGTTATTAAGAGGGTTTGGCTATCATACGTATAGTATGGGCTTCCAAATCGGGTCACCACATCAAGTTTAACCGCAATCGGAAAACACATTAGATTTAAAACACGAAAGAAATACTTTATCTAAGGCTGCCGGTTGATTTTTCTCTTTCTTTTGTTTTTGTGTATAAGCAATAAAGAATTTTCATTCATTCATTCATACTTTGATGGAGTATTGTTGTTGTTATGTCAATGTAGACAATCAGAGCCATGTGTCGCGCAATGACTTGCTTATCGAACGCGAAAGCACCCTTGTGCTACCCGTGCTGAAGAATGAAGTTCATGAAGAGTGCCTGTTCAATCCGTGAAGATATGAAGTTGTTAATTATCGGTATTAGAATCTACATAATATAATTTGTAATCGATTGCGCTCATGCTCGTAGTTCGACCTGTTAGCACCTTTGACAGTTAAACAGTTTGTCCTAGATAGACATATCCATCAACACCCTTGAGAATAGAGCCCCAAAGCATAACCGGGGTGGGACCTTCATTTTACTTGTCCCATACACCATCTTATGCTCGCTTTTAACATTTTTGAAAATGTTGCTGAATAATATATAAATAATAATCTTTCTTTCAATGCCATGTCTTTCAGTTGTTCAATTGTGTAGTGCCTGGCGGCTGTAATATCTCGAATCTAGTTCGGTTTCCAGGCTCTCACTACATATTAAGTACCTAAATTAATAACTACGTCCCTACATAATGTTATAAATGTTGTGAGAGAAATAAATAAATAATATTATTATAAAACACTTTGTTAGTGTAAGTCTTGTTGGTTGTCCTAAATAAATAAATAAAACAAATAACATAAAATGACTGTTATCAAGCAATTACACCAAACCTTCTAACTAAGAAGTAATCAAACCTTCATTCTGATTAAGAATACAAAAAGGAATTCCGACTGCATCCGCGCATAAAGTTGGCAATTGAGTCGAATGAAAGTCGCATTTCATTTCAATCATTCGAGCGTGTTTTGTTTCAGTAAGTCGCAAAGTAACTTCGCCCATCTCTTCCCACTCTATCCAACTTAGAGTTAATGTCCCTGTTGTGCTCTCGAGGACGAAGACCCGGGGTCCGCCTTGACCATGATCCAGGATTTGGCAATCAGGTAATTACAGCGGAGCGACTACCATCTGACCTACGTCACCCTGCTACCAGGGGAACCTGACCAGATTGGATCATGGTTATAAATTCAGTTGCCTGGATTTGCAGGTTTCATTACGATGTTTTCCCTCACCGTAAGAGCATCGGTTAGAGTTCAACTAATGTACATAACTCAGAAAAGAGTAATTGGTACATGGCCGCAGCAGGATTCGAACCCGGTACCACTCGCTTACGAGTCAGATACTCGACCGCTCGGCCACCGACGCTCCTCTTCCCGCTCTATCCGTTACTTGTTTATAATACCTATCCAAACTTAAAAACGTTTAAAACAAAATGTAACACGGTTTGTAATCAGGTTTAACGTTCCAAAGCGGTCTCGGTTCGAAATATAAACTTCAAGACTTCTTTGGGAGTTCTAATCAAAGTTTAGTGAATTCAAATACGGCTTCAGTTTGTTCGTTGGAAGAAGTTACGTAAATTATTTTGGGACTTTGCGTGTTGACGCTAAATGCTTGGGGGTGCCTAAATAATAGGATGTTAGTTTGGTTATTAAGTAGTTTTGTGAAGCGGGGGAAAGTTGGATAACATGACGTAGTTTTTATAGAATTGTAGAAATATACCTTATTTTATTTTAATTAAATCTAGAGAATTTTTACAAATCTGAGTTGATTTTAATTAAGGTGGTTGTAGTAGATTCTTAAAATATTTTTAAACATACAAGTAGGATTCTGTAATGTTTCATAAACACCAGTAGAAGTAGTAGCTATACGAGTTGAAAATAGTTTGAAACATACATTTTATATATAGGAACATTTTAGGTACTAAAATATAACTAAGGAATTAAGGAACTCAGGCCAGTAATATGTACAATTACACTCAATTACAATTGACTAAATTAGCACACTTTAAGTACGTACAAAGGGCTAAATTAGTTCAAGTGTGGAAAAAGGAGCCCAATAAGTATATACCTATACCTACCTACCTACACTAAACCTAGGAGCACAGGCTGGTTACGCAACGGTTCGAAAGAACGTTTCTCGCTCGTACCTTTCGGATGTCGAATGAACTCCCAACAAATGAATCTTTTTTTTTTACTATAACATGGGATCCGCAAGAGGTATGTTAGAAGTCTCTCTAGAGGTGTGCAACGCATTGTTGTTGCTGTCCTTAGGTGGTGGTGACCACATTCCATCAGATGGACAGCTTGATTGTATGTCTAGCGTACAACTAAACAAAAATATTCCTTCATATTCTTATGTAATAGTCACGTAAATAAAGTTGACCTCTGTGTCATAGTGCCTCTGTGGATAGATCACTAATTTTAAACAAAATATGGCTACTTTTATAAAAATATTCCAAGTACTCCGTCCCAAATATCTTGACACCGTTTCAACAAATATGTCACACGAAACTTTCGTCGTAAACAGAAGACAGAAAACGTTGTCGCGTTTGTCAACAAACCGTTAAAATAAGTCAAGCAGTTTACTTTCTGTCGCTGTTGCCTGTTCAAATGAGCACTGCGCTATAAAAACTTCAGGCCTCATAAGGGAACGCTTGAAATTTGAAGATGGTACTAAGTACTGAAGGTATACCTAGACACACTCTTGAGTTCCCAGACAAGATAAGAAGACAAGAAGTCATCGCAAGTCATTTCCTCGAATTGGTCTTGCTATGGAATTCGGGCTACCGATTGTGTAAATAAGCGTAGAGTTAGTTATAAGCGTAGAGTTAGTTATAAAAAGTGGCCCACAATGCGTCTATCTCAGTTTTAACTGTACCGTACTGCCTTATATGTATGAGGCGTGTCAAATGTCAAATACAAGAGTCAATGTCATGAAAAAAGCTTTGAAAATCTTCCGCTGTGACAATTGTATTGCTCGCTCTTAAACCTTCTAAATTAATTGTGCCTGTTGTTTATGTGTGCAGAATTATAAACTATCGTGCCTGTCAAGTGTATCTTTAATTTCGTCAGCCGCATACTCAGCCTACCCACATGGGTGACCCCGACGTGAGGCTTTGCCGTGGTATTTGCACCAGGGTGACTAAAAAAGTGTAGGCCTTTAAACACCTGTCGGCGTAAGCCAATTTTCTCTTTTTGGCATCATCGACGAAGTACGTTTGCGCGAAGTGAGGTCTTCTTCACCCAGTCTCCAGCATCCTCGCGTCATAAGCCGGTGGCTCTCACATTCGTCTCAGCGATGCCAATCTATTGCTCTTTGGACCTCCCGCGCGTTATCTTTCTTGGTACTGGTAAGGGTATCCCCAAGGATAGGGTTTTACGCAAGCGAGCCTTATCAATCTTTTGCGCATTCGCAGGTAAATACTTATACATGTACTTGTAAGTCGTTGTTCACAGAAATAAATAACATTAAAAATTGACATTTCAACCGTATGCCCATACGTCATTAAATCAAGATTCTTTGCCGCGACGTCATGGTCACATTGTTACTTGATTTTCACCAATAAAGGTTCGTCATCCCTGATCTACACCTTCATACACCAACCACTGACCAGCAATGCCACAAAACAGACCACAAACGTTTCCCACCAAAACACCAGTGTTACCAGCTCCCCGATGTTTTTCCTCGAAAATTTACTTATTTCACAACTGGCAATTAACGTTACGTGTACAGGGTGTACAGCGCTGGCACCCCGTCGCGCAGCATTTAAGACTGTGACATCCGCTCGTGTGACGTGTAATTTTCGTTCGCGCCCCTTTGCCAGCCAATATTTACTATACAGGACGAGAGGACGCCTTGGAAAGGCTTTAAATGCAATAGGTCGCAGTATTCTCTCCTTTTTATGATAACTGTAAAGATATCGAAACTTCGGTTTAGGCAGCTATGGTCAGTGTCTGTGGTCGCCCAAGTTTCTCTGTTAAAAAACATCTGAACCGTTTTTTGTTCTATCAGGTAATAATAATTTTACAAAGGTCTTGGTTTTCCACAATAAAAGGATAATACAGTGGTAACCTCCCATTTTATTCCTGCGAGAGTGTTCCCCACCGTCTACATTCCATATAAAATGATTTCTTAACTAAGGTGGCAAACAAGCTTTCGGCAAAATTTCTATAGAAATCTTAAATACCGTGTAGCTTTAAAACAATATATTTTAACAAAACATCTGGCAAATTACAAACATAGATTGATTTCTGGATCACGTCTACAAAATTTCATTGGCTTTGATAGCGTAATATTGAAAATATGATCAGTCTACATTTGCATGGAGCGCACTCGGGAAATACACCTCTTTATGCCCCTGAACCACGAAAACACATTGATTACAACCAAAAATTTAACCAGCAATACCTACGTAAATTCTTTAAAACAAGTTATTTTAGAAAGATGTTCCTTTGTAGAAGAAATATCGATTGAAAGTCCCATGACTAGAAGCACCCTGTACAACGAGAAACTACTTATGGATTATGTCACTTTGAAGCCTTTGCACAAACAAGATCGCTTCAAAATGAATTTTCAAACATTTTATTAAAAGGCTGAGCGGGAATTGCACATTCTTCAACAGTTGTGTTGTGTTATTACAGGCATATTTTTTGAATTCCGACATGTTTCGGATGAAAATACGTATGCAAAGGCTTCTATATGTTCGTTTGAGAGTACACCATTTCTCCAAATATGCATGTTTGAGAAAAAATGGCAAGCCTAATTAGATTATAGAATAAAAGTTATTTGCAAGGCACTAGCAAAACTACAAAATAGCCTAATAACAATAATTTAATAAATTATTCGGTTAAAAATATTATTATTATTAGTTAAAAAATATAAATAATTTAACACACAAAAACAAATATTTATTACGATACTTTTGGCGTTAATTTTTGTGAATAAATAAATTAGTGGGTAAACAAAATATACACATGTTTTACGAGTATATGTATAACTATAGTCTATTGTGCGTCGGTGGCTGGGCGGTTGAGTATCCAACTCGTAAGCGAGAGGTACCGGGTTCGAATCCCGCTGCGGCCATGTACTAATGACTATTTTTCTGAGTTATATACATTAGTTGAATTCTAACCGATGTTCTTACGGTGAGGGAAAACATCGTAATGAAACCTGCAAATTCAGGCAACTGAATGATCCAATCTGGTCAGGTTCCCCTGGTAGCAGGGTCACGGAGGTCAGATGGTAGTCGCTCCACTGTAATTACCTGATCGCCAAATCCTGGATCATGGTCAAGGCGGACCCCGGGCCCTCGTTCTTGAGAGCACAACCGGGACATTAACGTTAAGATGATGATTATTATTATTTTATGGTTAATAAAAAACAATGTAAATACTTTAAGAGTACTAATAAAGAAAATCTTTTTCAAATAATTTTAATGAAAAAGTGTCTGCAGTGAAATTTTTCATTAACACCGATCTGCCATTAAAACTTACAACATACCAATTATCGACTTAAGTAATGCAAGTACCTAATTCACACCCACTTACAAAGCCCCCCTCCAAAACCAGTTTTACAAAATGGACACCTAATTAAGTCAACAAACAGATTGCCCTCGAATTACTAAAGTTAAAGCCAGCTTGTGGAAACGTAAACTTTTACAAACGCAAAACTAAAATGTAGAGCCCAACAAAGTTGAATGATCCCTGAAAAGCGAAAGAGCTGAGTGAAAGTACAAACTGTCGGCGCTATTAAAAACTGCCAACTCAATTTTAAAGCTACTGCCAAGTGAAAATTTGCTCGTGTCGGTGCTTTTATACGCCATGGAAGCTTTTTAGTGCGGCGTGTTTTAAAATTTTACGTACGACGCCCCGAGTTGATGACCCGTGTGATGGGGTCTCGCATTTTTTTTTATAATTGGATCATAATTATGCAGCACTGCAATTTTGAGATAGGTTAACATATCATCAAGCAGGCCGTAAGCTTGTTTGTCGCATTAGTGGTGGTTCACATACTTTTTCATACATTTTAGAGTGGCTTACTAATGGTACAGGTACATATTGTAAAGTATACATTAACGAAATTATACAACCAATATTGAAATTAGAAGCACAACCCTAATTTAAGCCTAGTCTTTTTAAGTTTCTCATATTAGTGCCTGTCAGTGTTCATTTTTATAAAACGATCTTCAAAGGTATGTACATAATATGAGGAGGCAATAAATATTTGAGTAAAGAGTATTGAAACAAAAAAATGAATGGGCCTCCCGATTGGAACGAATTTGTAAATGATCGCAGCAATCGCTCTTTTGATTTAAATAATCGTTTTCGTAAAAAATTTATGTAAGAAAAATTAAAAAAAAAATTATGTAATTTTCCTGAAATAGTGCCTGCCTGCAGTGACAATTTTATTAAAAGACAAGTGCATTTGACCCCCATCTGCCATTACTAGTAATTATAAACGATGCTAGGCAGTAGTGCACTAAAATGGTTCCTTTATTCTGCCACCAAATCTCACAAAGGGGGATGGGGGTGGGTCCAAATTTGACAAAAAACCCTCCTCATGTAATTAATGAACGGCTCCATAGTTGGTAATTTAGCTAACGTTAACTTATTTTGATGACAGTTCTAATAAACACCAAGAGACAGGTTTAATTACTCACCAATTACATTACACTATAAAGAAATTCGTTTTACCGTAGGCACAGAAATCAGCATACCTACATACTCAAAACCAGTATAAAAGAAGCTAACATTTCTATGCGCGTAGATAGTATATAGATAAGCTAGCTCATCTTACACTGGTTTAGTGTCGGTCGGAACCTGCTGTGTTTTGTACTACTAAATTCGAGAGGTAAATTCCGAGATATTCCAAAATGAATCCCCAATTTCTTGGATTAACAATGAAACTTATTTGCTTGGGCCGACATATTTTAATTATATACCTGCCTTGAAATTTCATTTTCTGTTACAATTTAAACCTCGGAGAGCATTGTTTTGTGACAGGCGTGGGATTTATTTGAATAAAATTAGTTTTCGAACAGTGTACTGAAAATGGAGATTGGAGATTAAGATTAACTGCTTTCCACGAAATCAGAATTTCTTTATGAGTGCCGCTTACCATTAAAATGTCCTTCGCATCATCTCATGTTTTTGTCATCGCTTCTGAACTCCTGATGAAAAAAGGGGGTGTTATAAGATTCACGTGTATATCGGCTGGCTTTGTGTGTCTGTCCGAGGCATCGTAGCTCCGGAACGGATGGACCGATTTCGATGCGGGTTTGTTTACCTGAAAGCCAGTTTAATCGAGATAATTCTTGTTTTATTAAAATCGGTTGTGTAGTTAAGAAACTCTTTGAGTTTAAGTAAATTAAGAAACTATTTGAGTTTAAGTAAAAAAATTCGGGGGTTATTCGACTTTTTCTGTCGGTTAAGTTATTAAAGGTATTGCAAAGAGGTGTCTATCTGTGTGTCTGTCTGAGGCGTTGTAGCTCCCGAATGGATGGGCCGATTTCGATGGGATTTTCTCTATTTGAGACCAGTTTAATGGAATTCTTACCTTTGTTTCGTTAAAATCGATTCAGTAGTGTGGGAAATATTTTAGTATACGTAGACTCTGAAGCAGCTGTCATTCCGCCTGCCCCTTTCCGCCATCGGGAGACGCGGTCCAGACGAACGCTTCATCCTTATGTCGTGGATCTCCAGCTGGATAGCTAGCATCAGTCGTTTTGGTTTAACCTTTATAAAGCGTACGGCTAAGGAATGGCACATGTTGCCTGCGAGTGTGTTCCCTGATCATTATAATCTGGAAGCCTTCAAGGGTAGTATTGTGTGGCTGTTGCTAGACAGGCATGCTCTAACTTCGGCCGCATCGTCACTTACCACCAGGTGCGATGGCGGTCAATTGCCTGGCTAGTCTAATATAAAAATAAATCTCTGTCGGGGCTTTTCCGACATCGGTCGGTAAGCTAGTTATCACTAGCAACAGCTTACATACAGCCCACTTCATAACAATTCATACAATCAGGTTTCTCGTAACAAAACTGCACTGTGTCATAAAATAGGCAACCATAAAACACCTTAGGGTCACCCCCGAACAATATCTGAGAGCACACTCGAATAAATTCCCTCAAACAACCGCCATGATAACTCCGCAAAGTGTCACGGTAAATGACCGAGACAGGAGGGTCACATAATAATTACCATACAGAAACCGTAACTTGGTACGGGCAACAAGGCAATTATGTGCTCGACGCTACACCGGCTAATGTAACGAATGGAGCCCTAGAGATGGCCAGTCCGCATACAGGGAGATATAGTGGGTGTATTTCAGCTAGGCGGTGGGGTAAGCCTCGTTTTGTTACTTTATCCCCGATTCTTGTCAGTGGGTCAGTTATTTGAGAGTTGTGGCGGGCGCGAGGACCTAATATTTTAGGTTTAACTTACCTTCTTATTGAGTCATTTGTAATAAACTAGCGACACGGTTTCGGCTTAACAAATTATACACGTAAACCTTTCTCGTGAATAATTTCATCGTGAAAACCGCATGAAAATCCGTTGAGTAGTTTTTGAGGTTATCGTGAACAGACAGACGCGGCGTGGGACTTTGTTGTAGGTTTTGCAATGCCCTTCCAGAAAATGTTAAGACCTTGTGATAATCATGCTTTCCTCACAGGCAAGGAGATTTAATATATAGTTTGAAAGTAAGATACTGGATGAAATAGGCACCACGTAAATAGTTCAATAGATACTCACAAATTTAGGTTTAAAGATCATTTATTCCCATTAAAGACATAATTACTCACTTACATGAGATACACAATACAGGTAAGTAAAAGGAAAAGTCTTAGGTAGCAATTTGAACATTCGCATCGTACAGAACATAAGTATGGTACTCACAAAGAATGTAATCTTGAGATAAGTACTAGATTGTCATTTCACATAACATTATTAAGAGTCACTAAGTATTGGTAGTACGGAATTTATTGGCTGAACAAACTGCATGGATTCATCATTTTGCCATAATCTACACGTTTTCTTGGAATGACTGAAAGTACAAAAAAAAACCCAAATGAGAAAGAGCGCTGGTATATGTTTAACGTGGGTATTTGTGAATTTATGTATCTATGGCTCTATGCATGTGTGTCTCTCTGTGGAATCGTAACCCTCGAACGGATGGATCTTAGCTTTGTTTTATTAAAATTGGTTCAGTGGCTTAGGAAAGCTCGGATAGCGACCTGCCACAAACATTGGTCGCTTTATACCACATCACTTGTAACTTGTGAATGTATTCAAATTGAAACTATGTGCATATACTGTTTCAACGTACACGATGTTTTCAAACAAGGTAACTTGCGCCCCGCCGACACCTGGCCACTGCCTTGGCATGTTGCAGTTGCAAGTTTTGTTACTGGCACGACCCAGATGTAATAGGTATGAGTAGTCTAAGTAGCTAAAGTATTTTATTTTTATTTTAGCCAGTTCGTCGAGACGTTACCATATCCTTGAAACCGTAACACAACACTGCAAACATTATCATCATTAGAGTGGTCAATCTCGGCTTCGGCCGTCTTCTGGGTCCGATTTCCCACTTTTTCTTCTCCACTTCATCATCTCCACTTCGGCTTTGGATGTGACCAAACCAGCACAAGCAAACTTTTCCAATCTTATCAGCAATACCCCTCCAGCCAAGGCTGCGACGGATGTACTCGTTACGTACTCGGACAAGTCGTGTTACTCCGTATATCCACCGCATCCTATTCATTTCATTGTTGTGGAGTTCGCAGTCGTGTTTCGTCAGCGCTGACCAGGTTTCGCAGCCAAAGAGCATAGCAGGCCTAATTATGCTCTTGTATATGGGCGTCTTGAGATTTCCAGGAACACAACTATTCAAACAATTGCAAAATAGTTTAGAGGTTCATTTAGTTTAGCCATTTCTATCCCGCTGCAGGGCATAGGCCTCCCTATCCATCTTCTACGACTTGCAAAAGAGTTACAAAAAAAAAGACTCGATAAAATACAATAATAAACTAACGTATGAAATAAACAGCTTGATAAACAATCGAATAAGAAAACAAAACAACACATGACATCAGCTGGAGTAAGAATGAGATACCTTTAAAAAAAATATGTCTGTCAGTCTGTTTATTATAACTTTTATTAGTATCAGCTTCTATGCTCAATATTTTACAAGAAGCAAGCCGAGCAATAAAATATTAAAATTTATAGACGAATTTTAAACATTTTAGACGTCGACTAGACGCTTTCCGAGGCTAACAAAGAAATCGTAAAGTCTATAGAAAGGATTGTAGAACACAATCCAAGAGAGGCAAAGCAAAATTCTCTACAGAATAAACAGAGGCTTAGTGGCAAAGAAAGCAAAGCGGGCGAAGCGCGAAGCTGCAAAACAGTGCTAGTTTGGTAGATCCAAAGAACGCAGAAATTCTTTCATTAACCAAACACAAAGGACTACCTACAGTGGAGGCAGTATTTCTCCACGCAAATTGCCTATAAATTTTTATTATGGCCACTCTTATTTGAGGTACAGAGGTTTTCCAGATAAATAGCTTGCTTTATTATGTAAGAATGGTCATATTTGATTGCGTAGGCATGATTTAGTGAATTATACTGTATGTTTTGAGCTTCCGTTGGAATATTTTCCGATTATCGCAATAAGGGCAATAATAGTTTTATTGCTAGTAGACTGTGAGGGGGCCGAAGGTTATTATAGAAAAATTCCACTTTGTAGGGATAGTAGACTTTCAGGAGACCTACAAAACGTTGTTTGCCAGTGTACCACCTGGGGGGCGATTCTCGCGTTGTGACATCACAAATTCGACATTATCTCTAGTCAAAATATTGTATTAAAACGTCATTAAAATTGATCTTCGATAAAACACGACTGTCGAGGATAGTTCAGAAAATAAATATTGGCTGCAATAGACATTTCAATGTTATTATTAATGGAGATTAGCGGCTCAAAAAAAATTTCGAATTCGAGATCTCATAGCGCGAGAATTAGGCCCCTGGCACAATTATTTTTGTGACCCAAACTTCGACTTTTCGTAGCCATAGTAGCGATAGTTTCGTGATGATGGATACTTGATGTTACTTGATGATGTAGGATACCCTACGTCACCCTCACAGTCTGTAGGCTGAGTTTTAGGCTTATACTAGACAGGCATTGGAGTACGAAATTTTGGAGGAAAAAGGATTTTCTAAATTGGCAATATATTTACTGCAATATGTCGCAATATTGTCAATTCGTCACTCACGCACGGCTAACTTCATAGTTTTGTTTATATTAGGCTAGACAGGCATTTGTCCGCCATCTCACCTGCTAATAAGTGACGATGCGGCCGAAGATGGAGCATGCCTGTCTAGGCCTATTCACTCTAACCTTGAAGGCGTCCAGATTATAATGAACAGGAAACGCACTCGCAGGCAAAATGTTCCACTCCTTAGCCGTACGCATTATAAAGGTCGAAGCAAAGCGGCTCGTGCGGATAGCTGAAAGATCCACAATATAAGGAACAGCATGGTCAGCAGTAAAGGACGAACTATGACTCAACACAGCGTGTTGGCGAGACCGATAACCAAGGTTATGCTTGCTGAGTCCGCGAATTGAGGTAATGACCGTTTTGTACTTTGAGGCTAGTCGAACTTCAGACGAACTCGCCACTCTTTAGATATCTCTCCTAATACCGATGGCGAAGCGAGGTTGACTCTAAGGACTCTGAGGCTGGTTGAAAAATCTAGGGAACCGATCGGTAACCCGTGACGGTATATTATTATATTGTTATTGTGAGATATGTATACGGTTTCGTTGTTAGAACGGCACCTTTTTCAAGATCAATTGTCAAGATCCGTAGTCTCTCAATAAACCTAATTGCAAGGAAGGACGTATTTTCTTGGAGTTTCCGTACATCCAGATCCTGGGGGTCCAGACTCTTCACTGGCGACGAGGATTAAAAATTTCTTATGCGTAATTTTGTTTTTGGGTTAAGTTTGAAGTTTTGATTAATTACGATGGCCGTAGGCAAAATTTTACAATTTCCAATTTTACATTTCAAAGGACTCTTGGGAGCTGTATGTGGACCGGTTGGAGCAATATTTTATCGTAAATGTAGCTTATGAGCTCATGGTGACGTTATGTGCTCCGGATAAACCATCATCAAAGGCGTATGACGATCTGGTGCGTATTATGAAAAATCACCTACAACCAAAACCTAGCTTACTGGCAGATGGGTTTAAATTTCGTCAAAGAATACAAAATAAGGGCGAAAGCATCGCAGAATACGCGGTGAAGCTTAAAAAGCTGTCCAGAAATTGTAACTTCACGGCAACGGTCTTGTGGGATAATTTAAGAGACCAATTCGTATGCGGATTAGGAAATGGCAGCATACGCCCAAGATTGTTAGCGGAAGACGATATCACTTATGATTGCGCCTTAAAGTTGTCGGTTACGATGGAGCTAGCGGAGGCTAACGCAGTGGTGGTGGACGGCCAGTCCCATCGGGGCGGCGAGGAGCTGAGTGTAGCTCACTCTGCGAGGAGGCGCAGCATGCCGGCGGCGACGGCGCCGGGGAATGCGCATCTGACGCGCGCACCCGCTGGCAGCGGGCGACCTCGGCAGGATTTGGCTCGTACGGATGGCACAGGCGTCAAGCGAGAGTGCCACGTTGGCGACGGCAATTATAAGGCGGATCTATGCAAATATAGAACACACACCTGTCGTATTTGTTGCCGGTAAGATGTTCGGCTCAATTGTCTGAAAGACAAAGAGTCCAAGGACGACTCAGATAGTGTGTTCTAAGTGACGAGGTAAATGTCAATTTAGCAATCGTTGTTAATAATTTGCGTTGTTACACTTACAGAGTCGATGTTGTGGTGTACAACATGTCGACTACTATGGAGGTGGACACGGGTAGCGCTATTTCATACATAAGTTTAGAATGTTACAAGAATATGTTTTTTAGTTGTAAATTATTGCATAGCGACATCAGTTTACGTTATTATACAGGTGAAATGGTAAGACCGGCGGGTAAAATAATTTCTCTGGTTCAGTACGAAGATAAAAAAAAGATATTGGAGTTAAACATTATAGGTAGATAGTGGTAACACTAACTTGCTCAGCAGGCAGTGGTTGTCAGAATTATATATTGATTTATCTAAACCTTATTGTAACAAGATTTCCGTTTCGGAAAATAGTTCCATTTTGTTGCGTTCAGTTCCAGATATGCTGAGGTATTTGCGAACGGTCTGGGACGATTTACCGGTGATAAAGTCGGGTTTCAATTGCGTGTGGACGCGCGGCCGGTGACCTGCGCGCGCGGCCGCTGGCGTACGCGCTGCGCGAGCCGGCGGAGCTCGCGCTGGACCAGATGGTACGCGATAACGTCGTCACTCCAGTAAGCTGCTCGGGCTAGGCTAAGCCTATTGTACCCGTCATGAAAAAGGATGGCACCATAAGAATTTGTGGAGACTACAAACAAACTTTGAATAGATGCCTTGAGGTGGACCGCTTTCCCTTACCTAGAGTAGAAGATCTGCTGACTAAATTACATGACGGGGATAAATTTAGTAAGTTGGATTTGTCTCAAGCATACAATCAGTTTGAGTTGGACAAGTCAAAAAAAATTTACAGTGATAAATACGAATATACCCCATTCATGTACAGTCGATTAATTTTCAATCTGGCGTCGCAGTTCGAACGGGAAGCTCTTGCCATTATCTATGGAGTTTTTGAAATTTTATCAATATTTATTCGGAAGGAGCTCCACACTTCGAACCGATCACCAACCGTTAGTTGTATTTTTGGTGACAAAGCGGGCATTCCGGTCATGGCCGCCAGTTGGATGCAGCGTTGGGCGGTTATTCTGGCAGGCTATAACTACAATATTAAATACGTTCAAAGTTGTCACTGTCCTGGTTGCCAGTTGATAAGGCAAAAGGGATGGCGAACAAAATTACTAACATTAATTTTATTCAGAATTTTCTCCCCATTGATAGACAGATGGTGCATAATGAATTGCATAAAGACGACACATTGGCCGGGTAGTGTAAGTGACGAGCTTAAACAATATTTCATTAGACGGAATGAGTTATACATGGATATGGGGTGTATAGTTTGAGGCTATCGATTAGTGATTCCCAATGTGCTGAGATCTAGTTTGTTTAAGGAGTTGCATGTTGGTCATTTGGGCATTGTAAATATGAAGAGTGTAGCGCGCAGCTTTATGTGGTGGCCCGGCATCGACGCGGATATAGAGTCCGTTTGCGCGTGCTGCGACGCGTGCGCCGCGGAGGCCGCTGCGCCGCCGCGCGCGCCACCACCCTGGCCGTACGTTGCCGAACCGTGGACGCGCCTCCATATGGATTTTTTGGGCCCTTTAAACGGCAAAACGTTTTTTGTTCTTATTGACTCCACTACAAAGTGGCTGGAAGTCTTCGAGATGATGACAACGACCGCTGGCGCCGTGATTCGTATTCTACGGGAGACGTTTGCGCGGTTCGGTCTGCCTAAAGAAGTGGTGTCTGATAACGGTCCTCCGTTTACCAGCAAGGAATTTACAGAATTCTTGGTTAATAATGGTATCCGGCTAACCTTGACTGCACCTTATCACCCATCTTCCAATGGAGCAGCGGAAGGAGCGGTCAAGTTGTGCAAACGGGCTTTGAGGAAAGCGTTGCGAGTGGGATGCGATACGGACGCGGCGTTACAGTTCTACCTGTTAGCGTACCAAAACGTTGCTCACAACACCACCGGAGTATCGCCTGCGGTCTTTTTGCAACGTAGGAACTTACGTAACAGGTTAGGCTTGTTAAGGGGGGACCAGCACGTCGAAGATTGAGTAAGACTGAGGCAAGAAAGACAGGTGTCATATGCAGGTGGGGCCCCTAGGGAATTTCAGGAGTGAGAAGATGTATGGTTTAGAGGATATTCGGGAGGAAAAAAATGGGTGGCGGGCAGAGTGCAAGGAAGGGTCGGTTACTACTTAGTTGTGGGGGAAATGGGTCACCAGTTAAGAGGCTCGTAGACAAGGTTAGGAGCCGCTGGCTTAATACGTGCCCATTTTCGGCATCCGCTGTCCCAGTCCCTACTGCTAGCGGCAGTGACGACGGCGCGGCGGCGGCCGGGGGTGCGCCCTCCCCGGCAGGCGCCGCCGAGCCGCTGCCGAGTGTTTCCCGACGGGTGCTCAGGCCACTGCAGCATTTTAAGCCTATTGTTAGGTTCTGTTTTAAGCTAGAGTAGTTATTGTTTCTTATAATTGTTGTCCTTGTTTCTTAAATATTGTCATCGGTACTTCTTATTAAGGGTGAGGGTGTGATATATGTATACGGCTTTTTTGTTAGAACGGCACCTTTTTGGTGCGTGACATTGTCAAGATGCGTTGTCTCTTAATAAACCTAATTACAAGGAAGGACGAATTTTCTTGGGGTTTCCGTACATCCAGACCCTGGGGGTCCAGACTCTTCAATTATTATGCCACAACAATAGAGTGTTAGCACGTTTCCGACTCGCAAGAGAGAGATTCTGGGTTCGAATCCCACTGCCGACATGTATCAAAGACTCTTTTTTGAGTTATCTACATTAGTTGAAAACTAACCGACGCTCTTATAGTCAGGGAACACATCGTGATAAAACCTGCACATTCAGGCGACTGAATGTGTAACCACGATCCAATTTGGTCAGGTTCAGAAAGCAGTCGCTCCACTGTGATTACCTGATGTGCCAAATTCAGGATCATGGTCAACGCCAAAATGAAAAATAATAAATTGTGGTTATTGTTGTGACATAATATTGCAGTTGGCATTGTGTTGCAGTCACACGTTTGAAAGCCACTGTAAATCAATCTAAGCGTGCCAATGACAAACCCTATGATGTAGTGGCCCAAAACTTAGCCATATTAACAGCACTATCGGTCGCTGTCATCAGACATAAAACATAGCCCTAGCCCCATCACCAGGTCAGCTCTATGTAAGGTTTGGTCATCGAAATGGAAAAAAAGACCACCACAACTAAATCAACACCAAGACTGCCGAAGACTTGACGAAGTGGACAAGAAGAAGTAGGAAGACGAACCCCGGGCCCTCGCCCACCGCTCGACAGCATAACCGGGATTGACACCAAGATGATGATGATGATCCAAATTGCAATGAAATCTAGTAATAAATTTACATAATTACTTGCACAGCTAGACTAGACTTCAATTAAACAATTATAAGGAAGAAATGTAATTGGTACTATTGTGCAAATTACAAAGGCAATATCCATTCCACGGGAAAAGTTATCTAAAGTATTGTACTCGACATTAAAGTCCGAATTTAAAGCCTACCGAAATTTGCGGATACGAAATATGCAATTAGCAAGCCGAAAGATAGGCATCAGGGTCGGAAAATTAATTAAATTCAAAGTTACGATTCGCAAGCCACTCATTTATGATCTCGTTTGTCGTTCTCGTGACAGCTTCTAAAAGATTCTGGGAGGACTCTATGGCTCGGACTTTTTGGCGGGAGTTTGTGGAGTGAAATTATTCTTCTTATGGAATTACAATTTTATTGTTAACGGGTTTTGATTCATTGATAGTGATAGTGTATAGTAATAGATAAAGGCAATAAAAGCACGGATCTGAGCTGAGCTGAGCGTTACTACAATATCATTGATCATCATCATCATCACAGCCCGTAACAGTCCAATATCATCGTGCTATTGTGAGGGAGAAAGGGCCACTGAAAATATGGTTCCGGCCTTGAAATAAACGTCATTGAAGGTTATTTTTTATCAAAGCCCTAAATTAATGAATTACGGTTCAAAACTAAAGACTTGGCTGGATGGGTCAGCTCGCAGATGGCTGGAAATACTGTGATGACGTCATATTCGGCGCGCCGCTACAACGAACACTGCATTCGACCATCGAGTCAAGAACTGAAACTAGCTGCTCATCCGTTGAAGAGTGAAGATGTCTATCCATAGAAGGCTGTACAGAAGGGACTACAAATAATAATTTGAACTAGGGCAAGTAAAAAGAGCTCCTGCCGTACCTCACATTTTCGGCCAGGCAGGATGGCCATGGGTGGTGGCGGGTCTTCAAGCGACCCAAGGGTTTGTTAGTCCCACATTACGTTTGCCACTATAACTCTGCTATATTCGTCCTCTTATTTTATTACACTGTTAAACTTTTCGGCTGAATCCTTATTTTAGCAACGCTATCCCGAAAATATCTTCTGATGGGTCTCTCCTGTGGCTCGATTACATAACGGCAATGAAACATGTTGCGACCAATGATTTGTTGCGAACGAAAAAATCTCTATCGATGATTTGAGATTACGTAAAGCCTGCAACATCTCATTCAACCAGCTTGCAACCGATATCAATCGATAAAACACTGACATAAAGTTGCCGCGAGTAATGGAGAATAATCGAAAACCCAAGTTATTTAAAAAGTCAGTGTTGTGGTGCAAACGATATGTATTTCGGAACGTTTTCATTTACTATCGTTATACTGCCGGTTGATATTTTGAAACTTTAATTGTCAAGTCACAAAGTTTACATTGCTCATAGTTTTCTTTGTTATCCGAGTTTTTAATAAAAATACAGTGAAAGTAAGTGTATTTTGTATATTTGTGCGTTTCATCAACTCATCCAATTCCGTCACGAAGAATTCACGTACACCTATTATGTTAATTTGTGTTGTAGATATGGCGCCGAATCGCCAAGTTACCCACCGGTAACTCGAGCTGCTGGTGGAGTTTGCGGAAAGACACAAACAACAAATTTAACAAATAACACAAACAACAAAAAAACAATTAACAAATTTAACGCAGATAAACAAGGTTTTTGTAATAACATTTTATGAAAAGCTATGTTTTCAGCGCTCTCGAAACAGCGTCTGAGTTGTTGCAATTGCAACGGGACTGGTTGCGGATTCGAGCTGCCACTTTCATTGCAACAAAGATATGTAATCGCATTTTCATACGAATAAATTTTATCGATATCTCAAATTCCGGTTGCTATTGCAATGGAACCTGTCAAATCGAAGATACGTAATCGCAAAAGTAACAATTTCAACCATATTGCTTGCAACAGCGCGAGAATAGTCGGCAACAGAGTTACGTAATCAGCCTGCTGCTTAAGTCTGCCCTAATTCCCGACATATATATCAATCATGTGAACTAATGAACAGCTAATTCGGTGACAAGTAGTACTCGGTCACCTTTAACATTACTAGCTTATTCATTACTGGATTGTCCTCGAATATGTAGGCGTAAAATGTACCTATAAAAAATATCGAGACCTAAATTGAATTTCGGGATAAATGTTGCTTATGTGTACTTGCTACTAAGCAGAAATACCTACTTATAGAGTTTTATCTATTTCAGATGGACTAGAAAAACCAAACCAACATTATTTTGAATGTGTTATTAGACCAAATAAAGAAACGTCTATGTCTATGTCTATTTTATTGGACCGAAAACCTGTAAGTCAATGTCGTTTGAAAACAACGATAATACGATCAAACACTACGCTCAAAAATAAACAATCGAATCGAAAATAGAATTTAATCGTTTGTGAACCTTGATTATGACATTATATTATTTTATTTCGAATGATGTAATAAATATGAATGATTTATTAGAATTTATGACATTTTTATATTTTATTATAAATAAGTTAGTTAATTCTAGAGCGTTTATATTGTAAATTACAATTAAACGCTTATGCAATAATATGCTTATTATTAAGGTACTGTTACTAATAAAGAATTTGTATTTGTATTGGTATTTGTAAAGGAATTACAAAAAAAGACGGAATTTTAGCTAGAGAAACAATTACACGACACAGTATCCAAAATGTCGCTGACGACTTTTTTCCAGATTGCGAAAGCTAGCGGATTACTAGCAATTAGGTTCGCCCATTAAAATTGTCACTTTGCTCGCGACGTCAACTTTTTGCTGCCTCCGCTGGGTCCGAAGGATTTTACTCCCTCGTATTTCATTATTGGCTTTTCGTCCCATTATTGCATGTTTATCCTACGGTTTGATTTGATTCCCTTGGGAGTTTCTCATTTCATTTCGGGCTCACCGACAGCTGCCTTTATTAGCTCAGAATTTTTCATTGCAAACGAAATATTGTGGCCTTTGTTTTTCATTCGTAACAATTTGTTGTCGTCAAACAGATTGTGGGCCGACACGAACGCCTGTGCGGTTCTGGTTTTGACGGTTTCTGGTCCATGTGTCACTCGGTCTATTGAGTATTATGGGTTTGGAATAACTGTACTGATCGTTTAAGCGTGTTTGTTTATGATCGTGGTAACGCCATAATGTTTCATCAGGTGGTATGATTCTGTCAAGCCTGAGTACGCTTTGTTGAGTACCACCACCTTAACTATTTCTGTTGCATAGTAACAATTCTTGATTTGTTCCGGTTTCAAGGATAACGTAGCCAACGTAACCATCTTAGGCCTCATAGTGACAACTCACCTGCGGTTCTAGATTTTTGTTGCCTGCAACCTAAATGGATGAATAGTAGTAGACAGTTACCGCTTTTCATCAGGTGGGCTGTCTGCTAAAAAATAAAAAAGCTGTAATTATCTATCGTTGAAATCTCAATAAATATTATGAACGATTATAAATTCGAGTGGTTAGGTATGGTGTAGCGATTTCCAGGATCAGCCATGCGCCTACCTGAGCAGCTGAGCCTCATTTGAGCAGAACTAACATAATCGTAAGTAAAAACTGTTGGTTGTTTTGTGTCTCGAGACTTTTTCGAGAGAAACGAGCAGACAGCCCACCTGATGGTAAGTGGTAACAGTCGCCCATAACATCTACAATTCATACATTTAGGTTGCAGGTAAAAAAATGACTTAAACCTTTCGAGACATCCCAAACCCTAACTGTAACATTTTACGCAGATATAGTCACGGGCAAAAGCTAGTATGAGTAGTGTATGGAGTGTATGGTGACAGAGTACGGCTTGCGAACGGTTTATTAGTTTGTCCCATGGGTAATATTTAAATAATATGATAGGTTTGTTTCCTGTAATATAACTTTATAATTATTGTATTCTCTCGAATGTGTAATATGTGGTTGACACCGTTGGTACCTCGCTAATGAACACTTGTAATTTAGCTTTTGTAAAGTGTATTTACTGTCGATATTGGTGATTCTTTTTATACCGCTAAGGTGGCAAACTTGCTCACGGCCTGCCTGATAATAAAATATCACTAGAGAAAAGAAGAAAATAAGATTCGAAAGGAAGTTGAACAGATAGTTTATAGATACAATAAAACAAAGACCAAGTTAAACAAAAACTCCGTACAAAAAGCAGAGAAACAAGGCTACGTACACATTGGACAATTTGTCTATTTACAGTCGTCAAATGCCCCTAAAACGCCCCTGGCGGACTGTAAAACTGGAATGTAAGGCAGTGTCATAATGGTGCTTTTACGGGCGGTAATAAAAATCACGCAAACGTATATTGGAATTGTTTGAACGAGAACTATGTTGCTAAAGAGCGTGAAATCGACTCTCAGATGGGACTATCACACGTTTCGTGTCGTTAACGGTGTATGGGTAGTGCTTTAATACCAATGCAAAGCGCGCAACATTTTAATAAACAACTTTACTGCCTTTCGAAGGCACTTCGGGCGGTTTAAACTGAATGTAGGTATGATGTTAGGTTTGAGATATTAGTATATCAATGTATTTCCAGTATATCCACATGGCATGTCCAGACATCTGTTCCCTACGTAATTTATGGAGATCGCTACATGATTATAAAGATGAAGATTTTAGTACAAGATGTATATCAAAGTAGAAGCCTCGATATTAATTTTTTTGCTTATAACTCTCATGCATGGTCTGCTAGTTGACTGTTAGACAAGCCTCAATGGCTTTAAGACCGTTAATTGCTGTAATTTGTACAATAAAGTTTTTAAATAAATAAATAAAAATAAATAAACTCAAAAGCAGCGGCTTATAGCCAAAATATTGTTACACTAAGGTAATCTACATAAAATTATCTATTTTTTTTTCGAGTGAATAGTTTTGATTTTTACGAGTTTTTTATTTATATGTGCAAAACAGCCTCGGTTGTAGCGGTAGGATACCTTTTAAGGGAATTGTATGAAAAATATAGTTTAAAACATTTTTTGCAATAGGTCGCCGTTTTCGAGTTATAAGCAAAAAACTAAAAAAACGGGCAAATTTCGAGGTTTTCGGTTCTTCCCAAGTTTGCTTAGGCACCTCGAGGTTGAAAACTTAAATTACACACTCCACACTATACCAGAATTTACTTAAAATCGGAATTGTGTCTAGGTCCAAAGTGCCTGCCGATTCGATGCAGAACATCATCAGCACAACGTTAAAGCAATAAGTAGTCACAGCTTCTTGACCATAATGAGCATGGATGCGTACTTCCTATGTCGTTTACTTGCAGCTATCCACTACCTCCTCCACCCAGTCTCGACTCTCCGTAGACTGCAATGTTAAACATAGCATTTCCCGAAAAAAAATTAAAATACCCAGCGCCTGACCTCTCCGCACAAAATGCTCACGAATTTTCACGATCATTATTATCGAAACCAAATAAATATCAGACAAATAGCTCAACGAAACGGGCAGCCGACGGCAACCGAAACTCGTAAAGATAATAAAGCTGAATAAATAGGGATGCGCCAAAATTGTCGAATTGAATTGTTCTCTTCATGTCGAGTCTCAATATGTCGAATCTCTCTACGTCGAGTATCTGTATCTACGTCGCGTCTCGAGTAATTTGACCTCTTTGGGTCGCTGTTACAGATTTTAGTTAATATTGTCAACACCTCGGACATCAGCAACACCTCAGGCGCTACCAATGCGTTGCCCGCCTCGGAAGAGACCTTTAATATACCTCTTAAACGATCCCATGTTATAGACCAAAGGAAACACTGTGGCTGGGAGCTCATTCCACATCCGAGAATCGTACGACTGAGAAACGTTCTTTCGAACCTTCGCGTGGACACCACATGATAAGAAGTTTGTTTTATTCGGTAGTGGTAAGAATGAGTTGTGGATCTGTCCGTTAAAAAAAATTATAGTAACAGATTTGTAAGACTCCGTCGCATCTGCGGATCGCACGCTGTTGCAATTAATATGAGTAAAAAATGTTTTTTTTAATTTATCGCAAACTAACACCTGAGCATGAGGATCGACAAGTTTCAGTAATGGGTCTTTACTTTACGACAGTATACAGTAAGACCAATTACTTACCATGACGACCTGAGTGGTTCAGTTGATTATAATGCCGATCACCACGCAGAGTTCCAGGGTTCAATTCCCGGCCGAGCAGAAATTGAAATGATGAATTTTAATTTCTGTTACGGGTCTGGGTGTAGTATGTATAAAAAAGTAAGTACTTAAAATAAAGTTTAAAAGTAGTTTATTAATTATCTAACACCCATAACACAAGCTTTGCTTACTTTGGGGCTAGATGGCGCTGTGTGAATTTGTCCAAGAATATTTATTATTTATTTATTTATTATACTACATTATACTTATACTTGTCGATACGGTGAGGGAAAACATCGTGATGAAACCTGTACATTCAGGCGACTGGATGTGTAACCATGATTCAATCTGGTCAGGTTCCCCTGGTAGCAGGGTCATGGAGGTCAGATGGCAGTCGCTCCACTGTAATTACCTGATCTGCCAAATCCTGGATCATGGTCAAGGCGGACCCCGGGCCCTCGTTCTCGAGAGCACAACCGGGACATTAACGCCAAGATGATTATGATGATTATTATACTTATACTTGTCGATCCTCATGCTTTGACTGGTCGAATTGTTTTCTGTATATCAACCATTCGATTTTCATTAGGTATACGCTTATCAGTTGTATCAAGGGTCGGTGGCCGAGTGCTAAGGGTACCCGACTCGTAAGCGAAAGGTACCGGGTTCGAATCCCACTGCAGCCATGTACCAATGACTCTTTTCTGTGTTATGTACATTACTTGAGTAATAACCTAACTAACAGTGTAACTTAGTGTAACCATGATCCAATCTGGTCTGTTAGCAGGGTTCCCCTGGTAGCAGGGTCATGGAGGTCAGATGGCAGTCGCTCCACTGTAATTACATGATTTGCCAAATCGTGGATCATGGTCATGACGCACCCCGGGCCCTCATGCGCACTTTGGGGCTAGATGGCGCTGTGTGAATTGTTCAAGCATATTTATTTATTTATATATTATATCAACCTTAGGACGTCAACTGCTGAACATAGGCCACCCACAGAGCCTTATACACTAATACGACTTAGTGTCCCTTACATCCATCAGCTCCCTACGACCTTTATGGTCGTCCGCCACGCACGCAATGGGGGATTTACAATCAGACACTTTAAAAAGTACTTTAAAGTTCGCCATGCCTCACTAGACGGCGGTCCTAAGACAGGTTTCTTAAGTATTGAATTTGGGAACCGAAGTTACTTAGAAGGGTGTTTCGTGAAATGATACCCTTTCTGAGAAGAAAGCGCAAAATGTATTTTGTAAATCTAACGGTCTCATTTTGATTTATATTTGAGAATCGTGTCTAATCAACGCCATCTATTAAAATAATTTGAACTATTTTTTTTTAATCGGCTCTCGAATTACGTGGTCACTACTCGAGCGACCTTACCCTATCGGCGCTTCAGTTTTGCGATTGTAACCCATATCGTTGACTTCTGCCCTATACATATAATTAAATCAATCCACTAGAAAATTGTACAGCGTTTCTGTTTTAAACTATCACGGTTATTTCAGACACGCAGTTGCATGCAAGTCCCGTGACAATAATATTCAAGCATTCAACTGCATTGAAATATGGACCTACTCGTAAATCAATGTACAATCCAAAAGCATAAGTGCAAGCCATTTTATGAAAAATATCCTTTCAACGAAGTTACTATTCGTCAAGTACGAAGGAAGTTTCTATTGGTCAAGCGTGTCTAATTAGTAAATCAATGTAAAAGTATTAATTTGTCAAATCTTAATTTTGTTTCGATTCGTAAAACCTTTGTTTGGTTCCAACTGGTCAAGTTAATAAAAGGTTCTGATTAGTCAAGTGTCTTTTTTTCGTCTAAATTAATATTACAAACTGAAATTTTCTATAAATTTGCCTAATAAATATTATGTATAAATAAATGGCCATTAAAACTAGAGATGAAACGGATATCCGGTTACTATCCGGTATCCGAAGTATCCGGCCTTAATTTACTATACGGCCGGATACCGGATAGTGCGTTAATATCCGGCAGGATACCAGATAGCAAAAAATGTATGAAAAGTACATAAAAGTTACATTTTGTGAATCGGAAAATGTAATCTCAAAATGATAAATATAAATTTAAGCACTGTTGACGTTTGTAAGTAGGTAGTAGGTCAGCAAAATACTATATATTTTTGCAAAATTATATCAGGTAATAAATTATTATAAATTGGATTCGAATTGCTCCTACATTGAGAGGTAGCATGCCATTTCGTTTATATTTAGCTTATGAGAATCTTTTACTGCACTCTTTTCCACGATGCTGGTCGCTAATATGGAAGCCGGTATTTCGAATCTACGGAACCGTCCGAGGTCAGAGGAATTGTTCAGATCAATGTTAAAATTATTCACATTAACCGAAGACTGAAAATCACGTAAACACATACAGTTGTCTAATTTTCACAAACTTGGTCAGAGACTATGTCCTGTGGAATATCCGGCCGCCCGATATCCGGTGTCCGGCCAAACAACAATCCGTTTCATTTCTAATTAAAACCATGGTAATCATGAGAGCACGAGGGTATGCGAAGGGTATTTAGTGCATCGTTAGCTAAATTGTTTTGGCTGTCCCCAGGCCCAAGAACTCATCCTTGACCTTCACTTCTTGACATGACTTCAGGTTGAAAATATTTTTCATGAATGCTACAAAATGGTTATAACAACTGCACAGAAATATGAATCTTAAGTTATGCACTTGGGCGCCGTCCTAATTGGCAACTTAGATACATTCAAAATTCTGTTTCTGTTAAGTTTCAAATCGGACCGGATCGGCGTCTCTAGCCATAAACACATATACACATATCTCATCAACACGTCCATAGATACGTCACAGCGTAATCATAAAGTCGTTGCAGACGGGCACGCATTGAGGCGCGGCCATTATTGAAATCGTCCGGGCGTAATGTTCGTACAAATCATTTGCCATTGTCCGCTCACGTCGTGCCAACTTATTGTTTCAGTTTTGTTACGCGCAGGGCCGTATTTAGATAATATGAGAAGTTGAAAATGGTATCCTTGGGGAGAAAATATATTTTGTTAGAAATATATTTATGTGATAAAAAGGGCTGGGGATGGGAACCTCAAATACTCGAAGATTTTAGTTAGGACTAAAGGAATTACTTTTTTTATGAATCTATCTCAGCAGGAAAAAGAACCAATTTAAAAATGTAAAACAAAATATCGTGTTCATTGACCGAAATAAGCAAGGAATAAGAAACTTAAACTAAATACTAACTTAATTAATAAGTAACTAAATATATGAATTGCTTATGTTATGAGTTTGAGTTTACCACCTACCATTAGGTGGGCTGTCTGCCCGTTTTTCACTGGGAAGCATAAAAAATCATTTTAAAATAAGCACTAAAATGGTATTTAGTTTCTGCGAAGAGTGATCGGAACGAAGGTGAGAAAATTAACGAAGTAATAGGAAAAAACTAACATTTATTACACTTCGAGTCCACGACATGACAAATATCAAATAATAATAAATGTAATGGCTACCTAACATTATGATACAATATTTGTCTTAACCGTTACTCTGGTCCACGCGAAACTTGCGGCCAAGAGCTACACATAATAAAACAAAAAAGACAAAAAATAAATAACAAGCTGTATATACCATTTGTCATTTCTACTGACATATGTTTCATATGGCGCCGCTTTACTGGCAAACTTTCACCCTGTTGTTTTGCAATTGTTGGTTAGAAGATAGCTATGTATGTTGTTTTGATTTCCTGCGTAGCAACTATTGTGTCAACAAGAGCACGAAAGCAAAGTTAGTCAAGAATCCAAGAAGCCTTTGCCAGCCGGTATCTTTCGACGACCTGCGTGGTTCATTTGGTTAACATGCCGGTCACCACGCATAGGTTCCGGGTTCGATTTCCGGCCGGGCAGAAATTTAAATAAGGATTTTAAGTTTGTTACGGGTCTGGGTGTTATAGGTATGTAAAGGAATTTAAAAATATAAAAGTAAGTATTTTATTAGTTATCTATAGAACCCATAACACAAGCTTTGCTCACTTTGGGGCTAGATGGCGCTGTGTGAATTGTCAAATTTTATTTATATATTTTATTTATAGTATCTACAATCTGGACGCCTTCAAGGCCAGACTGAATAGTTGTTTAACAAGAACGCACTGTCACTTGTCAAATAGATGGTTAGTGATGCGTGCTTTGCCACTGTTAAGGTGAGATGGCGATCTTATCCGCTTACCATCAGTGACATGGTGACAACCTGCTTAGTTTAATTTAAACAGTTCACAACATCTACTGTCTCTCTGTCTGTCTGTCCTGAACGGATCATCCGGTTTCCTACAGAAGATGTGATTCAGGAAGAAGGTTTATAGGGCAGAATAACACGCGAATGAAGTCGCGGCAGGCCAGCAAGTGTTAAATATGACTATAAATATTCTTGCGTATCCCTACCCAACCCGCCTATCAAGCGAGAGGGAGCTAGAAAACCCTTAAATAAGAATAGTGGAGGAGACTCAAGTTCTATCGTAAGTACCTACATTGTGTGTGTCGTGAAAGTCGACTAATGCCTTAGTCTATAACTAAGGCATTAGACTGGTTAACCAGCTAACCAGATGTTATGATTCTTCATACGTGTAGGTATGTTCGTTAGTGTTTTATTTATCATACGTTATTGATCATATCAGGCGTTAATTCGCGAGACTCCATAATAGAAGGACATATTTGATTTTTGTGAGCAAAGCAAACCGCTTGGAACAGGTGTTCCTGGGGATGATCTGAACTGATTTAGCCCGCACTCCCCCCTCCCCCTTCACACCTGCTGGGGGAACCACGTGGCAACTTAGCTACATCAGCTCCGATCGGTTGCTTCAGAAGCGGCTTGCTTTGTCTCAAAAATGCATGGACCCCTTAGAAATCGACCTTGGATCTCCCACTATAATTCAATAGTTAATATTTTTTATGCTAGTCAGTGTTAAACGAGCCCATACGTATTCTGGCAATCTTATCTTTCAAACCGAAACGCAACAACGCAAGCTTTTAAGTTGCAGATGTCCTGGACGTTGGTGGCCATCAGGTGGACCGTCCGTCCGTGAGTCTCCCTAGGCAATAAAACAAAAGTATCGATCCAGACTGACTCCTCAGGACTGACCCCCACCCCCATTAAACTCCTCAAGACAAATGAGGCCCTCCCGAGTACGTCCCCGGTTTCGCTTGTAATTCAGTGGACCGCAATCCCAGTTGAATACTTCGGGCGCTCATTTCGGGAGGCCATTGTTAAAAACTACAGTGGTTTTGTTTAAAACTAGCGTATGGCGGCGAGTGCTTTGCGTACAGCCATAACGGCCAGTCTCGGTCACTGAGAATACTTGCGAAGGCATTTAGAGTAGATTACATACGTGCGTTTGGATGCGGCCCTGGTCTAGTGGCGGCGCGCGGCGTGTACGCGAGACTGATAACTAAGGTTAAGCAACGCTGGGTCCAGGAACTGGATGGGTGACCGTTTCGTACTTTATACCACTAAGATGGCAAACAAGCTTACGACCTGCCTGATGGTAAGCAGTCACCGCAGCCTATGGACGTTTGCAATACCAGGGCCATCACCCACGCGTTGCCGACCCCGTAAATACCTAGGCAAGACGCGAGGCTAGTCGCACTTTGGCACCACAACGAGCTAGCTACTCGTTAGGAGTGCCTTCTATTACCATTATCGAAGCGAGGTTGACTAAGATCTTCCACTGGGGACCTTGAGACGGGTTGAATTATTTTTCTAAAAATCTGACTTGTTGGCGTATTTCGCTCCTGACGACTTCGTCATTTTTTAAATCTTGTACTTATAATTATTTTTGTCATTATAATAAAAGGTAAGGTGTCTAGTGAATTAAACCCACGCCCTGATACCTACCACCGTCTTTTCTATCTCTCGATTCTACATACCGTGAATCGGCAGTGCTTGCGTTTGCAAAAAGGAGGGTTATGATTTTGACCAGTATGAATGTTTATTTGTTGCCTCAGAACTTCTAAACTAAGTATGTACCTACTTACTTATCGTTAGAAGCGTCTTCATTGTCTACAGGTAGGCATATGTGACTTTACAATAAATTTAATATGATGTCCTCTAGAGGACATAGTCATGAAAAAAAGAATAATAATGAAAAGGAGAGGTACATTAATATATTAAACAGGCAGCATATTCTTTATTTTCAGTAAAAATTCATATAATGTTGGTGCACCAGGACAGAAGGGACTTGCATCTAATTATTATCTTGTTCTTCAAAATGTTTACAACGCAGCACTTCCAATTTGCAACCCAGACATCACCATGTCTGGTCTTTAGGGAACCTAGAAAAACAAATAAATGTAAATAAACGTAAATACGCGATTAATCCGTTGTTTCATAAAATGTCTGAACATTTAAGATGTCATTTAGGTATATTTTGTGTATGAAACCCTAATACATATAAAATTGTAGACCACTATTTACAAGATTTGAGTATTAAAATTCTATACAATAAATACTAAGTGCGACCCTGTTAGCATCAAAATATTTTCGTACCTATTTAGACACTGAAATATTGCTCAATTTGGCAATAATTTTAAATCTATCTTTAATGGCATATTGTTTTAAGATACAGCATTTCAATTATTGCAAATTCACACTATTACGATGCTTATTTTAATCACAATTTCTAAAATTGATTCCCGATCGCCGCGACCACGAATGAAATTACTTACCGATGAAAAGATAATCCATTTGTATTTCCATACTTAGCGCTTTCTCATAAATGTGCACTAAATTACGCCGTCTTTTAAATGGTTTGATTTAAATTTTATTAGGAAATTATAAAATTTACACCGATGTTTCAAAAGAAACGTCAGGTCGTTAGGTCGAACGTTCAAAACATTGCGCGCGTCATTTTCCGTGAACTTATTCCAATGGATGAAAAAACGGGATAGCAAGATTCAAAATCATTGTAGAGCGAGCGAACAGGAAATATTTGTGATTTGTGTTTAGTCTGTTATGTCTGTGACTTAACCATACGGGAAAACCAATAACCATACTTAACCATTCAGAATATATTTAAAAATTTGATTATAAAAATAACAAAAAAAGAGTTACAGTCAGCGCCATGCTTTAGACATAGCGCGACGCTTTGTTCTGGTGGTGTATCTAACACCTACTTAAGGTTTTTGAAATTTTTATCGAAAACCGCATTAAAATCTTGCGTTTAAGAGATCTAAGCGTACAAAGATATATAGGGACAGACGGCGGGAAGCAACTTTGTTTTATACAGAATATTTTTATTGGGGTGTTGTAGCACGTTCATGCAGTTCTTTTTAATCCCACAGCCCTTTTGTACCTCCGCGAGATGTGATTTCTGTGCGTCGGCAGATCCTCGTTTGCGCCCTCGCAGGGAACTCCAACTGGCAATTCCCACTTATAGTTCAGCCGCCTATGGGAAATCTTTTCGAGTATATGCTGCACGCCTGTGGAACTCTCTGCCAGATGACATTCATAATGCTCGAACACAGGTATCCTTCAGAGAACTTCTGAAGAAGCACTTTTTCACCAGTCAATAAAGCTTGATTTTATATATATATATGTATAATATGGTATTATATTTATTTATATAGTAAGTATGGGTATAGTATCTATATTTGTATGTATTATATTATTGTATATTTAAAGATTACCAATGTACTAAATTAAACATTAATGTTCAAATTTGAGTTGTAGATAGTATAATTTTAGTAGTAGGAATTTAATTTAAGATCTCAATATTGCCTCCACCGCTTCTTGAATGTCCTTTCAGACTGTTTAAGGCTGGCTGGAAGAAATCCCACTGTGGGATAAGCCCGCCTTTGCTTTGTACAAATATTTTTGTAATTCCTGTATTTATTAAGCAATAAAGAGTTTACATACATACGTGCTACCTGTCATGCCCTACGATGCTAAGACATGGACTCTTAATATGTGGATGTTCACCAGTTTAAGGTAGATCTGTGTGCTATGGGACCTGCTATGCTCGGATAATCTCTCTGAGGGATAAAATTCGTAACGAAGTAATCTGACAGAAAACTAAACTGACATCGAGACATTTGTAAGAAAGCTGAAGTGGCAGTGGGCTGGCCAATCTGGTCATATCTGCTGAAGAACCGACAGCCGCTGGAGTAAACCAGTTCCGGAGTGGAGTATGGGACGCCCTCCAACCAGATGAGGTGAAGATTTGCGGAAGGCTGCGGGTGGATGCAGGATGCGGCAAGTCGAGGACAGGATGCATCAGCGCTCATTGGGAGAGGCCTATGTCCAGCAGCAAACTAGTATGAGCAGAATAGAAAATATTAAAAAAAAGGTACAATAATTTTGCATTGCAAATAATAAAACATTCAGCGGTACAAAATGTGGCCCAAGTGCGTATCACGAATTAATAAAAAACAACTATGAGTGCCACTAAATTGGCAAGCGGACGGCCAGTCTGAGTTTAAGCAGTTACCGTACCTGGACATTATCAATACCAGGTGTACCACTAGCATCACAAGTAAAAAAGGCCCGCCGCCAATGTTACAGACCGTAGCGTTGCCGAAAACTTCGAACCTTGCAGAAATCCATGTTGACAGATTACACGACAACTAAAACTCAATCCAAATGAGTGACTCCCTTCCCCCCGAGTCTCTTAACTCGCGGTCGCATCGCTTAATCTTTTTAACATTACACCAGACACTTGTACGGCTTACGGGGCAAAGTTTTCATCCCCCGACGAACCTAGTACAACCCCCGACTTTGTCCAAAGCCGTCTTAAACAACCGAACAATACAAGTTTAGTTCCCCTACTTAGTTCCTCTCGGCTCGCGGAGATAACGGTCGACGACGGCTAGCTTGAGCTACATCAATGTTGCTGGACTGGCCTAATTTCACCATTAGTGTTGTTGGACGTCAATAACTACCGGAACACATTTCATGGTGTAACTTAAATAAATAATATGTAAAAAGTTAGTATTACTGTAATTTCTTATTATATTAGGCGGGACTTACAAGCTACGTACCATAAGACTGGATTATTTTTTGCAGTATTTTTCGTGACCACGATGGGTAACCCTACCGAAACGTCGCTAAACAAATCGAAAAGGTACGTCGCGTATAAGTCGCTAAAATAATAATGTGTGTAAAGAACGCGAGTTTAGTTTGAAACAAGTATTTGAATAATTTACCTCGATAGTACGCAAACCCTGTGTAACCGATTCTATCTTTCCCGTGTCGGGATCTACAGTCATCAGATAAAGTGCCGTACACAAACCCCTAACGATAACGCCGTTTAAATCATCTATAATAGATGTTTAAGGCCAATGATGATGCAATCATCATCATCATATTGGCATTATGTCCTGGTTGCGCCTCCGCGCAGCACGCGAGGGCCCAGGGCCCGCCTATGATGATGCAATCCCTACATTAAATAGTATTATGATATAGAATGAGTATAGAATTAGATATACAACAAAAAGTTTTGTTTTAGTACGATAATAGGTCAGTTTGAAGGACCTAAATAGCAAGTTCCACTATCGACAGTTGATCAGCTGATAGCTTGATAGTAATGCAGCAAGTCAGATCAGGGGCCGTCCCAGCTTTCAAGGCTTTATAGTCATTCTGTCTGGTCTTTTAGCATTGTGGCGGGTTACACTATAAGATCCTTTTATATTTTTGTGAATTGTAGCTTGATGACGATACTGAATGCCTGTTGAGTCTATACTTTGTATTGAAAAATTGTTTTCACAACGAGCGAAGCGACCATAAGCGACCAAAACTTAATGTTTGGCTAAAAAGTGTGATACTTCTATAATAATAATAGTTATTGATAATAGTATACCACCAGTTATGCTTACGTAGGACTTAAAATAAAATAAGATAAAATATATGTAGTAAAACATTTCGGCGTAAAAGTGGGGGCGTATTCTCGTAATCTTAAAGAATAAAATTCACCTAGCATTAATTTAAGAAACAATGGCCTTTATCTAAAGAAAAAACGCCTACGCTTTTTTCACACAAAATATTCGAAGTGCTTAATTACAAACAGGGCTTGTTCTAAGGCTCTTACAGGATAGACAAAGAATTGTTACGACAGTTAGCATTTTTTTTTTTCTTTAGCCATGTTTATAAAAACATGTTGTTTAAGTTTTTAATTCTTAATCTACGTAATCACATGATGCTAACTTGGCCTACACAATATATATCTATAGATAGTAATAGGCATGTAAAATCGTCGTAAGGAGCGTCCGGCAAGAGGTACTGGATTTGAATCCCACTGCGGCCATGTGCCAACGTTTTTTTTCTGAGTTATGTCCATTCCTAACGGTTATACTAACTGATGCTCTTACGGTGAGCGAAAACGTCCTAATAAACACTGCACATTCAGGGGACTGAATTGACGATTTCTCTAAGTTGGCGAGGTTGGCGCCGCCAAACCAAAAATTAACAAAGTGCTTATTGAAATTACTTTAAGTAACTTACATTTACATACTAAACAAACAGACACACCGACACCGACATCGAGCACGATTTACGTACGCTTCTACGCGTTGGCCGTGTGGTGTCCGGCAGAGTAGAATAGCACCAACCCCTTACACTCGTGGTTGTCGTACGGCGACTAATGTTTTCCAGGCAAAAGAACAGGCAGCAGCGTTTTCTATTGTTTGTCGTATTTACAACACTGCGATCACCAACCCGCCTGCCAAGCGTGGAGATTATGGCAATAACCTCCCCTTTCGTGGGAGAGTAAGACCTAAGACCTGCAGTAGACGGTTATGGGCTGTTATGGGGTTGTTGGCGTTTTGAAAGGAGCAAAGCAGGTGAGGTGAGCTTGGTACCAGAGTACCTATAGTGGTAATTCCCCCAATGAAAAGGGTTAGCGTGCTAGGTCATCCAAACTATATTTTCAGCTTACGGAACGTTCTTTCCATTAGCTTAGTTAAGAGTGATCCATGCCATGAGTAAGCTTTACATGCCTATTACTCATTTTGGCGTAAATGTCCTGGTTGTGCTCTCGCGCACGAGAACCCGGGGTCCGGCTTGATCATTATCCAGGAATTTGCAGATCAGGTAATTACAGTGGAGCGACTGCCGTCTGACCTGCACGACCCTGTTAACAGGGGAACCAGACCAGATTGAATTATGGTTACACATTAAATCGCCTGAATAGCAACATAGTCACGAATGCGTAATAGAATTGTTTCTATTCATAAACGTTTTACGTTTATGGTAAAGATTTCAAATTTTACTGCAGCCGTTCGTTTTAGTACGACGCTGTTTGGGTTCCGGGAAAAATTGTTACAATGTTTACCTAACTGTACCTAAAGGTAAAATCTGATGGGTTAGACAATATTTGCAATTTATATTGACATAGTACCTAAGTTTGTTTTTTCCTGTTTGGTTAATTGTGAGTAGGTAAATGAATATCTACCTACACATTTCGAAAGTAGAATAAACTACACATTCGCTTCACATATTACCACTTTATCACGGATGTGTTGTTGTGTGTATTGTTTTACTAGCTTAGCGAGCTTACTAGTTATACCTATATTACGTAATTATTATTGGTATAGGTAAATGAATGTAAATTATTTTTAATTTTAATAAATTACTTTGTTACACAGGCAGTCGCCTTACTGATACTTCTTGATAAGCTACATTACCGCCAAATTTTATCAAAATCTGTTCAGTAGTTTTTGGATGAAGGAACTGCAAAGATCCAAGCATCCTAAGACCCTTTTTTTTTCTTAAGAAGAGAGCGGATGTGATGCCTGACTAGACGTGAGTAGACTTTGTGGTTTAACAAAATTAAAAAAATATCATATTGGCGTTAATGTCCCAGTTGTGCTCTCGCGCACGAGAGCCCAAGGTCCGCCTTGACCATGATCCAGGATTTGGCAGATCAGATAATTACAGTAAAGCGACTGCCTGTGTTACAAAGTAATTTAATAAAATTAAAAATCATTTACATTCAATTACCTATATCAAATAATAATAACGTAATACAGGTTATAATAATCCATGTCAAAGAATAAAAAAAAAATAACGTACCAACATAATTACAAAACATTTTCCGACTTCATTCTCCAGGACCCTATTTAAAGCGAGTCTGCTGAAATTTTCCAGTAGGCACCACGCTTCATCACCACTTAATTAAATACAACACGATATATTTAATTAAAACCCTACCATCCTTTCGAAACGGAACGCAAGTCACGGAACAGCCTGCAATCGTAGAAGAAACAGTGCAAAAAACGGATCAATTTCGCAAGGCTTATTGAAAATTGATGTTAATTACTTTCTTTTAATTAAGGGGTAAGCCGCAGCCCTTAGGGATAAATCTGGAGGTCTGACGGGCGCTATTGAAAAATAAAATGGTTGCCACAAAAGGTTATCCCGTTAAAGTATTTTTTCCTGTCTAACCCAAAAAGGAATTCGGTATCGAGGTGTATGGTGAATGCATAACCGCAGTTTTTGCTTCGTAACTGAGCGTTACCGGGCATTTTTGTACGATAATGACACGACACAATAAAAGAGCGTCGGTGGCTGAGCGATTACAGTATCCGACTCGTGAGCCAGAGTTCCCGGGTTCGAATCCCGCTCCGGCCATGTACCAATGACTGTTTTCTGAGTTATGTACATTAGTTGAATACTAACCTGTGGTGAGGGAAAACATCGCGATAAAACCTACACATTCAGGTGACTGGATGTGTAACCATGATCTAATCTGGTCAGGTTCCCCTGGTAGCAGGGTCTTGGAGGTCAGATGGCAGTAGCTCCACTGTAATTTACCTGACCTGCCAAATCCTGGATCATGGTCAAGGCGGACCCCGGGCCCTCGTTCTCGAGAGCACAACCGGGACATTAACGTCAAGATGATTTTTTTATTGTAATGACACGACACAATATAACACATCAGCGGGATAGGTTGCGCGGCCATGTTTTACATATTAATCAATGTCTATGCATCGCCATATTTATTTAATACCAGCTTTCACATCGCAATCACAGCTCAATGACAGTTTTATGCGTTTGCCATTGCGATATAATTATAATTCAATAATTTTTTCAATACAATACTTTGTATGACTCAGTTAACAAAGTACTAAAAATGCACGCTTTGGGCAAACATGAAGCTAATTTCATATTAAAAGACTGGTTAAAGACTTCTTATAAGAAGTTACACACACACGTACTTATAGGCACCTTTTCTCTCTTATCCTTTATGTATTCTTGCCTATCCAAAAATAGCTAAACTGTACCAATATTATTATTATTGACTAAGTGTAGATATGCTAGTCTCCGTTCTGTGGATCACTGATACTTAAGATACCAGTTTACTTAGTTTAGGGATCAGGGCGACCTATACCTAGTTTTGTAATACTCTTGTCAGTTTTGACTAGCTGTAATGAATTTGTTGTTGTGACTTCGTTATTTTATTGGAATAAACGTAATTATTTATTTTATTATTTTAATTAGAATTCAATCCAGCCAAGTAAATTAGCGGACTCGAGGCCCTGTACTTCCTGCATTATACATAATACCCGGATTATTTATAATGCATCACTTGGTCCAAAACATATCTCGTCAACGACAAGATTGACTCATGACCAAAATCTGTGAGGTAGATCTACTAATATTAAAGAGAGGAAAACTTTGTGTGTTTGTATGTTAGGCATTATGCCTAACATACAAACTCACAAACTCCGAAGTTACTGAACCGATTTTAAAACTCTTCCAGTTATAAGAAGATACATTATCCCCGAGTGGCATAGGCTACTTTTGATCGCGGAAAAACATTATGGTCCCGCGGCACAGTTGAACCAGTTTACGAGTCCGTAACCTTGGTTCGAAGTACAAATGATCAATTATCGGTAGTTCGAAGGAACGATGCTTGGACGAATTATTTATTAAAATCAAGTCTGTGCGACGAAAGTTTGTGCAAAAGCAGGCTTTAGAATGCCTAATTTCACATTAATTTTTTAACATTACTGCACATATTAACATGTAATCTGTGGATAACCGTTATTGGCCCAGTTTTTAATTGTACTTGAGATATGTATTTATGATTAAGTTGGCTGTTATTATTCCAATAAATAAATAATTAAAAATAAAAGGACGATGGTGGTACATAATGTAGATCAAATGAATAGTATTGCGACGAACTTTACAAAAATTACTCTTCGAAAGAATATTTATGCGAAGAGCGTTTGTGCAACATTAATGACAGTGCTTTACAATACAGAGATCCGAACTGCGTGCAGGTGAAATTCTCGGAGGATAGTTCGTTTATAAAGCTAGCCTGTATATAACAAATTAACACAGAAACCCACCTTCAGCATCTCCATCTTTAACTAAATAATCCAGCATACCTACACCATCTAACCCCCCATATTTCCAATACAATTCGGGCCCATTGTGAGCACAATGCCGCGATCAAACGGCCAAATTCCGTACCGGCACATAATCTGAAGTTTTCATATAAATACGCTGAAGACAATCAATAATAGGGGATGTAATGAGCAAACTTGCTCGCGAATAAGGAAAGTTTCTGTCCCCTGGCGTTTTATGAGACACCTGCGTGTGCCTGGCGGCCTTGTAGTGGCTGTTTGCGGGGTCGGGGGGCGGGGAACGACTGCTAGAGGGCTAAAGTAACTTCTAGACAAGGTAAGTTTATTTTGTCACGGCTACTTTAACTCCCCTATAACTTTATATTAGGCGGACCCCGGGCCCTCGTTCTCGAGAGCACAACCGGGACATTAACGCCAAGATTATGATGATAATAATGTTGTATAAACGGCGCCCCGACCATTATTTTTCCTTTTTCGAAAATTATCGACAATTGATAGACTTTTGATCCATGTAATCAAAGTTACACATAAAGGATGTCGTTGTAGGGAGCCCGTGGATGTATGAGGCACATACTCTATGTGTAAAGGCGCGGGGAAGGCCCCTGCAGAACCTAACTCCATGTCTGCAGTTCAAATTAGAACAGGTTGCAACAGCAAATGCTAAGCTCCGTTTGGACATACAGAACAACATACCCGTCAATATGAGTGTAAATGAATGACACCTGCTAATATTCTGTGTTTGCTGTTCGGCCAATTAGAGACTCAGTTCCGTGTTGCTGGCATCACAGCTTACCAGACCAAATAGGTACGTTTGCTTCATGTCAGTAAGGAACAGCGTAGGTATTAGACCTATCAAAACTCGTTGAGGTTGTGGATATTAATGGCGTCAATCTCCCAAAATACGAGCGTATGAAATCAATGGTGACATCGATGACTGACACCTATCGTAACTACCTGGAGTCATCTTGGCGTCAATATTCCGGTTGTGCTCTTACGCAGAGGGCCCGGGGGTCCGCCTTGATCATGATCCAGGATTTGGCAGATCAGGTAATTACAGGGGAGCGACTGCCGTCTGGTATCCGGCAGAGTAGAATAGCACCCCATACATTCGTGGATGTCGTACGAGGCGACTGATGTTTTCGAGGCAAAACAGCGTTTTCCATTATCATATTTATTTTACAGCACTGCGATCTTCAACCTGCCTTCAATCGTGGGGGTTATGGCAATAACGTTCGTGGAAGAGGCCCTAAGTCCTGCAGTAGACTGTTATGGGCTGTGATGTTGATGACTGCCGTCTTACCTCCGTGACCCTGTTAACACGAGCACTTACCTTACCGGTACTTACCTAAAATAGATCGCTAGCAGTGAGGCCACGACCTCCCGATAAGCCGAATGCGACTATTCGATATCAATTACAAACTTTTGTCAGATATCGGTGCTCCATGACTATTGTGGGGTGGGTGAATACACGTGTGTCCTTCTTTACTAAAGATATACGACGATACAGTATTTCCTGGGTTCAGAAATGATTATATCCGTAGCAGAACTGAGGTCAGCAACTTTGAACAAGCAACGATGGATTGACATCGCCGAGTCGGACGCGAGAGCCAACGGCTTACGACGTGAGGATGCCGAAGATCGGACAAAGTGGAGTAAACAAAGTAGGCAAGCGGACCCTGGCAGAAGCCGGGATTAAGCGCTCGGATGATGATGATGAACTGAAGTCAGCAACCATAGCGCATTTGCTAGTCTGCCCGGCCTACCCAGGCTCCTGTTCGCTCGAAGATCTATAGATATCTATCAAGCCTCAGACAGTGCCATCCGCGTCTGTCGGTTTTGGACTGGAAAAATATAAACAGTAATAAACTAAACTATTACAACATTGACACGATAAGAAGAAGAAGGAGAAGCAACTTTATGCATCGCTTACTGGGCCTCCTGCGGGATACTTTTTCTGACATAGACAGGTGGTCAGTTTTGGTCTACGGAGGTAGAAGCTGTTTCGTCTCTACAATGTTAGTCACTTTGTAAGATAAGAATTTATAGGTACCTACAAACCTTTTTCAGTAGTGGACTCCACCGGACACTAGTAGATCATAATAAAAAAAATTATAATTAAAAATTTCTTTAGTGCATTTGTGCCTTAATTTTACCTATGGCAATTATTTTAAACCAAGTTTGCTGACAAAATTTTGCTCAGACATTTAAACCAGGTTCTTGTAAATTATAATCTAGAATCTAGTTAGAACATACCAATAATCAGAAAAATGTGATAGTATTGAGATACCAACCATTGTACAATTTGTAAATTCCAGCAAATGGAATGACGGCCCATATAAAAAATAAAAATAAATGCTTGGACAATTCACACAGCATTAATTCAGATATTTAACACCCATAACACAATAGATGTGTTTTGGGTGTTAGATAACTGATAAACTACTTATATACTTTTTTTTATACATACTTTTTGTAAATACTACACCTAAATATGCAATCGAATCCTGTGTGGCAGACCGGCACGTTAACCACAAAACCACGCAGGTCGTCAAAAACATAAAATAAAAAGAAAAATAAACTATTATATATTGTGTCAGAGAATATTGCATTTATCATTCACACACACACCTATACAACACCGATTTAAAAGTAGGTGCCTATCTACTACTTCCTTCCATGCACCAAAGCCATTGATCTAGTTATGATACACATCACCTACATTTGCAATAAAACGTTGCATGGTTACGTAAAAGTTATGTCAGCATTTAAAATGTCGGTCCAAGACGCCTGGTTTCCGCGAAATACATTTGTTCCAATATCTTCAATCTCTAAATAATACAGTACCTACATTATTAAACTTATTTTTTCATATAGGCTTTCATCGTCAATGGAAGATGATCCTTAGTTAAAGTTTTTAGCTATATTTTTACGAGATGGGAGCTATTCTCCCAACTTAAGTACCTACCTATAAGTACTATTGTGTAAGTTGCTATTGTATACAATTTTATGTAAGTAAGTGGATTTTAGGCCGTGTGGCATCCGGCAGAGTAGAATAGTACCAACCCCTTACACTCGTAGTTGTCATACAAGATGACTAATAATTTCGATACAAAAATCTAGATTCTCCGTAGGCTGGAAAATAGGCAGCAGCGTTTTCCATTTTTATAGTTACAACACCGCGATCTTCAACCGGCCTGCCAAGCGCGGATATTATGGCAATATTTTACCTTCTTATGGGAGACGCCCTAAGTCCTGCAGTGGACTGTTATGGGTTGTGATGATGAAGTGGATATTGTAGGACGTATAAGAGTCATACGCTTTTTATACCTCGGTGCAAGACGAGCTCTGTGGGTTAGTACCTACCTATATTTTTTGTCTGTTTGTCTGTGGTGAAAGGGTTGCCCGATGTCTATTCGTTTTACCTTAAAAACTAGTTTGATCGGGATTGTAAGCCTTGTTTCGCCGTATTTCAGTAGATAGGCATGTCATCTAGTGTTCAAACACATGGCTATAAAATACCAACTAACATACAAATATGTGTGCCCTCTTAGATCTTTAAATATGAAATCACCGTTTTCATCATCATCATCATCATAATCATGCTAGTGTTTATCACACTTCGCCCGGTCTTCAGCATCCTCCCCTCGTATGCCATTGGCTCCCCCGCATCTAACTCGGCGATGTCAATCCATCGCTTCCTGGGTCTCCCGCGGAATCTGTTTCATGACGGTGACAGGTTTAGACAGCTGTTTCCTGGACCTCGTGATTAGATAAGAGTGCCACGGATGCTGAAATTTGCTGCTTTGTATTGAGAAAATCAAATTTCAATTTCATGGAAACGTCTGAGTCGATTATAATGAAATGTTGTATTTATAATCAGACAACATTAAGCTGTCTAACTTGTTGAATTGTCTTTTTTTATAACTGCCTATGTCATAAAATTATATTTGAAAAGGCAAACCTAAGGGTTTGCCTTTTCAAATATAATTTTGAAAAGGTGACAAAAGTGATGGCAAATAAAAAGAGGTAGATACCGATTTTCCGTATATTCAAAGACTATTATTTATTTTCTTAGTAGATATTATTTAGATGTACCTACTCTATTTTCGAAATTAAATACTAGTTTTTAAATTTTATATAAAATAAAATGAAAAATTTGTATCCATAATTTATTTAGACTTTAGGCTGCGACAACCGCAAGCTTTGCGAAACAACTTACCTTCATCAGCAACGTAAAGCGCCTGGTTACGCGACGCAGTGGTTGCAGACTTTAAATTTTTTATACTGCGCAGCTGGCTTTAGCGGAAGATGGCGCATGTTATCGCGACGACTGTGTCAGTTGCGTCAGAATGACTATTAGATTTTTTTGACATGTGATATTATTTGAAAAATTTACTTTTATATAATACCTAGTTTCAGTTTTTGGAGATCTATTCTGTAAACATCCCCAATTCCCCATGTTCCAGGAAGGAAATCACGCACCATCAAGTTCGTTAGAAAATTTGATGCGATGCCCCAGGTGCAGGCTGGGGCTCTCTTCTTTAAGCGACAGAGAGGCCTTAACATCCGCATTGGTAAGTCGCACAAAAATTGCAGCGTACTTACCACCTCTGTCCCTTCGTCGGCTCCTGGTCCTAAAGTCGCCTTGGTTTGTCCCATTAGTCTTTTTAAAGCCATTCTGGGAACGGGTGGCCCACGTAAAAACATCTAAACAGATATTGAAAAGGATCCCCCGGGGGCCAAGGATCGCTGTCGCCCAAGCCCTTGCACTAGAACTTCAAATGGCTACCGCCAAGAACAACAACGAGCTAGGAGCATCTTCTCTTCTTCCCATACCGTATTCAAGCAGAATACGGTCTGAATTTTTGTAAATTCTTATACAACAAGTATAAAAAAAACTGTTTAAACCCTCTCACTCTCAACAGTTCCAACACACAAGCTACTGCACCTTTTACACCAAATCAGATTGTCCTTCAACATGTATAAAATAAAATTAATGATGATGAGATCAAAGGGGTAGCTCGTATCCTTTTTTCTAATGATACTTTTGCTACCGACACGCCCGAGACGTAGGCCGGCCTCCACAGTAAACATCCTCAACCTTCGGCAGACCTTCAGTTACCAGACGCTCTCACTGCTGCGGATTCTGCCCTGCATGTTTCAGTTAATGCCGTTCGCCAAGCCGTTTTTTAATTCCCAACAGGTTCGGGGCGGCTTTGTCGGTCTGACTCTGCAGCACCTCAAAGACGTAATGACCTGCGCTCATGAGGCTGGTGATATTCTTTTGAACTCTATCACAAGGCTGATGCTGCTGTCATGATGCTGTCAGGCGTGGTAAAGTCTTCGATTGTAGGTAACCAGTATGATGCCAACCTTATACTTTTTAAAAGAAGCACGGGGGCATTCGTTCCATTGCGGTTAGCATCACCAACCGTCGCTTGACAGCTGTAGGTTCTCTGCTCTCAGTCTAAAGGAATATTTCCAGCCGATCCAGCTAGCATTTCGTTCGAAAAGAGGCTGCAAAGACGTCGTTCATGCCGTCAGGACGTTCCTTCAGCATGACGGCGGTGAAGTTCTGCTGAAAGTTGACGTGAAAAATGCCTTTAATTCTGTGGATAGAGGCGCCATGCTGAACCAAGTTAAATCAAAGATTCCGGCCGCCAATAATATTCTGTGGCAATGTTACGAAAAACCGACGAACCTTACACACAAAGGTCACCTTTTGCACTCGGCGGTCGGCTGCCAGCAAAGTAACCTTATTGGGCCAGCCATTTTTAGTCTCGCAATACGGCGTGTATTTAGCCAAAAAATTAAACATTTGGTACTTGGATGACGGTACCCTAGTTGGCGCCCCCTGCAGCGTTCTATACAACGGCCGCTGTGGCCGCCCTGTTGACCAGCCCGGCCACCATGGTTTGTCGTGCAGCAGGAGTGCCGGACGCATTCCACGTCACGCGGACCTTAATGATGTCATCCACCGGGCCTTTGCTCCTTGGTGCTCCGTCGGTGCTAGAACCCAACGGTTTAGTTGGTTTGATGGTAAAAGACCCGACGGAATGACACTCCTTTCGGCTTGTCTAAGGTTAGCTGGAAGAGATCCCGTTGTGGAATAAGCTCGCCTTTGCTTTGTAAGTGTTTTCTTTTGTAATTTACTATGTTGTTGCAATAAAGAATTTACATACACCCTGGAAACTGGGACGGCCCTTGATCTGGGATTCTACGTGCAACGACATCCTAGCGCTATCCCATCTTCCAGCCACCACGTGTCAAACAGGGGCCGGTGCCGTCTCTGCTGAAAACGCCAAACAGCGCAAATACGTATGTCTCGGTGACAACTACATATTTGCGCCATTTGGCGTGGAAACTATTGAACCAGGGGAACCAGGCGTACATTTCCTATGTAAGGAACTAGCCAAGCGCCTGGTCGACATTAGTGGGTAAGAACTAGAAGGCTTGCCTCTATTTGAGACAGCGTATAAGTCTCGCCAAGTAGCAGGGTAGCGCGGCCAGCTTACTGGGCACATTTCCGCATTCAGGGGACCTGGGGCAAGTTTTTGACACGCAATTTTAGAGTAAGGATTTCTTTGGTAGTTAGTTTTTAATACGGCCTATGTCCTTTGCATGAAAAAAAATATGAAAAATATATATTGTGACGGTGTTTGCCAGTGATGACTTACGGAACTGAAACGTGGCCGCTCACTGTGGGCCTTATAAGAAAGCTCACTGTTACTCAAAGGGCAATGGAAAGAGCTATGCTTGGAGTCTCTTTCATCGAATCAGAAATGAGGAGATCCGCAAGCGAACTAAGGTCACCGACATAGCTCTAAGGATTGTCAGACTGAAGTGGCAGTGGGCAGGGCACATAGCTCCAAGAACAGATGGCCGATAGGGCAGTAAGATTCTCGAGTGGCGCCCACGTACCGGAAGACGCAGCGTGGGTAGGCCTCCCACAAGGTAAACCGACGACCTGGTAAGGATCGCAGGTATCAGCTGAATGCGGAAAGCACAGGACCGGCCTTTGTGGAGATCTCTGGGGAAGGCCCATGCCCAGCAGTGGGCGTCTTCTGGCTGATATGATGATGATGATGATGATTGTTTATTAATTAATTTTGATAAAAAAATATATGTGCAAATATATACCGGGCGAAAAACGGCAACTTCATAATTAAACCCATATTAAAAAGACTTTTTATTACAAATCCGAATTACTTATACTTACGAATGTTTTCGCACAGGCATAACTACAGTGTATTGTATAAATAAAGGCATACATCGCATACGAAGTGGTCGGGACGCCTACCCAGTTTCTTTATAAAGAGCATTGTGCATTGACACGAGTGAACAAACATCTCGCCGTCATCTGATATTATTTGAATTTCTTCGTCAAAACATTCCAGTGATCTGTCACACACAGTGTCATTTAAATTATCTTGTATTTGTACACAAACATTCTGCAAAATGATTCAACAATTTGTCGGGGCCGTAGCGAGTGGAACGAGTCTCTGGCTATGCTTACGGGGAAACGCATCGCGTCATGTATGTTTGTTTGTAATCTGCAAAAGCAAGGAACGTCAATCATCATCATCATCATCATCAGACCTCTGCCAGGGACCGCTTTCCTACTCATTCTTCTCCACTTCGTACGGTCGTCGGCATCGTCTCGTCGTAAGCCGTTGGCACTCACATCCGACTCAGCGATGTCAATCCATGCTTTCTTGGGTCGTCCACGGGGACTCTTTTCCAATACCGGCAGGTTAAGGCACCTATTTCCCACGTATACCTGAGGCTTACGCAATACGTAACCAAACCATCGCAGACGAGCCTCCTCGATCTTATCTGCGATATCACTCACGCCAAGGCTGCCACAGATGCACTCGTTACGTACTCGATCGAGTCGTATAACTCCGCACATCCACCGCAGCATTTTCATTTCGTTGGCGTGACGTTCGCGAAGCAAGGAACGTCAATATTCACAAAAATAGCAACGTATTATCGTCATTATTACCTACTTACAGAAATTAGATTTGTGCAGTGTTTAAAAGTTTAATAAGCGTACAGCTAAGGAATGGAACACTTTGGCTGCGAGTGTGTTACCTCAAAATTATAATCTTATCTGGATACCTTCGAGGCTAGAGTGATGGCTGTTGCTAGAATGGCATGCTCTATTTTCGGCCGCATCGTCACATGCCACCAGGTGAGATGGCGGGCGGTCGCATGCCTGTGTACATAGTTCTTACCTACATATATATAAACTTCCTACATATAATGTACAAACATGTGGAATGAGCTACCTCCCAAAGTCTCTTCTGGAGAACACCATGGATTTCAAATGACATAGACATGTGGTCTGTAGACACTGGTACTTCAAAGGCCGGCACCGCATCCGCTCCCCTTAGGTTGCAGATTTCCTGGACGACGGTGGCCACTTTCCATCAGGTGGACCTACTGCCCGTGTGCCTCCCTAAGCAATTCACCTAGCTTTACACAAACTACGGAAAACCTGCTCGCTCCATATTGCATCCAATTGCCGAGTAAATAATAGGTATTGCTGTGCTGGTTACAAGTTCTTACTTCAGCTTTCTGCAGGCAGAGGAAACAGCGTAGCCTCATTGGATCACAAGTAAGGAATATTTAGCTTTGTCCCACCTGCCAAATTATTGCTCACCATGTAAAATTCATGTATTTCAAACGCTCCCGTTTTTTTAAAGAATAGATAAGTGGATAAGCGGATCTTCGGTTGATTTTTCGCAAATTTAAGTTTTTACATGCATTTTACGGTGTATTTTACGCATTATTTATTTATTTATTTAAACTTAATGCACTGTTACGTACATCGGCGGACTTAAAGCTTCATAGCTTTCTCTACCAGTCAACCGGAGAGCTTATGGTATGGCAAATTCAGGGCGGTACAAAAACATAGAAACACACATAAACACTTACTAAACTAAGTAGCACATTAACAACTAATTAACCAAAATTTAAGCAAATTAACAAATATTCACAAACAAATACTGATAGTACTACAGACAAGGAAAATAGAAGAAAAAGAAAACAGAAAACATAGTTCTCTCAACTATACAGAGGATGACGGGGAGAAAAAAAATAATAGTTAAAAAAACAGCATTAGGTATTATATTATAATAAGATGGTATTTTGAGAGTATATTTATAATTATGTTGAATTGTAGTACATAAATTTATTGTTGTTGTACGCAAAACTTGCCACTGATAGTGACATTAAATTGTAGTCTAGATATTTAGATATTTATCTTATTTATTATTTATTCAACTATGTATTGTGCACAACAAAAAATGACAGAGTAAAGAAGACACAACAGGAATACTTATTTCTATAAAGAGATTTCTGCCAGTAGCTACAGTGTTGAGAGATGGTGATAGTTAGATGCAGTGACGTGCACAACATTTGTTATTTCATTTTCAATAAATTACGCCAACTGTGTTTATTTTATGTCAACCGAGATATTTATACGTTTACACAAAGTACATTACTGTTCAATTAATCTTCAATTAATATTGATAAGCATGATTTATTCCCTTTGATCTATAAATATGAAAACACACACAGTATAAAACAAGTATTATAAGTATGTGTATGATTTGTATGAGTTATCTAACACCCATAACACAAGCTTTACTTACTTTGGGGCTGGTGCAGTGTGAATTTGTCAGATGTGAAATATTTAGGTTTCATTGTATTGTTCTGACGAACCTCAAATTTGTGTTTTTCGAAAATTTCATGTATTTTATAGGAAATATACAAACAAGATTACAAGCGACCATATTACATCTCCCACTGTTGGAATTTCTTGGAACACCAATACTTAAACTAGTAACAGATGCTCTGATTTGGCTGGAGACGACCAACCGACAGTTGCAGTCGATACTAATCCTTACGATGTACACAATAAAATCGGTTTTGGATCCATTCGAATACGTGGGCAAGCCGACCTTGGTCGGACGTTCGACCACATCGCCTGCATCCAAAAGCAACTTTATTTTTTACTGCCTAAGGATTAGTATGCAACTGCAACTGACGGTTGGTCGGCTCCAGCCAAACGGAATGTCTGTTTGTAGTAAACCAGGTTTGCTGTAAGTTTGTACTGCAGCTTACAGCCCACCTGATGGGAAGCGGTACTGTGGTCCACCTGATGGAAAGTGGTAACTGTTGTCCACCTGATGGAAAGTGGTGACCGATGCCTGGACCATGGACATCAGCAACACGAGGGGCATCATCAATGCGTTGTCCACCTCTTGAAGTGGAAAAGTGTATTATTGTACTTTGCTGGACACCATTCTTAAAATTCTGGTACCGGCACATTAGGAAGCACCTATAGCAAACACATCGTAACGCATCCTTGAACACACATTACACTAGGGTCACCAACCCTACTATATAATTTAGTATCCTAATGTTTTAGGTGTCCGCCTACTACTATTTTAAAATGTTAATATACCTAGTAGGCGAAACTACTATATTTTATCAGCAAATCCACTTACCAGTATCAAATACCGTAAAACGAAATGCGTCCTGAATTAAAATTTTAACAATTTAGAAATTACTCAATTAAACACCATCTTGTAATTAATTGTAACGAAATGGTTCACTGTAATGTTACAATTTCTGTAAACATAAATAAATAAATAAAAATAAATCTTGGACCAGCTAACTACGAGTACTTATTTTATTTATTTATTTTACAGATTTAGAAAGAAAGAAAGAAAATATCTTTATTCGACGACACGGCGTTACAAAAACGTTATTAAAAACATCATAATTATGTTTACACTTCTTACATGTTACAGCAATTATATTTGGTTAAAAATACTATATATTTTATTATTAATTTATTTACAATTATTTATATTTTTATAACTACTGAATCCTAAAATACTAAATTTGGTCTTAAAAAAGTTGGCAACCCTACATAACACTGACAATTGGCATGCGGTCACCACAGTTGCCTTTAACAATAATTACTTCAGTTATTTTGTAAACTTCACCGCCTATACGACTGTATTTGATAACTAACGTTATGGTAGAGAAAGCTGTGATTCATCGATTGCATTTTATTTACAGTTCTTCATGCATTATTCCGATTTGAAATGACAATTTTGTAATTTTAGACAGTAAATTTTTTTATTATTATACTGTAGTCCGACTCATAAGTAGGTACGGTATCACCGAGGTACCGAGTTCGAAGCACACCCACACATGCCGATTCTGGCGACTTAAAAAACACCATTAGTTCAATAAAATATGAAAATGAAACGAACATTCTCTTGTATAAGAGCGTCGGTGGCCGAGCGGTTACAGTATCCGAGTCATAAGTCAGAGGTCCCGGGTTCGAATCCCGCTCCGGCCATGTAACAATGTAGACTGTTTTCTAAGTTATGTACATTAGTTGAATACTAACCGATGCTCTTACGGTGAGGGAAAACATCGTGATAAAACCTGCTCATTCTGAATGTGTAAGCATGATCCAAATCCTATTCCTGTTAACAGGAGAATCTATCCACGGAGGTAAGATGGCAGTTGGTCTTCTGTAATTGCCTGATCTGCCAAATCCTGGATCATGGTCAAGGCGGACCCTGGGCCTACGTGCGCGTGAGCTCTATCGGGATATTGACGCCAAGTCCCCAATTGGCAGGCAACCCACATAAGAAAGAAAAAAATTAAGAAAACCGCAACTGTCGCCATTCAGATCTACGATTCATGAACTTAGATTTCCACTCAAGTAACAAAAATGATGACAAAGAGATAAAAACAGTTCTTGGACAAATTCACACAGCGTCATTTAGCCCCAAAGTAAGCAAAGCTTGTGTTATGGATATAAGATAACTGCTACCTACTTGTATACTTTTTTTTAAATACATACTTATTAAACATACTACACCCAGACCCGTAACAGAAATTAAAATTCATCATTTCTGCTCGGCCGGGAATGGAACGCGGGACCTCTGCGTGGCAGATCGGCATGTTAATCAAATGAGATGCGCAGCTAAAATGATATTATGAGTTATGTCTGTAGTTGCGCTGACAAGGTTCTCCTTTAAATCGGAATACAACATTGCAAACATTGTTGCTTGCCCGGACAAATATTAGATAAGGGACTGGTACCCAGGCCACGGGGCAGGTATCTGTTTATAAAATACACATATATATCTGTCTGGTATCAATTTACATTAAATGTAAAAAGTTCGCGAACCTTAACAGCTCAGTATCCATGCTCGTTTGAACCTACATTTCATACAAATACAATACATACAAATCTACATTACATATTAAACTAACATAATATTTTAAAAACCAGTAAATTCTTGTACTCATAGCAATATTTTTTCACGCTTACAAAGGGTAACGTCCCGCCCTAAAAAAACATTGTATTTAGTATTTCGACAATTCAATATCATCATCATATCTTTTAATACTAAGGTGACAATCAAGAGTTCGTCTGATGGTCAGCGAACGCAGTATGGACATTTGCTGTGCCAGGGGTTGCAGCGGTGACCACTTTCCATCAGTGACCCGCTTGCCTGATTGCCTATCGTACAACAAACCTTCTCAAACGAAATAAATCAATATTGTCCCCACTGGGAAAACCTCAACAGAGAGCTCATTCCACAAACCAAGAGTGTTTGGACGAAAGTAGTTCTAAGCTGAGTTGCCATTCTTGGCAAGTGTATTGGAGCTCGCAACGAACGGCTCGGAGCTAACCAGGCAATTTACTGCCTACTCATCTGGTGGTAAGTAAGGATGCGGTCGAAGATGGAGCATGCCTGTCTAGAAAAAGCCTATTCCTGCTAGCCTTGAAGGCGTCCAGATTATAATGATCAGGGAACAGATTCGCAGATAACGTGTTCCATTCCATAGCCGTACGCATTATAAAGATTGAACCAAAGCGGCTTGTGCTGCTTTGGTTCAATCCTTCTTGATATCTGCCTTGATATCTGGAAGATCCACGACATAAGGATGAAGCGTTCGCCCGGACCGCGTCTCCCGATGGCGGAAAGGGGCCGGCGGAATGAGGTCATGCAACCTGACACTCAACCCCACGCCTATGCTTAGCTTCAATCAATTGCGGGTCATACATTATCTTCTATGCACGTTTTTTCACCGAATCCAAAATGGCCAATTGGTATTTGGCTGATTCATCCCAGAGGTGGCAGCAATACTCCATGCACGATCGGACTTGTGTTTGATATAACACAGATACATTCCGGTAAGTCGGAGCTAGAGCGTCGGTGGCCGAGCGGTTACAGTATCCGACTCGTAAGCCAGAGGTCCCGGGTTCGAATCCCGCTCCGGCCATGTACCAATGACTGTTTTCTGAGTTATGTACATTAGTTGAATACTAACCGATGCTCTTACGGTGAGGGAAAACATCGTGATGAAACCTGCACATTCAGGCGACTGGATGTGTAACCGTGATTCAATCTGGTCAGGTTCTCCTGGTAGCAGGGTCATGGAGGTCAGATGGCAGTCGCTCCACTGTAATTACCTGACCTGCAAAATCCTGGATCATGGTCAAGGCGGACCCTGGGCCCTCGTTCTCGAGAGCACAACCGGGACATTAACGCCAAGATGTTTTTTTTTTTTTCCGGTAAGTCGGAGCAAAGTGGAATGGACTCCGTTTGGCGGAAAATAAACACGTCTGTGTTTTGGTAGCGTTGAACGCAACTAGATTTACTTCACCCCACATACCAATTCTAGTTAAATGTTGTGAAATAGTCTACCTTGATGACAATTGTTGTCTTTACGATATCTTTTGCTTTGAGCCATTCGTTACTCAGTAAATAATTACCTACTTAAGTAAATTTCGTTGCCTGAGATTAAGACCAACTCGCTACTGCACACGCTTCATTCAAAATTTGTTCCCACAAAGTGTGATTCTCATACTTAAACAATAGCAATATACTTTCACCTAGCCTCAGTCGCAAGAATAGGCTCGCATTACTTACTCGTAAATGATGCTAAAATCGGATAATCTTTTCGAATTCATAGTTGATTTGAGTCAATTTCTCATTGTACACTCCTACGTACAATAATTTGTCCATCCTTACATTATATCCCTAGGTAGTATAAAATCGCTTTCCTTGTCTGTCTGTCTGCATATCCGCTAACTCCTAAACCACGCCACGGATTTCGATTTGAGAATTCCTTCTGGAAATAAATAAATAAGGGGAGTCAGTGGCCTAATGGTTAAGGGATCAGACTTGTACCCCGAAGTACCGGGTTCGAACGCCAGTACTGCCACATGGCAGTACATACCAAGTTGGTACATACCAATAACTGTTTTCTTTTGTGATTGAACACTAACTGATGTTCTTACGGTGAGGGAAAACATCGTGTTAGAACCTGCACTGACTGTGTGACCATGATCTGGTAACCCGATTAACATGGAAAAAATCCAGAACATCCGTACGAAACCGCTAGAAAACAGATAAATAAATACTTTTCTTACTTCGATATACACTACTTCGCGTCTGCGCGGCCAAGCTAGCTGCATTACCCGAACATCGTCCGTGGACACGGCAACACTGTTACGTCATTGGACCGAATGCCGGTGGCTGCGCACGCGCACACCGCAGTTGACCCGCTACCGGCGAGCCGATCGCACATAATAACCGCGAATAAATCACTCAATCTAACCAAATTCCAACTACCAGGAACTCACTGTGCACCATGATATCGAGCGAGAAAACTGTCGTGCCGTATGACACGTAAGTTTAGACAATAAGTTTCATTTTTCTCTGATCACGGAATGGATTATTTTAATATTTGCATTCCGCGCCGCACGTTTAATGATATGCGACGCAGTTTTGCGCAACCATATTTTTGTACTGCATCGCTCGTTACCATGTAAGCTGTTTTGGTCGAATATCGCCGAATATTGTAGCTCTATTAATTACGTAAGTACCTACACCATAACTAAGTATAGGTAGTTATGTATTCAAAAACTAAGCAATCATATGAACGTAACGGTTAGTGCACATGGTCGTCATCCAAGACTTCTGCCAGGATCGGATTTTATTCTCTCTCTTCTCCACTTTTTCACTTTGATCCTCGCGTCGTAAGCCGTTGGTGGCTCCCGCACCCGGCGATGTCCATTCATCGCTTCTTGGGCCATCAGGACCTTCTAATTCCGGCAGGTTTAGACACCTATTTCCCACGTTCCTACGTAGTATTCCTGGTGCTTATGCATACGTAAGTGCAAACTGCACGTATTATAATTTCTACATTTAGATTTTTCAAAAGCAAGTCAGGTAGGAGTACCCTCAACCGGCCTATGTAAGAAACTAATAGACAGAATAAATCGGCCATAACCCGACCAAGTTTACTAAACTCAAATATTTTCGGAACTACTAAAGCGATTTTAATGAAACAAAGCTAAGAATCTCGATTAAATATAGAAAAACTCACTATCAAATAGAGAAAACTGCATCCAAATCGGTCGATCCGTTCGCACGCTACGATGCCACAGACAGATACACAAAACCACAAAGCCACAAACACACACGTCAAACTATTAACACCCCTCTTTTTTCGTCGGGGGTTAAAAAGAAGATGTGTGAACGTGGGAAAGGCAAAAGATGCTCCGTTACTGCCCCATCAGTAACCTATGAGCTATGTGCCCTGTCCTTTACCACCCAAATGGCAAATCCTTCGGGCTATGTCAGTGACATAATGCTCCAACTCCTCATTTCTAATACGAACGCGCTATGAGAGTCCAAGCAAAACAAAATATACCGTCACTGGGACCCACTGGCTCCGAGACTGTCCAACCAGGCTGTCTTCAGGGTCCCCAGAAGACCTTGGTCAACCACCAAGCATAGCCCTTCTCATTGCCCTGTAAGTACGTAGTCAAGTATTATCGATTAATATAATCTATGATAATTTGCCACACAATGATTACTTTGTTCATCAATATTTGTACAAAGAAATAGAAACAAACCATGTAATAAATGTGTGTGTGTACAAAAAATCTCGACTCTTCATCAGGGAAAAACCAAGCGATTCAAAAAGACAAGCACAAAAAACCCATCAGATAATTTTACCGTAAGTTTTTTATTGAACGAACACAAACTGTCTGCCATATGGCTGTAGTCAGATACTATAATTTTTTTATAGAAGGATAATCAGATATTTTACTGCCATCTTACGTTGTTATCAATGTTAAGTGCAGATGCAGTCAACGATGGCACATACCTGTCATTAATACCTGTCATAATTATATACCTAGTGCTACATATACTTTTTTCTTAAAAATACCCAAGTTATAGCGCTCAAGGAAAACATCAGGATTTTGCGGTAAATAGTAACTATGGTTTCCCTTTGATCAGTTTTATAGAAAACTGCTGTTGTGGGTGTTAGAAAACGACACCTGTACCCAAATCAAAATCAGTTTGGGCACCAATATGAATAATTTATTTACACGAAGTTTCAATTCCTTCCAAGACGCATTTTTTATAAATACACTGTGACACATTACTTGAATTCTAACCGATGCTCTTACGGTGAGGGAAAACATCGTGAAGAAACCTGCATATTCAGAATGTGTAACCATGATCCAATCTGGTCAGGTTCCCCTGTTAACAGCGTTACGGAGGTCAGATGGCAGTCGCTCCACTGTAATTACCTGTCCTGCCAAAACCTGGATCATGGTTAAGGCGGACCCCGAGCCCGCGTGCGCGAGAGCACAACCAGGACGTTAATTCCAAGTTTTTTTTTTTCTATATTTGAAATCCAGTTTAATCAACATGGTTCTCAGCTGTGTTAATTATAATGGATTCAGTAGTTTAGAAAATAGTTAAGTACATAATGTCGATAAAGTCTACTTTGTCCGCGGTTTCGATTACATTATTTAATATAATCGCTATCAAACCTGTGAGGTCGACATGTCGACATGCAGTCGATACTAATCCTTACTGTGTATAAAATAAAGTCGCCTTTGGATTAATTCGGATGCGCGGGCGAGCCGACCTTGGTCGGACGTCCGACCACGACCCCCGCACTCAAAAGCAACTTTATTTTATACTGCGTCAGGATTAGTACCATGATCCAAACTGGTCAGGTTCCCCTGGTAGCAGGGTTATGGAGGTCAGATGGCAGTCGCTTCACTGTAATAAACTGATCTGTCGAATCCCGGATCATGGTCAAGGCGGACCCCGGGCCCTCGCGCGCGAGATTACAACCGGGAAATTAACGCCAAGATGATTCAGGATTAGTATCAACTGCAATTAACGGTTGGTCGGCTGCGCACCACCATGCGTACCAGCTAGACACCCCATGGGACTGCCTGTAGCCGGGGAGGCTTCATCGGATGCGGAACTCCCACCTTTCCCACTTACCTCGCCATTCATACAACCCACCCATCTACTCATGCACTTTCCGCAGATCACACAATACGCGATTCCTCGTTCAACCACACTTAAATAATATCCCAAGTGCTGGCATGTATGTATAAGTGTTATGTATGTATGTATGACTGTTATGTATGTAAGTATGATGTTTTATAAGTCATCCAGCCGGCTACGTGGCCAATGTAAACATGCTTTGTGCATTGTACGCGGTATCCCCCACTGAATGATAATGTGTTTTTAACAACAATCACAATATTACGTTTCATTCTGTAGGTATGACATGGTATGGTTTGTGTGTATGACAGTGAGTCTAGTAACTGCCACATTTTTTTATAAGTATTGCGCAAACAGGCCTAGATATACCTCACCAGATGGGTAGCAGTAATTCTCGGATATATCATATTGGTTCATATACCCGACCGTACAAATTCTAACCGTCCAAGAAATCAACGCTTCGTCTAATCTTTAGGGAAAACAGCGAGAGCTTATTGCATAATCTATGCGTCATCATCATCATCTTGGCGTTAATGTCCCGGTTGCGCTCTCGCGTACGAGGGCCCAGGGTCCGCCTTCACCATGATCCAGGATTTGGCAGATCAGATAATTACAGTGGAGCGACTGTCATCTGACCTCAATGGGAACCCTACTAGGAGAACTTGACCAGATTGGATCATGGTTCCACATTCAGTCGCCTGAATGTGCAGGTTTCATCACGATGTTTTCCCTCACCGTAAGAGCATTGCTTACAATTCAACTAATGTACACAACTCAGAAAAAAGTCAGTGGTACATGGACGCAGCGGGATTCAAACCCGGTACCTCTCGCTTACGAATCGGATACTTAACCGCTCGGCAACCGACGCTCCCTAAAACAACCGTCCAAGAACTCCACGCTTCATCAAATATTTACGTAAAACCGCGAGAGCCCATTGCATAATCTATAATCCGTAAAGGTTTAGTATGTACTCGTAAAGGTTTTCCGTGATCATTTCCTGTCACTGCGGAAAACCAGTTAAATAGTAATCAATTCGACCATTCAATCATTTTACGACTATATTTTACATTGCCTGAACCAGTCTTTTCTTTGTAACTAAAACAATAAAAAGCTTTATTTTCAATTAATGTTATAACATCCCAACGTTTTTCCTTTAGCATTCCCTTACCGCCAATACCAATACAGTACGGAGCCTTTTTCTAATTATTTTCTGATGTGAATGGCAAGGGACTGGTACTCGGGGTCTGCTGGTGTTTTCCATGAGCGCTACAACTTGGGTCTCTTTAAGACAAGAGTAAATAGGTACAGACGGCAATGCGCCACCGTAAACTGCATCTGCACTTAACATCAGTAAGCTAATTACGTAACCCTGTTGCTAACAATTATCTGATTTCAATGATTGAGATTGTTGCTTTTGCGATTACGTATGTCCATTTTCGAGTTTCAATTTATCGCAATTGAACTTTGTTAGCAACTAAACCCATGAATTCGATGGTACGGAATAGCAAAAGTAACAATTTCAATAATTGAAATCAGAGAATTGTTGGCAACAGCGTTACGTAATTAGCCTAAATGTGTGATGGCAGTCAAATACTTGACTATTTCCTAAAAAAAAAATATAAATCACACGACAGACTTTTGTCTCATTTATCATACATGGTCTGTATTACAATGTCTCACACAAATTCGCACAGAAACACACTCATACACACATTGTATCTATCTAATAAAAATAATGCGAATTCATAGTAATTAAAATTAATTAAATGTTATTTTGATTATCTTTAATACGCCACATTTTAAGGGGAAATTCCCTTGGGTCGGTGGGTACCTAATATATATATATTTTTTTTCTAGAATCATCTCAGGCTATATTTATTTCTATTGCGAATATTTGCGAGTACCTATAAAAGGCGTAAAGTTATATACGTATGTATAAAACGAACACGCACTTATAACATTAGGTACAAACAATACTTTCACAATGTTATGTAAATAGTTATATTATCGCCAGTATATTGAACCTTGTGGGTCACTGCAGCTTGTCGCTGCGTTCTTTTATTATTATACCAGTGCAACCGGCGCGACTTCGTTCGCGTACACTTACTTTACCCCTACCCACCCGTTTTATTTGCTTATAGACCTTCCTCTTGAATTACTCTATCTATCCGAAAATCCGTGGCGTAGTTCAAAAGAACTAAGCGTACATAGATACAGCCGACGGGAATCGACTTTGTCAAGACTAATTGTCTCGCGTTGCCATTGCCACAATTTATCTTTCTGATTTTGGTTATTGCTGCAGTTTCCTAAGACACCGACACGTCCAAATTCGGATATCAATGGAATAACCTGTAAAACTCACGAATTCAAAATATAACACCGATGAATGCAACTCTTGGACCCAAGCTCGCATATTCCAATTTAGTTCTTCACCGAACTCCACATAATTATCCGAAACTTTTTCCTGTTCTTTAGTCCCATATCTCTGCTCACAAAACCTGTTTTGAAGTTGATAAGTACCTCCTCTGCGTCGTGTCTGGCATTGTTTACAAAATGCAAGACGGTTAATAATAAGATAGTTACCTACTACCACATGAGTAGGTACGTTCTCACAGCATTTTGCTTCTGTTGATTAACAAAGCAAACAATTGAGTTTTGAACCATTGTTTTGAATCAAATAGGTATATTAAAATACAGGAAAATACTAAATAAATCTTAAAAGATTTATGTAATTAAGTTTGTTTGCTTTGATTTTTACTATTGTTAAAATTAAGAAAATATTGAGTCAATTATTAATTGGCGGTTAAACCGAACGGCAAGCAAAGCTCGGGAACTGGATGGGTGACCGTTTCGAACTTAATTGCTTATTGGTTCTCGGCTTATATGAATCTTAAGGTTGGTCATGGTCATTGACTTACGCTCTTCTATTATTCATGACCAGGTGGGTCACTATGCTAAAGAGTTCGATATTTTAAGCTGCGCTTTGACAAACGAGCAGACAGCCCACCTAATGGTAAGCGTTCATGCATTTAGGTTGCTGATAGCAAAAACGCAGAAACGTAAATGCGTTGTCACTGTGAGGATTAAGATGAAGTGCCTCATGCCTGTAATTGCCATAACCTTCAAACCAAAACAACAACAATCATACAGAAATAGATAAGGCGGTGGTACTCACCCAGGCGGACTCCTCAGACTTGACAGAGTCCACCTAATATTACATTATCAATTTCGCGTTAAAATTTTATCCACTCATGCTTTGTTGCAAATTAAATATGCAACACTGTGAGTAAATTTATGATTACAAATCAATAACATATGATATTTTGTAATTTTAGAATCTATTATTAATATTAATTATTGATGGATTCAATATTTTGTATTTAGTCTGTTACGTGTTTTGCTAAAATTATGGCATTCGATAATGCAACCTACATTATTTGGTTCCCAAATTAGAATTTGTTTTGTGGATTATATATCAATCCGGGTAAAATCTCCATTGCTCCATGAGGTGGGACTTTGGGAAACTGTAGCTTTGGCAGTGGAGCGGTATTCATCTTTTTTTCTACCAGAGCAGCGTGTCCTGTGGTTTTAGAGGAAAGCAATGCATTAGCTTTACCCTCGGCATTACTAATGTCTACGGCAGCGGTGAGCACTTTCCAACAGGTGGTCCGCTTGCCTGTTTATCTATCTTATGAATGAAAAAAGCTATCGCCCGACTGATACTAAATTGCGACCTTCAAAAAGAAGCACACCCTTTTCTCAAATGATAGCTGCCGATTATGTTTGTTCGTTGATAGTCACCGTCATTGTCATCCGAGCGGTCAAGCCCAGTTTCTGTAAGTGTCCACTTTCCTGCTCTTTCATCTCCATTTCGTCCGATCTTCGGCACCATCGCATCGTAACCCTTTGGCTCTCTCATCCGACTCGGCGACGTCAATCCCGCGCACGAGTGCCCGGGGTCCGCGTTGACCATGATCCAGGTTTTTGACAGATCAGGTGATTACGGTGGAGTGACTGCTATCTGATCTCCGTGACCCTGTTAACAGACAAACCTGATCAGATTTGATCATGGATACATATTCAGTCGCATGGATGTGCAAGTTTCCTCACGATGTTTCGCTCACCGTAGTTTTCAACTAATGTACATAACTTAGAAAACAGCCAATGCTGCAAGGCAACACTGTGGTTCATACACTTACGACTTAGACCCCATAACCAATAGGCCACCGACGCTCGTTTCCATCTAATATGGTGTTGAATTCCTTCTTTCAGAATGTCAACAACCTCAGTCCGTAATGAGCAGATTTTCACCAAATGCTGCTGCTGTGTCCCACTACGCATCGGCTGCTTCATACTAGGATACCTCAGCTTGGTAAGACATTGACTATAAAAAAATAACCATACGCATCAATATCCCAGTTGTGATCTTGCGCGCGACTAGGATATTGGCGCCAAGATTATTTATTTATTATAAAAAAAGAAAGAAGTTAAAGAAGTTAATTAAAACAATATGTAATCGACAAGGTACTTTGATTACTTCTAAAAGGAAATTTCAACATTGTAATCAAAATCGTCTTGATTAAACTATTGGTTTAAGTTATTTGCAGTTTACATCAGAAAAGCTTGGGATTTTAAATGTGTTAACTTATTTCGCAGGCCCTGAACACATTCCATACGCTTGCCCTGATCACCGTTGCTACTTACATCGGCATCTCCACGCATGGATTCGACCACTTCGATAAGGTTGACCATGACAAGGTATTTATGCTTATATATTTTAGTTATATAATCTCCCGGAGCATCTATAGGAGCGTCGGTGGCCGAGCGGTTATAGTATCCGACCCGTAAGCCAGAGGTCCCGGGTTCGAATCCCGCTCCGGCCATGTACCAATGACTCTTTTCTGAGTTATGTACATTAGTTGAATACTAACCGATGCTCTTACGGTGAGGGAAAACATCGTGATGAAACCTGCACATTCAGGCGACTGGATGATCCAATCTAGTCAGGTTCCCCTGGTAGCAGGGTCATGGAGGTCAGATGGCAGTCGCTCCACTGTAATTACCTGACCCGCCAAATTCTGGATCATGGTCAAGGCGGACCCCGAGCCCTCGTGCGCGAGAGCATAACCGGGACATTAACGCCAAGATGATTTTTTTATTTTTATTTTAGTTATATAATCTCCCTAAATTCGCTATTGAAGCCTAGAATGAGTCAAGTTTGATATGTATACGTTACGGTGATGTCTTATTTTTTTTATATAATACGTCAGACGAACAGGCATGCGGGCCAACTGATGGAAAGTGGTCACCGCCGCCTATGGACATCAGCAACACCAGGGGCGCTACCAATGCGTAGCCCGCCTATAGGAGACCTCAAAAATACCTCTTAAACTATCCCACGTCATAGTCCAAAATAAACACTGTATCTGGGAGCTATTACCATTAATACTGGTACTGACTACTTAACAAAATTTGAACGTAATAGAAAATGAACTTTACGTCGTGGACACAAGGAAATGCTAAGACCTGTCAAAATGGAGTTCTTATTTCCCTACATCATTTGTATGAAAATGTGGAAATTGTGATTCGCACAGGTCTAGGCATCTAGCTAGCAGTTACTATCTGCCAAAATATCGGCTAAATTATGAAAAGAAAGGGTGACTGCTGCCAACCAAAGGTTTTTTTGCCGTTGATAGAAATTTTGTCAAATCGGGTATGAAGCTGTCGTGAAATGACTAGAACATTTTCGGGAGAAACCAAAATTAAAAAAAGAGGTAGGATACTCTTATAGCTAGACTCTGTGCAGGACGTATGCCTCTGGTGTTATAAAGTAAAAGTAAAAATATTTTTATTACACTTACTTCCAAGGCACAAAAGTACAAAACATTGAAGACAATAACAAAAAATATTTACCAAAAAAATGCCATGGAGAAGTGCAACTTAGCATAATGCTACAGCTGACGCAGTGGCGCTGGTTTTCAGTGCGTCCCATGTCTGCCAATGTTGCTGATGTTTATAGGCTGGATGCCGAAGACCGAGCGAAATGAACCAAGAGGAGTAGAAGGCCCTGGGTCCTCGCAAGAGAGCAACCGGGATTTAACACTAAGCCGATGATGATGATCATTATCACGTGTTATGAGTGTGTATTAAGTGTTATATATATGTTCACAGGTCGAGATTGAGTCCGTTGAGCGGCCGTTCCTGACCCAAATCGGCGTCTTCCTTCTGGTGGTGCTCTGCGCCAACATCGCGTGGCTGGCCCTCAATATTGCCTGCTTGGTAGGGCTCCACAAGGTATGTCTCCTCACTGCATATTCTGCATATTAGTTACAGGAATGCTTTCGTGGTTATTCACTACACATAAATCGTCACACACATTGAGAGATACCGGTTTCGAACCCCAGTGCGGCCATGTATCAGTGACTCTTTTCTGAGTTATGTACATTAGTTGAACACTCATTCATGCTCTTACGGTGAAGGAGAACATCGCGATGAAATTTACACATTTGACTGCAGGAGACTTCTTCGATGCGACTGAATGTGTAACCATGATCCAATCTGGTCAGGTTCCCCTGGTAGTAGGGAGGCCATGGAGGTCAGACGGTCGCTCCACTGTAATTACCTGTTCTGCCAAATCCTGGATAATAGTCAAGGCGGACCTCGGACCCTCGTGCACGAGAGCACAACCGGGCCAATAACGCTCAAATGATTATTATTTATTTTTATATTACAATGAAGACCGAAATCACGCCTGTGTGGTGGCAACAACCATTTACTCAGCAGTCATTCATGAAACAACTGTTACTCCGAATTACGTTTTAAACTGATCCAATATTGAGTCAGGCCGCATTGTGGCAGCAGTCGGTGCTAAATTCCTCTGCAATATCATTTTCGCATTTGTTAGTTGGGGCCACAGCCATTTTTGCGGCGACGTGTGAAGTCGCGTGTAATAAAAACTAAGTTTTTAGGTCACACGCAGGGTGATAAAGTAAATTTTCTGGCAAACCAACAGCACTTACATGTTCCCCTGGACGCAGGCCAGTGAGTAGCGGGATCTGTGTTTTCGCTAGAATGTTTTCAAGTCATTTGCTTCGGGGACACAATGAGCAAGCTCGTTAGACATTCCTTTGAAAATTTTCTGCGGAAACATCTCTTTGGCACACTTATTTACCATTGTTCTTGGGTTGTTCTACAATATTTCTGCAAAAAAATCCGAAAGACCAATTATATTACGCTTGAAAGGATCGAAAACATTTCGGCGAAACTACGAGTATACGCGATCAGGAAAATTTCATTAATCAACATTTACTCGTATTAATGTAAAAGGAATCGTTGATCGAATTTAACTTTAATATTAAAACACACGTTTCGCATTGCGCGTATGCTGATATTAAAATTTACGCAATTTCGGTAACGGGTTGCGGTCATTCAATCACGTACAAAATGCAACTATTGCGTTTTAATAAGGAGATAGGCGGTTTGATTTATTGAAATACTGATAGTGATGTGTGATCAAATTATTTACTCGTATCTCCCGAATGGATGGACCGATTTGAATGCGGTTTTCTCTACTTGAAAGTTAGTATAATAGAGATGATTCTTAGCTGTTTACTTAACATCGGTTGAGTAGCTGAGACAATATTTGAGTATATGTAAACTCGGACTTCTGTCTCCGATCTGCGTTTCTGTCAAAATCTGATTTCTGACTTTTTCTGTCGTATAAGTTTATATATAAAACTTAAGTTCTAATCTCACAAAACAGACCAGCTACCCAGCCAGAATATCAAATTATCAATATGCGAATCTTACCGTACGCGTCAAAGTCTATATTTCAGTTTCCCATTATTTTGTTTCGATTAGTTCCGATACCACAACGATAGAGGGAGTCATTAGTTCTGCCACTCGTAACAACAAAACAGAAATTTGCATTAGCGAAGAGTCATTGTTACAATATGTAAATGCCGAGTTTTTCACATGCTTTTTTGCGTCGTGAAAAAATAAATATGAATTTTTGAATGTCTCCGTAAGATTTTCCACAAGATATCTAGTATCATTTTGTTTGAAATGACAAAAATACAAGTGAAGTTCAACCAGGTATATGAAATACTGTGGTGATAGGGTTGAGTTCTCTATTGGTCGCGCTCACAAGTGCATTACCACCTTAAAATTTATATTCCTTTGCAGCTGTTAACATATAACATATAGCATACAGTTCGAAAGTGAATAAAGCAGAAAACATTTTAAAATTAAAATAATATCAAAATTGCTTGTAGTTATTTTTTATTACAATTCAAAATCATGTTGTGATGTTATCTGTATGTTAGTTTTTACAGCTACATGCAAGGCATTTGGTATATCCTGAGATAAATTGTATTGAGGGTGCAATATAAGGTTTCATCCATTAGGCCCTAAGAATTAAATACTTGACGAATATGTTCGAATCTAACTGGGGACATTACTAAAGCCGTCTTTCTGACCTTTTGTACTTGTCGAAAAATCTATGGAGAAACATACACAATAGATGTGCAATGTAACAAAAAAAGGAACAGGTTTAAAGAGACTTCTTTCAGGAAACCTTTGGTAAACGAGCAACAATAGGAATATAAACATAAACTTCTAGTTCTTCTGATAGTGTTAGTTCTTCTAGATTACTGATGTATACTACACGAATAATTAGCCGTATAACTTCCCAAATACACGATTTTAGTAGTCCATAATCCCTAGTCTAGCTAGAGCACAACCGGATTTGGCTCCAGCTCGCCAGACGATGATGACTTCCCAGAATCACGAAATAAAAGTTCTCATCTTGGCGTTAATGTCCCATTTGTGCTCTCGCTCACGAGGGCCCAGGATCCGCTTTGACCATAATCCAGAATTTGGCAGATCATGTAATTACAGTGGAGCAACTGCAATCTGACCTCCATGGCCCTGCTACCAGGGGAACCTGACCAGATTGGATCATGGTTACATGGTCCCTCACCGTAAAAGCATCGGTTAGTATTAAATAGAAATAAAAGTTACTTACTTACTGCGCAGGCTCAGTGACCCGAAGTGGATCTTGGCCTCCGACACCAGAGATCGCCACCTCTTCCTTTCCTGCGCCATCTCCTACCAATCGAGGATTACTAGTGCGTGCGATGGAATAAAAGTGACATGTCTTATTTCCAGAAACGTCCCGGTCCCATCAGGGTGTACGTGGGCTTCGCGACTGGCCGCTTCCTCCTCTCCCTGGCTAGCTTCGTCTATATCCTGATCAACTCGAAGCACGAGAGCACGCCGCACTTCGCTGCTACGCATAGCTTGGAACTGGGTAAGGGATATCTGGATATCTAGGTGTTGTAAAGTTAGAGCCATTTCTCTGGGATGGATTTCTACAGGTTGCATTTCGGTGAGTGTGCGCAGCAAATGCACGACTTCATTCCGCCAGCCCCTTTTCGCCATCGGGAAGTGAGATCCGGGCGAACGATTCATCCTTATGTCGTGAATCTTCCAGCTATCCGCAAGAGCCGATTTTGTTCAACCTTCAATTTAATATAGCCTTAAAGGCGTCCAGATTATAATTCGATTATAATCTGGACGCCTTTAAGGCTGGAGTGGATAAGCTGTTTCTAGACAGGCATGCTTTATCTTCTGCCGCATCGTCGCTTACAACCAGGTGAGATAGCGGTGAAATGCCTGACTAGTCTAATTTAAAAAAGCCATATTTTTGGAAGTTAATCCAGGTCCAGATATTGCGGCTTGTGGCTTTCGTCATTCAGACAGTGGTCTAAGAACATATCTACCTACTGCAGATCCAGTTATTACCACGATTGCTATACGTAATCAGTAATAGCTTCACTGTTGAACTTGAACCTCCTCAAGTCCAACAGTGGAGCTTTAGGTTTTGCTTTTTGGTGACTTTAATGTGGTTGACTGGCGAAACTGCCAAGAGGACCAGTTTTTTTTACTTCTTTAAGTAAGTACTATAGAAACGCTACAAAAAGCTTAAGTTTGGGCCGCTAAAAATATTTTTTTGTCCTGAACGTGCCAGTTTGTGCATTACATAGGCAACATTTTGTGGGTCTCCCAAACGTCTACAATCGCTACGAAATGGCATATATCGTGTATTCGATGACATGGGATAACCTAAGCTGCCCTCACAGTCCAAGCCATTAGTCCTCTTGTACGACAAACCTAAATGTCCTGAAGATATTAGCCCCATATCCGATTCTGCGGACACCACATGCCCAAATCCCATCATTATTCAGCATTTGCTATACACGCCGTATGCACAACGGCCAAAGGCAGATATCTCCGTGTAATTCAACCGTATTGTAGTTCTGATCGCCTTTGTGGCTGTCACGGTGCTGTTGGCCTTGTGCAAACCGTTTTGAGCAATTATAGAGGTAATTTGCCTCTAATGCTAGACTGAATCGTTTTGATCGGTGTAATTTCACTAATTACGGCTGGATTATGTAGGTACAGATTGTTGTGTTAGGAATATAATGGTAGTGGGTCATTTCCAGAATTTCAACGACAGCTCAACCTTGGTCGACATGTTTGTATCATAGTGTGGATCGTAATTCTATAATTTGGTTATTTTTATAACACTATTAAAAAAACGCGCGAAAGCGGCCCTTGTCTGGTGACAGCGTGCTGGCGTGTTGGAAATGGCGCCGAATGGATTTTGAAGGGGTTTTTACAGTTTGGTAGTTTAGCGTTTAACTTAAAATCTAGGCCATGTTTCCTCTAATTCGGTTGGGTAGAACCAGCGATACAGCTTGACCTCTCCGTAGTACTCTAGTTTTCATATATTAAGGAAATCATTTAGAAGTGTCGCTCGGGAAAAAGATAAACTGCCCTAAAACGATTTCCACGCCAACGCATTCGCGGAAAAAAGCTAGTATCTAATATATAAATTGATTCAAAACCTTATTGGCTTTTCACCTTTTCGCCAGGCCGCTTGTACAAATACAAAAAGCCTAATTTTTCAACTTTTCCAGGTCTTGCCGCGTACTTCGTCCTGGTCTACTACATCTACGCAGTCCAGCTGGAACGTGAGATTGAAGAGGCCAAAACTTCATCCACACGCACTGAAGTCACCAACGATATCGCTTTCATATACCCCTCGAAGTTGGACAAGCAAAATCTAGTCTTGGCCTAAATTATTTCAAGGTATATTACGGTAAAAAGAAAGATGAGAATATTTAGAAACAACTAAAACCTTGAAGTATAACTTTAATTTCAATTTCATTTATTATATCAAGTAACAAAGGACTCATTTTTGTTAGTATGACTTATACCTAAGTTAGTAAATTATGATATAAAAATAAAAACAAAACATAGCTTATCAGCTATGCCCGACTCCATGTGAAATCGAGCAGCACCGATTCCAGTACTGGTAGTCCAGCCGTGCTGCTATCATGGTCAGGATGCCGTTGGTGCCAACCCGTACTCTGTCCATCAGGGATGTGCACCTTTTCCGCTTTGTCGCGTAAAAGCAGTCAACGTGTACTTCAGCAAACATCCCTGACGCACTGCAGAACCGGGGCAATCCCAACAGCACCCTAACCGCATTATTATATTGGTATAAGTTTCAGTAATTAACGTTATATTGAGTTTGGATCTAAAAGATGTGTATGTAATGTATGGAAAAAATGTGGAGTATGTTTTTTGGTTTTTGTAAGATTAATAACAATTAACATATTGTTTGAAAAAGTTTCTAGCTACAAACACATATCAAAAGTGTCTAGGGATCAAGCACGTTTTTTGTCAATTAATATACATATTAAATCAGTTTTTTTATTGTATTTTTAAAACCATAATAAAAATGTGTCTAGGGACAAAGCATGCTTTTATAATTACTGTAAATCAGGGCTTATTTTTATTAAATTAAAAAAATATGATATAAAAATATCTTAACTTTATGTAGCTAAAAAGTACTTGATCCCTAGACACTTTTAATGAGTGTATATTTTATTTCATACTTATTACCTATAGAAGACGAAAAAAAAATTTTTTGCTTTGTTTTGTTTCTGTGACATGCAAAGCAACTGTGATTTAGCATTTTTAGTTAAGAAGTTTAGTTAGTTTATAATTTAGTATAGATAGTTCAACTCAGATGTGCGCGCGGCGCTATGTGTGCGTGCGCTTGTAAATATACAGCTTTCATTTATGTGGCAGTGACGCGGCAGTCGTCGTCCGAGCATGACGTGTTCTTATCGCTTTTTCTTACGGGTACAGTCGTTATCAAAAATGGCTAGTTCTTCACGAAGAAAATGTTTAAGGAGTCAGGTAGATATTTGTTAATTTTGAATTTAGATATAAAAGATATTTATAATAATTCTATATACGAAAAAATATATCCTTGTTGACATTAACGTATTATCGTTTTAGACTCGAGAAACCATTGCTAAGGTATACGAATTTCTGAAAAAAGATACGAGAGATATATTGCAACTAGTAAGTGATCCAGTTTGCAGTGCAAGTCCAATTTTAATATCGAAATTAAGTGAACATTTAAACAGCGTACGGAAAAGAACAGCAATGGCAGTGGGGGTATCAGAGAGAACAATAACTAATATATTAACTGAAGGAAAAGAATCTGACTCTAAATTTAAATCTCCGCATAAAGACCTCAAAAAACGTTCAAAGTTCAAATAATATGTTCAATACATAAACATTAAATTACCAAATTATTGTTTTTTTTAAGAACCCGTATATTATCAAACACAACAAGTTACAAAGACCTTAAAAACCGAATTATTCCTTTTTGTTTCAAATTTGTTAAAATAACTGTATTTGTATTTTGTACCCGACTGTACCTCTTGTCACGCACACAAAGTCACTGTATATGTACAAGGTTTACACACACATAGGGCCGCGCGCACAACTGAGTTGAAATATCTGTAAATATGTGAAACACCATCCATTGTATGCTTTATATCTAAGTACTTATAAAATAAATTTCCATAAACACAAAATACTGTGTATGTTTTATTCAAATATATCTACTATTTTAATTTATACGACTGTCTAAACAATAGGGAAGTTTCTGGAAAAAATTAATGGACTGGAGGTAGTTTTTAGATAGTTGATAAATTAGTATGACTGTAAAACTTGAATAGTAATAAAAATAAAATTTATGGATATTTAGGCAGTATAACACGAACAACTGTCACGGCTCGAGCTCCATCTGCCGATTAAATATTCATATTAAATATATGTAACCCTTTCTGGATGGCCTAAGGGTTAGTGCGCGTCGCGCCCAGTAGTGGAGAATACTGTGGTGTGTGGGCGTGGTTGTGCGTGTCCCCAATTTTCCGTGTATATAATTTATGTTATGAGGCTGTGCTGAGTTGACAGACTGTTTTGCTGTGACATCTGCAACATCTTGGACAAGCTGTTACCTCGGCAACGTAAGGCGTTGCCTGGTTACAAGACGCTGTCGGTATTAATCGGCTGGCTTCGGCGCAAGATGGCGCACGTCACAAAAATGAGACTGCGTCAGATTTGTCAGAATTGGATTTCATTTTGACGTGTGATTTTATTTTGATACTTTGTTTTCATATAGTACCTAGTTTTAGTTTTTTGAGATATTTTCTGTAAATATCCCCAATACCTCATGTCCCAGGATGCAAATGACGCACGGTCGAGGTCATTGGAAAATTTGATACGATGCCCCAGATGCCCCTAGCCTCTCTTCTTAAAGGGACAGAGAGGCCTCAACATTCACATTGGTAAGTCGCATATAGATCGCGGCGTACTTACCGCCTCTGTCCCTTCGTCGGCCCCTGTTCCCAGTGCCCCAGTGTCAGTGCCTCTAGTCCCTTTAAAGCCATTCTGGGAACGGGTGGCCCACCTAAAAACTTCTAAACGGATTTTAAAAAGGATCCCCCGGGGGGCGAGGATCGTTGTAGCCCAAGCCCTTGCACGAGATCTTCAAAGAGCTACAGCCAAAAATGACAAAGAGATCTTCTCACCTTCCCATTCCGTATTCTGCATGTTGAAGATACCGGTCCTAACACTTTTTTAAATTCATTAACAGCAAGTATTAAAAAAAACTGTTTAAACCCCCTCACTCTTAATAGTTCCAACTTACACACGTTTACACCAACTCAGAATGTACTTCAACATGTAGATAATAAAATTAATGACGGTGATATCAAAGGGGCAGCTCGTATCCTTTTTTCTAATGATACTTTTGCTCCCGATACGCCTGAGACTTTGGCCGACCTCCACAGTAAACATCCTCAACCTCCGGCAGACTTTCAGTTACCAGACGCCCCCAGTGCTGCGGATTCCGCGCTGCATGTTTCAGCGGATGCTGTTCGCCAAGCCGTTTTTTCATTCCCAACCGGCTCGGCGGACGGCATTGATGGCCTGACTCCGCAGCACCTCAAGGACCTCCTGAGCTGCGCTGGTGAGGCTGGTGACATTCTTTTGGACTCTATTACAGGGTTTACGAACATGATGTTGTTAGGTGCGGTAGACTCATCGGTTGTAGATACCCTGTATGGTGCCAACCTTATCGCTTTAAAAAAGAAGGACGGGGGCATTCGTCCCATTGCGGTTTGCACCACCTACCGTCGCCTGACAGCTAAGCTGTGTTGCAGGTTCTCTGCGCCCAGTCTGAAAGAATATTTCCACCCGATCCAGATGGGTTTTGGTTCGAAAGGAGGCTGCGAATAATTTTGCCGGCCGCCTATAATTTTCTTTGGCAATGTTATGAACAACCGACAAACCTTATACACAAAGGCCACCTTTTGTACTCGGCTGTCGGCTGCCAGCAAGGTGACCCTCTTGAGCCGGCCATTTTTAGTCTCGCGATACACCCCATAGTCGAAAAACTAAATTCAAAATTAAACGTTTGGTACTTGGACGACGGTACCCTAGGAGGTGATGCTACAACTGTTGCTACCTAGGAGGTGGATCACAGCTCCTCATTCGGGAGTTCAGTGCCATAGGTCTGGACCTGAATTTCTAGAAGTGTGAGCTGTATATCTCGAAGTCTTGTCCGTCGGCTGGCGCTGTTTTAGCAGCATTTCGCGACCTAGCCCCAAATATCACAGTCGTCGACAAGACTAACCTGCACCTTCTAGGGTCACCTATTTTTGACGAATCGCTGAAATATTTTGTGGACCACAAAATTCAAAATTTCAATTCAATTGCAGATCGCCTTCTCAAAATTAACAGTCACATGGCTTTTGCTATAATCCGGTATTGCCTTTTTGTTCCAAAATTCATGTATGTTTTACGGTGTTGTCAGCTTTGGAAACAGCCCGTTCTTCTAGAACTCCTAGACAACGCCGTGAAACAAATACTCACATCAGTTTTAAACATTAATTTGGAAAATTCTTCTTGGGAGCAGGCATCATTGCCTATTCGCTATGGTGGTCTGGGCGTTCGTAAAGTGTCTTGTGTGTCCTTGCCAGCGTTTTTGTCCTCGGTACACAGCTCACAGTCCCTAGTGGATAAATTATTGTCTAAACTAAGGACCTTTCCATCGGCTTTTTCTACCGAGGCCAAAATCGCGTGGCAGTTGGCTTGCCCGGAGGCAGAGCCCACTAATTCTTGTTCACAGCGGCTATGGGACGAACCGCTCTGTAGGTTGGCGCAAAACAAACTTTTAGACGCAACAACCAACTCTGCAGAGCGTGCTCGCCTTCTGGCTGCTGGCGAGTGGGAGTCGGGCCTCTGGCTTCAGGCAATGCCTTCAAAAAACATCGGCACTTTGCTCGACCGTGCCACTTTCAGGATTGCCACGGCCCTGCGTCTTAGAGCTCCCTGCAGCGCTCCACACGACTGCCACTGTGGCCGCCCTGTTGACCAGCTCGGCCACCATGGTTAGTTGTGTAGTAGGAGCGCCGGACCCATTCCACGTCACGCGGACCTCAATGATGTCATCCGTCGGGCCTTTGCCTCCGCTGGTGCTCCCGCGGTGCTGGAACTCAACGGTTTAGCCCGCGATGATGGGAAAAGACCCGATGGAAGGACACTCACGCCCTGGAAACTGGGACGGCCCTTGGTCTGGGATGCTACGTGCATCGATACCCTCGCGCCGTCCCATCTTCCAGCCACCGCGTGTCAAGCAGGGGCCGGTGCCGCCTCTGCTGAAATCGTCAAACGGCGCAAATACGCATGTCTCAGTGGCGACTACATATTTGTGGAAACTCTTGGGCCGTGGGGACCAGGCGCACATTCCCTATATAGGGAACTAGCCAAGCGCCTGGTCGATATTAGTAATGACTAGAAGGCTTGCCTCTATTTGGGACAGCGTATAAGCCTCGCCATCCAGCGGGGCAACGCGGCCAGCCTTCTGGGCACATTTCCGCATTCAGGGGACTTGGGGCAAATATTTTATCTATTTAAGTAATTTTAAGGTTTTTATTTATAGGTAGTTTTAGTGATTATATATTTTTTGTGTATTATGTATAAGTTGTAAAATAAATTATTTAGGCAGTATAAATTTTATATTGGACGGATAAATAAATATTCATAGTTAGGTTTAAAAGGATAATGTCGACTAGCTCATTAAAGGAAAATCAATCAAACAGGTAAATTCTTAACGTAGGTTGTCAGGGCGTAGAGCGTCGGTGGACGAGTGATTAAGGCAAGGCATCCGACTCATAAGCGAGAGTACCGGGTTCGAATCCCACGACCATGTACCAATGACTCTTTTCTGAGTTAGGTACATTAATGAGCACAACCGGGGCATTAACGCCAAGGTCATTTTTGTTATACAGTTTTGTCAGGGCGTTGGCGACGGGACACCTTTCACTCAGGAGTACAGGACAGTCGACGTTCATTCAGTTATTCAATACAAGAGTATGTGCCCAATAGAGTATATGTATACCAATTCAAAGAATAAACGATTTTCCGCCGAATCATTTATCTCGGCGCACCGCGATCGGATCAAAACACCATATATTCTTAGATTTATTACAGGTGAATAAATTCCGATCTTTGCCAAATATTTCACCAACAGATACAATGGAATCTTGCCTACACAGATACACTGGAAACGTATCTACTACTGCATCAAGCAATAAGGTAGGGTTGTCGAGTATCCGGACGGTGGATAAGAATATCAAAATGGGACTATTTTTTATTTGTGTGCCGTGATACAGATGTCGTTATTGCCGATTAAAGAAGGTTGTACTCATAATATTCGAAAAAAGACTAAGGAGTTTTGTCGGCGCTGGTTCGATCACGTGCTACGTAATCCCCAGGGATATGTGGAAAACAGGTGCCTAATCCTGCCAGTATCAGGAAAGAGGTACGAGGAACTCAGAAATCGTGAGAGGCAGAATAAGAATAAAGTCCATTTTTGTATACCATGTATAAAAAACCATTGATGTATTTTTGACTTAGCAAAAAAAAAACTTATTTAGAGGTTTGCCAACCAGTAATTATCTACCTACTATACTGACCAGTAATTATGAAAAATAAAAATTTCTACAAGTTCCACCCTCTCACTTCTGGACATTATCCCCGAAAAGTTACCAGCCCACACTAGTGTTAGGCTCCTAAAAAAATCATTTATAGAAAGAACCTTGACAAAACTTGCATTTCAAATTCAAGAGAAACGCCTAAAAAAAAATTCAGGCACGCAACAGCCCTAAGCGTATTGAAAATATGCTCTTGGAAAAAGTATCGAGTAATACCTCCCTTGGGTCTGGAGGTGTGTTGACAATATCAAGAGTGGAGGTGTGGAGCGAACTGGGAAATGAGGGTAGGCGGAAAAAATTCTATCACGAGCACTGGCGAAGTGGTCACTGACCGGAGTTCGATATACAGATTACGGGTAGTTGCGTAAGGAACGAACGTGCGGATTGTGCAGAATGGAATTCAAAATGCTCTTTGTGGAAATTGAAAGTGCGAATGGGACGATGTATGTGTGGTGCATTTATTAACGCGACTAAAACTCCATTCTTGATGATCCACATCATCATCATACATGAACAACATGATCCACATAGTATGACTAAAAATATAATTACACTTACCGCAATCACTAAAGGACAAAACAAATGATTAGAAATTCATTCAACTACTAAAACAGCACTTGCTCTTTCTTAACGAAAAAACAGACAAAACAATTAATATGTGACTGTACGCTGTCTATCAAAAGGTAGCGTTTCTCTCTTGTGTTGCTGTACCTTGACAAGGTCAATAGAGAACTATATGACTAGTATGTAATGTTCTTTAAATGTTATTTAACAGTTATTATTATAACACCTTTCTGTAACCTATGAAATGTAATACGCTATTGATTTAATATGATATTGAGTGCGCGTGTTTCTACGTTTGTGAGTTTGTTGTTTGGCGGTAATCTCCGAAACTGAACCGATGTTGCAAATTGTTTCACTAATAGGAAGCTACAATATTCCTAAGTGAATTCCCGAAGACCGGCCGAAGTGGAGAAGAATAGGTGAAGAATAGGAAGAATAGAGTAGGTAACCGGACCCTCGCAGAATTCGGGATGCGCACTTGGACGATGATGATGATTGTTCCCGAACGCCATAAACTGTTTTTCATCCCGGAATTTGAATGTTTGCAGAGATCCGAACTGCGCGCGGGTGAAAACTGCGGGTGTTTCTTATTTTAGGTTTATGCTGTGGTGTTTCTTTGAAATTTTTTGTCTAAAGGTGGCTCTCCACACTGGTGCTTGAACTATACACAATGGTGGCTCTACACAATTACACTCATTATCCTTTTAATTAATATTATTTATGTGGTTCCTTAGCAATTAATATTAAAGAAAATATTCAAACCGTTTCTGAAAATGGATATCGCACTAGTCGATTCAAAGTTTTCCTTTTTCACGAGGTCGAGCTTCGCCGACTGTCGGCCCGACAGTATTAACGACTTCTCTTTTTAAAAAACTCATTTTTCTTTTACAAACACTGTGTCTGAATCGGGCACTGAAAAGCCAGTACTATTGAAACAAGGTTAGTATCTTTCTATGTGTATACTGCGTTAACGTTCACGGAGACGAGCGTATCATACATACAGTGAAGTCTTACTTACTTCTAATAATACCTCTTCTTCGTAATCTTTTTAAAATGTGGCTACAGTTAAACTATAGCGATTTTGTCCGATCCACTAAACTACCACTAAAGTGGCACCAACTCGTCATAATAGTAGATTGTACACCAAGGGGATAAAGCAGTGTCTTCCGTCATGAGAGCCAGAGAGTCTAGAGTTAAAGATTCAAGCCGACTAAGCAGCTTTATCGCAGAGGTGATATCTCTACATAACACATCATCGGTGAAACAATAAATAAAATTAAAATAATAATAAAATAATTTTATTCGAAAATTTACAGGCAATAAAAAAAGTATGTAATAGGTATAATAGGATAAGTTCGTATTGACTGACAGTAGTAAAAATTATAAAATGTGTATATGGCAATAATCTGGAGATAATCTGTCCTACATACATCGTTTAATTCAGCAAACTCCGGAGTTAAATCATTTTCGTGTCAATGTAAAAATATAATTTGGAATTAAAAGTTATAATAACACGAAACACATTTTTAAGTTCTCACTGTTTCCATTCGCACAATTTTAGCAGTGTAAAACCTTGCAACTAAAATGACTAGTCTTTAGTCACTACTTTTGCAATCGTCTCTTTTTCTTTTAGTGCCTAGAATCGCACCTTGCTTTTGTAGAAAAAAAGCCCCCATGCTAAAAGTTTTCACACGAATTTCATAATTCCCAATTCATATCACTTTACTCCCTAGGGAGTTTCATACAATAATATCCCCCTGCAAGGCAAGGCTATGCTTTACGGTGACATTTCATGATGGAAGAACTGTGACAAGAATACCGGTCTAAAAAGATGGTCATTTAAAATGGAGTATTGGAGGTACTTCATTTTGCTTAAAATGGCAATGACAGCGCCGACTACATACTGTCAGTACGTCCAATATCTATTTTAAGACATATGATGACAATAATGTTAATAGAAATCATACTGAAAGTGGATCCTTCCCTAAACGGTGATCGGTGACTGCCTTTGTTGGTGACAGACAGGTGATTGATATGAGTGTTGCAAGTAAAGTCAAAAAGAACACTAAGCTCATAGATTAAAAGATTCGAAATTTAATAAATAAAAGTACGTTCAAGATACACTTATTGAAAGTCACATTAACCATAAATAACCAACAATAAATTTGTAAAATTCAGGCAACTGAATTTGTAACCATGATCCAATCTGGTCAGGTTCCCCTGGTCGCAGGGTTACAGAGGTCAGATGATAGTCGCTCCACTGTGATTACCTGATCGCCAAATCCTGGATCATGGTCAAGGCGGACCCCGGGCCCTCGTTGTCAAGAGCACAACCGGGACTTTATCGCCAAGATGATTATTTTATTTATTAATCAACAATAAATTTGTAAACATGCGCAGCGCGGTATCATTGAGCCAACGAAGACTGCTACTCAAAGACCATGCATGATCAGTCATGGCACATGCATTTAAATCATGAGCCGTATAATATTAAAAAAAAAGAAATCAAACACGGTTATTGGCGCCGACGCCTACCCGTAGAAAAAAAGAAAAAAAAGTCATATGTTAGAGATTGAAGTGTCCTGATTAAAAGTCCCTTTGGGTGCAACCACTGTTTCCGAGTCGGTTCCCGAGATACGAAATGTTAAATATACAAGCACGGCAATATTGAATTATATACTAGATTGTGCCAGAAATGACCGATGAAAATACTAGTACATGTTTTAGTAAGTAAGCTATTTATAAGATCCGCAGGAATAGTCGTATTTAGAAAACGTTACATGTCGTGCTTTTGTACGTGATTATTTTAGGTCAAACAAGCTTTTAATGTTCGTTATGGCAGACATACGTCAAATCGAACGTCAATTTGATAGAGAACGGTACTAGAATCTGAGGGAGTTCTGTAGCAATGGATTGTACAAAACCGGTTGTATCTCGGAAACCGACTCGGAAACAGTGGTTGCACCCGAAGGGACTTTTAATCAGGACACTTAAATCTATAACATATCAAAATTTTATCAAAATTAACTGAAACCACATTTTCCTAAGAACTTTTGCGGAGTCCTTTAGACTTTATTACTCTCATACAAATCAAATCGTTTAAAATACTTTCATTTGTTTTCCTACAAGTTACGTCATAGGAATAGTTTATCACTGAGTTAATAATAATAGCGGTTAGAATCAACGGAACAAATCGAAAATGTAAGATATTTTGTCTTTTGTTTTTAACCCCAACACCCCTAGACGAAAAAAGAGGGGTGTATTAAGTTTGACGTGTATATCTGTGTATATGTGTGAGTATTTCTGTAGCATCGTAGTTCTCAAACGGATGCGGTTTACTTTAAAAATAAAATATTTATTTACTTGAAAGTCAGTTTAATCGAGTTGGTTCTTAGCTTGGTTTCCTTAATCGATTCATAATTTGGCAAATATCTGGTCGCGGCTTACCCATCACTTTCCTGTCAGTCAGGTTATTCTTTAGTACTTAAATAGAATGAAATAAACAAATACATCCTCATACGCTCACCGTGGCCTGTTTACCTCAAGCTTCACCCTCCGCATCAGCCCCCAATCTAGGGTTGCCCAAAAATTTCAAGAAGAATATAGAAGATATCCATTTAGAGTGTCAAAAATATAGTGTTCTTTATTTATTATTTTTAGCAGATTTTTTACATTTTGTATGCCACTCTTGTCGAAGAGGGACTTGCGGTATTCTACCGGACGGACACCACAAGATAAAATGGTTTAAAAAATTAAATTACTGAGGTAGGTTATTTTTGAATTATGGAAAAAGTGTATTTTTAACCAAATAGGTGCCTGAACCTGCCGGTATCAGGAAAGTGGTCCCGTGGGAGACCCAAGAAATTATGGATTGACATCTCTGAGTCAAATGCGAGAGCCAACGGCCTACGACGAGAGGATACCGAACACCGGGCGAAGTGGAGGAGAATGAGTAGGAAAGCGGACCCTGGCAGAGGCCGGGATGAGGGCTAAGACGATGGTGATGTATTTTTGACCAAATGGCTCTTATTATACCCGAAGCAAGTGTTGCTACTGCATTGCTAAAATTTAATAGATTTGGCTACTATATATTTTTCCAACATTATATAGTATCTTGACCCAAAATATAGTAGGATAGTATATTATAGATACAATAAATAAATATGCTTGGACAAATTCACACAGCGCGATCTAGCCCCACAGTAAGCAAAGCTTGTGTTATTGGTGTTAGATAACTTTTATACTTTTTTTTTTAATATACTTATTATACATACTGAGCATCGGTGGCCGTGCGGTTACAGTATCCGACTCGTAAGCCAGAGATCCCGGGTTCGAATCCCGCTCCGGCCATGTACCAATGACTGTTTTCTGAGTTATGTACATTAGTTGAATACTAACCGTTGCTCTCACGGTGAGGGAAAACATCGTGAACTACTAACCTGCACATTTAGGCGACTGAATGTGTTACCATAATCCAATCTGGTCAGGTTCCCCTGGTAGCAGGGTCATGGAGGTCAGATGACAGTCGCTCCACTATAATTACCTGACCTGCCAAATCCTGGATCATGGTCAAGGCGGACCCCAGGCCCTCGTACGCGAGAGCACAACCGGGACATTAACGTCAAGATGATGAAGATGATGATGACTTACTATAAATACCACACCCAGACCCGAAACAGTAAGTAAAATTCATCATTTCATTATCAGCTCGGCCGGGAATCGAATCCGGAACCTCTGCGTGATGATTGGCATGATAACCAACTAAACCACTCAGGTCGTCATTATATAGTAGCGTTGCCAACCCTAGCCCCCCATCATGCAGCCTAAGGATTATCGGCACATAATGAAACCAGCCTTACAGGGGCTTAATATAAACATGCGAGGGAATACAACGCGGGATCAGCATTATGAATATGAATATGCAAATTAATATTGTATGTGCGCAATCAATTTTGCGTCCGTCCGTTAGGCCTGCGGTTCCCGTCTTAGGAAATACATTATTTATATCGGAACCTTAGGTGGCAGATGTAAATGGTGGTGGCAGATGGTGGCAAACTGTAGAAGTTTACATTTAGCCTAGCTTGCACCAAATTGTTAAACGCGTTTAAGAATTTAGTAAGTACGTAAAAACGCTTTATTGCACACAAAAAAATAAAAGATACATAAAAAGATAAATTTAACAATTTATATGCGCGCAAAGGCGACCTTATCTCTTTAAGCGATCTCTTCCAGACAACCTTTGGGAAGAGGTAAGTTAGCACATAATCTTATAGTAGTGCAAGAGCAAATAAGGGGAAAAACTAAATAATATATAACTAAATATATAAAGAGAATACCATAAATATATTATTATTAAACTATGGATAAATAAAATTCTATAAAATATAAATATTTTTATATATTGAATTGAATTGTTAGTAACAATTCCTCTTACATACTAATGTTAGTAGTTATTGTATATGACTTAAATTAGTGTTCAGTGTGGAGCTTCACCCAGTGACGCAACAGAGGGGAATCCCACCGGTCTTTGAACACATTTAGGAGACTGTTGGTGCTGGAGCGGAGCCGAGTGAGCATAGAAGCTGATCGCTTTCGGATAATAGCATAAAAGTCATCCATATGTGCCTCCGCGAACATCCCGGACGCACTGCATCGCCACTCCAGCCTCAACAGTACCCTAAACGCATTATTATATTTAACGCGTATAGTAGGTCGCTGTATGTCCGCTTAGCAAAGCAGGTCCAAAGACTGCACGTGTAGAATGACTGTATATATACAATAAGAATTTTAATCATTGCAAACAAACAGTTTTTGACAGGATATATTTATGTACCTTATTTTTGAAGATGGGTAGCGATGTACAGTGACGTATTTCTCGTGGCAAAGCATCCCACAGAACGGCAGATTGGATTGTAAAGGATTCCTTGTAATAACTCCTCAAGAAGTAAAAAATCCTCAAGGAAAGTATCAATTTGCGTGAAGTAATCAATTAACAAAGAGGGACTGTACACAACAGCTAACAAAATCTTAGAATTTCCGATCAAAACTTCCAAAAATATGTGCTCAGCCTTTGCAGAGTAATCAGAAGGAGACTTACTAAGTACCTTGTGGGGTAAATGACCTCTCAGGTAGATGGCAACGCCACCCCCACCTTTGTTGGTCCTGTCATTCTGTATCAGGTGGAAACCAGGAATGGAGTAGAAAGTAGAGAGGAGACTTGGTTTTAAGAATGTCTCAGACACATTAAGCATGTCAGTATAATGCGCAGGGATACTCTGCGCATTAATATGCACGACATTAAAGTTTTTGGGTCGAGTTGAAAACTCTGAAGCCAACAATTCATCTAAGGATTGGGGAACACTGTGATAGCTGCAAGATGATACGTTAGCCGATGATGCGGAGAAGAAGTCGTACTCCTTTCCAGACTCGCCATTGTCACAATAACTTGGTTGCATTAAATAAAAATAATGTTAAATAATATATAAAATGTATAAAATGTATAGTGAATATAAAATGAAAGATTATTAAAGTATCAAAAATAACTATTTGATAAATATATTCTACCCGCCAGCAGTCTGAAAACAATTTTATAACAAATAACGAGCATTTTTAAATAAATTACGACTGAGAAGAAAAATAAATTAAGTAAACATTTCAGATAAAGTTTCATGACGCAAGTTTCTGAACGCAAGGTTAGAGAAAAAAAAAATCGAATAGACAGCTAAACGTCAGTGTCAATAAATTGTCAGTGTCAGCTCCGTTTTGTAACGTAAACAAACAAAGACATAGTTTTATTTAACCCACTTTTTGTAATATTTAAACAAAACAAGAAAGATTAAAATTTTAAAACGGCCAATAAAAAAGTGGATATTGCATTATACAAGTATATGGTGGAGGCTTAGCTGCGGTAAATGTTCGAAAAACAGCTACTCGGCGTTTACAATTGGAACAGGAATGGACTCAAGTTCCACGATAGATTCTATCCTACGCTTTGTACCTTCAGAGGTTTTTATGTAGATTCAGTCGTTTTGTGTCCAACAATCACTGACACCTATCCTCTCCCTCGCTGCCATAAACACGTCGTGCCGTGATTTTGTCAGGAACTCTGACAGTGTAATGCCCGAACCCTTGAGAGCCTTCTTACCGAACCACACCCGATCCCGAGCTGCAGGGTCCGCAAACTTTATCAGAATGGGTCTTGGCTTTCCTTAGCGATCACTTTTAACACCACCCATCCTTTGACTCGTCCAGATATTGTGCCTAATGGTTGATGACAATTTTGAATTAAGGATATCGACAACAATCTTGGAAGTATCCTCCTTCTTCTCTTCAGTAATACCATGGATGAAAAGCATGTTTCGCCGTGATTGCATTTCCAACCGATCCAGACCTTTGACAAGCGCCTCCTGGCCTTTCTTTAAGGAGTCAACCTGATCCTGCAGTAAACTGAGCGCCTTGCATAAAATTGTTTTTAATGCCTGAAGCTCCACGTTCAGAGCCGCAATAGTGCTGGCCTGTTTCCTCCCAGCCTGGTTCAGCTCTGCCTGGAATTCGGCAATCTTGGTGGCAACAAACTCTCGTGTATCAGCCATGCAACTTATCACCTGTGCGTTATCCATTGTGTGTGGTGTTGTGATGTGGTTCCAGAACAAGTATTTTTTTAAAGGAGATACCGCAGGCAGGTAGCACTTTGTACACTTACACTATTTTCATGAGAACTATGTACGATTTAGTGCATTAAATATTTTGAAAAAATGAAATAATTAGAGAGCTACTAAAAGGCAATGTTCGCTCTGCGACTACCCGCAAATGATGAATTTAGTGCAAGCTGCCCTTAGGTGCTCAAGCCTACTAGATTTTGCCGGCGACTTTTTAAGCGAAGTTCACTAAGAGGAAGCTACACGATTCCTACACAAAACTATTTTTTAAATAGATACGTAATGTAATGTGTAACAAAATAACGTTGGAAATGATTTTTTTTTAATCGATTTGATAAAATCTTGTACCCATAACACAAGCTTTGCTTACTTTGGGCTACATGGCGCTGTGTGAATTGTCTAAGCTTATTTATTAAATTATGAATTTAATAAAAAACAAAAAAAACATTATCCTATTATTTTTATTGCCGACGACAGAAAACAGTTGGAAATTATGCGCAAAACAACGGCAATCTATCAACGTCACATAAACGGATTAAGTTGTGCAACTTCACAGAAGTTGTAGCAATCTTTGTTGCTGCCGCCACGTATTCCTCCGAGAATGCACCATTGGGGGTATTACGCGCTGCGATGTTAGAACGATACGATAATAGATAATGTTTACGGGGTCGGCAACGTGTGGGCAGGCCATAAAATTGTTTGCCACCTAAGTGATATTTCAAAAAAATACGACAAACCCACTTTACTATACAAAAAGGGTAAGGTTAGAGTAGTCTCAGCTAGCTTAAATGTTTGAGAAGAAGAATGAATGTCGAATAACAAAAGAGGTGTGTCAAGACCATAGCGGATGTTGTAGGTATGTATGTGTTGTTTTTAGGTGAAACAACACTAATATTTTTTTATTGCCTATAAAGGCACAAAAAAAGACTCGCGATGCCCGTACGATCGTGAATGTCAGGTATCTAGATGATGTGAATGAAATGCCTAAGAAACACATATACATGCCGTCGTTTGACAAGAAAAGCAGCAGCGCATTATGTTGTGCATCTTAAATTCTTGCGATTCGACTGCCAAGCGTGGAGATAATAAATAAGTGGCGGCGGCTCAAGTTCAACAATGAACTATTGATAATCATGATTTAAGAATGTTATTGTATTTGCTATCTTGAAGGGTCAATGTTGTTCAGCAAAGATAAAAAAACCTTAAAGATCCATGTTAAAGATCTTGGATCGGACAAAATGTCAATTCTTATCTACAAAATTCAGTTTCACGTCGGCCATTTTTATGTCGACGTAGCTAGCTTTGGACCTTTCATTAATTATTTTTTATTAGTAATTATTAGCCAACCCTACAGACATTGTCCTATCTAAACTTCAATTAACATTTTGGGATCTTGTTTCGGTCTTAATTGCATAAAAAAATCCCTCGTCGTCGCGAATAGCATTATTTTAATAAGTGTTTTAATAGAAATAAAGCTTTATTACATAATTTTTTTACAATTATAATAATAATATGCAGGCATACTTATTTAAGGTGGCGGCCTGCCTGATGGTAAGCAGTTATCGCAGCCTGACGTTTGCTATAACACGGGTATAACTCCCCTGTTACGTATCACTCTGTAAAAACGTTTCTTAAAGAACTCCCTGTTTTATGATCTGGAATTGTATGGTTCCAAAGGCCCTCCCGGTCTTTAGAACCGTACAATTCCAAACCAATTAGGTTCCAATGTGTGAGGGTGGATATCGTGGGCAAACGTTGCGATGATAGAAGATACCTCTAGGCACGTCAAACAGTTCCTCAGGATAAACACTATTGCACAAGCAGTATACATCGTATATAGGTACATTTAATAATCGTTATCGTAACGTTTCCATCTCGTTCATCAGCACAGCGCTCCGCGACCTGGGCCTGCCGCAAAACTATTACGGCAAAAGTTAAATCAGTTTTGTTGCCTGGGAACCGGTCTCATCCAGTCGCGTCTGGTTCCAGCGAGAGCTCCGGGAAACCGAAAATAACGCTTTCAACTTCGCACGTAAGAAGTGTGAGAGGATTACCGTACTTTACCTGGTACCTGGATACCTGGTAGGAAGCGGGCATGGGGTCGTACAACCTTACTCCGATCGTAGGCCGCCATCTTGATCCAATTGAGTAGGGACCAATCGCAGCAAAGCACAGCCAGAGCTCTACTCATTTGGATCAAGATGGCGGCGTACTATTGGAGATCGTTGGTCTAATCGCAGCGTGCTTGCGAGTTAAGCAAGGCAAGTAGTGTCCGGGAACTGGATGTATGACCGTTTCGTACGTCCTTGAGGCCGTACAGCAACAAGCGCGCCACGGGTATGATAAAAATAAATAAAATAATAAACATGGCGTTCATGTCCCGGTTGTGCTCATGCGTGCGAGGTCCCGGGGTCCGCCTTGACTATGGTCCAGGATTTAACAGGTCAGGAAATTACAGTGGCTCGACTGCCATCTGACCCCTGTAACCCTGTTAACAGGGGCACCTGACCAGTTGGATCATGGTTACATATTCAGTCAGCTCAATGTGCAGGTTTTCTTACGATGTTTTCCCTGACCGTAAATGCATCGGTTAGTGTTAAACTAATGTAAATGCGAGTGGGATCCCTTTAACCATTCGGCCACCACGCTCTAAGCTCGCCACTCGTTTGGTGTGCCTTACACACCGTTCGCATTCTATCGCCCAATTCTTCCGGCAACTGAAGAGAATTTCCATCTCAAGATTTCCAGGAGGGTGGGTTTGTCTAGTTCGTCGGGATTATCATCAGGCAAACCGTAAGCTTGTCTACCATACTAAAATAATAATAATAATAATCATCTTGGCGTTAATGTCCCGGTTGTGCTCTCGAGAACGAGGGCCCGGGGTCCGCCTTGACCATGATCCAGGATTTGGCAGGGCAGGTAATTACAGTGGAGCGACTGCCATCTGACCTCCATGACCCTGCTACCAGGGGAACCTGACCAGATTGGACCATGGTTACACATCCAGTCGCCTTAATGTGCAGGTTTCATCACGATGTTTTCCCTCACCGTAAGAGCATCGGTTAGTATTCAACTAATGTACATAACTCAGAAAACAGTCATTGGTACATGGCCGGAGCGGGATTCGAACCCGGGACCTCTGGCTTACGAGTCGTATACTGTAACCGCTCGGCCACCGACGCTCTACGCTTGTCTACCATACTGGTATAAAAAAAATCATCATCTGAGCGGCCAAATCCAGCTTCTGCCAGGGTCCTCTTTCCTGCTGTTTCGTCTCCACTTCGCCCGGCCTTCGGCATCCTCACGTTATAAGCCGTTAGCTCTCGCATCTGACTCTAGATTGTCAATCTATCGCTTCCTGAGCCTTCCCCTGGACCTCCTTCCCGATACCGGCAGTTTTAGGACCCATATTTCCCTCTAGGGCTTACGCAGGTACAGGTACAACATTTTGTACAAAACACACGAAGCAAGTCAAATTAAAAAAGTTCAAAACTAAATAGTCTAAAAGGCCGTAGGCATCTGATAAGAAATTCCAAAAAAGTTTTTTTCGTTCTCCATTTCTTTATTCAAGGTTTCTCGTGCTGCCCTGAAACCTTTAGATTTCAGAGTATATCTTTCAGAGATTAACAACATAGTTTTTTTATACGTAGGTAATTTTTACATAGGCAATGTCTGAAAAGTTTGCTTAATTTGTTGACTTACATAATAGAGTGACATTGTCTTCGGACAAAGCTTCTTAAATATAGATTAAAAAATCTTTTTCAGACGAAAAATATTTTTTGCGTTCTTAACACACAGTTAATTTACGAACTTAGTAAGTTCGTAAATCAACTATTCGGGTAATCATATTATAATCCTAAGTCCTGAGTAGTAATATAAATGCTGTTACTGCTATAATGTAGCTTATAGTCCAGAATAGCACATAGGCAGTAAAAGAGCGTCGGTGGCCGAGCGGTTACAGTATCCGACTCGTAAGCCAGAGGTCCCAGGTTCGAATCCCGCTCCGGTCATGTACCAATGACTGTTTTCTGAGTTTTGTACATTAGTTGAATACTAGCCGATGCTCTTACCGTGAGGGAAAACATCGTGATGAAACCTGCATATTCAGGCGACTGGATGTGTACCCATGATCCAATCTGGTCTGGTTCCCCTGGTAGCAGGGTCATGGAGGTCAGATGGCAGTCGCTCCACTGTAATTACCTGACCTGCCAAATCCTGGATCATGGTCAAGGCGGACCCCGGGCCCTCGTTCTCGAGAGCACAACCGGGACATTAACGCCAAGATGATTATTATTATTATTAGCACATAGGCAGTAGCTGATCAACGGCAGTTTTAATTGTAGCAGAATACTAAAAACGCGTAAAACTGCCATTGAGCTTCGATTATGATCCAAATACAATTCAATAGCGCCATTAGTAAATTAGCGGACTTTATGTTCAGGTGACGCGCTTGCTCGTTCGTCTACCACGATTATAAAAAAACATACTTGTTCCATGTTCGCGCATAATTTCAAAACGGCTGGCTCCCATTTCAATTCTTGTGTCCATCAGAGATTGTGTCTGTTTGAAAAGGCGTTCCTTTAGAAAAGTGACTCATTGAAATTGTGTCCTGATGAAACTTAAATCTTCAAAACGATTTAGTTTCCAACATCCTTGACCCACGTCATAATTTAAAAAATCTAATTACCTTACTTAAACAGCCGAACATTATTAAATAACTTCACCTTCCCCGTATAAATAAGACCGAAATCACAATACCCTTTCGGGCTAGATCTTTTTAAATATTTCACATTTTAGTTCAAACAACGCTTTCATTTATAACTGCAGAGTCAACACGGTGGAGCGAGAGTGTCGGTTGCGAAAAAGAACTGGGTAAGGGACATTTTTATTTTTATTCTTTATTTATTTCCAAAATCTATCTCGTACATTTTGAAACTTACCCTTCAAGTCCATAGTACAAGCTTTGCTTAGTTTGGGGCTAGGTGGCGCTGTGTGAATTTGTCGACGATTATTTATTATTATTATTTATTTATTATTGTTCGAATTCTATATAGAATAGAATAGAAATCTTGATTTGCTTATAAGTTAACAGATTTTTGTAACAACGTATATTTAATACAAAAGTTTCTTATAGACAAAATGGTCCATGACTCAGCGTATGGGTGAAGGTGATTATGGACGGTTACAAGTCTAAATCAAATATATATTTTATGTTTTGGACATCATCAGCCGCTAGTCAGTGGTTTGCCTGGATCGCAGAGCGCCTATCAGGGTAGAGCGAGATTGTCTTTCAGCACCACAATTGTCGACGCTGTCCCATTGTCATACTAATACTTAACTGTAATCTGGAATTTACTCATTTGTGGTCGACTTCTGAGAGGAAACATGCACATAACAAATACGCAATCACTAAAATAGAGGGTGGCCAAAATACGACTATTTATTTCCCGTCATACCCATATCCTACACACCTCTCAGCTGGTACTTGCTTTGTACATGTTTCTGTCTGAAACTTGTCAGTTAATTTGATTTAAATCTTCAACTCCTTCCTGAGTCCTCGTTGGTGAACATCGGCAAAATTTACTGCCCGCTACTTACCAGCTTCCAGGTACTTTATCTACTCTACAGGTACTTTATCTAAGTTCGCTTTGGAGGTTCCATAACCCTTCCACTCTACAGATAGAGTTTACCGCTCTACGGTTTCGAATTCCTGTCAAAGCGAGGATGAGTCAGCTGATATATGGTATCTGATATTCCCGAGTGGTGTGTGGCTGCGCGACAACCCGCTGCGTACTGCATTGATTATGCATCTAATTGCCAATAAACAAACGCAGTGAGCTGTGATTTGTGACGGGTGGACTTTGTATGTGTTTAATGCTTTGGCTTGGTTAGGTAAGTTGTAGGTAGGGGATATATGAGCACCTATATTGATTCCTCTAAACTCCTAAACTACTAACTGTGCTGGCTTATTATGCTATAATAAACAACGTATGTGGTTTATTCTTATCTAAATATATATCACTAAAAGCCGTATGCCGTGTACAGAATTTGATCAGAACTTGAAAATTTCTGGTAGGGCAACAAACTAGCTTTTGCGAATACCCTCATTACAAACATATCAATATGTGTCCCGACTCTCCAAAAGCGCCATTAAATTTTATATTGCATTGCATTTTTGCGCCCCTCCACCATTTGGCGCTTAGTACAGCCGCTTCAATTGCTGTACCCTAAACCCTTGCTCGGGCACTGATAATAAACTTGCTCGCTTTTAAGAGAGGGTTTTTTTTAACAATAAATTAAATTATCTCTCTTAGTTGAATTTACCCTAACGGGTTGTAGATATATCACCGAAAGCCCTACCAATTATTTCGAATTAAAGAGTATTTTTTTGTTGAAACTGCTAATACTCTGCTTTTTTGACAGATAGTTTCGATTCTTACAAAATTAAACTAGCAGGTCGAAGCACGTAAAAAGATATTCCTTAAAAATAAAAAAAATATCATCATGTTTACACATTCAGCGATGTTTTCCCTTACCGTAAGAGCATCTGTTAGCATTCAACTAATGTACCTAACTCTGAAAGGGGTCACAGTACATAACCGCAGTTGGATTCAAACCCTGTACCTCTTCGCTTACGAGTCGGATACCTTCACCACTCACCACCAACTCTACTAAGTAAAAAGATATCCCTTACCCCGTTCCAATTCCCAGCCGCGGCCGTCCGCATCGGACCGCGCGGTAATGTTGCCATGCATCAGGTTTAAACGCCCCTCTTGGTGCCTTTCATAAGTTAATATGATAAAACGGCCTGTCGGCCTTCCGAACTTTGCCCCCACCGGAGGTATATATCCTCAGGACACGGCAATCCGAGTTTAAGGCCCTGTAGAACAAACGCTATTACTTTCAATGTTCTTAAAGTGGCATCGTTTGTTTTAAAGTTTTATGCCGAGGGGGAATTGCCACGGATCGTTTCCCGATTAGTGACATCAACAATTCAATTAAATTTGTCATTAAGATCTTTATTGTTTCCTTTACAGGTTTAAAATGTCTTAATAAATTACTATTATTCATAGCTTAGTCAACTTTAGTCTGCTGTTTGTAAATACATGTGGAGAGTTTTTTCACTAAGTTGGTATGTGGGACGTAGTAATTTTATTTATTGCAATAACTGGGTGGACGACCGTTTGGTACTTTGAGTGCCTCCTTGGGAGAGAACTGTATACGCAAAGGACTACCGAGGGCTGATGATAATGAAAAATGTTTTGCTTTTACTGAATTAATTAAAATTCCAACTTTGACGCCCGTTGACTCCATTCTAAATCTAGTTTTGGATTATTGGAAACATCATCATCACAGCCCTTAACAGTCCACTGCAGGACTTAGAGCCTCTCCCACCTTTAACATTAGTCGCCATGTACGACACCAACGAGGGGTAGGGGGTTGTAAGGGGTTGGTGCTATTCTACTCTGCCGGACGCCACGCGGCAAAGATTAACAACATATTTGTTTAAAATAAACTTGCGTTCTTTACACATAATATTATCTTAAACGGGACACACACGCGACGTAGGTACATTTTCGATTCGTTTTCCTGACGTTTCGGTACCCGTTATTATTTGCAAAATTAAATAACCCTAAAAATATTTACCCAATATTCCATATTGGTGTACAACTCACAAAGCAACGAGGTACAATCAATCACGTTACCTAAAAATTGAGGTCGACATTTCTGTACGCACATTCTTCTGTCAGCGATATGATGTGTTGACATTATTGATGCCTCTCAACAGACTACGTATCATCTCGGAAATCTCATAAGATATTAAATTGTGTATGCGCGAAACCTTTTCAACGTGTCGGTTCTGAAAAGCCCCCAGTTTGTTAAAGGCTTACACGATTCAGTTGAATTTATTACTAAATTTACTTTGAACGTGAACACTGAAATTGTGGTTTTCAGCTTTCAAAGCAGATACACAATTATTATACCATACCACAACTCTAATTCTATAGATAGATAGATAGATAAACGATTACGCACAAAATCACAAGAAAGAAAATTTGAGAAGTCAAGTCGTTCTGGGCAAAGACGGCTTTATCAAGGAGGCTTATACGAGCAATCTCTTCCAGGAAATTATTGTCTAGAGAAAGAGGTAAAGGAAAACATGAGTCAGACAAGCAACAAAAATAGAATTAATCATAAAATTTGGTATATAATACTTACCTAAGCTAAAAATCTCGATCTTTCTATTCATCAAACTCATCCGAGGGGTCAGTACCGGCCTCTGCCAGGGTCCGCTTTCTGACCCATTCTCACTCAGGTCTTGGGCATCCCCGCGTCGTAAACCATTGACTTTCGCATCAGACTCGGCAATGTTAATCCATCGCTTCTTGGGCAAAATCTTATAAAAAGACTATTCGAATGATGGGACCGCCTGTGTATAACTGGCTCACACAATCGATCGTGGAAGCTCCGAGTTCTGGAACATTTAGGCAGAAGCTTCACCAGTGGCTCATTACGCAGGCGTTCTACTCACTTGCTGAATTTTTCGACCTTAAGTTGACTGTGTTTAAATAGAGGCTTTTGACATGGCTGTACTACATCAGTAATTAAATGATAATTTTCGTTTGTATTTTTTTAACTATTCTTTGTTATATAAATTTATTATTGACCAACGTTTACTATATTGACATTATGAATATCATTATTTATTTAATTAATTACTTGTTAATGAATTATCATTATTTATGTTTAATTATTGATGGATTGCTATTATTATTTTTATGATATTTGTTAATATTACGATACGATCATGATTGTTAATTTGAAGGAACTATTATGAAATTAGTATAAGTGCAATAAATTTAAATGACCTGTAAATTATTTTATCAATAAATCAATGTCTTGGGCCTTCCGCAGGACCTCTTTCCTGACACCGGCAGATTCAGGAACCTATTTCCTACGTTCGTGACCAAACCAGCAATTAATATATTCTTTGCGAGTAAATAAAGGCAAGTCTCTTTAATCTTAACCGCGATATCTCTCACGCCAAGGCTGCCACGAATGTACTCGTTACGCACTAGATCAAGTCGGGTGACGCCACACATCCACCAGTCATTTCGTTAGAGTGGAGTTCGCGGACGTGCTTCGACAGCGCCGGCCAGGTTTCGCAGCCGTAAAGCATCACAGGCCTAATTATGCTTTTATATATTAGACCCTTGAGCTTGATCGAGATTTTAGAATCACAGGCGACCGCCGTGATCTCCCGCTATTCCCCAATCTGCAGAGATTCGGGACGTGTCATCGGGGCCGATATCACCGGACTGGTGCTGCACGGGTCCGAGGTATTTGAATTTATCTTCTGTTCTATAGACAGCTTCTTAATTTTTAAGATCCGCACTGCAGCTAGCCATATACAACTATATCTGTTAAATAAGTGAAACGTCGTCGCTTCGTTCCACTAACGGTTTTCACAATTTTATTGTGTTATTTACTACAACAAAAAGGTACTAAAAATGCAAATAGGCGAAGACAAAAAACATCCCCACACAAGAACACAAGTACGCACAAGACAATTTACGATATCGTCGCAAACATTATTGGAGTGTATGCCAAACTAACTTCCGCTGAGTCGACAGCTTCCGAAAGCCTCAAGATTTTTGCAACTTACATAAATAAACATTTCGGCGAGCCCCGGGACGTCGTAACACTAAACTGTTGTTTATATTGCACTCGTATTATTGGGGACATGAAAGTGTAAGGTACGCATACATTATGGCCCAAGGTCCTGGAAATATTCAAAGTATTCGGCGTCGACACCGAAAATGGATGAGTCGTATTTTGCCGTAGTTAAGTATAGCCAGCATTTAGCTAGCGGAAAAAGCAGGTGTGACTGAACTACAGAGATAGGAAGCTATTAATTTAATTAATAGAAAGACAGATAGCAAAAAAAAACATTTATTACACATGGAAACAACGACACAATAAACAAATTTTTCCTTCATTGATCTTTTGAAATGAATGTCAACAACAGTTATTTTAAGTTATATTAATTTACAGTAAGCACATGAAAGATTTACCAAAGTAGATTAAGAGCAGGTACCTACTTAGCAGGTGAGCAGGTACCTACCTAAGGATTCGTTCAAAATTCATTCTTTTATTTATTCGTATGGCAAAAATACAATATACTGGCCGACAAAATAATAAAATACCAACAAATAGTGTAAGTACCTTGACTTGGCTCACGAGGTGACCGCCATGTGGGATGTTGATTCGACGATCATTGTTCCGATAGTCGTATCAGTGAACGGTCTCATAGCGAAGAGCCTCGACCAACACCCTTAAGAATCTTTCGCTAGATGGTTATGTCAAGGGTCAGATTCAGAAGAATAGAATAGAATATAATATCATTTATTGCTAAAAATGTGGTAGGTATACAATAGTTGTTAAAATTTGGATTTTCGGTTCACACACTTTACCAGAATCTGGCATGCAATATTTGGAGTATCAATTAAATGAAATTAATTAGCATAATTACAGCAACAAAAAGACGGCGGTTCTCCTGGAGACGGCGCGTATCGTCGGGAGGTTCCTGCCTCTGCAACCCTAACCACCGGTTTGGGCCTCGCCCCGGTGCTGGCGGTACTCTAGGTTTAGACTTTTTATACTATTTATTGTTCATATATATATGAGCATCGGTGGCCGAGAGGTTACAGTATCCGACTCGTAAGCCAGGGGTCACGGGTTCAAATCCCGCTCCGGCCATGTTCCAATGACTGTTTTCTGAGTTATGTACATTAGTTGAATACTAACCGATGCTCTTACGGTGAGGGAAAACATCGTGATGAAACCTGCACATTCAGGCGACTGGATATGTAACCATGTTCCAATCTGGTCAGTTTTCCCTGGTAGCAGAGTCATGGAGCTCAGATGGCAGTCGCTCCACTGAAATTACCTGACCTCCCTGAATTACCTGAATCCTGGATCATGGTCAAGGCGGACCCCGGGCCCTCGTTCTCGAGAGCACAACCGGGACATTAACGCCAAGATTATTATTTTTTATTGTTCATATACAGGGTGTCCCAAAACTCGACGTCAACCCGGAATCGGGTTAAAAGGCAAGTCATGCTGGTTGGCAGAAAAATATTAAAAAAAATCTAAGTTGCATGATTTCAAAATTATAGGCATTTAAAAAAAAACGCAATATTGCACACCCTGCGACAGACTTTTCAGTCCTGTTGCCACAAACCTTTACTTTTTCCCGTATTTTTTGCTGTGTATCCCTGAATAATGCTTCTCTAAACTGTAATCAAAATTTTGAAACCAGCTGCTTAAGCTTGCATAAAAATAGGACTTATCTCTTAGAAAAAATTTCAAAATAAAAAAGTCGAACAAAAAGTACTACGCGAGTTTGGCAAGTTATGTCAAAAGTTGGCGCATTTAGTAAGGATACCAGGATGGTATGATACTTGGTAAATTGTAGCTGCTATCGTTGACAAAAAATTGTTTTTCCTTTAAAACCCAGTTTTTGTTACTTGATCAAAATGGCAAAACTAATTGCTTTTTACATGAGAGCCGATTCCAATGCACACACTGATTAAATTTAACTCAATTGTACGTGTGCTTGTCTATCTTAAACAGATTGTTCACTAAATTTTTTTTGTAAAAGTTTTAATTTTAATTGAAACAAATTTTTTTATACTAAGGTTTATTGATTAAATTTACAATAATCTTAAAAATTAATTTAAAAAAAGGCAGGACCGGTCCCAGTACCGATTCAAAGTAAACATGGGGACCGGAATTTTGAATGATCAAATAATTGGTCCTTTTGAGCTGCCTGAAGCGTTGAATGGCGAGGTCTACTTGGATTTTCTACAGAACCATCTACCAAGCTTACTAGAGGACGTGCCATTAAACATCTCTCTTATTGACAAATTTTATTAAATCTGTTCAGTGGTTTAGGCGTCAGTACTTTACAGATAGAGACAACGGCAATGTTACTTTTGCTTTTATATTTTTAAGCTACTCAGTAACAAGTGGAAGTACCCCTTGGGAAAAAGACATGTTGTATGTATGTACTCAGGAAGCAGACAGTCCGCCTGGTGGTAAGTGGTAAATTTCGCCTATGTCATCTACTATTAGGTATCATTTCAAGGAACAAACTGATATACTTTTAAATACACGCTACTTATAACACCCAGACCCGTGACAGAAAATGAAATTCATCATTTCAATTTCTGCCCGGTCGGTAATCGTATCCGGGACCTCTTGCGTGGCAGTCCGGCACGTTGACCACTGAACCACTCAGGTCGTCATATAACATTTATAGATAGAATTTTTGTATATACACGCGAAATGTTTCTACATACCAGTTGGTGGTTTCCTATTACCTTTTTATTTTTGGGAATTACCTAAAATTTCACCTTAAACGATCATCCTATCAATCACACGACCTGAGTGGTTCAGTTGGTTAACATCTCTGCCATAACTGTCAGCCACGCAGAGGTCCCGGGTTCGATTCCCGGCCGGGCAGGAATTGAAATGATGAATTTTAATGTATGTTACGGGTCTGGATGTTGTATGTATAATAAGTACGTTTAAAAAAAAAAAGTAAATAGTTTATCAGTTGTCTGGCACCCATACCACAAGCTTTGCTTACTTTGGGGATAGATAACGCTGTGAAAATATTTATTTATTATTTATTGTAGTGTTGAAAAGCTAATTCTTAGTATGCACAGAAATATAAATAAACAATATTGCTGGGAATTTAGTGCAACATCTTGTATGGGAACCGTATTAAAACAGACTGGTCGCTGATATCTACCTTGGCATAGTTGTTCGTTAGGTTGGTCTGAGTGGATTTAACCCGTGAGGCGTCGAGAGGCACCGCAGGGGAGGGGGGGAGTTTGACATTGTCGCGCTCTACTTTAAGGCCTACATTTCTCTAAATGAATTGTCAACAATCCCATACTAAGAAGCAACTTAGAACCACTGGCTAACCAGGGGGAATACCTACATCGTAGATATCACATCACAGCCCATATCAGTCCACTAGCTAGCATTAAGTGACACAATAATGCTCTGTGCATTATAAGTGTGCGTATTATTGCTATACATATATGTATTGTAAAAAACGTATTATTTTTTTAGCTTTAGTTCTTTATAATGTGTATAATTTATATTTATGTTGTAAAAAATTTAAATCTAAGATGGAAAATAAATGGAGAGAATAATAATAATCATAGACCCGATATTACTCTAATTCATAAGCAAAGCCAAACTGCTGACCTTATATACATTGCTATTCCCAACACTTATAATCTACAATCCACAATAATAGAAAAACTAACCAAATATACGGATCTTAAAGATGAAATAAGTCGAATATGGAAGCTCAAAAAAGTTACAATTGTCCCGATAGTTCTGTCCACCACTGGAATCATACCCAACCAATTACACCACTACATTTTAACACTAGATCTACCACGGCCGGTATATAAAGAACTGCAGAAGGCTGTGATATTGAATACATGCAGAATAGTGCGGAAGTTCCTACAAACAACACTTAACAAACTTAGTATTTGATACTTGGCTTAGGCCCCATAAAATATTATTTCCAGTTCTTTTTGAACCGAGATCTTTTGAGATAAATACGAATAATAATAATAATAAGAATAATTAAGATTAAGAAATGAATAACGAAATAATTAAGAAAGAAAATATTCTGTTTATTTATCTGGGCACCATTCTGCGAGACAACGGTGTATAATATATTATGTTTAAAAATTCATCCATATTATAATATTTTAGTATTAGGGTATATTTTTTTATGTTTTTTAGTAAATATTTTTTTTGTAATAAAATAAATTATATATGATGTATGAAAAAAAATCTATTCTCTTCTGTATTTAAGTCTAGATTATATTAGATTTTTATTCTATGGAGAAGTCAGATATTGACTGCAACACCGTAAAATTTTTATGGACAGATTATATGACTACATTATAATGATGTCTAAGTTTGCATAGAAGTAAATTATATTGTACTGACAAAGTGTGTGTCTTCGAGACTCCAATGCAATCCATTAACCCTTTTACAGTACAGCTAGTCTTGTGAATGTTATTGGATTCCTCAGGCCGAACAGCTAATAGCTTCTCAAGATCTCACAAAGTTAAAATCTTTCAAGGTGCTACCTCTTAAACTGGAGACGTTTTGACGGACGACGGAAATTTATAAAAGTAAAAAAGGAAAGAACGAAAGTTCCTAAAAGAGTCTATTCCACGTAACCTTATTCCTGACAGGATCACAGGGTTTACTTGTCACAGATTGAAAATTTCGAATTATAGATGCAACCTTATACAATTTTTACCGGTCACTTTATTTGAGAAAATAGCTTCTGCTGAGCAATAATACTGGTTCTTTTTAAATAATATTCATTTTTTCAAAATTGCATCAAAACCCTTCATCTATTTTCATTTCCCAACTTCAGTCTCCCTTTTTTTCTCTAGCCGTCCATCAACCTCCAATTTATGACAGCCACCGTCTTTTTCGTGGCCAGCAAGTAGGAATAAAACCTTGACAACTTCAAAACAATTTGTAAACAACGTAGGTATAGATATTATAAAAATTATATAGAAAATAACGGCCAAAAGGAAATAAATTAACGAAACAAAAAGGTATGTCAAGAAATATATGATTCGTAAACCATTTAGAATAATGGTCGCATCCAAACATAGTATCTACTCTTTTTCAGAACATAATATAGTGAATTGGAGAGCCTGAAGAGCCAAACACAAGGAAATAAAACTGAAAATTACATTAAAATTTAAAATAAATGTTTTAACAACCTGAACAGTTGTTTGAAAAGAAATCCTAATAACTGTAAGTACATATATAACCATTCATCAGGGCAAGATCCTACAAGCTAGAAAACCCAAGTTTACCCTATATATTGGGTACAGTCCGAATATTCCGACATAAGAATGAAAATTCCTGTAGAAAAACTATGGTCTTATAAACGTTTTCACCATCGCCCCCTTACTTTTAAGGGAGTCCTAACACTTTTAAGTGACAATAAATTTTTTGATTATCTGGTTAATAAATCATTAAATACCGTTGCGGAATATTTACAATAATGACATGCCATAAATAAAGTCACTAATCAACTAATAACGATTGACATAATAATTAATATGATATTGAATTAATATTAGGTACTCCTAATGCAATAAATGTAGGTAATTATATGTCTCCAATATTTGTATGCCTGTCAGCTGATCACAGCGTCTCTGCTATAGTTGTACCTAATATCTTAATGTTCTTGTGTTTCACAAATAAAAACAAATGAAATGAAAGATTTTATATAAAAATTCACTCACGTCACTTAAAGTGCTAAGTGGTAGCTCAGGGAGTGATGGTGAAATAGGGCATTAGAATCACAAACTGAAGCGGCAATAGACAAGTAGCTCGCAGAACCGAAGGCCGAGCGGAAAGATTCTCGAGTGGCGCCACAGGCCACGGTTTAGAGAAAGATCGAAAGCCACGACTGGCTGAAACTCCTTCTTTCATTTGACTTGGAAATAAATTTTCTTCAGTATTGACCATTTGCATGTACAAAAGTTATAAATATAATGTTCGTCATGCATGGAAAGGTTTTCGAGCAAAAATATGGAAATTATAACATGGACTGCCAGGCTTTAGCTTCATCATTATCATCATATCAGCCGAAAGACGCCCACTGCTGGGCATAGGCCTCCCCAGAGATCTCCACAGAGGCCGGTCCTGTGCCTTCCGCATCCAGTTGGTACCGACGATATATACCAGGTCTTCGGTCCACCTTGTGGGAGACCTACCCACGCTGCGTATTCCGGTCCATTGTCGCTCTCTATTCGGCATTAGCTTAAATAGTGTTTAACAAATTCGTAACAATTGCAGCCACCTTATGTTATTCCGCTTAGCCACGTTTTTAAGTGCAACGAACAAAACTGTCGTGTTAACTTACGCTACGTAAACAAATGGTTATCGCACGACCAACGTCAACTCTTAATGGAAAAGGAACGATAAATGTGAAACAAGGAAATGGTGCCTTCAGAAGTGTTGAAATTGGTAACGAGTGCAGTCGTTGCTTTTAAATTAAGTTCGCAAATGAATTGGCATCGTGCCTGGCGTAGAGCGTCTGGTATAGTGGTTATGTGGTCCGACTCGTAAGCGAGTGGTCCCCGGTTCGAATCCCATTGCCACCATGTGCCAAGGATCTTTTCTGAGTTATTGTTGGTACATTAGTTGATCACTAACCGATTCTCTTACGGTGAGAGAAAACAAGGTGATGTAATCTGCACATTCAGGCGACTGAATGTGTAACCGTGATCCAATCTGGTCGAGTCTCCTGGTAGCAGGGTCACGGAGGTCAGATGGCAGTGTCCGCTTTGTGTTTTAGGGAATAAATGGGTCAATTTATGACTGACATTTTCAGGCTACTTAAAATTATATTCTTATAATAACGAGCAAGGTTACCTGATGGTGATAAATGGATGATCACCCACCGCCGTGCATAGATATCAGGCGGGGTGGTTACAACCTCATCATCATATCACGGCTCATAACAGCCCACTGCAGGCCTCTGCCACGAAAGGGGGAGGTTATTGCCATAATCTCGAAAACACATACAGCTCAGATACAATACAACCTAATTGATTACAACCAGTTTTAAAAAGAAATACAAACATACGAATTAATAATACCTTTGACTAATCCTACTACTGTATTCCTTAATAAGCTTCATTTTACTCGACAAACATACGCCTTTCACGTAATATCCAAGACTAACGATCCACGAATTTATTATACTCAGCTGACTATAATCCTTGTTTGAGCCGAAATTGGATTAAGTTCTCTATTTAACACCTCACGGCATTGAGGCTAAGTGGATTTCAGTCGTTAATAAATTTTTCTTTTTCGTATAAATGCCAGTTTGATACTTCGGGTTTACATTGCTTTTTCCGCAAAGAGTAGAGGTTTTTAAAGCAATTTTAGTTTTCTGGGGGCACGATAGATTTTTTATTTTAAATATCCAGATGTTTTACCGCCATCTCATCTGGTGGTAAGTGACGACGCGGCCGAAGATGGAGCATGCCTGACTTGGAACTGCCTATTCGCTCTAGCCTTGAAGGCATCCAGATCTTAATGATCAGCACCCTCGAGGAATGTGTTCCATTCCTTAGCCGTACGCATTTTAAACGTTGAAACAAAGTAACGTTTGTATTTTTATTTTAAAAGTGAAAGTATTTTTACAATAAGAAAGTGCCTCTTTTATTTTCAAAATGCCTTCAAATCATACACTAGTGATTGTTAAAGTGTCTCACCAATACTTTTACGATGGAATATGTGTATTTCTCTTGATTTCGGCATAGAAAAGCAATATACATCAACGACCTTATGAGTTGAATCTAACCTATTTTGACACTGTAAGTCCACTTTTAGTACAATAATAGTATTTAAATTAAAGGAGCAAAAGACTGAGTTTATTTACTATTTGACAGTTCTGACAGAACTCGTTGGCAAACCTGGCCTCGCGTGTTGGCACGCAAGGGCCTGCCGCGTTGCAACTAGCGCTTTGACCGCTTACAAATTAGTTCTGACCGTGAGATCAATGTCCGCTATTGCCAATCCATTTGGCACAAACTATAGTCCACTCCTCTGAACACAGGCCCACTACATATTATCAGCCAAAATATAAAGAAAGAAAGAAAAAATGTATTGTACGTAGACACCATGTCACAAAATTAGGTACAAAAAAACAAATAACTAAATAAGAATAAAATGCACAAAAAAAAAAAAAAAAAAAAAATTAAAAATCCGATAAGAGTTACAGAAGAACCATCTCAGAACTTCGACACTCTCCTCCGGGCCGACCAAATCGGCCCGGTGACATTTCAATTTGTACGTATAAAATAACGCCCTCGTTCGAAGGCGGGACTCGTCCCGGCGCGAGATCGGAATGCTAACGCGGATAACCGAATTTGCGTATCGAACAGCGCCGCTGTTTATACCATAATGGCGTATGCGGACGAGTCGACGCGGTGATGGATGCCAAAGTAATAGGTGTATATGTGAAATGTGTGAAACCTAGGAATTGTATACATTTCCTAGGAAATGCACACAATGGTGAGCCAATGAAGGAAATGTGTGTATTTCCTAGGCATTGTACACAATTCCTAAATGCTAGCCGGAAATGTATGTTACCGGAAATATAATATAATATGAAATACAACAAAAGTCCTGGATTCTCTTTTCCAGTGACACTTTCGTCCCTCACATTTCACTGACGCTCCATGACATACGTGTTTTTTAAAAACCCAAACATATTTGAACGTGAACCTGACACGCCCAAGATGTTGGCCGGCCAACACTCCAAACAGCCTTTTCCTTCGGTAGGCCTTCGCTTACCAGACGCTCCTTGTGCTACTTGTAATTCGTAAAGTCATGTTAGACAATTTCTTAGAGCAACTCAGAACAAAAATTTCAGATTTGTAATAATCTATTTATACTATGTATTCATGAAAATGAAATATAACTTCTCCTTGAGTAATGGATTCCTCAATTCAGTTTTCCACGAACCTAGCCTGTCGTCCTTCTTTGTTACATGAAGGCTTTCGGTACCATTTCGAAAAGACAAATAAGTCGGACAGTCCACGGGGCGCTGCGCGAATCGTAGTAGCTGTAGCACAACGATTACACTAGAAACAAAAATCCTCAGATCAAGCAACAAGAAATCTCATATGTGTGCTCCCGATTAGAACAGTATTAAAATTCTATTGTCTATCGAAGAAACTAAAAAAGACGTATGTGAAAATGTTTAACCTTTACAAAAAATTTACGAAGGAAATATAGAAAGTTTAGACCTTGAGTGTTCTATTCCCCCATTCACGTCTGTTAAAGACACTTAATACGGAGCGTGGCAAAAAATCCCAAAGTGCCAGCGGTAACATTTACGAACATACAAGAAGTATACGTTCCTAGCGGGTTGGTGGAGAAATTCCTGATTTGAGAAGACGGAGATGAAATCAAACCTTTAATTTTTAGAATGAAGAAAATAAAGAATAAAGACACTTATTGCCACAAGACATCACGACACGACAAAAAATAAACAAACCACCTTTTGCTACTCCACTGGTGATTAAAATCGTAGAAGGAAAACTGGGAAGATATTGTAGTGACGGCACATCCGTTTTGCACAATCACTGTTTTATCAATTGTATTCTATCCATTTGAATTTGGGATCTACCACTGTAAGTGTAAACGTGAAACCAGTGATTTATGCGTTACTAACCAATAAAAGTGAAACGACGTATACACGCCTATTTACAATTATTAGAGAAAAATGAAACGTTGAAATCAGAACTTTAAATGGAGGCGGCCGTGATGAACGCTGTGCAGACTATTTATCCGCAGTGTAAGGTAACAGGCTGCTTTCAACATTTCCAAAAGGCCTTTTGGAAAAATACAAACAATCAAAACTAAACACTACCGAAAAATTATAAGATGGACAACGCACTTACTGTTACTGTCAACAAGTCTAATAGAAGAAGGGTGGAGGGTTATTTTGGACAATGATAAGATTAAGGCGTTTATAAAGTAGGTACGTACTTTGAAACCCAGAGAAAAGTTTCTACTGATATCCTGAGTTGCGCACATCGATTGCATCGTACAACGAAAGTGCTAGAGGTTTGGCATAGGCGCGCCAACTTTAGAATACATAAAAACAGTCGTTATTTTTATTTGTTAAGTTTTATGTATAAAGTAGTAATTTCAACTACGAAATTTTAAGAATATTATCACACCCAATAAAAAATAACCGCAAAAACTGCGACTTAAAATTCGACCGAAATTTGAAGAAAATTTTGCAGGAACTAGAAGATTACGAAATAACAATTAAACAGTATTTACAAAAGGTAGTCTACATGCGGTTACAGTTTTAATTTGTTTGTAGATTTTCAGAAGAATATTTGTCGATAATCAACGAAACTCTGTGGGAACAGGATTTTCTAAATTTTAATTAAGGTATAATAAAATAGATAATTGATAAATCTTTTGTTTTTTTATCAAAAAATGATGATTTTTTTAAATAATTGATGTTCATGAGTTAAAGAACATAAACAGTTTTATAATTAATTGTACTTTAGTCGTTCTTAAACTAGTAGGCAGTTTGTCAGCGAAATAGATAGTTTGAGAATTAGACAGAATGCGAAATAGACGGTTTGATAAGTGCAGGTGATCAAATTCACAAACAACTAATAGATATCTTGGACAATTTTATAAAACAAATCTTAAGGGCTTCTCAGAATACATTCAAATCACGTTTACGACATGACGATGAGACAGTCTCAATTTATGCCTCGATATTGAATAAGCTATCTTTAAATTGTGAATTGAAATGTCGACACGGTGAGAAACCGGATTCGTTTCTTTCGTTACAATTCATACGAGGATCAAAAGATGGAGAGATTCGTACAAAACTTTTACAAGAAAAATATTCAAAATTTTCTAGATAAGTTCATTCTGCTACTTCGTTGGAAATGGGAAAACAGGAGACCTCAACTATGTCTGCCTCTATCTTCAATATTGATAATATCAATAATGTTTCAAAAGTAAACAATGAACTACGCCACAACGACTACAACACTACGAACAATGAACCAGAGAACAATTCAAGTGTTAGTTTTACGCAAAGATATCTGGGAATAAAAAATGTTGCCACAATACATTAATAACTTATTAACACAAGACTCGCTCGCTATATTACGGGCATAAACCTCTTTGGGTTTTACGTAATTGTAGTATTTGAAGTTTTAAAAATTGTGAAAATAAGAAATGATAAAAAATAACAGATCACCTATCTCTATCAGAGATCTTAAAGGAAAATGCTACTGCTGCGGCAAGGACGACCACAAAGACAATGAATGTAGTGCTTTAAAGAGCACGTACCGCAAGTGTCAAAAGGAAAGTCACGTGGCACTGAAAGAAAACTTGAATACTTTGTATGCTGTCCTTCCATACGGAGAGCCGCTGCCTTGAAACATGATTGTTGCCTTCGAATGTCACAATTACCTAACCCCACGGATTTGATAGCTCATCTTAAAATTGTAATGGCGGTATCAAAAACCGATACCTGTGTCTCGTCATAATCAGGTCAAGCCCTATCTCGACGGAACTGCAACATTCGTATCTTGTGTTTTTAGGTGTGAACCATGTAAAGCCACCCAGGATCCTTCCTATTCCGATCCTCATCCAGTGAGCGGTACGGATAAAATACTCACCATGATGTTAGAAATCCTCAAGTATTGGATCAAGATGGCAGAGTTCATGGAATTAGCGGTACGACCCCTGGTGACACGAGAGAAGGGGCACTATTGTACATGTCATTGTGGTTATAATATAGCGAAGCTTCTCAACGTATACGAGAGATGGCGCTGATATTTTACATCGCGCTATTAGACTGTCGCTTGAGTTAAGATAAGGGGTTCCGCTCGTACTACTGATTATTAGACATATTTATGATTACAAACTTTTGCAATCGGTTTTTTTAACTGGTGATACGGGCAAGAGTATTTCTTTATGATACAATTACAGCTTGTTTTATAGTCTAGGTAGAATAAAGTAGACTAGTTAGGCTAAGGGGGGCTTTTTACGAAATGTGACTTTAATAAGTATTTAATAATACTCCCTAACCTTATTTAACTTATTACGTTTAACTCACTAAATATGTATAATATTATCACGTTGAGATATGTCTTGCATTATAGCAATTTGACAGTTGATTAGTTAAATGCGTTTATTGAGATAGTAAAATCCGGTAATTTACCGGCTGCGTTCCGTTTGTCACGATTGTATATCACCTCCTTCTGATATACCATCTCTTTCTGTTCAAAGTTCCTAAATACAAACATTTAAAATTGGAATATCAGGAATTTTGGTTTGATTTTATTTTATTTACGTGATTGGGATTTGTTATTTTATGCAAGAAACACCCCTTACCGAGGCGAAGCCTCTGCCCTAGAGCTCTGATTAATCCTTATTTACTGAAAAATGATAAACTTTATAAAGTACAACCAAATCAATCTACAATGGAAGCAGTTTTCGAAAGCAGTTTTTAATCGAAGCAATGGAATTCGGAAACAACTATTTTCTCCGAAATGTTCTCAAGAGTGACATAGTATATTTTTGCCATGCCGAGAAATGTAATAGGTTTTGCTCAGTAAGTTGTATTCAGCGCCTTAAATGGTTAGACTTATACGAGTAATATAATATATAAGTACACTCACCGTCATAATTATTCGCCTACCCCATACGATTCCATGTACGTTCACATATTTCATAATACCTTATCGACTTTAATTAGATTGCGGTTTGATAGCCAATAAGACTTTGACTACCTCTGTATTTAAACCATTTCTTTAACACGATAGCTTTTTTCCGTAGATTGATTGCCCATTACACTTCTATTGTTGTCAAGAAAATATCTGCAAATAATTTGACGTAAGCAAAGGTAGAATTGAGTTCGCGAAACCTGTGGTACCACAACGACCTATCAGTATGTGTATACTCGTATGTACTTTCGACAATAGGCTGTGGATGGGTGGATATAGTAGTGCCAAACTAGAAGTCAGTTCAGAAAATGCGGTCGTGTTTTTTTTATTAAATTATGCTATTTATTTCGCATTTTAGTAACATTCGTTTCTTATCTAATGCGGGCCTTCGAAACCTGTGGCTCTGGACTGATCGGGCAGCTGCTCTGTGCCGGGTGTATTGACCTCTTCCCAGTCTACAACGACCATGGCTTACAAGTATGCCACATGCCGTATTTAAGGCGTCATCTCAGAAACCTTTTTTTGGAAAATCCGCTGTACTCCGTAAAGGAGTATTACAAGATATATCAAAACGAATGACTGGCAAGAGAGGAAGAAATTGATAGGCGTGTGCAGATTACTCTCCGTTGCAGTGCAGCTCTAAATAAATTCCTCGTGTCCAAGCTTCTAAGCAAACAAACTAAAATCCGTATATACAAAATGGTCATTAGGCCTATCCTAACGTACGGTTGCGAAGCTTAGACTCTTACACAGAAGGAGGACCAAAAACTTCGAGAGGAGAGGAAGGTGCTCCAAAATATCTTTGGCCCAGTGCAAGAAGAAGACGGGAACTGGAGAGTCTGGAAGAACAAGGAGCTGGAGAACCTGATGGGCGAGCCTAATATCAATGTTGACACAAAAGCCCATAAGGTTCGCTGGATTGGCCACGTAGAGAGGATGGTAGAGAATTGGGTAGTAAAGAAAGCATACTTGGGACGACCAAGTGGTCGGCGACCGGTCAGTCGAAACAGGTATCGCCGGAGTGACGAAGTGGAAAGAGACCTGTTGGTATTCCGGGCTGACTGTTGGCAGGAGGTAAAAGGACAGAGTGGAATGGAACATCTTAGTGTCGGAGGCTAAAATTCATTATGGCTCGTTGCGTCAACATAGCAAGTAGGTAGTAAGTACGTATATCAAAATGAATAATAGGTACTAGTAAGCTATTGGCATTTTCATTCGAGTTGACATTCTATTTTTACATAACAGTATGTTATTATTTTGTCATTTACCAATATTATTTTACCAATATTTATTGTGAAATTTGAATTTTGACATATCTATCATTTTATTATGACATTCTTAAATTTATTTTTTAACCCATAGATTTATTTAGTTGACATTTTGATCCTATGGGTACTTTTGTACAAAATAATAATATTTTTATTATGTTTCAATTAATTAAATTGTATCACTTATTATTATTGACTAACCCTAAATAAATGCACATTTTTTTATGTATTTACTGCTAGGTATATAAACTCACTTGTATTCACTTTGAGCAATAAATTAATCTGAATCTGAATTAGGTAGAAACCTACCTTGGGAAAGAATTACGTGAGCAAGAGAATCGTGAAACTGGAGGCGGCTTTGAGGGTAGGTCCTCAACTCTGTATCAGTAGTAGGATTATTATAAACCTATGAAACTAAGGATATCTAATAAAATCGATATATCGAGCATAGCATTTAGAAAAAGACTAACTAAAAATATTAGCTATTTATTTAACATATTATGTTAAGGATGCTGAAATGCAGAATAGTTCCTTTTTTAGAAAACTATAGGTATATAGAATGATGAAATGCAGAAAGTTTCTTTTTTCCTATAATAAAAAAGCGCCTAAGACGCCTAATAGGCTTTTAACCAAGCATTATCAGAAAAGAGCGTATTTTATGGAAAAATCTTGCTGCAGCGATACGACATTGGGACCTTCAAGAAACGAGCCAGACATCTTTCTCAAACATCGGCCTAGCATTCGCAACCCTCCATATATTGCCGGAAGTCTATGTGTGGCGAAGATCGCTTACCTACTCCATTACAAAGAACAAAAACCGGGCCTTGCAGCATTAATGAATTACCTACCAGCTTTCTGCAACACATAGTAATTCAAATTTAACTTTTCTTTTATGGACTTTGAAATATACTTTGTGACTTGGTTAGTTCTATCTGGAACGACGACTTACGGCTTACGGCGAAGCCGCGGGCAGGTTACTCAACTTACTTAATCTCAATCGCCGATGTGTGGTGGTTTTTCACATCGAAATCAAGAAAAATTATACCTAATTCACCGTGAAAGTTTTGGTGAAACGATGAAAGATAAGGTTTTGAAATTGTTTTGCCATAGTAATAATAAGTCTTTCTTTATGTAAAATTATTAATTATCGTTAAAGATTTACTACCATTTAAAATTAGTACGTCGAATCATATGTCACAGCCGAGCGTTTGTATTACTATGTGTGTACTTTAAGGTAAGATCTATGCAACCTGTGTTACCACAAATAAAATAAATGAAATTGACTTGAATCAATGTTTTTATAAATCTGTGGCGGTATCTAAGTGATAGTGAAATTTATATTTCCAGTGAAATAAATATTTAAATGGATAATTTGCAACAGTATTCGTTGAAATTCACGTTCTACGTATTTCTTATAAAGGAAATTCAAGACATCTAGACATAATGTACATAGCGTAATTGATACGGCAAGTCGTGAGATTTCACGAATGCTGTTTGTTTACCACATTATACAAAATTAGAATACATTGAAATTAGATATTCTGTAGTAAAACACAAAATTGAGGATCATGCTCAGAAGAATATCACACCTCACACCACTGGACGGATCAAGCTTTTTTGGACACAGAATGTTAATAATGGAAAGAGTTTAAAAACAAAAACGATAAGTATAACCTAATTTCACACATAGGTAAATGCTCGCGATGACAGCTGTCGCAGAGATAATATTGTTCGTACTGGCCTTCGCATTAACAACTCTGCCAATACGGCTTCAATAAATAACTACTGACGAAACAGAACTCTGAATAATAATGTTGGTGTGGCGACGAACTTTAAGGCTTTGCAGTCCACTCAGCGCCGCTAAAGCCTTTGAAAGTTTTTTATTACGTCCGTTTTTCTATCGGCCTTTTTGTTTTCGAAACTGGAGTTTGTGAACTCCAATAGTGTGGAAGTTGTCACAAAGTCTCGCCAGAAGGGTTCCTCTTTTCCTTTTCCTGTCCTTTAAGTAACATTTGCGGGTCCGGTCACTGGACATAGTAACGTTTTGTTCGATAGGTATAGTGCAACAGACTCATCTGACCCGGTGACAGCGTCGCAGTTGTTGGAATTGTAAATCACATTTCAAAATAGCGACCGTTAGTTCCAGCTTTGGCCGCCGGGTCGCTGTACGTGAGAAATTAATTTGGAATGTCGATAATCGTTTTTGTGGTCGCTAATTTTGTTTTTGGGTTCTGGTATTGAATCCTTAGTAATTTGAGCTGTCGCTCTTACGGAGCGATTTATATTATCATTTATTCCTGCACATCCTGTAAAAGAAATACGCACAGGTGCTCCGTCATATCTGTCGTGTAAAATAAATAAAAAGGCCCCCGAATTCTGTAAAAGTACAGCAAACAGTCGACAAATGAGTCAATTTGCGGCCCGGTGGCCCGTCACACCAGCCTCGTTAATTGGTCAGAACAAACACAATTTATATTCGCCGCTAATAAACCACTTTGATTTCCCCCGACGTGGCATTTCATTATGAACGCTTCCACCCTGCGCAGGTTCTATTCCCGGGTCTCGTTTGCTCGCTGTTGTCACTATAAATAACGTTGACGGCTCCTAAAATTCAAACTGGAGTTGGTTCATTGAAAAAATTAAACTTTATTATGGATAACTAGCTAGGAAGCTTCTTAGCGCTACGCTTGCGTTAGATTCGGGTATAGCGTTGTCCCATGGTAACTACTTCGATGTTCCGGATAAATTACAGGCATTGTGTTTATTCTATTATATCAGCTACAACGTTGTAAAATTCCGTCAAAATCCATTCTACAGTTTTAGCGTTAAGGCGTAACCAATATCCAGTAATCTATCCAAACTTTCCTTTTTATTATAAAATAGATTTTCCCGCGACTTCGACCCAATCGAATTAGATGTAACATGGCCTAGATTTTAAGTTGGATCCCAAACTACCAAACTGTGAAAACCCCATCAAAATCTATTCGGTACAACTTTCATATTGCTTATAGTTTCTATTATGGTTTTACATTAGGTGTTCCAGTTTCCAAAATCAATTATACCCTATATGTTGCCCAGGCTTAATAGCTACACAACAGAAAAGTTTCATTCAATCCGTCCAGTAGTTCCGGAGATTAGCGTGTACAAACAAATAGACAACAGGCGAAAATTTTTTTAGTATTAGGTAGTTAGTTTTTTAAGATGCACGCCGTCTGCCTTTCTGATTTTGTTCTGTCTCTTCCCTAGGTCTGCTGTAAGATATTTCTTATGAAATAAGCTGTACCTGTTGTGTTGTTTTCTTTATGTCAATATTGTATACTTGTTTTTGTGCACAATAAATTGTCAAATAAAAAATTTTTTTTTTTTTTATATTTTGCTATTTCTTCATTGCACTAAATAATTTTTTTATAAAAATATTAAATGTACAGACACTTTTCTACTGTTTTATGATGTATCTATAGCAGATATTACTGCCGTGTAGGATTTGCCAGGATTAAGAGGCAAACTTTACTTTTCATAAATGTTATTTCCATATAAGATTGCCAGGATTAAGTGGCAGTGGGCAGGAAAGGCATATAGCTCGCAGAACAGATAGATGGCCAATGGGGCAGCAAATTTCTCTTGTTACGACTACGTACCGGAAGAAGCAGCATGAGTAGACCTCCCACAAGGTGGACCGACGACCTGGTAAAGTTCGCAGGTACCAGCTGAATGCAGAAGGCACAGGACCGGCCTTTCTGGATATCTCTGGGGGAGGCTTATGCCCAGCAGTGGGAAGCTTTCGGCTGATACGATGATGATGATTTTATAAGAATGTTTTTACCTTTGGTCTGCGTATCGCAGGTCAAACCTCTCCGAACTTTCGTTGACGTGATAACCACGAGGCCCCTTTCTTGCTGTTTTTTCGATTATTTCTTGGATGATATACTCATTAGGTATCTTAGCATAATTTTCAAGAAGCTTCAACATTTCGAAATCCACACTTGGAGACGCGGAAGATAGTTTCTTGGCCGGTTAGTTTGTGTTATGGTGTAAGATAACAGATAAACTACTTATACCTATCCGTAGCAGAAATTAAGTCGCCTCGGCCGAGAATCGAACCCGAGACCTCTGCGTGGTAGACCGGCATGTAAACCAACTGAACCGCCCAGGTCATCAAACCTTCACCCTTCACGTAGGTAGTTTGATATTTTTTTTATTCACAATTATTATGTGAGGATACAGTGCAACGATTCCTTACTCGAAGGACTTAAATTCTTTTAACATGGATCCTAGTAAGCAGTGTTAAAATGCGCCACGCAGTATTAATTTTATTGCCAATATAGTCAGAACCACATCCACACGACACAATCTGATTGTCAATCACATTGCCAATTGAATTGGCTCCAATCTGTTTATCCATCCTTGGTGCGTCCCCACAAAACAATTTGATTGCCAATCGAGTCACATTGTACGGAAAATTGTCTCGTGTGAACCCCCTTTAGTAATCATCATGGTGTCAGTTTCCCGGTTATGCTCTGGTGCGCGAGGGCCCGGAATCGGCCTTGACCATAATCCAGAATCTGACAGATCAGGTAATTACAATGGAACGACTGCCATCTGACCTCCGTGGCCCTGTTTACGTGGTTGCATCACGATATTTTCCCTCACCGTGTCGATTATTGTTAAACTAATGTACATAACTTAGAAAAAGGACATAGATATATGGCGACACTGGGAATCAAACTCGCGGTACCTGTCGCTTAAGAGTCGGACCCACTATAGGTATTAGGCCACCGACGCTCTACAGTAGTAAATAGTATACCTACTGTTCACGTATTTATTTCTCGTGAAAATGAAGAAAATTGTCTACTTGGTAAGGTCTAATTTACACTGATGGACCAAAAAATCGGCTCAAGGTTTGTTGCCTCACTTCCGATAAAATAACTCTTTTCAGCTTGTATCCCATTTTTTTATAACGAAATGGAGGACAAAGGCCTCTCAAATTTTTATTTATTTATTATACATACATAAAAATAACTGGTACGAGAAATATTCAGTGCCTTAAAAACCTGATGATAAGTTTATCTGAATATTCTGGTTATCATTTGAGAGTTGTAACGTAACACTGTCACACGCACAGGCCAGGATCAGGTAGTGGGAAGGTAAAAGAAAACACGAAGATTCAGAGAAATGGGTTCTATGCTTTTAGTCCAGAAAACTAGCTACATACAACAAATTTATAAAAGTAAACTCAGTAAAGCATAACAGTTAGTCTTCGCCACATAACCTCAGTCATGGCAGGATCACAAAGTTCATCTTAGATTTGGTTAGAGTAGACCGAAAAGTACAGAGTTCTTCATGGCTCTGTGTCGAAGAGTTGATTAATTTATTGCAAAAATTTCAAAGATTGATTCATGATTTGATGCAATCATGTGCATAGCCGTGTGGTGTCCGGCAGAGTAGAATAGCACCAACCCCTTACACTCGTGGGTGTCGTACAAGGCGACTAACGTTTTTGAGGCTAAAGATCAAGAGTCTCCGTAGGCCGGAAAATGGGCAGCAGCATTTTCCATTATTATATTAATAGCACTGCGATCTCCAACCCGCCTGCCAAGCGTGGAGATTATGGCAATCAACCTCCCCTTTCGTGGGAGAGGCCCTAAGTCCTGCAGTGGACTGTTATGGGCTGTGATGATGATGTGCATATTTTGGTACAGTCGCTTAATAATTTAGTTAATCATCGTAAATACTTTCTGCTGGGCCCAGCAGTACGCGGCTATAATCTTTGCCATCTCCGTCGTCTATGAAATGGCACTACGTGACAACATATGACGTGAAAAAAATAAATGATAAAAGGTGTAACTGTGTAACTCAAAAATGTAAGTTAATGTAAAAAATACAACGAATAATTAATCATTTTACCCCTAATATAAAGTAAAAATACCCCCCGTGGCATTGTGACGACCTGGAGCCCGTTCCACCAAAAAAACAAGAAGTCCAGAAGATCCAGACACACACCTTATTGCCCTTAATTTTATAGTAAAACCCATTATTGAATTTCAAATGGGGTATTTAGGAAACGAGAGATTTAGAAAAACTCTATTCAAAATTCGATTCGAATCAAAACATTTGTAGAACGTAGTTCCAACATATAAGTTTTTTGTAACAAGATAATCTCTCATTTTCCAGGAAAGAATGATGAGCCATCAGAGCCTGAAGGGCCAAACCCATGGAAATAAAAACCACAAATCCCAGAAAAACTATTAAATTAAAATTGAAAATAAATGTTTCAACGAGCTGAACAGTTGTTTGAAAAGGAATCCTAACAACCGTAAGTATATATATACGTCAGGGCAAGACCCTACAGAGTTAGTAGAGAGTAGACCATTTTCTCCATTTTCAAGAGACAAAAAAGGCGTAAAAATTAAACACCACTACTATCAAATGACCACTTTTCATCAGGTGGCGCTTGCCTGTTTGTCTGCTGTATAACATAAAAAAAAAAAATTCACATCCAGCAGGAACCCTAAATGTGCAACAAACCTAAGGTCGATTGTTTGGTCCATCAGTGTAGATTAGACTACCGTGTAGAAAATTTTCTTCCTTTTTTAAGAGACAAAAAACGGGTAAAAATTAAACACCATCACCATCAGGTGGCATCTTTCCATCAGGTGTCCCGATTGACCGTTTATCTGCCGTATAACATAAAAAAAACAACTCCACATCCAGCAACCCTAAAAGTTAAGCCGATATATTTGCGCGGCGCAAATGTAACTCGCACCAATGCTTAAGTGGCATATTGAAAGCGGATACAAATTACCCGATCACGAGTGTCTAATGATTAAAAGTTGGGTCCTCTGGTATCCGTTACTGCGAGGAAATTGCCAGACGGCAAACTTGTATTTGATGAATGGCTGAGATGTGGAGGTAACTTTGGCAGCGTCTTTCATAGCGTAGGAGTTGCGGAGCTTTTTGTGGTGAGATCGCTAAATCGTGAAAAAAAAACACGAGACAATAATGACTTGAACCACAAAATAGAGAAATTACAGAAGGTCCACTCCCGTCATCCTCAAAAATTAGGACGTAAACTTGCCGGCTCACTAGGGCGGCCACTGTATTTAAAAGATCGAATAGAATTAATTTTAAAGATCGTATACTACAACTTTCCCTTGCCAAGGACCTATTGGACCCACTGAATTTCGCAGTCGTCATGGCATATGACGTATTAACCTTTGCTGGCTTCACGAATCAAAATGGATTTGGCCTTCGATAGAAGATTACGCCACTTTTGAATACCATATAATAAGGCCATCATTTGAACATAGAACTCTAACCGTAAACACCATAATACTTACCCTTATATTCAGTAATACAGCATACCTTAAGACTTCGGCATAGATACATCGGCATCACTTATAAACGTTGAACTTCTGTAGCGCTTTACGTAATGCCTTGTCACTGTTACAAGATTTGTTACATTTCCCTACAAAATAGTTTCGCAGCCAATTTATCTTGAAACAAAATTATCTTCTAATCTTGTACATTTGGCAGGTTGGCCCCAGCAGAGAGGAAACGAGCACTTACCCCCTAAGATGTCGTACAAAGCGACTAATGTCTAGAGGCAGACCGTGTGACAGAGTGACAAACGACCAGACAGCCCACCTGATGGTAAGCGGTAACTGTCGCCCATAACATCTACGATTCATGCATTTAGGTATCAGGCAACAAAAAAGCAGAACCGCGAGTACGTTGTCCTGTGAGGACTAAGATGAAATTACTCATGCCTGTAATTGCGCTGGCTACCTTCAAGACTACAAGATTCAGAGTTTTCGGCTACGACGACAGCTATAGGTAGATAGCTGCGATTGACTTGCTGCTGCTGTCTGACGAGTGCCCGCATGTGTCTTGCATAGCCAATTTTGGCTTAGAAACAATAGTTGGACAGAGCAGGAAACCGCCTCGAAAATGGTAGTGTACAGCCTAGTACGTGGTCGGGCTTTAAGATCGTTGTATTATTGATCGAGTGCCTTTTCCATCTGGGAAACTATTCCATTCTATGTTTTTACTTTGCCTGCGAGTGTGTTCCCTGGTGATTATAATGTGGACGCCTTCAAGGCTAGAGTGAATAGGCTGTTCCAAGACGGGCATGCTCTGTCTTCGGCCGCATCGTCACTTACCAACAGGTGAGATGTCGGTCAAATGCCTGTGTAAGTAATATAAAAAAGAGTGGTATAAAAATACATCCTGAAATAAACAACCCATTGTTGGACTTTGACCTCCGCCACACCATAACGTTTAAATCTAAGCAAGCGTATGATCAAAATCTTGATGATTAAATTAAACAAAAAGCAATATTTTCATACAATCTTTTAATCTCTCTTCAAGTTTAAAGCAACAGTTCCTGATCAAAAACCTTAAAAATAGCGGTATTATTTAAGACGGTAAGACGTAAATTTACAATTCATTGTACTTACAGTACTAGATTAAAATCTCTATGGGTCGCCTGAACTGGTCAAAAGCTTGTAAGGATCATTACTTTTATAGGTACTATACATTATTTCATGAAAAACAATTCGTCGACAAACAGTGCCTGAACAAAACGGAATATGTAGAATTGCTAAAGAAACAAACTTGACACGAACATAGATGCATAAAGATGAATCTTGCGAAAAATTTAACAAAAAAAATAACTGGAAGCCATTCATCCAGTAGTGGATTAAAGGAAGCCACCATATAAAACAGTAGATGTCTCATGACATGACAATATAACATAGGCTAATAAAAATATTATGAAAGGATGAGGGCCCAGTTAATGAAACCAAATTGACATTACAATATGGTACGGAATATAAAAGAGAACCGTATACTATCTAGTCATTCAGTCCTAGTTTTACTTATTCTATTTAAAATTAGATTACAAACAATTCTATTAAATTATTTAATATTAGTAAATGCAACATTCGAGATAAAATCAATAATAACTATAAATTGATATGTTATTTTAACATTCACATAACTTAATTCTACTAATAATTAGGTCATTATTTTCGCACATAAGAGAAAGTATCACACAACAAACATCGTTAATAAACATTCTAAATAAACTAACAAAACAAACGAGAGTACTTACCATATAAAATTTCAGCCCAAAAACGCTAAACACGCATAATAATATCTGAATTCTGAAAACAATATAAATGCAATACCTATTTTACAATAACGTGGGTTTCAAAGAGCAGTAAATTCAGTAGAAAACGTTGACAGTGGCATAGATAGAGGGACGTCACTGTTCACGCTCTTAATTTCCGCATTGGCACCGGGGAGAGACCAAGTTGAGCTACCTGCAGCAGTGATCCTAGGCCCCATATTATCGTAGGTGGACTTGAGGAAGCAAGTCCGACTGCGTCTAGGCAGGGTGGCCCCTCCACCTAACAAATCTGGGTACTCTTCGTTGTGACCGGCCACTTGGACTGATATAAAAATATTCCCGTACGGCGCCGGCAAAGCAAACTCGGCTGGCGGAGGCGGAAAACTACCAGATGTGCCCTCTATTGTAATCTGAACTGGGTCTAAGCACCGCTGAGTGTCCTCACTCTCCATCGACATGGATCTATCTAACATCTCGAAGCCGTAAGAGGACCCCAAATCAGCGCTTGTCCTATCGCAACTAACTGCGAGGGATGTGTCTAACAGCTTCTTCTCTTGGTCAGTGAAGCTTCTACTCGGCGGCACTCGCCTACGCTTCGTTTTCCAGCAGACACATGCGGCTATAAACCCTACAGCGGTCAAGCCCAGCATCGAAGCTGCCACCATGATGAATGTGGAATAGTCTGGAGCAACACGAGCGGTCGCCGTTCGCGCTTTAGGTAAAAACAAAGTCAAGTACGCCTTGGATTCGCCCACATCACTCTTAGCACTACACTTCCATTCACCGGACAAGTCACTAGTTACATTAGTTATAGTAACATTGACCCACTGAGCACTTTTGTTTATGAAGTCGTCGTTGAATTCATCGAAGTGTTCTTTCGTGTATTTCATGATAAGTATCTCGCTGTTGTTGTGAAGCTGAAAATGACGAAATGACCATGTCACCGTGGGTATAGGGTCTCCACGAACAAAACACCCAAAGCTAATGTCAGCTCCTGCTTCGGTCCTTATCACCGTGGGACTAGTTATGGCAAACGGCAGACAGACCATTTGCTCACCTTTTATGGAACGCCAAGAAATGTGGGCCAATTTTTCTGGACCATTACAAAACACCTCCTCGTTCCCCAGATTCGCTGGTAAGAACCATTCGTGAAACTCCCTCAGCCTACAATCGCAGTACCAGGGATTTCCTGCCAACGTTAAAGTTTTCAACAACGGCAAGTTAAAGGTGTTCGGGTGAAGATGCGTCAGCAAGTTGTGATGTACATGCACAGTTTCGAGGGCCTGTAAATTAGCGAAGGCAAATGGGTGAATACTACGAAGTTTGCATCTGGACAGCTCTAATCTCTTCAAGTGTTGCAGAGGGGGAAACTGCTCCGCCACTAGAGAATTTAACGGATTATCGTTCAGTACAAGCAGTCTAAGTCGATCGTTGCCTTTGAAAGTGTCAGGTGCCAATTGTGTCAGCTCGTTCTGTGAGAGGTCTACTTCTATTAATATCCGGAGTTCTCTGAAGGCGTCGGGATGAACCGTCTGGAGGTTTGTCGAGCTGAGATTCAGTCGTTGCAAATTTAATAGCTCTATACTGGCAAAGGCGTCTTGGGCGAGAGCCTTTATCGGGTTCCCGTGTAAATCGAGCACTTGAATATCTGTTGCTAGATGCGGAATCTGTTTTAGGCCGACCGAGATGCACGTCGCCGTTTTCTTGCCAGACGACCATTTGCAGTGGCATTCTTCCATGTGAGCGCATAGCGTCCAATCGCCGCCGGTCTGGCGCACGACCAGCACGAATATCAGCCAATGAACGCTCCGTATTTCTCTAATTCCCATTTCATATCTTCCGTATCGAGCTCGAGTACCTGTAACAAACGCATGTTCCAATTAGCTCGATCGTATACGCCGTAATTAGCGATATTAATTGGCCACATTTGAACTCCCAGACGTTACCTATTGGTGAATTATTGGTATTTCGTATGGTACATAATTAATATTATTCAGTTAACCATGTCTCGATGACCTATCTCTGCGTGGTGAAGATCAGACATTAGGTACCAAGGTTGTTAATTACAATTGACATACAAAGGCCTAAGGTCGTAGCGTATTACGCAGTCAGTTATATGTAAAGGGCTGTTACGTCGGTTTGAGGTTTCTACGCCACCGGTTGAGTAGTTCGCCGAAATATACTATAGTGGAACTAAATAATGCACAAAGCACTTTACGCTTTACTAGATATTACACTCGGTCAAAGGGTAACTTATGGCAGCGTTCACGCGAAATTATTAGTCAAATTCAAGCTCAATATTGGGATCGTGTCGTAGTTATGGGGTACAGTTGCCAGTTTCCAGCAGGTAGGTTGTCTGTCTGTTCTTTTTGGTTGTTAACAAGTATCCATAAATAGCCCGCCACTTCGTCCGCGAAAATTTGGTATCACGAGTTTTCTCCCGCGGGAACTACAATCGAATTTCGGAATGAATTTATGGTCTCAGGACGGACTATTGTACCTATATCTTGCAAGCTTGCGATTGGAGGGGAATAAAAAGTAACCCATGTCCATCCTCAGATGCTAAACTATCTCCATACCGAATTTTATTGAAGTCGGTACAGTGGTTTAGCCGCGAAAGTGTAACAGACAGATAAAGTTACTTTCGCATGTATAATATTAGGACATATGAATGGAAGAATTAGTAACATTGGTGGAATCCTTTTAAACGAAAGGGTTAAATATGTTTAAAACGATTTCCCAAAGATCATGTAAATCCCAAATGTTGGAGTTTCTCCATTAATTATTAAAACAAGTTCCAGCGATTCTGTTTAAACTATTAATTTACGCTTCGAATAAAACCTTTTGAACCGAATTAATTATACACTCCTCGAGGCGCTTTGTATCCCAAATATGTGTAGTTAATGTTGTTGTATGTAGAACTGTTGTGCTATATAATATATGAGGCAGTTGTATGTAAGAAGAAAGTTGAATAGCATAAATTAAAAGAATTATTGTATCACGTAATCTGTATAGCTATTCTTTATTTTATTTTATTTTTAATTATTAAGTTCACAATTAACAATTAAAAAAGCTTTATTTTTTTTTATAAATAAGTTTTAAATGTACATAATTAGTATAAAATAACAAAAATTATGCAGTTGATATTTAATTTGTAATTTGTGTATTTAATGATAAGTGGCTATGTCTAAAATAAAAGGAATTTATTATTCTTCTTTTTCTTATCGAGTCGATGGACTAAACTCCGACTTACACTTTATTCGCCCAGAATTAGACGACGCAAGCAGCGTTTGAACTCGGCTTGGACAAGTCCTCCATTGTACAAGTTTTAGGACACGCCGAGCATGAAACGAGGGTCCATGGTTTGCGGAGATATGCCACAGGTGCACGAAAGAAGCCTTCCCGAGCGGCGTGATCGAAGCGTTCCCTGTGATTTCGACGCCCGGCGCACCCTGATAACAGTTAAATCCGGTAACGCAGGTTCTAGCTGGCAAATCCTTTCACCACGATTTATTATTTATTTTATAAAAAACCAGCCAAGTGCGTGTCGAACTCGCAACAAAGGATCCCGTACAAAATATGATAATGATATTTTTTACGTAGAATTCATAGACATAGATATTGGCTTCAATTTGATTGGTTAATATTGAAAATAAGATCAAACTTCGTTTGTAGGTATGGAGCGCGCTCGGAGGAATCTCTTATTAATTTCGAAATCAAGACGCGCCGGTCCAATTCACACTTGACAGGTTTTTACAATTTTGTTGTTATAGCAGTATATCGTATACTCGTATATAGTATTAGCAGTAATCTTACAAAGTATGATGCTTCAATGTATTGCCCGTTCTTATGATAGGGAAATTTTAAAATAACTCTGAAAACGCCAGAAAAGCACGGTTCTTGTAGTGTCCTAATGGGATCCCCTCAATTTACTACATATTTTTATGTTTACTATTACTTTGTTGTTATGTTATATACAACCATGGATTTAAACAAAATAATCTGTAAAAATTGCAAGTATGTGTCTAACTGTTCTAAAGATACAGGTCTATGACAGACAGACAGACAGCGGAGGCTTCGTAGGTAATAGCGTTTCTTTTTACCCCGACTGCGGCGAAGCCAAAAGGAGGGGTTACGTGTTTGGCCTGTGTGTATGTAATGATACCGATTATTAAAGTAAAAGGACAAAAATTAAAAGTTGTAAACAACGAAAAATCCCGACTGCTATTAAAAATTAAACCTAACCAACAAGCAGACCTCGCGTCCGCTAATTTACTAGTGGTCGATCGAATTGTAATCGAAATCGCATTCGCAGCTGGCAGTTTCACACGTTTTTGGTATTCTGCTACAAATAAAAGACCAATCATAAGTAAACAGGTAGGCTTACAATGCAAATTTAATTTAAATTAAAACTTACAAGCAGACGGTGGGTCCCCGTCATTTCTATAAAATATCAAGCCATACCTACACGAATATGGGTCCGCCTGCTTTCAAGTTTCAATTGATGCAAACTTTATAATCAGGGTTTTCAATTTTTGTAGCCCTTTTTTACACTTCGGCGGAACCCTAAACTTATATATCTCGTTATTTGGCATTTTGTTGCCATTTAGGAACAGGCATATACAATATCCAATGACTACACCAACACCTACGCCTTCCCATTTAATTGGATCCCGTTACCCAGGTGCTAAGTTAATTTAGGCCGGGATATAATTAACGGTCCAAGTGTCCACCTACGCTGTTAGATTACTTTGCCTACGTGAAATTCGTTGGCACTACAACACAGACATTTTAAAGGCAAACGGCGGTGACTGGTTACCATCAGGCGGGCCGTAAGGATGTTTGCCACCTTTGTGGTATAAAAAAAAAAAAAAAAAGGTGTGTTTCAAATTTAGTCGTCCCGTGACCAGGATGCATGCAACTGCGTCGAAATATCTACGAAATAGCTACGAAACCCGGAACATACCTTTGATATGTGTGAAAATAACTGCGTAGTTTAGAATATGATTGAAAATGTAACCATGATCCAATCCGGTCAGGTTTCCCTGGTAGCAGGATCACGGAGGTCAGATGGCAGTCGCACGACTATAATTATCTATTATCATGCTCCAAGAGGATCTCGGGCTCTCGTGCTCGAGATCATAACCGGGACATAAGCGCCAAGATGTTTATTTTTATATTAACAATTACAAATATTAAAAATGTTAATATAGTGTTAATCTGTCTAAAAATATTTGAGTAAAAAAACACGTTAGGAATGTAGAGAGGATGTATAATAAATAAATATGCTTGGACAATTCACATCATTTAAATTTCTGCTTCCCTACGGGTAAAAGGCGAGACGTTATGTATTCATGGATTCAAACTTATATTCATCATCATCATTCATAACAGACCACTGCAGGACTTACGGCCTCTCCCGCGAAATGTGAGGTTATTGCCATAATCTCCACGCTTGGCAAACAGGTTGATCGCAGAGTTTTAAATATGACAATGGAAAATGCCGTTGCCCATTTTCCAGTCTACGGAATAAAATTTTGCCTCAATAGCATTAGTTGCCTTGTACGACAGCCACGAGTGTAAGGGGTTGGTGCTATTCTACTCTGTCTGACACCACGCTGCCAAACTAATGTTTTAAAATTATAATTATTTATTTTATTACATTACTTTAGGTAGTTCGTCATTTTTTTGTAGGCGAGTCGCTTGACTCTTATGATCAAGCTAGGCTCGTAGCTTTAGACATTCGTCGCCTTTACGACCAGCACGATTCTATTTTACGATCCCACTCTCCCGAACACAAGGTCGTTCCTCATTACCGGGCATACATTCTTCCAATCTTTGCTAATTCGACGGCACACCGCCATCTGGCGGCGGACCGGGCGAACTAATTGACTGGCAGTGCGGTGACGTCATTAATTCCAGCTCTAATGCCATTAGCTGACGCCTGCCGCCTCCCGTGACAGATGCGAGTGTATTGTGTTATGATGGCGCGTCTGCCGGCGCGGTAACAAAGCTTATTACGTGGGTAGGTACTGGCTGCTTGTTCGCGGTTTTGCCGCGCGGATTTCGACACTGTGAAGTTTCAGTTGTCATATCACGCTGGATAAGGTTTTATGGTTCCGAAACTCTACAAAATAAAAATGGAACCCTTTGTTAGGATCACTTTGTTTTCCATCAGTCTGGCTGACCGGCTCAAGATTTTTTATCTCAGGAAAGAGTAATATGTAGTTATCAGGATCAAATTGGATCAAGGTTACACATTTATGTGTCTCAAGTCTTCCAAAAACTTCGACTTTGCATCTTAGTCATCGAAAACTTCTGACATTTGCGAGTCAACATCACACGCTGAACAAAAATCCAAAATTGGTCATAAAACTCCGAGTACAGTCGCGTACAGATTGTTGAAACAAAACAAGCAACTACCCACGTACATGCAGGTAATAACCCACATGTGAAAGAATTTTCCACCCACATTGCTGCAGTAGTTGAAGGTGTTTTTGTAACAAATTTTCATGATGTGGACGCGCGAACTGTGCATCTCACACGCACGCTACGAGCATTGCAAGTCGCGCCTACTGTTATTTCACCGTTACCTTTAATTTGATTTTTTGTCTAGGTTTTTTTTTAATGTGACTAGCCAGTCATTTGACCGCTATCTCACCTGGTGGTAAGGTTGTCTAGGTTGCTGGGTATTGGGCTCTCCTAAACCACGTTATTCTTCGCGATTGCTTAGCAGTCTCGGTCCTATCAGGATCAAAGGTCAAAACGATCTTATTCCACTAGGTGGAGTCGGCACAATAGGTCTCGTCAGGCGCGAATCGAGGATTTGGAAGGTACAAATTATTAAGCGAGCGTACTGAGCTAAAAAAATGTTTGCCTTTTAGTGGCGCGATCAATAAATGAATGAGCGAGCGGAGCGAGTTAAAAAATGTTGGGTCTTCAAGCCCCAAAAGCTGGGGCTCTCCCCCTGGATCCGCGCCTAGGTTTCGTTTTTCCATTTAACCCTGTCGCTTTTCCAGTTTCAGTCGTGTTCCATTTAATCTCGTCATCGTCAGTTCACTCATATTTTCTCTACCGTTTAGGTACAGAAACACACAAAAAAGTACAGTTAATTCTACTAACAAAACGAACGTATTACGCATCGTGCACCAAACCAATCCCCTTAATACCGCCAGATCTTTCTCCGGTGACAAATTAATTCGATATAGATAGGCAGATGTCGTCTTGCTACAACACCTTGCATGGCGATCCACTTTGCCCCACTGTACATAACAAGAAAAACGTACAGTAGAACAGCTTGAAATAATTAGAATTCCAATCATTTAGGTTTATACAATAACGTCGTTAAGTATGATATGCGTGCCAAATGGACCAAGAGGAGTAGGAAGGCGGACCCCGGGCCCTCGCGTGCCGGGCGACAGACAGGCCGAAATTGAACGCCAGGATGATGATGATGATGATGAGGTTTCATTGCACATGAATTATTATTATTAAGTTGGAAGTTCTAACAGTATGGAAGCGAAAGTTGGGTACGGCGAAAGAAACATGAATATAGGATAACAACAAACAAGCTGACAGTTTCAAGTAAGGTCTATCATGGAAACTTTAGTGTAAGACCTCACGTTTCATCATCTTGATCCTTTCGGACACATTCGTACTATTTCAGTTTTCGTTCAATGTTATTGGACTCACTCCATTTATTCACACGGCCTCTTTACGATTCTATAAACGTCCTACCTGCTACACCTCCTTTTTTTTTAAATTATACTAGACAGGCATTTGACCGCCATCTGTCTAGGAACAGCTTTTTAACAGCCTTGAAGACTTTCAGATTATAATGATCAGGGAACTCACTCGCAGGTAACGTGTTAGCCTTAGCCGTGCGCATTATAAAGAACCAAAGCGGTCCGTGTGGATAGCTGGAAGATCCACAAAGCCGCGAAGCGTTCGCCCTATCCCGTTCGCCGTTTCACTTATATTGCTGCTGTTCCTTCTACTGTGTCGCCGAATTTGGGCCAAATTAAATCAGGAGGCAGGCCCCCGATACGGTGCGGCGGTGGAAGCCGACTCTTGGCTTGGAGCCAGCGTCTACACCGTGAGATGTATACGCTAACTGGTGTAACTGGTGTTAAATATTGTACGGTCAGACGTGAGGAAGGCGCTCGATTTTCCGACACGGATTTTGAATGTGGAGTAAAACTTCTGAATTCTTAGTGCCCTCAAAACAGCCCATGCTGCGAGAGAGATTTTTTCCTTCTCTCAATACTAACATGATGGAGACAGCAGCATCTAAGTCACGCCTTATCTCGCTTATCGTGCTTGCGCTAGCTGTGCTGGTCTGAGGTAGCGTGCTCGCGAGACCGATAACCAAAGTTAAGCAACGCAGGCAGAGGTAGCTGGATGGGTGACCGTTTCGTACTTTGAGGCTAGTCGCTACTTGTTAGAACATGTAGATCGCTACTTGTTAGAAGTGCCTCCTAATAGAAACGACGGTTTGAGATTTTAAGTTTGACTCGTAAGCGAGATGCACCGGGTTCGGACCCCAGTGTCACCATGTACCCAAAGACTCTTTTCTGAGTTATGTACATTAGTTGATCACTAACCGATGCTCTTACGGTGAGGCAAAACATCGTGATATTTAGGAGACTGGATGTGTAACCAAGAACCTATCTGGTCAGGTCCCCCGTTAACAGGCTCACTGAGGTCAGATAACAGTCGCTCAACAGCCGTGTCGCTGGGCGACGCGTTGTCTGCCGCTGCGGCGTGCAGTCGGCTACGAACTCGCACCTTTATGTGACATTGATGATAATATCATTATGTAACACAACATTGTTATCGCTGAAACCAGAATAACACAAGCTACGGTTAATTAAATTTATCCAGAAATTAATTTACACTACATCACGTTATAACTGAATTAACAGGTATAACGACGGTAGTTTTAGTTATATTGACGTCAATATCCCGGATGTGCTATCGTGAGCGAGGGCCCGGGGTCCGCCTTGACCATGATCCAGGATTTGGCACAATAGCGTAACCGCGGTAATATCCAAACTAATATTGTAGGTAATTAATACGATACTTTCGTCGATATGTTACGTTTTCCCGTCTAATCACTGAACAGATTTGGATAAATTTTGCAAGGATGGTAAACTGGGACAAAGGCGCGGGCAAAAGCTATTTTATAATAAAGAAATGAAATTTGAAAGACGAGCCAATGACGTAACGAAATGATGAATTTAGATTCCTCGACACTGATTACTGTAATTACGAGCGAAATGACATTAGACAGGAATGACAAATGATGAAAAGGAAATTATCTCAGAAAGTACAGAAGACGTCGGGGGATATGGCGTCACACCACCATCTCAGGGGCCCAAGCCCACCTCACCTGCACGTGGTCCCCGTGCTGGGAGATGGGCGAGGCTCTGACGAATCGGCTTTTCCCTAACGAGTTGTGCGAGTCGGATGGGAGTCGTGGGTGAGAAATGTGAGCAGTTTGGCCGTGTTCACGGCGGTTTTGGTTTTGGGAGCCGTAACGCTGAATGGGAACAATTATCCAGACGTGTATGGCTGCGGATCTGGTCGTCGAGAACACGTTTTTTCCAAAAGAAAGCCGAGCATCTGATCACCCAAGAGTGGCAGGAGCGCTACCCAGATCGATTACTTTCGCACTCGGAGTGACAATATAACCCATCTAATGGTAATCGCATCATGGGACAGAACCCTCACGAGATGAACGGACGACGTCGTTAAGATCCTATGGGGAGTGGGAAGCTTATGTTCAGTAGTGGACGTCCAATGACTAAGAGACGTTACAGACCATGAATCGATGGAATTGGTACTTTATTTTGTCAGACACTTCACGAAGCTTAATTTACACATACACACCTACCTAACGTCCGGCCTTTTTCCTGTAGGAGTACAGGCAGAGACCATTATGTTCCGCGCTTAAATCCTCTTTTTTATGTTACGCAGTGACAAACGAGCAGACAGCCTACCTGATGGTAAACAGTAACTGTCGCTCATAACACGATCCATGCATCAAGGTTGCATCAGCCACCAAAAATGCAGAACCACAGGTTGTCAAAGTGAGGACTAAAATGCCTTATGAATGCATGTAATTGCGCTGAATTGTATCTCGTCAAAAAACCCGCCTCTATCAAAGCCAACCCGGGATCCTTAATCGAAAATCTCGCTCAGCTAGTTCGTCATCGTTACCCACCGCCTGGATTTCCCGCCGATATTTTAGCAGACGGCCATAATTGGCGACGAGCGGCGGATAACGAGATAACCTCGTTACACTATCCACACTACGTGCGGAGCGATCCGCGCCTCAAATCTGTGTGTACCTGTATGTGTCGGACACGCTCGATTGGGGACACATTTGTGTCGAAATATCGACGCATTAAGATCTACAGAGAGAGGTAATTTTGCATGATTTATTTAACTGACGTTCCACTAATTTTGACTCATTATATTGGCGTTAATGGTTATACTCTCGCCTACGAGGGCCCGGGGTCCACCTGACCTTGATTCAGGATTTGGCAGATCAAGTAATTACAGTGGAGCGACCGCAACCTGACCTGAAATCCCGCCAATATTTTAGCAGACGGCCATAATTGGCGACGAGCGGCGGATAACGAGATAACCTCGTTACACTATCCACACTACGTGCGGAGCGATCCGCGCCTCAAATCTGCGCATTCGCTGTGTACCTGTCTGTGAGAAACGCTCGATTGAGGAAACATTTGTAGCGAAATATCGACGCATGAGATTTACAGATACAGGTAGTTTTGCAGGATTTATTTAACTGACATTCCTCTAATTTGGTTCATCATCTTGGCGATAAGGTTCCCGGTTATGCTCTCGCTCACGAGCGTTCATGATTTAGGATCTCGCAGATCAGGCTTTGGCGGTTACAGTGGACGGACTGCCATCTGACCTGAAATCCAGGCGGTAAGAGGTGGCCCTTAGCGCCTGGATTTCCCGCCGATATTTTAGCAGACGGCCATAATTGGCGACGAGCGGCGGATAACGACATAACCTCTTTATACTATCCACATTACGTGCGGAGAGATCCGCGCCTCAATCCGCGCATTCGCTGTGTACCTGTCTGTGGGAGACGCTCGATTGAGGAAACATTTGGAGCGAAATATCGACGCATTGAGATCTACAGAGACAGGTAGTTTTGCAGGATTTATTTAACTGACATTCGCCTAAGTTTGACAAAATGTAATATTTACCATTCCAACTGCCACCATCTACTCTGTGACATCCTAATTTTATTTTTATTGTACCGTACACTATAACATGACCACACTGTTTTTATGTTAACGTTCTAAACGTTACCCACATTGTTAAAACTTTGCCTGATGATAATTCATTCGAAACCCCTCGCAATAGGTATATTAATTTTATTTGAATTAAAGTGGAACTTGTGTAAAAAACTGCTTTAATTACATCACACAATGGAGATCCATCAATAATGCACTAAACAAACTATTAACTAGTTTTGCAGGAGATTCACAGAGACAGAAAACGTCAGATAAGAAAGTACCTACAATAATACTGTAAGTCCTGTATAATCTCATGAATGCAATAAATACATTGACTATTGATTGATAAGCTCCAACCAAGTATACGTATACTTCAATCCAGAACCATCACGATTAAAGTGGTTTTCAAACAAAGAAAACCACATCGAAAACGATCCATTCGCATACAGAGCCTCAAATACCCACGTTAAACTTATAACACCCTATTTTTCGTCGAAGGTTAAAAAGAGCTACGTTCATTTCAGGAGCTATATTTTTGCGGTAAAAAATCTAAAATCTATTTGAAAAATCCAATGCTGCATACCCAACAGATGTCTGATACAACAAACATGTTTGTGATTATATCTTTCGGTAGTAATGTTATCCATTCGATCCCCACACAACACAGATTTTAGTTTTTTCGATTTAAATATTTGATTGTAAGCTCCAAGCACAGTTGGGCAGCGTTCAGGAAGCTACGTCATATATTTTCGTCTCAATTACCGCAGTATCTCATTACGAAGCTGTAACCAATGTGTGTGGCCAGTGATGACCTACGGAACAGAGACGTGGCCGTTCGCTGTGGGCCTTATAAGAAAGCTCACTGTCACTCAAAGGGCAATGACAAAGGCAATGCTCGGGATCTCTGAGGGAGGGCTCATCTATGCCCAGCAGTGGACGTCTATCGGCTGATGAAGAAGTATTATCACTGAATAATATAACTTTTGATCTTAGGAAAAAATAGGTTCCCGGGGGAAAAAAGAGATCCAAACTTCGCGCAGGCGAAAGCCGCTGAGAACGGCTAGTACGAGTATAATTTCTGCAATCAAACTAAGGTCCTTAATTATTTTTTATACCCCAGTGCCAACTTGAAAACTTTGAAAACTTGACAACCCCGTAAATCACATTACCTAATCGAAATAATTTACGAAATACACATTTATTTTCGTTGCATTTATTCCTTCTCACATCGCTCGGTCCCTTATGAAAAGCAGCGTTGTGACAGGCGTCAGTCCTGACAGGATTATGCTGACATCAGTCCATTTCGGTTCCCGGTTATGTGACCACCTCGTCTGACATATTTATGTTTTTTATTTTTTATTTGTGTTTTCAAATCTGACCAGTTTTTATAACGCTTGAACATTTTCCGTATTACTCTGGCTAGTGAAGTTTTTGACAGTTCTCTCCGTCAATTCCAGGGTACGAAATTGGTTCGTATTGTTGGAGAGCAGTATTTCATACACGATCAAACTTGCATAAGGTACACTGCAAGCTGGTATAGGTACAGTTTGAGACATACTGTACCTTTGACAGGACGTCTAATTTCGTATTAGGGCAGTTGCACGCGAAAGTTAAATTTGTAAAAAGGTGAATAATATTATCCTACTAATATTATAAATGCGAAAGTTTGTAACGATGTTTGAATAGATGTTTGTTACTTCTTTACGCAAAATTTCTTAAATGTAGCTTAAAGCCTAGAATAGCACACAGGCAATAATTTATCTCAAAATTTGTTTATTTATTCAAAACTTCATGCACATTACAGTACAATGGCGGATTTGAAGCAATGTAGCTTTTTCTACCAGTCAACCAGAGACCAAATAACAAAAATTTCAAGGCGGTGCAACAAAAAAAGAAGAAATTCTAATCTGAAAAGTAATAAAAGAATTTTATGCGGTCGAAGTCGCGGGTAAAAGCTAGTCAGACATAACCTTGACAATACATTTTGCTAGAGTACAACTCCGCTTTTCGCTCCAAGAGCTCCGCTTTCCTGCACTTTCCTCTCCACTTCACCCGCCCATCGGAATCGCGTTAGCCTCTCACATCTGACTCGACGATATCAATCCACGGTTTCTTTGGTCCCCGCGGGACCTTTTTCATGAAACCGACAGATTTAGGAACCTATTTCTTACGTATACCTGGGGGTTACGCAGCACGTGACCAAACCAGCGCAGGCGAGCCTCTTTAATCTAAAATAGAGTACCTTACTAAGCTGAAGACCTTTCTAAAACATTATATTTTTAAATTTTCATTTTGACTGTATAGCATTAGGCAAACACGATTTTACTGATATTTTATTTCCAATTTCATATTAGCCATCAGTCGCTAGACTATCAAATCTGATGAATCTTCCAATGACATTTTCGAATCAATAGGCCATTGCCCACAATTCTATAGGGTTCTAAGCCAAGATGTCAGCCCCTTTAAGACGTTTTGCAGTGTTGGCCGTCTATGTTCGTCGTATATTGTTGATAAATGAATTAACTATTAACAATAAGAGAGAAAAGACGGAAATTGCCTACGTATTGGAGATAATGTTACACCACCTACAAAATTCATGTGGTCAGAAGAACATTACAGAACAGAATGTAATTAAGAAAGGAAGAAAAGGCATTATCACATAGCACACCACGCACAATAACAGTTAGAGTTAAAGGAAACATTAACAATTAACCATTCAAAACCTCAAAACCTCCCATGCCACTGTCGGTGCCGCGGCGGCCAGGATAAATGGTACCCACTCAGCATGTGCTGTAAGGCGCAAGAAGTGACTCATATCGCTGGTATTCTGTGGGCCCATTTATATTGGTCAGTACGGTATAGTTATTAAACTAAACTATACACTTCAGCACAAGTGAAGTCAGTTTTCCAACAAAGCGTCGATTGCTAGTGGCATTCGTCCAAATAATACAAGTCTGAAAATCGTTCCTTGATTTTAGCTATAACATATTGGTTCCGACAGTTTGCCAATATTAGTTACAGGTACAGTTTTCAAAAGGTACAGGGCACAAACAAGGTAGCTTTTCGAATTTAGGTACAGTCGAGAGACTTTATGTAGTTGTTGTTATGATGTTGTTGTTAATGCTGCACACTAAGGCTGTGGAATGAACTACGTGGAGAGGTTTTCCCTGGGGATACAATATGGAGTTTTTCAAGAAAGGGGTGAAAAGGTTGTTAGGGGGTCGGCAACGCGTGGGTGATACTCTGATATTGCAAACGTCCATAGGCTGCGGTGACTGATGGTAAGCAGAAAGCTTGTTCGCCATCTTAGTGGAATAAAAAAAATTTAACGTAATTTAGCGATGTTAAACCTGCAGGAAATGCATGTGCTCGTGCTCACAAAAACATTTACTATGACACCAACTCTGAAATCAGCTGTTTCATACAAAATTTAAAACTAATTCTGCGATGAACAATTCAAACAAATATTTCCAATACAAGTCAAATGAATGCAAAAAATCTTTTACTCTCAAGAAAATCAAGAATGGATACATATTTTTATTTATTTTTAGAAATGTGGGCTTTCCTAAGCCTTCTCAGTCCTAGTACCATTGCTGATCTATTGTAATCGCCTCTTTCTTACAGTTCAGTGCTAGTCCCTGTAGCTTCTATGAACCTTACCTTACCTTCTTCTGTACCTTAGGTTAAGGATGTAATGTGAAACCGAATAAAGTGCTGTCTATGTCTATGTCTAACAGTTCTTAGCAGGGTAACATACCATGGGTACATGGTACATAACAAAGATCAGACTACGAAAGATAGCTAGCTTATTCCACATATAATTGCTTGAAACTTACAAAAATCAAGGTTTATAACTTTATACATACCGCTTCGCGCGAAAGTGACGCAATCAGTGAAGTGCCAACGTTGAGACCGGCAAGTTGTCGCACGTTCAGTATTGAACAGGCATAAATCCAATTTCGCCTTCTTAAGCCCGAAAAAATCGGTAAGTTCATTTACTTATGTTTAATTTAGAAGAGGCGCTTTTTGAAATAGTTCTTTACAATACAAAATTAAGTTTATGTAAGGGGATTTAATGACGATTGTGCCTTTTTCATAACTAAATTTATTCTAACCAAGTTAAAGTAAAATAGATTGGGTCCCTTTTTGATTAAATTTGTTTATGGTCATATATTTTAAGCCTAAAAGTGTCAATTTTATTCTAATAATCCATTCAATGCTAATAATTTATTTTCATTTAAGTCTCTTTCATTCCTAATCAGGATATTGTTTATCAGCCACATTGTAAAATAGGACTATACTTCATCGAAAATAAAGTTGATTATTTAATTTTCGGTGGCCGAGCGGTTACAGTATCCGACTCGTAAGCCAGAGGTCCCGGGTTCGAATCCCGCTCCGGCCATGTACCAATGACTGTTTTCTGAGTTATGTACATTAGTTGAATACTAACCGATGCTCTTACGGTGAGGGAAAACATCGTGATGAAACCTGCACATTCAGGCGACTGTATGTGTAACCATGATCCAATCTGGTCAGGTTCCCCTGGTAACAGGGTCATGGAGGTCAGATGGCAGTCGCTCCACTGTAATTACTTGACCTGTCAAATCCTGGATCATGGTCAAAGGCGGACCCCGGGCTCTCGATCTCGAGAGCACAACCGGGACATTAACGCCAAGATGATTTTTTTTTTTTATTTAATTTTAAGCCACATTTCTTTCAGATTATAGGTACCTAAGGATGAAGAAAAGAGCGGATATAATACTTGAACAGTTGCATAAAAGAAACAAGGAAACTGAGGTTAGTCGATAAAATGTGTATAACAGTATTAACGCGGGTTTTCTGTGTATTATGGAAGTCACTTTACAGTTACAATTTTATTTTTATTTTTACAGATAGACACACCAACCAAAAATTGTACAGATGATAAAGCGGAGCCTATGTGTAATATGAGTGAAGTTAAAAAAAAAAGAAGGGTTATCTTGGTAAGTTTGTAACAAATAATTAAACGACCCATAGTTAAGTATTTACATAGCAATAATACCTACTACTTGCTACAAGTGTAACAAACAGATTTTGAACGAATTGCAGGAGGACATGGAAAGTGAAACTGTTCATCCATCAAGTCCTATGGTGATCGAAGATACACCACAAAAAAGTGCATACTATCGCATTAGTAAGGTAGTACCTACTCGTTTCTCATCAATTTAATTATTGTAAGCTAGCATTACTTACACATTAATTTAGTGGTTGATGACCTAATTGTCTTATTTTGTTATTGGCCACAAAAATCATTCACATGTATACCAGTGTTTTTCTTATTTACAGCTAGAAGCAGAATCGATTCCTAGAAAGAGGCTCTTTAACAATGATGAGCTTCTCAACGAAGGTGAAGAGAAACCACAGGACGAGCGTAGTTTGCCACTAAAAACTCTAACGGAAAATACGCAAAACAATCTTCAGAATGATAATGTAGAAGTAAGTATCCTTTATGCAATTTATTTACGAGTACTAACAGGGTACAAATAGCATGGAGTGGCAGAGGCACAACTGTGCTCACTTTTATCCGGTTAATCGGTAATCCATTTTGCATAGCCAGAGCTCTGAAGTAATGAGGGTTTCTTAAAACATCCGTATAACGTAGGTACTATAAGGTAGGTGAGATAAATTACTTATATCAGCATGAAACCCACTTGATCACGGAACTCTCTATACCAAATAACTTATTGATACTTATTTATAACTACACAACTCATTTTCTTTTTCAGCGCCCTTCGTCTGATAAACTTGAAGCTGATAGGAGTGACGCAATGAATACACAAAAGGGGACAATCATAACCGAAGATAACAAGGAAAACCAAACCTCGATACACGAAGAACCATCAACATCAAAAGGTGTATATCGCACTGCATCTCAACCACTGAAAAACTACCGCATGTCTCCTATAAACACTGATGAAAGCGATGCAGATTTGAGCGACGCTGACCCAACATACAGTACAAGACCTCGTTCAGTTCTTGACGGTGCATGCAGAAGATCATCTTCTAGTAGCAGTAGTACCAGCAGTAGCAGCAGTAGCAGCTCCAGCTCTTCAAGCTCGGACTCGTCAACACCAGTGACTTCCTCAAAAACAGCTCCAGCAGTAGAAGCTTTAGCAGAACCAGTAGCAGAACTAGCAGCAGATTTAGCAGCAAACCCAGCAGTACCAGCAGCATCTCAAAACTCTGACATGAAAAAATCTCGGAAGCGTCAAAGAAATACCCAAGCCTGGAAACAAAATTTGGCAAAAACTCTGCGAAATAGTGGTAAAGAATACGTTTCACTCACCAAATCTAAGAAGACCATACCTGCTCGATCCATGAAAGACCCCTGCACAAACAAGTGCCGACTAAAATGTTCAGACAACATGGATGAAGCTGACAGAAACAGTATATTTAGTTCTTACTGGGCGTTGGGTGACATTGAACTGCAACGTTCTTTTATTAGGAATTCTATGGTGGAAGTTACACCCAAATATAAATACACAAGTGCAGAAAAACCAAGAAACCCGAATAGTGCGTATTATTTTACAGCCAACAACACTAGAATCAGAGTCTGCAAAACATTATTCATGAATACACTAGGCATCTGTGACAAAGTGATACGAACAGTAAAGGCCAAAACAGACGCACAAGGATTCATAGAGAGAGACCAACGTGGTAAAAATGAGGACAAAAGGAAGAGAATTGATCCATCGATTATTCAAGATATAAAGAATCATATCAATTCCATTCCTAGGATTGAATCCCATTATCTAAGGAGTTCTACTACACGGGAATACATTGGTGGAGATAAGACAATAACTGATTTATGGAGAGACTTTGATAAAGTTCAAAAAGATGCGGGAAAACCCTCGTGTCTTTATTGGCTCTATAATTATATTTTCAATAAGGATTTTAATATCGGATTCTTTGAGCCGAAGAAAGACAGATGCGATTTGTGCATTCAATACGAACTTGCACCGCCAGATATTGCACTACAACTAAAAGATGAAAAGTTTGACAAACACATACAAGAAAAAATATTGTCTAGAAAAGAGAAACTGGCAGATCGAAGAAATATCGACGAAACCCATATCGTTGCAGTTTACGATTTGCAAGCGGTAATGCAATGCCCAAGTGGCGAGACTTCTGCATTTTACTACAGATCAAAACTTAACTGCCTTAACTTCACAATAGTTGAATTATCAGAAAAAAAAGAAAAAGAACCAAGCACAGATAACGACAAGAAGGAAGATTTTCGAGCTTATGAAGATGTATACTCTTACTTTTGGGATGAAACCCAAGGCCAGAGAGGCGCCAATGAGATTGGGTCCTGTGTACTAAATTATATAGAATTGCTAAATACAAAACACGATGGCAAAGCCATTCACATAACATTCTATTCGGACAACTGCTGCGGGCAAAATAAAAACAAATTCATCACATGTCTATACTCGTATGCCGTTTACAAGTATCCAAATATTCATTCTATAACCCACAAATATTTAATAAAAGGACACACACAAAACGAAGGGGACAGTGTCCATGGACTTATTGAAAAAGAAATACAGAGACAAAAGAAATCTGGGCCCATTTATGCTCCATGTCAGTACGGCATGATCATCAGAAACTCTCGAAAAAATGGAAAACCGTTTATCGTTCAAGAATTGACCTTCAACTTTTTCTCGGATTTAAAAGCTTTTCAAGAAAAATGGGCTTACAATTTTAAAGAGGATGTGAACAAAAAAGTGTTTGCGTGGAATGACATTAAAGTCCTCAAATTCGAAAAACAGCATGTTTTGAATTTCTATTTCAAAACATCTTACAGTCAAACTGAATTCTCCAAAGTTTGCAAGCGAAATAAATGAAAAAAGATGGACGATGTCCAGGATATAATGATGACCAGATTATATACAAATGGTTTTAAATTATCGCAACGAAAGAGTGACGATTTGCGTTATCTTGTGGAAAACAATTTGATACCGCACTATTATTCAGCTTATTATAAAAATTTTGTATAGCTATCTTACTATGGATAAGAAGTAGGTACTTTGATTTAAGAGCAATTTTAATTGTATCCTCTGACGTTTTTAAATAATATTACTTATCCGCCTTATTAGACTGACAATTATTATACTAGGACTATGTTTAAGGGCTAACAAATATTTCGCTAAACTCTATATCTCTGATGTCGCTAATTCAACTCAAAACGACTTTCTTAGACCCACGGTCCTCCAATAACAAATATGATTTTCTAGTTTCTATTTTCTTGGATGCCTGCTATCTATCACTCAAAAAGCCAATTATTATTTTTAGAAGATTTTTATAAGTTTGTTTTTATTTTTATTCTGATTAAAGTGTACTTAAGGTTTACAGTGCCAAAAAAAGGATCTATCACTCAGAAAGCCAATGATTATTTTAAGAAGATTTTTATAAGTTTGTTTTTATTTTTATTTTAATTAAAGTGTACTTAAGGTTTACAGTACCAAAAAAAGAATAGTGACACTCAGAAAGCCAATGATAATATAAGAAGATTTTTATAAGTTTGTTTTTATTTTTATTTTGATAAAAGTGTATTAAAGGTTCTTGTTGTACCAAAAAAAGTGTTTATTTTAATTCAATCTTTTTAGAAGAAAAGACCTATCTCTTAAGGCGTGCCTTTTTTTGTGATAAGTTTAGTATAGTAGGGCTAGTATCAGAGATAGGACAAAATATATATTATTATTTGAGAAATAAAGAGGCTTAAGTTAAAATTGGTCTTTTTTAGATTTGCCATTTAGAAATGAAAAAGGCTTATATTCTCCAATATTAAAAAACATTTATTCTAAAATAAATAAAAGCCATGCAACATTTTTTTTTGCATTTCTTAACAAATTTATACCTAGACTTTCGAAAAAAAATTTAAAACACTCTCATTTAAAGGAAAAGTTTGAAATAATTACTCTCAAAGTAAAAAGTTTAAAGATCACGATATTATTTCGCGATTTCCCACAAACTTAATTTTTTGACATAAGTCTCTTTCGTTCTGAGGGTGCGATATATAAGTTATTTTCGATACAGTGGTCCGGCAAAGCTGTAAATAACATTAGACAATTTATATCTTTCGCGTTCACTACGTAAAAGAAATCTATAGTTCCCCTGGCTACGTAACTAGGTCGGCAGATCCATTTTCAGGTCTCAAGTTTTATTGAGTATGAGTTTATCTATAGGTACAGAATAGAAAACCAAGTCGCTTTCCGCCGTCTATCCGTATGTATCTGTACGCTTCGATATTTTAAAAACCACCAGAAACAGAACCACAAACCAACTAGAATAACGACTTTTACGCGGATGAAGTTGCGAGAAAAAGCAATTTAAACAATAAATGCAGTACCAGAAAAAATTAAAGGAGTTTCGGTGACCCCAAGGTACCGGGTTCGAACATGTGCCAATGACTCTTTTCTGAGTTATGTACATTAGTAGAATACTAACCGATGCTCTTACGGCGAGGGAAGATCGTGATGAAATCTGCACATTAAGGCGACTGAACATGTAACCATTATCTAATCTGGTCAGGTTCCCGTGTTAACAGGGCTACGGAGGTCAGATGGCAGATGGCTTACCTGATCTGCCAAATCCTGGATCGTGGTCAAGGCGGAGCCAGGCCCTCGCGTGCGATAGCACAACCGAAACATTAATGCCAAGATTAAAATTAGTTAATTCTGAATTACCTACACAGAAACACTATAGAAGAAAATAAATGTTAAACAATACAATGCCAAAGACGAAATAGTCCCTATTTCAGCGCAAAACTAAAGGCATTAAACCGGAAAATCGAAAATAAACGAAAAAGAAAAAACAAACTCCAAGCGAAAAGCAGAATTATTTCCGATTCGTAAGCGATCGCGTAGAGAACCTACAAGCTCTTATTAGTAAAGGCGGAGAAAAGGAATACACGAACCCAATCCGAGAAACAAAGAAAGAAACGCGAAACAAAGAAACCTGGCCTAGTTTGTTTTAAACTTTTCCTCTAACAAAGGCCTGTCGAAAGGTCGACGTTGTACAGGGTGTCAAGAAAGTTTGCACGTTTGAATTATTGTTTTTTTTTTTCTCTTTTTTATACCACTTAGGTGGTAAACAAGCTTACGGCCTGCCTGATGGTAAGCAGTCCCCGCAGGCTATGGACGTTTGCAATACCAGGGGCATCACCCACGCGTTGAGGACCCCACATTTTCACCCCTTCTTGAAGAATATTGTGTTCTGGTTTGAAATTTAAGGTAGCAATTACAGACATTTTTTTTATGTTACGGCTGACAAACAGGCATGCGGGCTCCCTGATGAAAAGTGGTCATCGCCGCCTGTGGACATCGGCAACACCAGGGGCGATACCAATGTGTTGCCTCTAAAGACCTCTAATATACCTCTTACAGGATCCCATATCATAATCCAAAGGAAATGAAGACATGAAATATGGCATCTTAGTCCTTTCAGGCAAAGCACCTGCAATTTTGTTACATTTAAGAGCATCATAGGTGTTATGGACGACAATTCCCGCTTTCCATCAGCTGAGCTGTCAGCTTTATAGTTCCTGTGAGTGATTGTTACTATTTTCTAACTATTCAGTAATCAATGTGTTTTCATTTTCATTCATTTGTTCACGCATGACGTAGTTATTGTAAAAAAAAAAATATTAAGTACCTACTTTAATTAAATTTACCTATAACTAACCTAACCAACATTTTAAAACAAAGCTAAGAACCATCTCGATTCAACTGGCAAATAGAGAAAACCGTATCCAAATCGGTCCATCCTTTCGAAAGCTTCGATGCCACAGACTGATACAAAAAGCCACAGTTACACATGTCAAACTTTAAACACCCCTCTTTTTCGTCGGGGGTTAAAAATGTTTAAAGTTTTATCTATAAAAACTGCGCCACTGTGTGGTTAAATATTCAAATACGCTTTCGCAACTTAAACATAATTTTTTTTATTATCCAGTAATTAATCTAATTTCCGGACCACCCTGCAAAATATCTCTCGCACATTTTTCAACAGCCTATACTTATAGGACGTACTTGGCATCCTGCCCCCGGATTAACGCCGTAAGGAATTGCATCTCCCCATGGCCCCGACTTCGCTTGCATTTGTAAAATGTTTGTAAAGCCCCAGGCTTCGAGTCGAAAGCTTAAGTAGAATTAGTGTTTCGCGCTGGCGCCCTGGGGGCTGGAAATAGTAGCTACTTAGAGCAACTTCGGTTTACTTATTGCACCAGTTTTTTACGGCGGTTCTGCTTCAATGTACTGTAGTATATTTATATTGGTGTAGGCAGTAATGTAGCCGTGTAGTGTCCGGCAGAGTAGAATAGCACCAACCCCGTACGCTCGTAGGTGTCGTATAAGGCGACTAATGTTTTCGAGGCAAAAGATCTAGAGACTGCGTAGGATGAAAAATGGGCAGCAGCGTTTTTCATTTTTATGATTACGGCAATAACATCCCCTTTCGCGGTCGAGGCCCTAAGTGGACTGTTAAGGGCTGTGATGATGACGATGACATTTATATTGGTTCGTGAGAGACCTCTTGGAGTCACGCCATGAACATTCAACTCAACTCGTTTGTGGCGTTGATCCCCACTGCAGATTTAGAGTTCTTCATGAGGGTAGGCCGAAGGGTATGGTGTTCCGGCGATTCCGTGGGCGACCTAGGATTTTCGTTGCCGCCGAAACGACTTAGAAAGAAGTAGAAAGGAACTAAAATGATGTTAAGTGTAGATATTAAGTTTAAAGTTGTATTTTCTGTTTTGGTTTATAATTTATAATAATTTGTATGTGTGTATTTATAAATATGGGCAACAGTTCATAAATACTTACATGAGAGGAAGAAATAAAATATAGAAAAAAGATATATTACACCAAATACCACGACACGACAAAGTACTCGTAGGTACAATAAATAATAATACACATACCTACATAAAACATTGATAAAATAGGTAGAGAAATAATAAGACATGACATGACAGGATTTGTGATATTAAATGAACGCAAATTTGCGCATCGCAGAAATGAGATCCATCAATTATTCACGATGGCCATGGGAGATTACCTTTTGGTAACGATTTTTTAATACGGAATATCGAATCAGTAAACAAATATTATAAAAAGAATGAGCACACAATACACAAAGTTAATACAAATAGTTTCATCACTCATATTATCGGGTTTGTTACCCCGATCAATAACCACGCATATTAATGCGTGATGAAAGTATAATGAACAACCACGAAAGTTTAAACAGGACTCTGTTATATTTGCCATATTATACTTGTCTATTACATGGTACCTAATTAATGAATTTAATTGTCGCTTTGTGGTCCTTGCGCAAATGTATTTTACGAGGAATTCTGTGAAATACACCAACTGTCTGTCTGTGACTCTACAATGAAGACGATTCATCATCATCATCATTATCATCATCATTATGGTGTTAATGTCCCGGTTGTGCTCTCGCGCTCAAGGGCCCGGGGTCTGCCTTGACCATGATCCAGGATTTGGCAGATTAGATAATTACAGTGGAGTGACTGCCGTCTGACCTCCGTGAACCTGCTACCAGAGGAACTAGACCTGTTTGGATCATGGTTACACTTTCAGTCGTGACCCTACTACCAAGGAAACTTGACCAGATTCTATCACGATGGATTCAGTCGCCTGAATGTGCAGGTTTCATCATTATGCTTTCCCTCACCGTAAGAGCATCGCTTAGTATTCAACTAATGTACATATCTCAGAAAAGAGTCATTTATACATGGCCGCAGATTCGAACCCAAGACCTCTCGCTCACGAATCAGATACCGTAACCACTCGGCCACCGACGCTCATTTCACAACCTCTGATTACTTCAATCAATTCGCCATACATAATCCAGTTACCAAATCTAATGTCTTAATAGATTTGATGCTAACGCTTACACTTCAAATGGAGGGAACAATCAACAAAACAAATGACTACAAACAACAAACGATCCCGAGGAAGCAGTTGTACCGAAAGGCATCGGTACCGCTTGTCTGATAATTTTAATTAAACTTAACTTCGCAAGTTACTGGTTAAATTGGGCACAAATTTGAAACAGATGCGACCTTTTCGGGTCCAAATTAACATGGGACAAACAAATTCCGGCCTAGAATTCGTTATACAATACAATAGTCGGTGTTTGGCAAACTTATACGTCGGCACTAATTATGACTTACTAAATATAATTATACAGAGTAAATATATTACCCAAGGTTATCTCAGAAACGTTGGCATTGTAGAGGCTAGGCGCTAGGGCTGCCAAAACTCCACTCAAAGGAGTTGAACTTATAGCACATAGGTATAACTTGGAATGCTCATGACCATGGAATTCGCAACTTCGTGTTGCCTACTGTAGTTTGCTCCAAGTAGCTTTGTAGGGCGACTATGGGGTACATGAATCTGCGATTGTTCAACTGATTCTTATTTAGAAATAGAAATAGAAAACATTTATTAACACACAATAACATCACAAACATATAACATCATGGCTTAAGAGGGTTGAGTCACTGACCTCCAAAGGTATTATTTTGACGTCAGTGGCTCGAATTAAAAAAAGAGTATTAAGAAAAAGGAAGTGACATAAAAATTTATGATTTCTTACTGATCTTATTCCTTAAGCCCGATGCAGAAACCTATGATTTTGGCAATTTTGACTTCATTGTGTGGTTCTGCACCATTGTCGCTCATGAACAGCTGCTCCCATTTCGATGCGGTTTGTGTGAAATATTATTATGTTTCAATCGGTTCAGATTAATGTGGTACTGAATAAAGGGTTATCTATTAATGTCTAAAATTAATTGTTTCAATATAATTAAGAATCCCATTAACTATAAAAAATATATCTTGGCGTTAATGTCCCGGTTGTGTTCTTGCGCACGAAGGCCCGGGGTCCGCCTTGACCACGATTCAGGATTTTGCAGATCAGATAATTACAGGGAATCCAATTAACCATTTCATAACTAAAACCACGAAACTTACATGCCATGGTTTTCGCAATGCGTTTTGTAATTTTATTAAGTATAAAACGCATTTAATTACTGTTTGTTCATTGAATTACTCTCTCCACGTACTTTCCCATACATTCACGAAATAACATCCTAGATTATCAAAACAAAATCCTTCTAATACACATTTTAACCATGTTGATTTAATATTTTAATTACTACAAAGTTAATTATTTACCCAAAGAAGTCCGTCAGAAAATTAACCTATTAAAATTACAGAATTAACTTCAAAGAATTTTCACGATGATAGGCAATTAGCTCCTTTGAAACTCATCTAAATGTTTATGTGAAGTCAAAGTAACGACCTACTTGTTTATACTAACATAAGCATTCCCACAGTACAAAGCAAGATGATTAAAAATAGGTTATTGTATGTGTAGCATAATATTCGTACGCTAATGGCCGGTTTACACGGATCAAGTGATTAGGTGGTAACTAAATGAGCAACTTAATTTTAAGTTAATATTTAGTAATTAATCGTTTACACGGTTTAAATGACCAGTAGTAATGTAGCCGGTATTTTACCTGGTCATCATCATCATCTTGGCGTTAATCATCTCGCGCACGAGGGCCCGAGATCCGCCTTGACTATGATCCAGGATTTGGCAGATCAGTAAACTACAGTGAAGCGACTGCCATCTGACCTCCATGACCCTGCTACCAGGGGACCTGACCAGATTGGAGGAATGTGCAGGTTTTCCCTCACCGTAAGAGCATCGGTTAGTATTCAACTAATGTACATAACACTGAAAAGGGTCATTGGTACAAGGCCGCAGCGGGTTACGAACCCGGTACCTCTCGCATCGAATACCCTATATTTAGTCAATAATCGTTTACACGGCTTAAGTGTTGAGTAGTAAGTAGCCAGTGTTTTATCTCGTACGAACCACTCACTCACAGGCAACTAAACAACAAAATCATCTGTCTGTCAAGTGGCAAGTAAAGCGCGAGGCCACGCCCAGCGGGGGAACATGCGGTGCGGGCGGCGCGGTTACTTGCCCAAAAAATAGCCTAGATTCTATTTACTAAATCACTTTCCCACTTAATGGTCAACTTACTACTTGTTTGGCTGTTTACACGCGAAGTTTAAGTTGACCGAAGACTTAATTTTAATTGAATTAGTTATCAAGTTGAACCGTGTAAACAGCCTTTAAGGTGCAGTACAAACTTAAATGTTAGATTGGTATAGAAGTAGAGATAGAGTTTTGAACCTTATTTGCGATTGGTACAACAAATTGTTTCAAGTACAATGTGTAGGCCCAAAGGATCTTTCTTCCATGCACAGTGGGGTTATGGAATGAGCTCCCCTGATAATTTTCCTGGAGAATACAACATTGAGTTCTTCATAACGGGGTGAAAAGGTTTTTAGAGTAACCAAAAAAAAATATTCACGTTGCTTAAATTTGAGAGTACCAAAATCCAAAAAGATCTTAATCCATTTCAAATATAACAGAACCGACATAAAAAGTCGGATAACCACCGAGCAAGATAAAAAAAAAAAAAAAAAGATTTATCTGGCTATCATATAGAGAAAACCGCATCCAAATCGGCCTACCCGTTTGGGAGCTACGACGCTACAGACAGATACACAAAGCCACAGATATACACCTCAAACTTAAAACACCTCTTTTTTTTCGTCGATGAAAGAATAAATTAATCGTTTCTTTTTTTATTTTATCCCAACTAACGATTCAATCATTTTACATGAGGTAATGGTCCCGAGTAAGAAAGACGATAATCCGTTACCATTATTATTTTGTCGGTACTGAGACTATAGCATTACGTCTTCTGTGAACATTTCAGATGTACTCGTACTTATCCCTCTTACGGTTCAAATGATAAAGTCTCATGTGTGACAGACGGTTGAGCGTCAGTAATAGGTTCGCGTTTCAACCATTTACGTAAGGAATCCTCAGAAGTACCTTGCCCTGTGTTTCAGCTAAGTAGCCATAAAAGTACACGGAGAGTGTCGAAAATGTAGGTATTGCGATAACATCAAAGGTGCAGCTGCCAGTAATCCTAATATGTATAATCTTCTATAGGCAAGCAAGTCAGACTCTTAACCGAGAGGTGTCGAGTTTGGTCCCCAGTGCCGCAATGAACTAAAATGCTGTTTAAATTCATTATTGCCTTCACCACTCACCAAAGGTCCTCTCGGCTTATTAAAGGTCAGCTGGTAGAAATTCCGTAGTGGGATAAGCTCGCCTTTGCATTATAAACTGTTTTTTTTGTGTATTTAGTGTAATGTTTTATGCAATAAAGAGAGTACAAACAAACAAACCTATGACCTGAGGTATAACTTTAGTTGAAGTGAAGGAAAAAATCATGATGAAACCTGCTCATTCAGGCAACTGAATCACCCATGATCAAATCTGCCTGGTTCCCCTGTTAACAGGGTAACGAAGGTCAGACGGCAGTCGCTCTACTGTTATTAGCTGATCTGCCAAATCCTGGATCATGGTCAAGGCGGATCCCGGGCCTTCGCACAATCAGGATATTGACGTCAATATTTTTTTTATCCTATAGGTATAACTTCCTCTATAGACACAAACTGCCAAAAGGTGCCAGACTCCTTGGCAGTTATGACAGCCCTTTTTTCGACATCAAACTTTTTTTACGGAGTCGGCAACGCGTGGGTGATGCCCCTGGTATTGCAAACGTCCATAGGCTGCGGTGACTGCTCACCATCAGGCATGCGGTAAGCTTGTGTGCCACCTTACTGGTATATATAAAGAAGATCAGCTGGATACGCTCGCATCAGATTACAGATAAACTATCTATGATACATTACTCTTGTTCAAACAACACGCAAATGAATTAGACTAGATCTTCGATCGATTTCTTAAAATAAATTTCCAGATCGTCTGGCCTGGTGAAAGACGACGGACACTGCAGTCCTTATCTATACATTGTAGACGCGAGTATTTATATCCCTTGAGTATTCATTGACCTAGTGAGGAGTGAGACGTCTACTTCTATTCTCGATTCATCATAGGTAACAAACCCAATAACATGTGCGATGAAAGTGTAGTGAACCTTAAAACCTTAGAACCTTAACGAAAGTCTTAAAACCTTTATTTCATCATAGGTCTCAGCTCTTATTTTATATGTAGGAATATCGTCATTATCATCGTCGTCATCATTTTTCAGCCCAGTATCCAATTCTGCTGTCAAGTTATAACGCTTACTTGTGTTGTCGTTTCAATTTGAGGGTTTCAATAAAGTAGGGTGCGTAATCTTTGCTTAGTCCCCTTCTGCATTTTTTTAATTTCTTATTATACTCAGTGACAAAGGTCAGCCCACCTAAAAATAATTTTACTACTTTCCATCTGGAACACGAGTACTGAATGACGAGTAAATCTTCTCTTATCCAATTCCAATCATCATCCAGTCGCGTGAAATTCAATATTATGCTCAATTTAGAATGCCAACCAAAGTTTAGTCGAAACTACAATGAAATCTTTTCTTACATTTTTGGGGTTCGCTCAGAAATAAACACAACAGCAATCAAAAAGAAGTACACTCTCTAACTTATTGTTTGACAGCCACTGACATTGACATGTCACTGTGTTTCCTTCCTACTTTTCTACCCCCTCCTTTTCGACGATCGAAATAGATATTTAATATTCTACTACATAAAGAAAATGATTTGATTGAGCCGTTACGTTACAATTGTGATACAGTTACGTCTCAACTAGCTGTCAAACCATTAGCGTGATACGGATGTCGTTCTGCGATCACTGTTCAATTGGGTCTCAGTTTGGTTTCAGTCGACATTATTAAAAGTAATCGCGTTGCTGGTGAGCTGTCTGAATTGTCCTACAACATTGTTGAGGCACGTTCTTCACTTTTTAATAGACTGCGCGACGTAATGTGATTATCAGCCTGTGTATCAGTATGTATGCATGTATGTATGCATGTTGTTCCTTTTCTTTTTCGTTGTAAATTCGTGAGGTGATTTTGATGGTTCTTACCTCTATCGGTCACTGAAGATTTTCAAAATTAAATAAAAAAAATTAAGTCGATAAACTATGTAACCCCTATTCGTATAGAAACCTACTTACGGTGTGATGTTTTATTCAAATATAAAATGCGACCCGCCTCCTTTCAAGTTTTAATTAATAATTGCATAGGTACCTATTTACAATTTATCAATCTGCTTGTACTTTTTTCAATTTTTAATAGCAGTCGGGGTTTTACTTTTACGGGGGTATTACTTTTTTATCGTTAATCTTGATGAGAGGCAGTCAAGCCCTTCATCTGTTAAACTAGTCAAGTGCGTGTTAATGGATTGAATGCACATCCTGGAATATATTCACATCTTATGCGCAGTTTTCGTTGTCCCCTTCAGCGTAAAAATTCGTGGCATGAAGCTAAATTAAATTAAATAAATCTCGTATTCTGTTTGGATTTAGTTTAAAATTAACTAAAAACCTCTGCCCTTCTTAATTTGGGTTTACCTAATACATTTTGTCAGATTTGACAATGATTAAATTAACAAAATGTGAAAATTAAATGATAAAATATTAATTCTGATTCTATCATATTACAATTTTCAAATTTAGACTTACTAACTACGATTTGTATGATGAAACGATAATTACATTAACTAAAACTCACGTTCCAGATATAAAAATCAACCCCGAATCTTTTATTACAAAAAAAAATTAAGCATTAAATCTGGTTTATAATTATTAAGCGAACAATAATATCACAATTTAAAAACATATTGTAACCTTAAAGACCTCTCCACACAATTATTTCTCGACACATCTCATTTTCACACAAGGGAAAATATTAGAAACGAATACGAAATTATTCACAGCGGCAATGCAGTGAAATGGCTACTACTGACACTGCAATGCACATTCAATCTTTTGTATTGCAAATTGCAAATAGAATGGACTGTACTGTCGTCATAACCAAAGCTTGCTACTTAGCAGAAATATTTCCGATAGAATTAAATTAAAACACATGGCATTTTTGTGATATCAAAATAAATCATGTCTATGTCTAATTAAAACACTTTTTTACACAAGTTCTACTATAATTCATATAAACTTAATATATCGCTTATCAATTTTTTTTTATTTATAATTCAAAACCGCCGTGTTCGATTTTATTTTCTTTAATTTTATTGCGACCGGTTTCGAATGAATCATCAGCAGGCAAGATAGATATCAGGAGAGATAGTTATTTCCTCTCGGATATCTACTATTTAACTGCCTCCAAAAATACTAAATTCGCCAATATTTGTATGAAAATTTTGTACGTTTGGTTAGCATTGAGAATTTACTTCTTATTTTTCTTTTCTATACCATTTCTTGGGACAATTCTTCTCTTCTGTCGTTAAGAAAGCGGCTTTACATCTTGTTTATTACTCCTATTTCGGGCAATACAATGAATGAAGTGCCGCAAACGTCCATAATGGGGGAGGCAAATATTTTCACCGCACTCGACAAAGGAATACTCTAGGAGGAAAATAAAAATGGCCCCACAATTCTAGTTCGAAACACAATAAAAGGCCAAGATAAACACGAAATTACAGACAAATACAGAAATAAAAAAGGCTTTTACCGTCGCCGTTGATTTGATTAAATTGGTGAAAGTTGTTCTAATGAAAGTTTTTTTCGCTCCATCCAGATTTTCGTCGCGAGAAATCGTAATGGCAAGTTTTAATTAAATCTTTTTACGTTGGTGTAAGTAAGTATACTTTTAAAATTCTGCCAAACTTTTACGAATATTTTATTATTTTGAAAATAATTTATCAAAGAGTGAATTTTGTAATAACAATATACCTACCTAAATTTCACGCAAATGTACTTAAATTTCACCATTTTAAATATCAAATGCATACTCATCTTCATCCCGTATGCCGTATCAACTAAAAGTAAAACTCAAAAACACTTGCAAAAAAACACGCCAACCATACGCACCCAAAGCCGTGCCGCCCACAAATTAATAAGGTCAACGACTCAACCCTTCAGCCCCAGCACTTACTTTCTGATCTCCACAGTCACTGACACACACAATTCGGGGTACAATCCATTGCACTTGCAGCCGTAACGATCGGGCACAATCCGGACAGAACCGGACCGATCCAGCGACCGGTCGGCGGGTAAACGACGCTCGACGAACGCGGGCGGCCTCGACGCAGTCTCGCGCCACTCTGAAACGGCAACGGCCACGCTATAGCATTACAATATATTATAGGGATAATAGGGCTCCAGCATCGCCCTGCAACCGCCGACAATGCTACCCCAGCACAATAGGCGTCTGAAAGAGAAATCTTTAATTTTCGCACAGCGGGCGGCCTAAAGAAAACATATAATGTGGACTTGCAGGTTCGGTACTTACCGGTAATTCTTTCAATTGTGGAATTGCCTCTTGAAAACCCATCTAGGGTTGTAACGTATTTCCATTTCGGCGAATACGGAAAATAGGTTATGGCGGTATCGGTAAAAGCTTTCTTCGGCGAATAAAATATTGAGTCGTTTATGAGTTGATTCAGCTTTAAAAAATTGTCTTCTTCTTATCGAGTCGATGGACTTAACCCCTTACACTTTGTTCGCCTAGTATTCGGCGATGCATACAGCGTTTGGACTGACTTCGAACAAGTCTTTGTAGGTATGTACAATGTACATAATATTAGATAAATCATATTTTGCGAATTAATTTAGTCCTGTAAAGACTAATATGAGATATGGATAATGATGGTGAAGTATACAGGTAGATATGCAGAGAAAAGTATTCTTAAACAAATAGCATGTTCAGTTTGCCTTTCTGGAACATTTCATTAATCCATGACTTGCAATGGCTAGTAAAATAACGTGAAATCATTATACAGAGCCCAAACCTATTATGTATATCCAAAAATGTTCGTGATTTTGATTAAGTTGCACCGCTTGAGGCGCGAGGTGCGCCGAGGTTTTGACGTGGTTTTCAAAAGTTGCAAATGTAATAGGTTAAGACAGTCGTGGTTATTCCCTACACTTTCATCATACATTTATCTGGTTTGGTTCCACGCTTAGTACTGTTAGTAAAAATATCGAGGTAAAGACAATACTAACCGTGGTAATAAACCCGATAATATGTATGATAAAATGATTGCAAATGTAATTTCAATATTCTATTAAAGTAGATAGACACCAGTATGGGTATCAAATTTTATTCAAGGTTTATACGGCGAAGGGATACGAATGAAGTGACTTTTGCGAATTTGCCCTAAGTATTCATAGTAAAAAGGTGATGAAGATAAGAAGCATATATAAATGATGCAGTATAATATGTACTCTATTGATCAACAGAGTACATATTGTAGGTACATCTAAAACAAGCATCTAGTATTTACAAAAATGGGGTAAATATATTGATATAAAGAGAAATCTAAACAATAACGACCACAAGCACAATCACCGACAATACAACAGAGCTTATTACCGCTTTCTACACAATGGTAGAAAAAGTTGAACAAAAACTAATTAATAAGTAAGACCCTAGTCCGAGGGAGGTACCCAAAAAAAGAAACACTTTCACCTTAGTCATTCTTAAGCGATAATTTAAACAGTCCAGAGGCCCGTTTCCCTGCCTAAACTTTCCGATAAAGCTGCCTACTTAATTAACTTTCTTAATGATATAAGTTTCGAGATTGTTCCCCCTCCATCCCTCCGTCTAGTTACCGTAAAACCTATTACCATGACTGCCACCCTTGGCTATATTTAGGGTATTTTAATAAATAAATAAATAATAAATAAATATGCTTGGACAATCACACAGCGCCATCTAAGCGTTAAGCGGTGCTCAACACCTGATTGTTACGGGTACAACACGTTTATACTGACTCTACATTTGGATTACCGTAAGCGTATTCATTGAAAAATAGATAAAATGAACATTGAAGAAGCTGAATTAGTTAGTGCACATCACTATTACAGAGTTACAAATAAGCATAAACAATTAAGGATGCTACATCAACATCTGTAATATCGCCATCAAGACAAATGCTTGCTTATAAAAACAGTTAGAACGTAGCAAAAATTTAGTGTAGCCAACGATTTAGAACAGAAAATAAAGCAAATAGGTATCAGATGCTCCCGGTATTGTAAAGTCCGTCGACTACAGAAACTGCACATACTTACCATCGGGTCACCCGTACGCTTGCCACTTTAAAATCATCATCATGGTGTTAATGCCGCATAATATATCGCACGGTACATGCCGCAGTGGGATTCGAACCCGGTACCTCTCGCTTACGAATCGGATACCTTACACTCGGCCACCGACGCTCCGATGCTCCGTACGCTTTCCCCCTTATTAGTACAAAAAATAAATTATCAACGCAAAATATCCTCTAACCGTAATATCAACATAGAGGTTATATAAAGACAGGTTATATATAGAAGCAGCAACACAATTATGTTTTCAAACAATCTCTGCATTGTTACATACTAGTTTCGTTCTACCTTCATTTTCATACAGTTTCGTCCTACCTCCATTTTCTTGTAGCGCTAGCAACAAAGCATAGTCTGAAACTTTGAATTACGCTTTATGGTAATGAGACATACCTCTATTTCTGCACAGCTGTCCTGTGGCTATATTTTAGCATATCCAAGTTAAAGAGATATTTGCTGCATTTGAAACAAAATCATCCGTAATCCGACATATATGAGGTTAAGCCACAGAATATTGAGACTGTGCTATTACAATTACATTTAGGTACTTTTTGTGCTATTTATTATTTGACAAACGAGCAGACAGCCCACCTGATGGTACTAAAAAGTAGCGGCTCATAATCGTTCGATTTTTTGTGTATATTTTTTACTCTGTGATGTAGGCGTGTGAAGCACGCCGTGTGGTGTCCGGCAGAGTAGAATAGCACCAACCCCTTACACTCGTGGGGGTCGTACAAGGCGACTAATCTTTTCGAGGCAAAATATCCAAGAGTCTCCGTAGGCTGGGAAATGGGCAGCAGCGTTTTCCATTGTTATATTTATAACACTGCGATCTCCAACCCGCCTGCCAAGCGTAGAGATTATGGCAATAACCTCCCCTTTCTTGGGAGAGGCCCTTAGTCCTGCAGTGGACTGTAATGGGCTGTGATGATGATGATGATGATGTAGGCGTTAGACGGACGTAGGTATTAGATTTTTAGAGACACAATACAGAACAAAGTGAAAAAAATTTCACACATTAAATTTCGTCTACGCGATGTAAACCCGTATTCACCCGTGTTACTATGCGTTCTCACAGTACTCGTCAGAGGCGCTTTGCTAAATGCACTGCGTTAAACGCGGCTCTATTTCAGATTGGTGAATTTTGCTAGATTACTATAATAATGACTGTGAGGGCCCCGTAGGTTATCCTACGTCATCGAGTACAGTCATCGTCAGTTTAATCGAGGTAGTAGTTAGCTTTGTTTTATTAAAATTGGTTCAGTAGTTTAGAAAATATTTAAGTAGCTAATGTCAACTTGGTCGATGGTTATCCGTCTTATCCTGTCTGTTTCTTGAGTCCGGATGTTAGAATAAGAAAAATACCCATTTTACTTGATTTATTCGACGTATTTACTACAAATAATAATAAACAATATGGAAACACTGTTTCAAGTAAATCGCACTGTGAAAACTGACCGATTTGCCACGTCCAGAGTCCCGCAATCCACTTAATAAGGCTTCACACTTCACGCCATCGTCTTTACCTACTCGGGCCTGAATAGCTGTTGATAGAATAAATAGCAACTATGTTGCATTAAAAAATCTTTTTGGCGCTAATGGTACTGCTCTTGCGGGCCCTGGGTCCGCCTTGACCATGATCCAGAATTTGGCAGATCAGGGGGTCTAAAAAGGCCACATTAGCATTTCATATTACGATTCATATTAGAGTGCCACAAAGTTATTTGATCCTGTGGCCAATACTGGACCTAAGTGAAGCCATTTTGAATTGTTATGACCCCAGATATTTAAAGTGGAACGACTGCCATCTGAGCTCCATGACCGTGTTAACTGAAGAAACTGACCAGATTGGATCATGGTTACACATCCAGTCGCCTGAATGTGCAGGTTTCATCACGATGTTTTCCCTCACCGTAAGAGCATCGGTTAGTGTTCAACTAATGTACATAACTTAGAAAAGAGTCATTGATACGATATGTACACAACTATGTTGCATTCAATATGACTACGATTTCCATCAACATACACATAAAAAAAATTCTAATTAAAGTTTAATTTATTTTGAGAGTCCGCTCATAAAGATTTTTACCCAGATTTCAGCTTTATACGTAAAGCTATAAAGTTTAAAATTGTGTGTAAGTCTCAACTCATGCTATGGCCATGTGATTAGAAACAACTTCAGCCCAAGACGCAGCAAAAAGCGACATTTTGCGAGTTTTTACGTACCAAAACCATCCTTTTCGTACAGGAGAGGTGAAAATAATATGGAACTCGAGTTGCGACTTGGCCTTGCATTGCTATGTAAGTTTCCAACTAGTTACCCTCAACTTGGTTAAGAACTCAACTGAGTAGTCCTTGAACAGACCTCCATTAGTTGTGATGGCTCAACCGCATTCAGAGTACTGTTTCTATGGCCAATTTTAAAGTACCTATACTTGGTCATTAAGTATAACACTCCGGAAACATCTCCACGTTTCCCTTCAGTCCACTTTCGGTATATGTCCACAGTACTCTGGCTCATCAAACAGTGCTTTTTCCCACGCACACTAAGGTTGTGGAATGAACAACCTGGAGAGGATTTCCCTGGAGAGTACAACATGGAGTTCTTCAAGGAAGGGGTGAAAAGGTTTTTACGAGGTCGGTAACGCGTGGGTGATGCCCCTGGTATTGGCTGCTGTGACTGCTTACCATCAGGCAGGCCGGAAGCTTGTTTGCCGCCTTAGTGGTATGAAAAAACCACTAAACAGTGCACTTGATTTCCCTAATTGTCTATTTTATAACATCGGTCTACTTCCTTATGAGGAGTGTTTCCCGAGCGCGCTCCATACAATCGTCTAGAAACCAATATCTATGCTTGTAGTTTATCAGATTTTCGATAAAATATATCGTTTAAAAATAGAACTTTTTTTTTACAAAGGTTTTAAATTCCTATGAAAATCTTAAAGCAAATTTAAGTATAAAATAAAATCGCATTCCGTGTCTGTCTATCTCTATAATTATCTGCGAACACAATAAGAAGAAATAGAGAATTTCTTCAAAAAAATTTTGAAAACCCCACAGGTGGGGTAGGCAGAGACTATGGACCGCCACTTTGCTCTGTCCTGACACAACTCCCTAGCCTCGCATATATCCACAACTCTTTTCATACATATCCTTTTATTCTGATCAGTGAATGTTTTCCTGGGTCGTCCTCTTAAGGGCCGGTTTTCCAGATTCGCGCTATATACCTCTTTCGTCAATCGTCTATCATCCATTCGCTCTACATGCCCGAACCATCTTAACATCCCTCTTTCTATTTTTGATACTACATCATCTTTCATGTCATGAATGAATATGTATACATATATTAAAATAGAGAATCCCCGAAAGCACCAAGCCGAAGCCGTGGCGGATCGCTAGTAAAACATAAAAAGAAAATATTGCGTATGTAATAATTTAATTGAGATTGTAAACGCTGAAAAATCGTTTACAAAGCCGACTGTTTTGTTTTCAAAATGTCAGCATGAAGAGTTATGTGACGTGAAAATAAATTATAACCCGTACGTGTGTCAGGAAATAGACTACATTTGCGGTTGTAAAATGCTACAACAGACGGCCTTTATATGGTCTTTCTCAAGTTGATGATACAAAGAAATGATCAAACCCGACACTGAAGTAACGGGTGTTTCTTTAGAGGTGTAGAACTTTAAATTGAAATAAAAGGAAGAAAAAAGTATTTATTGGAACGATAATTATGTGGCATTTTTATTTGAATATGATTTCGAATCCGGGACCTCTGCGTGGCAGACCAATATGTTAACTAATTGAACCATTCAGGTCGTCAATTGAAGCCCCAGTAGGCTTTCTTTCTTCGACTGCAACATGTTGCTACCGAAATCACTCACTGCGAGAGCACCCCACTTGATCTTGACGTAGTATAAAAAAATCTCTTTTCGGATGCCGACCATCGTCCGACCACGTCCTCCGCATCCGACAGCGATTTATTTTATACTGCGTAAGGATATTTGTCAACTGTCTAGCTGCGTCCTAGTTCGGCCCTGCAGTAGAATCGTATGTAGATTCGTTAATGTGCTACATTCTACTCTACCTCCTAGAAGGTACCTTGATGGTTCATTTTATCGATGGGTAACCTCGAAAAGTAAAACGAATAAATAATAAAGGTTCTATATATTTATACTAAAAGAAAAGTAAATTAAACTCCAAAAAATGATATACCGACCGCCTGCAATCGAGGAATTTGACTCCACAATCGTTGACCCGACCCAAGGCCCTGTCCCATAGTACCAACAAAGGGCGGAGTCGCATTGCGGCGGCTTTAATTACCGCCGGGAGATTACCGCGCGACATATTCGCGTTGCCGCGCCGGGGATCCCCCCTCTATCTAATTTATTCGCGCCTGTCAAGAATGCGGGTGACGACGGGACGTTATGAAATTATACAGGTTATTGCGGGGGCGCCCGTCTTAACAAGTGTTTTGGGTGGGTGCGGATTTTGTTACCGCTTTTTCGGACTGGCCGGTGATAGTTGGAGTGTCAGCGACTATGTGTGTCTAGGGCCGTACCGTTGATCTCCGATGCGCCGCCATCTTGATCCAATAGAGTAGAATGACGTCACAGGATCGGTACCGACTCGCTCAGTATCGGAATGAACGAAATAAATGTCATTGGGGAGTATTGTAAAGATTTCTCACTGCCAACCAGTGAGAAAACCATACCAGTGAGAAAGAGGCTCAAGTCTAATCTATTAGTGATAACTAATCATCATCATCATTTTGGCGTTAAAATCACGGTTGTGCTGTTACGCACGTGGGCACGGGGTCCGCCTTGACCATGATCCGGGATATGGCAGATCAGAAAATTACAGTGGAGCGACTGCCATCTTTCATCACGATATTTTTCCTCACCATAAGATCGTCGCTTAGCACTCAACCAATGTACATAACTCAGAAAAGATGGCCGCAATGGGATCGAACCCGGTACCTCTCGCTTACGAGTCGAATACCTTAACCACTCGACCACCGACGCTCCTAATGCTCCTAAAAAGTGGACTATCACTAACAGCGGTTGTTTATTGCACATGGTATCTGGCATTCCGAGATACCAAAAGCAAAACGCTGCACTCACCCAGAAAGAATATTTATTCTACGACAAGCTATTACAAAGCTGACGCCATCCAGAAGCCGTTGCAACAACACAACGTTCATGTTAACAACAAAGACATTCAAGCACTCGAGTCGGGCAAACAACAGTTTCGTTTGGCGGGTTAAAATTAACACTTTATGAGCTTGGGCTACTTCGGGTTAACTTTACACCACGGATCTGAAAAAAGTACGGACGACATTCTACACTAAAGACAAGTGAAGCGTGCAAGGTACGACAATTTCTTGACAATTTAATTTGCTGTTTATTACCTACATACTAGGGCCTCCCTCGAGTTCACTAATTTACTAATGGCTCGATTGATTGTAATCGAATCGCAATGCGTTTTTGGTATTTTGCTACAATTAAACTGCCGTTGAGCTGCTATTGCGATCCAATTACAAATCTATTACAATTCCATCGAGCTAAATAAATTAGCTAACTTGAGGGCCAGGTCTGATATTTCGCCGCCAGTTTGTTTCATTTTGTACCACGCTGTCACGCTAATGACAGTGTCAAGCAGGCACACACATAAAAGGCCGCCTATTTTTATACTTGACTTATGAATTGAAAGAGTAATAAAAAAATAATCTTGTCGCTGATGTCCCTTTTGTGCTCTCGCCCACGAGGACCTAGGCTGGGGCAGACCCTGGGGTCTGCCTGGTCTATGATCCAGAATTTGGCAGACCAGATAATTACAGTGGAGCGACTGCTATTTGACCTCCGTGACATATCTACTGACCGTATTGGATCATGGTTACACATTTAGTCGCCTGAATGTGCAAGTTTTATCACGATGTTTTCCCTCACCGTAAGACTCATGATTTTAAAGAGTATCCGTCCGTATTTTTTCCAGGTCCGTGCTTTACACCTGGCGTGGCTACTTGTGAGTGTTCCGAGAAAACTGCACGCTTGACCGAAGTAAACTGCGCCCCAATTTAGATGTAGCTACATGTGATTCTATAGAACACGGTATACAACAAAGGAACAGAACGACTGTGTAAACAAATACAACATTGGTTCTGGCATTTGTTTGTTTGTAATAGTATAAGAATAGTCATAAATATGAAGTGAATCTCCATACTTCTAAGTTCATTTCGCAATCGATATAATCTGGAGCTTTTAAAAGAAAATGTGTAAATATGTCAAGTTGTTATTGGTGATTTACTTGTAATACACTATTAAAACACAAATAAATATGACATACCCGTTTTTTTTGCCCATATATATTTGCTTACAATTTTTTTTTATTATTCTTTGATATTATCATCATGAGAGCGGTCAATCCCGGCTTCTGACAAGGTCCGTTTACCAACTTTGTTTTCTCCACTTTTCCCGATCTTCGGCATACTCACGTCGTAAGCCGTTCGCTCTCAATCACAGTTGGATGTCAATCCATCGTTTCTTGGGTGGATATATAGACATATATAAACAAACGTTATTAATTAATTTCGAAAATAGAGTAGGTAGAGCTCGTCTAAGCTGAAATGACGCGCCCCACTATCGCATTAACGCACACAAGCAAATTTAAAATATGGACGCAATACATATACAAATGCCGTTGTAATTGGTCATTCAGTTGCCGGTGAGACTCAAACGTAGGAGCACGCGTCGTTCGATTGAGCAGTCGACGCTCCCACACAGATGAAGTGTCGTTATTCATATTTGCACTCAGACATCGAAATCAACTAATTAAGTAGTGGGCGCGTCATTTCAGCTTAGACAAGCTCTACCTACTTATGTCGACATGCTAATAAGCCACTAAAAATAAACCATATTTTTCCCCATTAAAAGTGGCAGAATACAAAAAACCTTTTATTACAAAATACCTACACGCAGGAAACCCCAAATCAAAATATGTTTGTAATTAACTTTTTATCTTTTATTTATAGTCACAATTCACCATAGAAATATTACAGTAGAAATAACCATTGATTTCTCGAAAAAACAACACCATCAGTCCGATCGTATCGGCCGCCTGCGACAGAATGCCATTTGACATTTAGCCGCCTGTCAACGTTCAAAACCAGAAACGTAGATCGCTATCACTTTCTATAGGAGAATATCGCGAATTGACGGGTCCAAACGGCCTGACGCCCTTTGACCACGGCGTCCGTCGCGCCGGATCCGTAATTCGAGAAAAGTCGGACCAAAGAAGCGGCCTATATATTTATATGAACGTTTGTCCACGCGACGTCTGGTGTCCGAGATTTGTCATCCATTCCTTTGAACCGTCATCGGTTTTTTCTCGGATGACGGATCCGGCGAGACGGACGCCGTAGACAAACGGCTTTAAGTTTCAATAGGTATCCCGTACTAAAAGTCAATCTACCCGAAACCACTCACAAAATACAAAGTACCCGCGCGTTTCAAACGAATCGAACCTAATCAGCGTTGGCACCGAGTCATCGGAGCCAGAGCCGAGTGTATCCGAAATAATCCGAATGTGCCCGAACGTAACGCGACTAGCCATAAATCTCTCGTAGGTAATAGTGATACATTTCTCTCGCGTCGTCCCGTACGGGTTTTGTTGCGTTTTTTCGGCCGAGAGTAATGAATACGGCAACATGACACTGAAGGAACGGGGTGTTTTGTTATCTACATATATGTATAGCTACTTACCTACACGTATAACGTAAAACTCCCCCACATATTAATACGTTCGCTGACATTAAGCCATTGCTCTGTACAATTTTCTATACTAAATGATACCCGTCATGTGTGTTAAAATTATATCTTAACATGATACTACGCCCTGGGACGTTAATATCAACGTTACATTTGTTCTAATTGTCATCCTAATACGACACTATGTCTAGAGACGTTGACACTATTAACACTACCTATAAAACTCGAAAGACGGTAGTACGAAATACGAGAGTGCTTAGAAGATGACAGTGGATACTGCTCGTCCTAATACTTATAAGCAAAAGTATCGTCAGTCGATACAGTGTCAAACTTGTAAGAATGAGTACCCCGCCCTTCGATGTACTGTCACAACGGATCATTTAAATTTCCCGCCTGTGGACGTACCCACTGTCAGCGAATGTGTTATGTCAGTTTCTGATGTCGGCGGTAAATAACACAGGAAATTTTATCGAAGTCTGTGGAGACAGGACAGAGACGCGGGTAAAACCTATTATTATAATTTTTTGACATGAGCCGACCAAAATGTTTGATGTACTTATTCTACGTAATAAGATTGTAAGGGCGCCGTTGGTTATCCTTCGTCATCGAATATAGGAAAAACTTTACTTTGTAGCGATATTAGAGGTTGAGAAGACCCTCAATGCGTTGATCTGCCTGTGCACCAGCTGTCATTATTTTTTTTTATTAACCTAAATTTAGATGTTTCTTAGCGATATAATAGGACCACTATAAGTCCGTATTGACTGACAGTAGTAAAAATTATAAAATGTGGATATGGCAATAATCTGGGGATAATCTGTCCTTGTCAGTCCTTGTCAGTTCTTCTGTAAACATTCAGTTATGGCTTGAACTTGTACTTTTACTTTGACTAAATTATTAATCATGCTGAAAATTATCACTCTCACTTCCTTTTTAAAATAAACAGTCCTACAGAAATCAAAATGTTTGTTATGACTTTTATAAATGATTCTAGGTTCTCTTACTTTTAAAAAACTTGTCATAAGTTGCCATACAGAGATTTTTATTTTTATTTTTTTAATAAATTATTCGGACTTAGCGTGGTCTTATTATAGTATTTAATTATCCTCTTGTGTTGGTTCTAGAAGTAAAAAACGAGGTGGCACGCTGTTTCCGCTTTTCAGCCACATTAAAATCACTTTTGTTTTTGGTGACTTACCCGTAACTACTATCGTTAAAATGTCGAAGTTCGGGACATAAAAAAAAAGTGCCAGGTTGTGTACGGGCAAAACAACATTTTGTGAATCTCCTAAACCTCAACTATCGCTACAATGTAGAATTTGTCATGTACTTCATGACGTAGGATAACATACGGCGCCCTCATAGTCTATAATGTAATTCCAATCCATCTGACAAAAAAGTGTTTGGTATTATTTTATCTTCGGTATACCTATCTGGTATCTGGTATAAAAACAACAAACCGTCATGGGGTGCCGATCGGCTCCCGATTCTGTTCAACTAGAATATCTGGTAGATATCTACAAATAAAAATAACGTTCATCCAAAATATCTGCTAGATATTCACCTACAAATAAAAATAGCGTCTACTATTATTAGGATTTTGCACCCAAAGGGCATCGACGGGACTACTAAGCTCCCGACGTCGTTACATGTTCGTGACAGGGCCGTATCTTTTGAACCGTAACAGATAGACAATCGTATTTCGCAGAATATGTATTTTTCTCTGTGTGGTTTCAGTCAACGTCTATATTAGAAACAGAGGAAATTCTTGGTAAGATCGTGCGAAAGTTGGCTCAGAAGAAAATGCTAGTGGCTGTTGGTAGAGTGGGCAAAAGCTGGTCTTACATCTACTACAGATTTTACAGTGAGTGAGAAAATTTTGTTTCTTTTACGCTATGTGTCGTTTTCTGTTTTTAACCCCCGACGAAAAAAGAGAGGTGTTATAAGTTTGACGTTGTATTCGTGGCTTTGTGTGTCGATCTGTGGCGTTATAGTTCCCGTACGGATAGACCGATGTGGTTGAGGTTTTCTCCATTCGAATGACAGTTTAAACAAGATGGTTCATAGCTTTGCTTTATTAAAATCGGTTTTGTAGAAAATATTTGAGTATAAGTAAACTTTTTCTGTCAGTTTAGTTATTTTGTTCATTATATGTCATGCGGCACAGACAAACAGGATAGCGGGCCACCTGATGGAAAGTGGTCACCGCTGCCTATGGAAATTAGCAACTCCAGCGTTATCGGCATTTCCTTGCCCTTTTCTAAAACCCCGAAACACGTTGATGTGGCAGTAAAAACATGTCCCTCCACTGCCAAAGCCATGGTTCCCCAAATACACTTTTCTTGAAAAAAGTATTTCCCCAGTCCAGCTCCAATTCGTACGAAATACCCAGCTATGGTGCACTGGAGACCCACTCACCTCATTCTTGCTGGCGACGTAAAAATTATGAATTTCATTAAAAAACCATTTAATCAAACTAAAGGCCTAATTTATATTCCAAATTGCGTAAATAAAATATGGCGTAAAGCTTTCGGAATTATTATATTTTTAGAGCTTCGATTAAAATTTTAAATGCTAATTGTTGACGCTTATCCCTGGGATTCCCTTTATTTGCCAAAGCGAAGGTAATTAATGCCAGGATAATAATTTTAGCAGCAAAACACTAAGGGAATTTATTAAATGGGAATCATAAGGCTACGGGGATGGATCAGCATTTTCTATTGGATAATTACTGGATCATCTATCTTTGCTATTATAAAACTGTAAAAAAGCAGTGTCTGTACATTGAAGATCTTTAAGAAAAAATTGTCGGTATAGGATTCTGGGACGTAACAATGACCAAAATGTCTTTTTTAATTATTTTTTCTATTTATCTGTTCGTGCATCACGCAGAAACTACTGAACAATTTTTAATTCGGTTTTGATAGTTTGATAGCTTGAACTTGTACCCTACCCTGGGCGGGTACAATCTAAGCCATGTTTCATCTAATTCGGTTAGGTAGAACCAGAGATACAGCTTGACCTCCCCGTAGTGCCAGCATTCATACAATACGGAGGTAATTTAAAATGGTAACCCTCCAAAAGCTAAACTGTAATAAAAACTTTAGTCGCAGGCAAAAGCTAGGTTTGTATGAAATCATAAAATTAATAGATTTTTATTAACAATTTTTACTTATTATTTCATTTACTATAATTAATAAATTACTGTGTGAGGACATATTACTTAGAATAGAATAGAAATCATTTATTTACACACTGCCAATAACACCACAAACACATAACATAATGTATCAAAAGATTTGAATTACTGACCTTCAAATAGGCGTTTTTTGAGGTCAGTGACTCGACACCAGAGCCGTGAAACAAATAATTTAAAAAAAGATATTAAAAAAAGTGACATAAAAATGCACAATAAAAAATCATTAAAAACAAACAACATGAAATTATGAAACAACAACTAGACAAACATACATGAATAGAAGAAAAAGGAAGAACAGAGCCGTTGCATGTGGTTTCATACTTATGCCTGAATTCCATAATAGGTATAGATATGTAGCGGCTCCGTAGTAAATACTTTTTCAAGATTGTTTTTTATTGATCGACACGCATCATTAGCCTTCTATCTTAATAATAAATTTTAATTTGTTTGAGAATCAAATAAACACTTACAAAACTTTATAAATTCCTTCTCATTGCACCTATTCCCACAGATACCTAATTCAATTAAGTACTGTCATGGAAACTCACAGACATAACAGACTAGAAATCGCAAATATTCCCTGTTCGCTCACTCTACAATGATTATAAATCTTGCTATCCCGCTTTTTCATTGTTGGAATACGTTGACGGAAAATGACGCGCGCAATGTTTTGAACGTTCGACATGTTGCTGAAGCTCCTTAAGACTTGACGTTTCTTTTGAAACATCGGTGTAAATTTTATAATTTCATAATAAAATTTAAATCAAACCATTTAAAAGATTGTAATTTTGTGTGTAATTTAGTGCACATTTATGTGAAAGCGCAAAGTATGGAAATACACCTGGATTATCCTTTCACCGGTAAGTAAACATTCGTGGTCGCGGCGATCGAAAATCAATTTTAGAAATTGTGACAAAAATATGCATCGTAATAGTGTGAATTTGCAATAATTAAAATGCTTTACCTTAAAACCATTGCCTTGCCATTAGAGATAGATTTAAAATTATTGGCAAATTGCGCAATATTTCGGTGTCTAAATAGGTACGAAAATATTTTGATGCTAACAGGGTCGGATTTATTTATTGTATAGAATTTTAATACTCTAATCTTGTAAATAGCGGTCCACAATTTTATATGTATTAGGCTTTCATACCAAAAATATACCTAGATGACATTTTAAATGTTCAGACATTTTATGAAACAACGGATTAATCGCGTATTTACGTTTATTTATACATATAAATAATTGTTTTTCTAGGTTTCCTAAAGACCAGACATGGTGATGTCTGAGTTGCAAATTGGAAGTGGTGCATTGTAAACATTTTGAAGAACGAGATAATATTTAGATGCAAATCCATTCTGTCCTGGTGCACCAGCATTATATGATTTTTTACTGAAAATAAAGAATATGCTGCCTGTTTAATATATTAATGTACCTATCCTTTTCATTATAATTTTTTTTTCATGACTGTGTCCTCTAGAGGGCATTATATTCAATTTGTGAAGTCACATAGGCCAACCTGTGAACAATGAAGACGCTTCTAACGATAAGTAAGTAGGTACCTACTTAGTTTAGAAGTTATGAGGCAACAAATAAACATTAATACCTGTCAAAATCATAACCCTTCTTTTTGCAAAAGCAAGCACGCCGATTCACGGTATGTAAGATCGAGAGACTGAAAAGACGGAGGTAGGTATCAGGGCGTGGGTTTGATTCACTAGACATCTTACCTTTTATTATGATGACAATATTAAATTATAAGGACAAGTTTACAAAAATTGCGTAGTCGTCTAAAGCGAAATACAAGTCAGATTTCTTTGTGTCCGTTACGAGTAGAAGGTCGTAGCAAAATATAACTTATCTGCAGATGGGCTGCCTTGTTCCGTTTGCATTAGTGTGTGTGTTATAGAGATATGTAACATTTCGTCTCATATTTAAACTCGAAATGTACTCGCTGCTTCTGTATTTAAAATTTTTTCTTATGTGGAAACTAAATATTCAAAGCAGTTTAATCGTCTTCTGAATTTGTTCGTATTTTAACGAGGAACTGCATCAGAGCATCGGTGGCCGAGTGGTTTAGGTATCCGACTCGAAAGCAAAAGGCACCGGGTTCGACTGCGGTCATGTACCAATTACTCTTTTCTGAGTTATGTACATTAGTTGAATGTTAACCGATGCTCTTACGGTGAGGGAAAACATCGTGATGAAACCTGCACATTCACAGACGACTGTATAATATGTAACCATGATCCAATCTGGTCAGGTTCCCCTGGTAGAACGATCACGGAAGTCAAATTGCAATTCATCATCACAACCCGTAACAGTCCACTGCAGGACTTAGGGCCTCTCCCACGAAAGGGGAGGTTATTGCCATAATCTCCACGCTTGGCAGGCGGGTTGGAGATCGCAGTGTTTAAATATAACAATGGAAAATGCTGCGGCCCATTTTCCAGACTACGGAGACTCTTGATCTTTTGCCTCGAAAACATTAGTCGCCTTGTACGACACCCATGAGTGTAAGGGGTTGGTGCTATTCTACTCTGCCGGACACCACACGGCAATTGCAATTGGTCCACTGTAATTACCTCATATACCAAGTCCTGGATCATGGTTAAGGCGGATCTCGGGCCCTCGTGCGCGAGAGCCCAACCGTGACATTAACGCCAAGATGATTTTTCATCACGACAAAACCGCATAATGACAAACCTCACTTCAGAAAATACCTATTGGAATTAAATTTCTTATATGAATAACTATTGAATTATAACGCTGTTGGTATTCTAAAAAAAAAAAAAAAGTCTGACTTATGTCGCTTTTCAGACATGCTAAACATTTAAGAAACTAACGTTTTTACTGGATCCGGCGTGGGTGATGCCCTTGGTATTGCAACCGTTCAAAAGCTGCGATTACAGCTTACCGTCAGGCAGGCCGTAAGCTTCTTTGTCACCTTAGTGGTGGTATGTCTGTATGGGTTCTTAATTTTTTTTTCTACTTCCATCCCGTATGTTTTTTTACTCTCATAACACACGGCAGGGTTGACTGGAAGAGATCTCTTTTAGATATAAGTCTTCCTTTGTACAACAATTTCTACTGTAACAACACAATATTAAATATATTTAACAGTAGAAAATAGTATACAATAAATAATATATTTCTATAAAAATAAACGGAACCAAAACCACCCAAATCCGGTATAACTTTTCCAACTTAAGTATTCAGAATCCGAATGGACTTTGGGACTCGAATGTACGGTCCTTAATCAAGCCGTCGCGGCCATTGATGTTCCCCAAAGGTCACATGACCACAAGTCTCCGGGGGGGCCCCCCGCAACGGCCCTAATTATACATCCGAACTTTTCACTTGCGACGTACCTGTTGGATAATTGTCGACTCGTGTATTGGTGAGATAATTGGGAACTAAGGGAGGTAAGGGTCACTTCAGTATTAAATATTACTATATGTATAATACTGAATATTATTTTAGGTTGGGGAAAAAGTCTTTTCGCATATAGTATGTATGAACTTGTAATAAAACCTCTTTGGCTATACTATTTGTACCTGGCTGGTTTTGGTATCATTTAAAAGTTTATATTTCAAAGAAGATAATTCCAAATTCAAATTATGAAAATGCGTGATTTTCATTTGTTTTTCTTACCGTCAAGATCAGTGAATCTAATGAAGAAATTAGATCCATTTTAAAATTTTACTACAAACAAGGTAAAAATGCAACGCAAGCCGCAAAAAAAAAATTGCGATGTTTATGGACCTAATGCAGTGTCAGTGAGAGTAGCACAAATTTGGTTTAAGCGTTTTTAATCCGGAAATTTTGATGTCAAAGATGCACGTCGCTCTGGTTGCCCTGTTACGGATAAAATGGTTGCTATTTTTGAAAAAATGGAGCAAGATCGGCATATCAGTACTTATGACGTAGCTGAAGAACTGGGAAGAATTGACCACAAAACAGTTTAGACGCATTTGATAAAAAATGGGTACACAAAATAGCTCGATATTTAGGTACCTCACGAGCTCTCTGAAAGAAACCCAATGAACCGTGTACTCATTTGTGATTATTTATTACGACGTAATGAAAAATTATAATAAATACATTTTTGAAAGTTGAAAAGTGGATCACGTACGACAAGAACGTGCGAAAAAGGCCATGGTCAAAGGCCGGTCAGGCTTCACAGCCTGTGGCGAAACCCGGGTTAACTCGCAACAAGGTGATGCTGTGTGTGTTTTGAATTGGAAGGGCATAATTCATTATGAGCTGTTACAACCAGGCAGGACCATCGATTCAGAACTCTACTGCGAACCACTGATAAGATTAAAGCAAGAAGTTGAGATTAAGCAGCCGGAATTAATCAACGGGCCGGAATTAATGAAGGGGTGTGGTTTTTCATCATGATAATGCTAGACCTCACACATCTTTAACCACTCAGCAAAAATTAAGAGAGTTTAGCTGGGAGGTGTTAATGCATCCGCCGTATAGTCCTGACCTTGCCCCTTCCGATTTCTACCTGTTTCGGTCATTTCAGAATTGTTTAGGCAGTGTCAGGTTAACATCACGAGAGGACTGCCAAAACTACTTGACGCAGTTTTTTGATCAGAAGCCCCAAAATTTCTATAGCAATGGGATCATATCCCTACCTATAAGATGGCAAAAAGTTATCGAACAAAATTTAACTAAAGTATGTAGGTACTACATACTTTAGTTAAATGTAAATAAACTATATTAAAAATGTTTTGAATTTTCTTATAAAATGCGTAGAAACTTTCTCCCCAACCTATTATATTAATATACAGTACTGAATAAAAAATAACAGTATTTTTATAACTATGACAGATAGATTTACATCAGCATTTTTCAAATCTTACAAAGGTTTAACTTAATAGAAAAAGCAATTAGAGTGGATCCCTGGCCCTGAAACTAGGTAAATGTGATATCAAGGCCAGTGATTCCTCATGACCATGTAATGGGATATCTTAGACGCAGCGTGCTATAGGTAAGTACTAGATATTAAATTTGTATATACGCAATAAAAAAAAAAATTTTTTTCTTTAGGTATAGTTTCGGGTGCTTTCGTGCGAGCGTATCAGTGTGTGTGTATAATGTACGATGAGGTATTAATAAGTTTTAAAGTATTCATTCCCAATTTTTGTATTGTATTGTATTGTCATTTTTTTACACTGGTGAAGGTCAATTTGGTAGGTATGAATTTTTTTTATATCACTAAGGTGGTAAACAAGCTTACGGTCCGGCTTGTAGTGCACAGTTATCGTAGCCTATGAACGTTTACAATACCAGGGGCACTCACGTGCTGCTGACCCTTTAAACAGATTTTTAGTTCCTGTTTGGAGAATTTCTCACCAGGGTGCTCATTCCACAACCCTAGTGTGCATGGACGAAAGTTCCTTTGGAACCGCAGAGTTCGCGACCAATTTGGTGCTAGGATGTGAGTATGGAATCCCTGTACATGGCGGATGGTTCCATAAGACACGAAACACACAAGAATGAAAGTAAGAAACACAATGGCATATTCCTTTTCCCAAATCCTAATATTTACCGAACTGTATTATTGGAATAACAAATGTAAAGATAGCGCCACATTAGAGTGATGTGATGTGACACACTCTCATGACATACGTTCTCATAGTAAATGTATGAAAAATCGCAATTTAGCAACACACTTGGCTTACGTGACGTCGCTGATGTGACCAAATCCCGCGGCGTGGGCGTCAGAGCGCGTGTGTGACGTGGTATATGGAAAAATATGGGGTGAATCGATTTGCTTGCTCGCGAGTTATTTGTTTCTTCTAAGCATAACTAGAAAATGATAAGTCATAACTACATATTTCCAAAGACAATATTTTAGAAAATTTAATGAAGAATAAATGCCTACTAAATATTGCATCTGTCACAGTTTTCTTAAAAAAAATAAAAAGCTGACGATTGTCATACAAAAGGGAGGGGAGTGGGGAAACAAGCGCATCTATAGTGTTGCCATTTGAGCACCTCCGAATAGAATATAGATAAATCCATTAATTTTGTACAGATTTAAATGCGCTTTATAAATGGCAACACCAATCACAAGTGTCAAGATTGACAGTTTATTGTTTATTTATTAACAATATTAATATTAATTAATATATTAATCGAGTAGATTCAAGATTTTATGAATTTAAAATACAGCAGTAATACAATTTCAAATATCAATAAACTTATTTGTTACGTTTGTCTTATTTTTACTACACTAACAGTATGTACAGTCGAGTTCATTAATATATGAGCATTACCAAGGCTTCAAATATAAATGTACATTGAAGGGTACTTATATATCTGAGCAGATTCATCAATATATGTACACATGTCACCCGTCATATTAATCTGAGCAAGCCTTTCAGTAATATCTAAACAACTGAACACTAATAAATATCTGTACTAACGTACTCCAATTATAAAATTAGAAGTTCATAAATAACTATTTTGTGTTAGGAGGAAATACGAAAGTCTCGCGCAAGACTTCGTATTTCAGCCCTTTGGTGTGGAAACGTTGGGACCGTGGGGCCCAGGTGCGAGAAAGTTCTTTATAGAACTTCCAAAATAATTAAATGATTTCACTGGTGACCGAAGTGCTGGCTCGTTCCTCGGACAACGGATTAGCATCGCCATTCAACGAGGCAACGCAACCAGCTTTCTGGGCACCATTCCGGGGGACAGCGGTGTGGACGATTTTTAAAATTTTTAATATATATTTTATGTGTTAATGAATAGGTATATGTAGTGGTAAGTATATGTATATAGATATATTTGTATTGTAACTGTAAATATTTTATTACCAATAATTTTGTGTTTTATATGCTCCGATATTCTGTTTATAAATACATGTTTATTTTTATAATTTTATGTTTATGTTTATGCTACATGTTTATAAATACTTGAAAAAACCCTTGCTTAGATATTTATGTAGTTTCACTAGGTTAAATAATTTTGAAAAATATTAGTACAGATATTTATTAGTTTTCAGTTAGTTGTTAAGATATTACTGAAAGGCTTGCTCAGATTAATATGACAGGTGACATGTGTCCATATGTTTGATTGATGAATCTGGTCAGATATTTAAGTACCCTTCAATGTACATTTATATTTGAAGACTTGGTAATGCTTACATATTAATGAACTCGACTGTACAAGCCACGTAAATGCCAATTTTCATGCTTTCTGCCGGATAGGACCATATTTAAAACTAAGAAGCCGCACAACATAAGACATACCTACATATTATCAACCTCTCATATCACACGCTTTATAAAAAGTCAATTGCCTTCCCACGAAACTTCCTATCCCAGTCCCCAATGTACCGGATGAAGACCCCAGGCCCTGCTAACACCCACATACAATGAAATTTCTAAATTCGTTGAAAGCTTGCAGTTCGGCTAATGGGCACGCGAAAGTGGAGCTATGTCTTAATAAACGTTAAGAGCCCCGCGCACCTGAGCGCCTAGTCCTGGCCCGGACTGCGGAGCTTGCTCTGTGATAATGTCCTATGTATGATCTGTCCAGACTGAATTGTATTATTTGGTGAACAAACAATACCCAAAATTACGGCTTGCCGTTTCAATCATGCTAAGTGCACTATGTAAAGATGTCTTAAATTGTACAAGAACCACATAAAATGTGAATTTCTGCTAATTATCTAGTTAAATACATAATTTTATTTAGGTATAATCTGTAAAGACAAGTCAGTCTGGAAAGATTTAACCTACGTATGTATGAATGAACGATCGTTGCTGTAACAGCAAGTTGTTGAAATAGCAAGAACCCAACACCAGAGCAGTGAGACGTTTCTCGCGCAGGTAAAAGCGAAAAAGTTGGACTTGTTAAAAGCACTTTCTCTTCCAGGTGACTCAAAAACTCAAAAATAAAATAAAATACTAAAGAATTAAGAACTATAAAACAAATAACCGTACGTACAAAAATTAATGAACACACCTGCTAATTCCTAGGTGATATACATGTGGAGGGCTAGGCTGTATCTTGATGTAGCCTTCGATATGTCTACGTACTCAATTATTTAAAAAGGTGGTAAAAAAGCGATCGACAACGAGACTAGCGAAAAGACGTGCTTTTATTGGAAGTCGAATAAAATACGAATTTAATTGTGTAACTACTGCTTCTTATTACAATCCTATACTACTGCTACTATTACATAGTAGAACGAACTTTAGATACGGTAACAAAAATAGCAAAATCGGTAGTCAGATTTCCATAGAAATCAAAAGCACGACAGGGATAATAAAATAGGATATGAATATCACGTAAAAAACAATCTTACGCCGCCAATACTGTAGGGAAACTGTAGAAAACCTATTCACGTTCATTTAACAAACAATGGAGATTGTATGTCCTTCTCCCTTTGAAATTAATTTTACTCCAGTTATCATCAAAAGTATTTGTTTGCCGATACTTTTTCTATTAAAGCCTGGCCAGGAATATGGTAGCCATATGGCGGATTTTTTTACAACTAATTTCTCAGGTTGGCAACAGCAAGTAACAGCAACATCTCCATCTTGACATTCTTGACCTCATATATTACGTCAGGCTTTAAATTTAGACGGCGCCGCTTATTCTACAGCATCAAGTACAATAAAAATTCCACTTTGAACGGCTAGTAGAAATTTAGAAGACCCACAAAACGTTCGTCTGCCTCTGTACAACCTGGCACAATTTTATTTTTTAATGATCCGATCTTAGACTTTTTTTTAGCGATAGTACTTACTTATCTACTTAAGCGTCTTGAGAGCGTCGGTGGCCGAGCGGTTACAGATCCGACTCGTAAGCCAGAGGTCCCGGGTTCGAATCCCGCTCCGGCCATGTACCAATAACTGTTTTCTGAGTTATGTACATTAGTTGAATACTAACCGATGCTCTTACGGTGAGGGAAAACATCGTGATGAAACCTGCACATTCAGGCGACTGGATGTGTAACCTTGATCTAATCTGGTCAGGTTCCCCTGGTAGCAGGGTCATGGAGGTCAGATGGCAGTCGCTCCACAGTAATTACCTGACATGCCAAATCCTGGATCATGGTCAAGGCGGACCCCGGGCACTCGTTCTCGAGAGCACAACCGGGACATTAACGCCAAGATGATTATTATTTTTTACTTTCTTATCTACTTATCCTCTTGTGTGGGTTCTAGAAGTAAAAAAAATCGGAGTGCCTCACATCCTTTTGGCAGTTTCGCTTTTTAGCCACATTAATGTCACCAAAAATAAAAGTGACTTCTGGAATATGTAGTATTAATTTCTTCCAAAAAAAAAATTACTCTCTAGAGATAACTCCGACCCTGTCCGTTGATGTTTCACACCACACTAACTTAATTTTATATTTTCTCTACACTCCAAAGGCGCCAAAGACTTACGGCTGAAACTTTGAAATATTTCAGCATGTCTCAAGCACTTATCACCGGGTCTAATTGGTCTGCAGAAGCGGTTTCTCGCCCAGTTCTGCTTTGTGTCACCTACTTTGTGTATTTTAAGGGACTCTTATGGAACTAATCTTTACTGGCGATTGTTTTTATTTTTAAACATGTCATGATGATCGTCATGGTTGACAGTCCACTTTTGGTTTAGGACCACTGGATACATATATCATCTCATCTAAGTATTTAAATATTGCATGCCAGATTCTGGTAAAGTGTGAGAAGCGAGTAGTCATTGTAACATATTTTATGTCCCACATTTTGAAGCAATAAATCATTCATCTCATCTAAGTATTTAAATATTGCATGCCAGATTCTGGTAAAGTGTGAGAAGCGAGTTGTTATTGTAACATATTTTATGTCCCACATTTTGAAGCAATAAATCATTCATCCATTCATAAGAAAGATCAGGTCAGGAGTTCCCTAAACCGACAAATCACCGACAATCACTTATCACCGGGTCTCGCCCAGTTCTGCTTTGTATCACCTATTTTAAAGGACTCTTATGGAACTAATCTTTTTTTTAATTGTTCATCTTTTAGAAACTCATTTTGCTTCATATGCTGGATACATATTTCACCTTAAACATTAAGAAAAGTCAGGTCAAGAGCCTCTAAAGCGACAAGCATGTATGAAATTGTTGATGAATGTGGAAAAAGCGAGAGATCAGTCAGGACCATAGTTAGTGACGGCGTGACGTTATTTTATTATGTATTAAGCAGAATATAAACGCTTGCTTAGGAACTGAACGAGATCATCTAAAATATTGGAAAGTTAGTTACTTTCATGTCTGAGTAGAGCGGCCCTTTTGGGTAAAATGCGTACCAAACGTCACCTTGACGATCATAATCATAATCATTTAAGGTACACAGGTTATACAGTTGTTAGGTACAGTTTAAGTAAGAGCCTCAGCGACATGCCATCGGCATACAAATTTTAGAAACATTATTAAATTTCCGAATTTAAATAATGTCATTAATCAAAATATGTAATCATTTACAAATATTTTAAATTATTAATTTTAAGCATTATAAAAACATCGTCATAAAATTTGTCTTTCACCTATTCAATGTTATTAATAATTTAAGATGTCAACAGTAGATAGTGTCACTAATAATTCAAATGTCAATAAAAATATAATGTCAATTAATATTTAAAAATCGATTAAAAGTCATAGTAAAATAAATAATTAAAATTAACATTAAATTATTATCAATATCTACAATTAATCAACAATGTCAAAATAATGAAGATCCAATTACAAAATATGTCAAAATTTATTCAATGGCATTACAAATTGTCATTTAATCAGGTACATTTACTGAGAGAATAAATTATTTACGTTCCTTACACGCCAAAAAGAACTCCTCAACCGCATATAACGCTCTTTCGACAAGAAAACTGTATAGCTGCCTCTAAAACTACCAAGAGTCTCTGCTTCGCGAATCGTTTTTGGGATAGCTTTATATGATTTTGGGGCCATCGCAAAAACGCTCTTATGAAATAAGGCTGTCTTGCATGGGTGGACGTGCAGTTGATCTCGGCATCGTGCGCTTTCGACGCTGGGGAAGAGATGCAGATTTGTGTGTACAAATACGGCAATTTCGTACAGTCAATTTGGTTGTCCTTAAAAAATCAAGTCAGGGAAGAATTGACCTTCTTTCTGTCACTCAGGCGGGACAGACCACAAATGCGGCATTATCAATCGGTGGTGATCAAGTGACTAGGATTCCTTCCCTCTACTTAAAAAAATTATTACCTTATCAGGCGTAAAATTAGTTACACTGAGCACCCTGTTAGAATACTTGTATTCTATGTGGTATAGACAAAATATCGAGTACTCAACTAGTATCTAGTGTCATGTATTATAACTCCAATGTAACTTCTAATTTAAACATTAGATACAAGTTATAATTTGTTTTGCTACGTTGTGACATATGAGCAGACAGTCCATCTGATCGTAACAGGTAACTGTCACCCATGACATCAACGATCAGGCAACAAAAATGCAGAACCGCAGGTGCGTTGTCACAGTGAGAACTAAGATGAAATGCCTCATACCTGTAATTGTGCTGGCTACCTTATCCTCCAAATCGGAACACAACAATGCAAGCATTAGCACCGGAATGACGACTAGAGTGTGAATTCAGTAGCGAACTCGACCCCTTTCCTATCTTGATATAATAAAACCAATCGTAACGACACAAAGTGCCACTCCAGAAACTACTGCTGCGAGTAAGCAATCAAAACGCTTTGATATTTCATTGCCCATCGGCCTGGAATTACAAAGTCCAAGCTCTAAACTTAATTGACCTTAAAACTGAATCAAATTACAAATGGAACATCAACTGTAGTACCAAATGCCGCTGAAACATCCACTGAAACGAAATAACTGCCTGAAAAGCGGCGTCAAGTTATTTGTACATTGTTTTATTAATTAATTTTGTTTGAAATACTTCTACGCACTTTTACAATACCACGTTTCAAACTCGTTTCGTTGAGCAAATGAAACTGCTCTGTAATTCTCTGTACCGTTTTTGAACGAAAAACTTCTTTAAGCGTACCGTACGCAATTTTTCAGTTTTGTTTTCTTATACGCCCTCTTATTAAAACTGGGCAAATTTTGTAGAATAAATTCAAAAGCAAACAGCGTGAGAGCAATCAAAGTGGAATGTATTCCTTTTAGAATAAGGTTCGTTTTTTGAATCACTTATATTATGTTTCGCGTCGCTTCTCTTTTCAAAAGGCGTGATACAAAAATGGACCTCATTTTATGAGCCATACATTCCACTTTTATTTGCTGCCACACTCTTTGCTTTTGAATTTAGACAAATATAATAAGGGCATTAGAAGAGAATAAAAGCTCACTGTTGTTCCCGCGTATTTTTTTGTTATTATTAAATACATAATTTTTTTTTTTTTACTCATCACGCTCCTGTAGCTGATACAAGGTCAACTCTGTGGTTTTCGAATTCGTCTCTATTTCAAGAAGTCATCACCGTTATCATCATCTTGGCGTTTATTTATTTATTTATTAAAACTTTAAGCACAAAAAGTACAGTGGCGAACTTAAAGCTAAAATAGCCTTATCTACCAGTCAACCGGGATAATCTAAGCCTGAGAAAGGTACACGAGTAAAAAGAAGGAGGGATATACATTTATGCAACTATAGTTCGGAAATACATACTAAAACATAAAGAAAACATAAAATAAACAAAAAAACTAAGTAGCAAATAATGGACACAATATACGGCAGATGTGATAATCACAGAATTTATGTCTCAGTTGAGCTCTCGCGCACTAGGGCCAGCAGCCGCCTTGACCATGATCCAGGATTTGGCCAGTTAATTACAGTGGAGCGACTGCCATCTGACCTCCGTGACCCTGCTACCAGGGGAACCTGACTAGATTGGAGCATGGTTACACATTTAGCCACCTGAATGTGCAGGTTTCATCACAATGTTTTCCCTCACCGTAAGAACATCGATTAGTGTTCAACTAATGTACAAACTCAGTAAAGAGTCATTGCTATATGGCGGCAGTGGGATTCCAACCCGGTACCACCGACGCTCCTTTCTCTTTTCCAAGAAGTCATCGTCCTTATAATGATGGAACTTACCCGTGAGGAAAACGTGAAAATTAAAATGAAAACGGGTAAGTTACGTTGGTTTTCATTTTCATGTAACTTACCCGTGAGGAAAACGTCGAAAAAGCCCCGACTAAGTATACAATGTATAGTCTTAAATATTTCCTAATCAACTGATCCGATTTTAATGAAACTCAGCTAAGTATAATCTCGAATAAACTGGCTTTCAAATCAAGAAATTCTTCTCATTGAAATCGGCGCATCCGTTCTGAAGCGACGATGCCACAGACACACAGATCCACAGATACACACGTCAAAACTTATAACACCACACCCCTCTTTTTAGTTGGGGGTTGAAAATCAATAAAATCAAGACCAGATGGCTCCATTAGCCTCGCCATCCAGCGGGGCAACGCGGCCAGCCTCCTAGGCAGCTTTACTAATACCGTGGACCTGGGACAATTTTTTCATCTGTAGGTTTGTTAATTGTTTTACTTAGTATTATTTAGTTGTAAAACAGAGAAGCCAGTACCATATCTTGACAATGAGACGGCAGTGAAACTTGCTCATAACCCACAGCATGAATACCATAGGAGAACCAAGCACAACAAGCTAAACATTTCTTCGTGAGAGCGTGTGTCAACAATGCGAGTTTCAGGGTTAAGCAAGTCTTATCAGAACTGCAGTTGGATGACATGCTCACAAAGTCACTATTTGGTCCTAGGCTCCAAACCCTGAGTTTCCGGATGGGACTAAAGAAGTTATCAGAAATCAAAAAATATTTATTATTGTACTGTGTGTACAGGTATGTAGCTCTTATACACAGTAACAGTTCGAACAGCATGTCCATTTCGGACGTATAATAAATAAATTACAAATCAAAATTATAATTAAAAAGATAAACATGCTACTACTTATTAAATTCATCTTAATATTAGTAGGTATTCTAAAATTATGTCATATTTAAATGTCACCACTTTCAAATTATAAATTATTATTATTATTAATAATTTTCAATTGTTCATAAGTATCTCAATGTCATTGTATAAAATAAAAATATGTCACAATTTAATTGTAATGTCAGTTAGATTAAATGTTCTAAAAGGAACGGGGATGTGAAGTCAGGTGAAGTTTATAATCTAAACAAGGAGACTACACACTGGCTAAATCATTAACACTAATACATATATGGTTTGTAGCCTTAGTAACTGTTAATCGATGGTTTTTTGCTTGTCATTAAAATACATTTATTTTGAGGTAAACATAAAGTTTTATTTTAATCGACTTTCTTAAAAGTTAACACGGTTTTGTAATTAGTATTATGTTAGGTAGTTATTTAAATAATTGTGTCGCATAATTGCTCTGTTTTACAGTTTAATAAAAGCCTTATTAAATGTAATTCAAATTAATTCAAAGTTATTTATTTAAATTTTATACACTAAACTTTGATACAAATAACTTTTAGATAAAACTTCGAAAAATTACGAAAGTTCATTTCAAAGACGTCTCATGTAAAACTTTGTGTACTCAATATAAAATTTTAATATAAAAAAGACAACAATATCGACTGCAAACTTCGCATACCTCTAACGTGGCGTGGCATCGCAAATATGCCTATCTCATGATCACGGTGCCAAACTCAGATCAAACTAAAGGAAGCAAGCGCAAAGTTAAATGAAGATGATATTCGATTCTGCCGGAAAATCCGGAACCAAGCCACATTTTGTTGTTTCAGCCTCAAATATCCGACAGTTATGATTGAAAAAGTTTAATCAATTTGGGATCTTTCGATCAGGATTCCAACTTTTTGACGTCCCGCAGTGATTTGCGGAACAAGCTAACAATACCCGGGATGGAGGCTGAGCCGAGCAAGCCTAGGGGATCACGAAACACGAAACTTCGGTGCATGTGACGTTATGGCGTGAAAAAAAACGTCTCAAAACATATAAATTGTGATAATACCAATCATAAGAAACAGTAGATGTACAGTCGCGCTCAAAAGTGTATTACCACCTTAAAATTTATTTTCCTTTGCAGCTGTTAAAAGGTTTTATAGAAAGAAGCATACTATTCAAAAGGGATTTATTCCCTAGAGAATAATTTAAACTAAAAATCTGGTCAGAATCGCTTGTAGTAAATTTTTTATTAAATTTCAAAATCACTATCAGTTGTCCTTTTAGAAAGTAACAATGGTTTTTTTACTTAAAAAAAGTTAACATTAAATTAAGTGTAAACAAATATTTTTTAATTTATTGTAACCATACATTAATAGTTACTAAATTAAAAATTAAATCTTTGAGGCTGTATTATCAAAAAATATTTTAATTTTAATTCATAAGTCAAAGTATTGAAATTCATTCAATAAATTTTCATTTATAAAATAAAAAAAGCCTGCACTTTAAGATTTAGTTATCGGTGCCTAGCGGACAGCTAATACACCCTTCTTTTAGCTAATTCCATTTGCTATGTCACATTCTAACTGCATCTGGCAGTAGCTACAAAAGATTTTTTTCTAAATGGGGTAATGCACTTTTAAGCGCGACTGTAGGTATAGCACCACACCAACCCCGCATCTATTGACGGGTATTGTAAAAGGCGACTAATGTAATAGACTACGAAAAACTGAGCAGCATTTTTACTTCAATTACAAATAATATTATACTTACAAGTCAGTCATTACTAGATTTTTAAGTTGTTTCAGAATAAGAAAAATAAAAAACATCAATCATTTTCATAGAATGATTACATAATGTAAAACATGTCAATGAAAAGTACATGTCACTACAAGATCACACATGTGAAATTAAATAAATTTATAAAATTTAATGTCAAGAGAATGAAAATGAAAATGAAAAAGGTTTTTATTGAATTAGGATTACGATAATTAATCTCTTTTTAAACGTCAAAAATCTAACAGAAAGCAAAGGGTCAGTTAAGCGAGCTCATCCAGGTAGGGGGCGACGCATGCAGACCGACCAGCGCGCACGAGCGCCACCCTGCGCCCCGGCGAGACACCGGGCACCGATACACGCCACGCACATAACCGCCTAGGCGAATCATGTGCGGCGCGTGCCCGGCCCCAGCCAGCCCGCTAGGAATAAATAAGTAAAAAGAATGTCGTCTGTCTGTCAGTACGCCGCTTCAGTTAGGAAAATGACCATCTGTGGGAGAAAGAAACGGCAAGAAACCCATAGGTACATTTAAATATGATTTCATTGCATTGATACATTTGTCAATTTAATTTGAGTGAGTCTGTTTTGATTGGAATATGATGTGGACCCCTACAAATCGGTCAAGATAACTGATTATAAGAAAAAAAAATAAAAAAATAGTACCGTAAAGCAGGCCAGTCTACCAAGGCAGCACCCGTTCACGAGCATGACGCAGGGCCCAGCCATCGTCCAATTCAACCATATTTGAGGGAAGAGAACGACCTGACCCCCACACCACCACAAGGAAGACTTTTAAAGAGCATGCACTGCCATGCCGTAAATTTTTAAAATATATTTGTTATTGAATGACTATTCCACATCAAATCATCCTCACCCAATTTACAAAATTGTAAAGGACATTGTAAAAAATGGCCTATGAATCAACACGCATGAAATATTTACTATAATTACTAGTTCTTTATATAATGTACATTACAAATATTTCAATAAAACGGACACTTCTTAATTTCGAAAACATTTTAAAAAGTATTCACTTCCGTCATAATCCTTGGTGTTATTATTTTTTGGTTCAATTTGAGGTTTTTAATAGGCAAAGGTGTTATTCAGCTCATACAGCCAAGTCTTTGTAACAGCACTCTTAATAAGAGTTTGACACAGACAAGCGTCAGTATTCTCAACACTTACACGATATACGATAATGGTTTTTAGTTACAAACAGTCCGCTATGATGTCGCGGAACCATAATACGGCTTATCAAAAAACGCGATTGAAAGCGCTGTTTGAAACAAGCAATAATATCGACACTGACAGTTGATGAATTGACAGATGACAACATTTGACATTTGGTAGTAATGTCACTTGGCGCGCGCATTCTGTGCTCGATCTGCGTTTGCGTTGGTTGCGTACTGAATTCGTTTGCATTTTCTTATTATTCTTTTCCGATTTTATCTAACAACTTGGCGTGAACAAAGGACTGTGATTTTCTCTTGAAATATCGACCTCTGGCTGAGTTTTACTGATACGGACCTACTTAAAACAAATACTAACAACCTAATGCTAAGTTATTTCTACATACCGAATGTTTTTATTGACGTAATTATAACCTCAAAATCCGAAAGTGTTTTGATTTTTTCCGAATTCTCAAAAGAATCTTCAATCGAATATATACATTAGCTAAAACCCATAAAGTAAATACACCTCCCTGTTGGATCTTAGGCCAACTATGTATGGACGACGAGCAATGTCTTTTATAAATAACTTTCTATTTCGAAGAGCTAGTAGTACACCATACATTTTTGTCATTGATATATTCATCAATTTTATAATAGGCTTTTTTCATTAAATTCGTTTTCACCTTTTCTTTAGATTTAGATTTAGATTTATTTATTACTCTTACACATTTAAGATATATTTAAATACATTTTTGTGAAAAGAGATCGTCAAACATAAAGGAATATACAAATTATCGAAAGGAATATACGTAATTAATAAAATGATTACATAATGTAAAACATGTCCATGAAAAATACATGTCAATACGAGATTAAACATGTCGATACAATAAATTTAAACAAAGTAATTAAATGTCAAAAGTGAATACATTTAATAATGTACAAATTGTGTCGGTTTACAGATTAAAATGTCAAAGTAAAACCACCCATAATAATAATGTCAAACTTTAGAATAAATAAATGTCAAAACATAATTACAATTTTAATACTAAATGTCAATAAGAAAATGTATTTTTTTTTTATTATGAATAGTTTTCGCTGAAATTATGATTTAAAAATTCTTTAACATAGTAAATTACATTATTCAATAAATAATGGTTCTCCAGTTGACGATAAAACGTTTCGTCATTTTGTTCACCTCTAAGGAGTATGGGCAAATGTTCGTACAGGGTAGGACTAACTCACGGATTTTTTTCCGCTAACGCGGTGCGCCGGGGTACGGAGGCTAGTCGCCCCGCGCCGCGCAGTCCGCGCTCTTCGCCCGTACGACGCGTGAAGCATGACAAATTTCGCCCAACAAAAATGATAGTGTTGTAAGATGTACAACGAATACACAGTCATAATTTGCAGCTCTTTAAAAAGTGTCCTGCACTTATGCCTGGTTCCTACATTCCCCATTATCCTAACGGCTCGTTTTTGAAGAATTAGAATGCGATCCGATCCGATTGCCGTAGGACATGATGGAATGGAAATGGGCGAAGTAGGTTTGCCGTAGCACATCTGTCGAGACAAGTGGCCTCAGTTTTCGCAACGCATACGCTGCCCCACTCAACCGGTCACACAGCACTCCGATATGAGCCTTCCAATTGACTTTAAATTGTGATTCAGGCAAATTAATAATACATTCAGGTATATGATTATAAAATCTTATACAGTTGCCCATGAAAGATGAATTTACGTTACTTAGTCTGAATACCGGTGTTACCAGTTTATTTTTGTTTCTTAAATTGACATTTTGAACATCAGTATTTTTAGAAAATTGGGTTAAGCGAAACACGCCGACGTAATCCATATATTGCTCTTACAGCTTGTTTTTGAAGTATGAATATGATGTCACTATCAGTACACTTGCCCCATAGTATGATACCATACGACATAATACTATGGAAATAACTATAATAAACTAATTTAGCTGTATTCACATCTGTTAGCCACCTTATTCGCCATACGGCAAATACAGCCGAACTTAACCTACTAGCCAATGATTTAATATGTGAGCCCCATTGAATTTTTGAATGTATTCTTTATTCTTTATTGTACACAAAATAATAAATACAATTTAACAGAAGGTAACTAAGTACAAAGGCGAGCTTAACTCAACAGTTGAGTTTTCTACCAGAAAACCTTGGAGTCAAAGAAACCGTAAGTCAGCATTTAGGCATAGGAATATATTAACGCCTAAGAAAGTAATTTTCTCTACCAACTCAAGTTGCGTTTTATCTAATATTACATTATATTGATTACTTTGAACATTAGGAAGGCAAAAATTATTCAAACTATTTTTACAACCTGATTAACCTAACCTAACCTGACGCAAGCATTAAAAATGTAAGCTAAATACGGTGCTAAAATATCAACAACAGTACTTATAACTCTTAACTGACATTCCCCAGATATCTTCCGTATTTTTCAACTTAATGCTTTTAAAAGCTTTAATAATAGTTTCGGAATACTAGTAACATCTACTTCGGAATAACAAAAATCATTTTCATTTAACAAGTTTCCTGCACTAATTGGACATGAATACATTTTATATGAACAAGTTATGTTAGTTTATAGATTAAAATGTCTAAGTAAAACTATCCATAATAACAATGTCAACATCAAAAAATATATAAAATGTCAAAATATAATTACATAATAAAGTACGTTATGCAATAAAAGGTTCTTCACTTGGTGACAAATCGTATCGCCAGTTTGTTTACCTCTAAGAAGTAGTTATAGCTACACCCTACTCAAAGTAAATTTCAAAGTTAGGTATCTAGATTAATTACTATTAGAATAATCTTGAATATTTCCACATTCCAGCCAGTTCCCCCTCAAATAATTTCAGAAAGTCGTAAAGCCGACTTAAAAATAATTGAAAACCGCTAAGAGAGGTAGAATGTTTAATCTTTTCCTGGTTGTAGGATGGACGCTTGCACCGATGAGATTTTTTGTTATGATTATAATATCTACAACTTTTATTACATCTGTACATCTATTGCCGTCTTTATTATACTTTTTGGTTTTGTTCCTAGTTTAAATTAAATTTCAGTTGTCATTTCATTAACTTTCAATAGCTATTCAATTTATTTTGTTTTTATTGTCATTGTAACACTAGTTTTCAGGCAATCAACACATATTTTGGGTGAAATTAAACTCCTACCTATCTATTATTTCTATTATTATTATTCCATGTATTAATTACCTTGACTTGTATGATGTTAATTATATTTAATTATAACTATAAACGTGATTTTATTAGTTCTATCAGCAACAATTTCAATGAATAAATAGGTACCTACTAGCAAACAGGCTCTGCATTACAAGAAAGAAGCGACAAAGTATTGATTTTAACTTACAAAAATATAAGGTGAATTCAATTTCCAACAACAATTCAATTTCCAATAACAATTCAATACCACGTAGGTAACCATTACCACATCCTGGCAGTCCTAATTTGTTTAACAAAATGTCCTGCACATAAAAACATAAATCCTCAATTTGCTCCGTACCTATGGGTATGGGAAGTCGTAAAAGGTGAAATACCTTCAGGCTGTAAAGATTTCATTGCCTTATTTTATTATCGCAGATTCCTACAAGTATCCCAGCCCCATTCCTTGCTTCACCTGGAATCTACATAGCTTGGGTGATTGAAATTCTTTGAACAACCCGCATTACAATTTTTGGGTCACGTAACGTAAAATACAAAGTATGATTTCGTCCACAGATTTTTTAAGGGTCAGAACGTTAAAAGGGAAGAAATTGAAACCCCTTTTTTACGCAATTTGCTGCCAAACCGTCTATACCTACAGACAGACGCATGTGTTTGTATAAGTAAGACTTCTCTTTCGGTATCCGATAACAATTTCACGTCGGTGATTTATGCCTTATTTAAAATTCAAATGCAAGATCCAGTAAAAATAAATCCTTTTTTATTTGCGATTAATAATTTATTATGTACAATATTTTAAGTAAACTATTGTCACCCACCGCTACAAATTGTCATTCAATTACACTTATAAGTCTATTTCAGCTTTTATATTCATTTCGTGCTCGTACTTATAAGCTATTTCTCTTTAATATTTCAGGTAAAGACATTGCAACTGCGATTGTTGCATTTATCGACAATGCAACTTTAAAGTGACGGGAATAAAATTTTAAATCGCTTGCAAATGCATCTGCTAAACGAAGGAGCGAAGGTAGATTTTGTAATGAGAGTGGAAACCGAAATTAAGTCGGGTATTATTCTAGTGAAAAACTCATTCCGACCTCAATTTCAACAGCGGATGCAGTTTACAACGCTGCTTAATGAAAGCAGCTGAAATTCAAATGTAAAATTAGTTCAACACATCATAGTTGCGAGAAAGTCATTTTCCGGAAATTCCAGTCTACAAACTGTGGTATAAATTAAAATACTTTTATACACTGTTCCACAAAATATTACAATATTTATAAACTTTTAATTAATTGCGACCGGTTTCGGACATCATCTTCTGACCTGGGCCAGATATTTAGTAGAACTAGTGTATAAGAGTATTTTAATCTATAATATAATGGAGTTCCATCATGAATGCACAACACAAAGTGTCAACTACCTACAAACTGTGGCATATACGAGCAGAAAGCACATAGAAAAATACTTCAAATGCATTGAAACAATTCACGATTTAAGTTAGCGTTTATGTTCCGAAACGAACAAATACGAGCTGTTTATTTTAAATAAGGACCAAGACGGCATCAGATAAAGCTGGACCGACGCATTAAAATCGTGTTTCCCCTTAAAAAGATTGTAAAACTCAAACATTTCTTAATTCCGGCTATCCTCCCCTTGTATTAAGCGCTTACGTACGAGTAGAAATATATTATGCCATAACGTTTGTTGAAACGCCAACTAGAACTGGTAAGATGCCGCGGCGAATGTTACCTATTCCGTTTTTATTTTCACGATAAGGAGAACAACGAGTAAAGATTTTATTGAACAATTTCATAAGATACCTACTGCTCTGGTCAGAAGTTTCCTTGAGGCGCTTATTAAATTCTACGGAGGTATTTGCGAAAAGTAGAAGAACTACATTTCAACTTTTCCACCTGTAATGAAATTAGTGATGTAAATAAACAATAAAAATGCATGGGAATAAGGTGTTTATTTACTTTCCTTCTCAGTAAATGAATTGATGTGCATTTCCTCCAATTTAGTAGTCATATGGCCTGAGCCATAATTACACATTGCCTTTTTGTTCCAAAACACGCTCAAAATTGTGCACTGTACTCAGCCTTGAAAGCATTCTAACCTTCTTACTCCTACTACTAAGTATGTAGGTACTTACTTTTTTTTCATGTAATTGTATTGTAAAATTGTTATATCGTGGTGTTCATGGGTATTGTGTAATGCATGTTTCTTTCTTGAAAGAGGTAGGTTATTATAGGGCGTAGCTGGTGTTGCTAATGTATTTAGACAGCGGTGACTATATCCATAAGGTGGCCTACTATTGTCCCGTAAATATGATTGAAAAAATTTAAACAAAATCCTCATTTCGATCGTCGATTGATCTCCAGTCCAGATGTGGACGTACGGAAAATATATTATTTCTTCGGTAGCTTTTTTGGCGTTTAGTTCGCAAACTCTAGTACTTTACGTCCGCAACAACATAATATTTGTACGCAATCACGAATGAATACTAGGAGGCCTGGAGCCTAGAGCTGCCGACTAACCTGTATTCGCAGTTCGCATACTAATATTTAGTGTTGGTACTTACTCCACGTTGGTCCAGTCGATTCGACTCTGGAACTGTCAAATTCTGTCTTGCCAAAATCTTGACAACCTTTAAAAATTTTGATAAAGCGCACTTGCTCGAAACTGTCACATACAAATCCATCATCATCATCGTCTTCTCCGTCATAGTAGAGGAGGATACAAGCCTGTAGTGGCCTTGGAAACATTTTAAGTTTCATGAGGTAAGGTATGGTGGGACATAGCTGGTGTTGCTGATGTCTTTAGACAGCGGTGACCACTTTCCATCAGGTAGCCCACTTGCTTGTTTTGTTTTGTGGGGTTCATCTCTGCACCAAGAGACACGCACACACGTATACGCTTATAGCATCATCATCATCATCATCATCATCATATCAGCCAGAAGACGCCCACTGCTGGGCATAGGCCTCCCCCAGAGATCTCCACAAAGGCCGGTCCTGTGCTTTTCGCATCCAGCTGGTACCTGCGATCCTTACCAGGTCGTCAGTCCACCTTGTGGAAGGCCTACCCACGCTGCGTCTTCCGGCACGTGGCCGCCACTCGAGAACTTTACTGCCCCATCGGCCATCTGTTCTTCGAGCTATGTGCCCTGCCCACTGCCACTTCAGTCTGGCAATCTTTAGAGCTATGTCGGTGACCTTGGTTCGCTTGCGGATCTCCTCATTTCTGATTCGATCGCGCAAAGAGACTCCGAGCATAGCTCTTTCCATTGCCCTTTGGGTAACAGTGAGCTTTCTTATAAGGCCCACAGTGAGCGGCCACGTTTCGGTTCCGTATGTCATCACTGGCAACACACATTGGTCAAAGACCTTCGTTTTGAGACACTGCGGTAATTGGGACGAAAATATATGGCGTAGCTTCCCGAATGCTGCCCAACCGAGTCGGATTCGTCGATTGACCTCTTTCTCGAAGTTGGACCTACCTAACTGAACTATTTGTCCTAGGTATGAATAGTCGTCAACAACTTCAAGTGGAATGCCTCCAACGGTCACTGGAGTAGGCACAACATGGACATTCGACATAATTTTCGTCTTGTCCATGTTCATTTTAAGACCTACTTGTTGAGAGGCACTACAGAGGTCATCGAGCATTTTGCCCAAGTCTTCCAGGGTTTCAGCCATGACTACGATATCGTCAGCAAATCTGAGGTGAGTAAGGTACTCGCCGTTAATATTGATGCCAAGTCCGTCCCAGTCCATAAGCCTAAAGATATCCTCCAGTGCAGCAGTGAACAACTTCGGTGATATGACATCACCTTGTCTAACACCCCGCTGCAGCTGGATAGGTTCTGTGGTCTTATCCTGGAGACGAACTGACATAGTGGCGTTTTCGTACAAACCCTTCAGTGCTTCGATATATCGATAGTCAATTTGGCACCGCTGTAGAGACTGGAGCACCGCCCAAGTTTCGATCGAATCGAAGGCTTTTTCATAGTCCACAAACGCCAAGCATAATGGCCGGTTATACTCTTCGGTCTTCTGTATAACCTGCCGCAGCGTATGAATGTGGTCTATGGTACTAAAACCTTTTCGGAATCCGGCTTGTTCGGGAGGCTGGAAGTCATCAAATCTGCGTGCGAGACGATTCGTAATGACTCTCGAAAACAGCTTATGCACATGGGTCAGCAGCGATATTGGTCTGAAGTTCTTCAAGAGAGCCTTATCACCTTTCTTGAAGAACAATATCACTATACTTCTGTGCCATGTTTCCGGCGTTTTTCCCTCGAGGATGACGGAATTGAACAGCTTCTGAAGGGTCTTAAGCACAGGTTTGCCACCAGCTTTCAGAAGCTCAGCCGTAATTCCATCATCACCCGGCGCCTTGTTGTTCTTGAGCTGTTTGAGAGCCATACTAATCTCGTACAGGCTGATGTCCGGGATATCTTCGGTGTAGTGTCGGGTCAACTTGGCTCTGGGGTCTTTTGCCATACTGGTAACAGGTGCCCGTGTTGTCGTGTATAACTGTCCATAGAACCTCTCGACTTCCCTCAAAACCTCGGACTTGGTCGAAACAACTCTGCCGTCATCCGTTTTCAGTCTTGTCAACTGGCTCTGTCCAATCGACAGATCTCTCGCAAAGACTTTAGAGCCTTTATTCCGCTCGATCGCCGCCTCAATGTTGATAGTATTGAAGCGGCGTATATCGCGAGTCAGAGACTTGGAGATCTGTCGATTAAGTCGCCTAAATTGAGAGACATCATCAGGGGATTGCAGAGTCATTGCGCGTCTTTCTTCCATGAGTTTGAGGGTATTGTCAGAGATTTTGCTTGTTCTTTTTGTACGGCAGGTTTTGTAAAACTTTGACCCAACCGTATAGACAGTTTCCACGAACCTGTTATTGTAGTCGTCCACGTTGACGCAATCTCCTAGGCACTCGAAGCGATTTTGTAATTCGAGTTGAAAGCTCTCGGGGTTTTGGATGTGGGTGGGTACAGGCCGGAGCGTGGACCTCATCAATCTCGATCTTTCCAGCTGTGGATTAATATTCAATGTGCCTCTTACCAAGCGGTGATCACTGCCAATTTTTACGCTATTGATCACCGAGACATCATTGAATATATGCCGTTTCGTAGATAGGATGAAGTCGATCTCATTTTTTGTGACACCATCGGGACTAACCCACGTCCATCTGCGATGATCCGGCTTCCCGAAAAATGAGTTCATCATGAAGAGTCCCTCTTTCTCCAGAAAGCCGGCCAGCATCTGGCCACGGGCGTTCCGACTTCCAACTCCAAATTGCCCCACTCTCAACTCGTCTCCGCTTCGTTTGCCCAGTTTCGCGTTAAAATCCCCCATGACAACGGTGTAATGTGTCTTGGAGGTATGTATGGCTGTAGTTATATCCTCATACATAGCCTCCACTTCATCGTCGGAGTGAGTCGAAGTCGGTGCGTAGACCTGTATGACCTTCAACGAATACCGCTTGGTAATTCTGAGTATAAGGTACGCAACCCTAGACGACACACTCTCGATCTTGACGATGTTGTTCACAAGGGATTTGTGGACGAGAAACCCGACACCACCTAGGGACAGTTGGTCGCCCTCCCGGAAGTAAAGCAGATTTCCGGACTTCAGAGTTATCGAGTCCTCCCCCTTTCTTCGGACTTCAGATATCCCTATTATGTCCCAATGTAATCTGCTTACCACTTCCTCCAGCTCCACGAGCTTTTCGTCGGTCCGCAGTGTCTGGACATTGTATGTTGCCAGGGCCAGTGGTCGTTCTTTGCGGTAGCCTGATCGCGTCCGGTGATTTTTCGCACCCCCTGCCCCGCCGTTACCGTGACCGCTACCATGGTCCGGAATAGCGGGGCCGCCGGGTACTGGGGGCCGTGGCTTGTGTGTACTTGTCATCGGGGGGGGAATTGCCATAATCGCCACGCTTGGCAGGCGGGTTGGCGATCGCAGTACAGTATATGTTAATGTACCCAGAAAGATGCTGCTGCCCATCTTTCGGGTTTGTCCCTTAGTCGCCTTTTACGACACCCACGGGAAGAGATGGGGTGGTGTTATTCTTTGAGGTGGCGGCACCACACACCACATTGCTTATAGCATATATTAGCACAATGAACAACATACTGTCTAAAGAAAGACGGTGGATAACTAGTGGACACAAACCCACTCTCCGACTGTCGGGAATCGACTGCTCAGATCGACTAGAATGACAGATTGACTGACTGCATGCTTTCGAGAATGTGTGCATCGATGTAGCATACTTTTGCACTAACGTGCATAGCGGTGGAAAACATTCGAGAATATGTGGATCGATGTGTCGTAGTTTCGCAGTACGTAACGCTATTTGCTGTGCATCACAATTTTGAACTTCCAAATTCAATATTACACTTATGATTCAGACTCAGAAGGCAACAAGGTTCGGTACTTCCACAACGTACAAAGCAAAAAACAGTATAACATGAGCTCCCACCTCTATGGACGCGCATCGCAATGTCAGCTCCTTCTATACTGGTACTGGTTTCGTGTAGGTGCTGCCCTCTGTTCGAAGCAGTTGGCAAAGCGCGCAGCACATGTCCGTGATTGGTGACGCATAAATCGCTCAACGTCCACTTGCTTCGTTGATACATCGCCAGTGGAACGTTTGCGAGTTTGCGACGTGTGTTTGGCGTGCAGGAGCCCAGATTTCGGCTGAACTACTGCTAGGCTTTGCTCGGTTCGGTTTCGGCTTTCGACTGCCCATTTGATATGAGGGCTTTGCTACATTTTGGCTAGAAAAAAGATCTAAAGCTACTTTGGTTTTAACCTGGTGCGTACGGCTAAAGATAGAAACACGTTGCCTGAAACACCTTGATCATTATCATCTGGACGCCTTCAAGGCTAGTAAATAAACTGTTCCTAGACAGGTATGCTCCATCCTTGGCCGCATTGGCACTTACCACCAGGTGACATGGTGGTCAAATGCCTGGCTAAATTTTATTTAATAAATGTTGGCTACCGAGATTGCGTGATCTATCTGCATTACATTAGATCTATTTGCATTACATTATTTTCTTTGGAGATCTCAAGATATTTTTCTACACTAATAAACCAGAGACGATCTAAAATAACATTCGATGAGTTATTAGCGAAATACGGCCGTAATTGCGAAAAGTGCATGAAAATAGGATTTCCAGATTGTGCCATCTACGTGCTAGTCGCGGCGCCAGCAATTATATTCAAACATAAATGCCATAAAATTATCGTTCACTATAAAAACTAGTGAGCACTGGGGATTATAAAGAGATGAAGAAGTTGGCAGACAGGAGAGAAGAGTGGCGATTGCTCCACCGACAAGAGTCATACTCTTAAAGATATTATGATGATGAAAAAGTAGTTCTTCATCTTTAAAAAACACCTGTATTAAAAGGACAAAAAGTACTTATATTAAAAAGAGTTTTTACATATTTTACTTTTTTTACTTCGACGAAATACATTTCAATGTTGTTTTGAAATCAAAGAGCTGTCATGAGTTGTTTAGGAAATATATCGACTTGTAGAACAAAGTCCTAACTGCAAAACTACGTTTTCCAGGAGAGCAGTTTGAAATTGCAAGGGTGTATATTTCCTAAACTGAGTGCCTTGAGATTTTGAATTTATGGTATGTTGTTATATGAATTGGTAGAGCTATATTGCCTTAAACACATTTTCCTTCATTATTTTGAGAAATAGTGGGTCCGATTTTAACATTGGAAGTTTTAAAATGGAATCACGACTGTCTGTAATGATGACGACACATTGTTTTACGGAGACCTCCATCTTTTATGTTAATATGGTAAATTTTTTTATGGAATCATTAAGCTCCAATAGGTCCTATGTTACCAAATAACAATACAATCATAATTCTATATATGATCTGTGACTATTATTATTAATTTTGTCAATGTATTAATGTACTTATTTTATGGGCTACCATGAGCCTAAAATAATTGATTTTTTATTCAATTTATGACTATTAATATAAATTAAAGTTGACATTTCAATAAAAAAAATATTCAAAAAGTTGAAAAGTAGGAAACAAATTCAGTATCTACTTAGTATTTATTACATCTCAATCATCAATCAATACTTTACAAGCTTATTAATAGGTACCTATGAATAACTAATAGGTACCTAAACTAAAAAAAATCTTGGTGTTAATGTGACGAACTGAGTGATTCAATTTATTGTCATGCCGGTCTGGGTTCCGGGTTAGCTTCCCGGCCGACAGACATTAAAATGATGAATTTATATTTCTGTTACGGGTCTGGTCGTAGTATGTATAATAAGTATGTATTTAAAAAAAGTATATGATTAGTTTATCAGTTATCTATCACATAACACACGCTTTGCTTACTTTGGGGATGGATGGCGCTGTGTGAATTTAAGCATAGGTATATATAATATCCCGATTGCGCTCTTGCGCACGAGGGCCCGGTGTCAGCTTTGACCATAGCCCAGGATTTGGCATATCAGGCAATTACAGAGGAGCGACTGCCATCTGCCACCAGGGGAACCTGACCCGATTGGATCATGGTTACACATGCAGTCGTCAAAGAGTGTTGGACATACTTCAACCTTCTTATAGCGAGACTCGTTTGAATAATCAGCGACAGGGAGGTATATTTTATATTTTCAGGGAGGAATATCTTGATTTAGAGACAAAGACTTGAAAATTTTAGTAGTGTACTTCAAAATCCGAAAATTTGTGTGGGGATCGACAATTTAGAATTAGGTGTAGTGGCTTTATGTCTAGATGTCTATACAGGCTGAACACTCATACCTCGTAGGAACCTCTATTGAAAACGGTGTCGGCTGATTACTATTAACTTGCGAGATAGATTTTATCGAATTGGAATTAGATTTCGAGCTAGCAATACAGTTGTGTTGCAAATCTTTGTCATAATTATTTCACATGAATTAGCACTAGAGTACGAGTAGAGTCTTCTCCTAAATCATAGGTATATTAATTGCTTACTTATTTCTTCAGCTCCAAGAGGCAGAGGTGACACCGATCCCTTATCTTCTTCTGTTATTATTAAAATTAGAAAACCCCTATGAAAAAATCCACGTAACATTTTTATTTGACAGTTATTAATCACAACACAACACTTCTATAGACACATAGTACAAAACAAAGTGTTGGCCGTGTGGTGTCCGAGAGTAGAATAGCACCAACCCCTTACACTCGTGCGTGTCGTATAAGGCGACTAATGTAGGCAGGAAAATGGGCAGCTGCGTTTTCCATTGTTATATTTATAACACTGAGATCTCCAATCCGCCGGCCAAGCATGGAGATTATGGCAATATTCAAATCAAATCATATCAAATCAAATACGTTTATTCAATTTAGGTTTTCACAAACACTTATGAACGTCATTCAATATACATGTAACAACAATGAAAACTAGGCACCACAGCATCATCGAGCGGACAACGGTTTCATAGCCAGTATGTAGGGCCATAAAAAAAGTAAAATTTAAATAGACTCCGCGACGCAAGCGCCGCACGCCGGCCACCTGTCACTGTGACATTGACAGATACGTAATGTCATGCGCATCGACAATGCCGCTCACCTGTAACGTGAATACCAATACAATTTAAATTCTGACTATTTACTAAATATGTCAAAAACAAACAATGACGTACCCTATGGTAAGTACATACTCCATTATGATATAAGATAAGTACAATGCAAAGAAATTTAAACATTGCAGTCACAATTTCAGTTTAGTAACCTAACTTTTCATAGACAATGACTCGACAACGCAGTAATCCAGCCAAAATAGCAGAAAAATACTAACGAACATATAACTCACTCAAAATACGCATTTATGGTGGTGATACGCACGCTGGTAAGTATCTGTGCACTTTCTCCACAATGTTGCTGTACTAATACTAAATAAAGTAAATATCAACCAGAATACAAGAAGTACAAAATAAAGGCCAAAAACATGACCACAAGGCAGTCCCTGTACCCTTGTAACAGGGACTGCCTTACATATTACTGCCTTACTTATTAAATGGAATATTGGAAATTCCATTTAATAAGGATGATATTGAATACTATGATGTCATTGAGATTACACTATTATTTTGCGCATAATATCATGATTTTACTTAAGTAAATATTAACATTATTACAAAACTCTGTTCTGTACTATTTAATAATCATTAAAATAAATAATAATAAAATAGAAAACTATTAGTATAGGTATTTTATCCAATTTCAGGTCGCAACAAGTTCCTGATTGGTTTACAAATCAATGTCAGTAGAATAAATAAAAAATAAATAAAAATTAACAGCACAAATCAACAAAATGTCATAGATTAATAAAATAAAAAAATAATAAATTTAAATGTCAAATTGTAAAATGTAGATGTACTGAGTTATTTTTATGTCCAAGGGTTTTTGTCGTCCAAGTAATCACTAATTTTATATTAGGCTTTACTAATTAATTTAGATTTAATGGTACTTTTAAATTGATTTAGGGGTAAATTTTGTATGTCGTTTGGAATTTTATTAAAGAATGCTACACAATGTCCCACAAAAGAAGACTTTACTTTTGTTGATCTAAAACGTTTATTTACAAGCCTGTCTTTATTTCAAGTATTGTAGTTGTGGTTGTCTAACAGTTTTTAATAAGACGTCCTATGCTTAAAGATGTGTATCAGATTGAAGTATATGTATTGTGAAGCTACAGTCAATATTTCAATATGTTTAAAATGTTCTCTCAGGGACACCCGTGAACCCCAACTGTAAACCGCACGCACTATATGTATATATGTGCTGGATGTCCGCCGCAGAACCCCACAGCATTAAGCCATAAGACATAATGCTGTGGAAGTAGCTAAAATAAACGATACGAGCAGTCTCGATGTTTGTGAAACCACGAATTTTCCGAATAGCATAAACTACTGAACTCAACCGCCCTGACAGGGTCTCTAAGTGCTTTTTCCACTGCAGTTTGTTATCTAGTGTCAGCCCCAAGAAAACAGTTGAGTCACCAAATTCTAGCATTTCATTATTCAGATAAAGAGCCATACCCTGCAATCTCACGTTTGGCATGTGAAATAAAACACATTTAGTTTTAGAAGTACTCAAAAGCTAGTTATTAGCAGTAAACCATGAGTGTAGCAGTGACAGTGTACTATGTACAGTCAGGTTTCGCAACGTTCACCGAGAACGAAAGGCATATCATTTACGTATACAAGAAACATGAAAGGACCCAAAATTGAGCCCTGGGGCACTCCCAACTCAACAGGAATTTCACCAGACGTCTCACTATTTATTTTTACTTTTTGGAACCTGTTTTGAAGGTAGGATTTTAATAGTGAAAGTCCATTACCTTTGATGCCATAGTGTTCCAATTTGCTTAGCAGCGTATCGTAATTAACACAGTCAAAAGACTTGGAAAGATGACAGAAAATGCCTATAGCATTCTCTGATCTCTCCCAAGCATCATAAATGTGCTTTATCAATTATACACCCGCGTCTATGGTAGATCGATCTCTGGTGAAACCAAACTGATTGCTGTGGAATAAGTTATTGGCAGTAAAGTGGGCTAGCCGTTGGTCCAGTATTATTCTCTCAAAAATTTTACTGAGCACTAGCAAAACAGATATTGGTCTGAAGTTGGACGGCTCGTGCTTTTCCCCGCTTTTGTAAAGTGGCACAATTTTGCTTATTTTTAACAAGTCAGGAAACACACCTTCCTCGATACATCTATTGAATACATGCACGAGGTGCGGTGCCAACGACTTTATTACAGCTTTTATAACAGAGACTGACATGCCCCATATGTCCTCTGTTTTCTTCATTTTTAAAGATTTGAAAGCCTAATATATCCCTTTCATTAATAGGACTAAATTCAAAATCAATCTTACAGGGATCAGTGCTATTTTGTAAAAATGAAAGTGCTGCAGAAGAGGATGACTGCAAGTTTTTAGTGGTGTCTACTGCAATCTTAGGAAAATAGTTATTGAAGCTATTTGCCACGGCAATGTCGATCTTAATTATTTCAGAATTTATTATTAATCTGTGTTAATAGTCCCTACTCTGTGTTCTACCTGTTTCATTGTTGATTATATTCCATACTGCCTTACTTTTATTAGGAGCAGCATTAATTTTTTTCCTTATAAAATTAGCTTTCGCTTCGAAGCAAACTTTCTTAAAAATTTTGGAATATGTTTTCACATAATCAGCAAAAGCAATAGATTTATTAATGTTTTTCAAGTTACGAGGGTAGTCCGATAAGTACTTAGCCCCACCGCCCGATGGCACCACTATCGTAAAAGAAATTTACTATCGTGTAGTACATCCTCGTAGACGACTACTGTCTAAATTTCAGTCATATTGGATTTATAGTTTTGTTTTGACCACGTGTGGAAGCGGGCGTGTCCGCAGATTTTAGAAAAATGGAAAAATCATCATGGTCGGTGATTCGATTCTTGTTTTTGGAAGGGAAATCGCGCAGCGAAATCAAAGAGCGCTTGGATGCTGTGTACGGTGACTCTTCTCCTTCAATGGCGACCGTCAAAAATTGGTTTAACGAGTTTCAACGTGGTCGCACGTCAGTTTTTAATGAGCCACGCCCAGGTACCCCAAAAACGGCTACCACGGAGGATAACGTGACAAAAGTCCACGATCTCGTATTGGCAGACCGCCGACTGAAGGTGCGCGAGATAGCTGAGACAGTAGGCATCTCAAAAGACCGCGTGGGTCATATGCTGCATGAAATGTTGGGCATGAGAAAGCTGTCGGCTCGATGGGTGCCGCGTTTGCTCACTCCGGACAACAAGCACATCCGTGAGACCACTTCAGAGCAGTGTTTGACACTGTTTAAGCGCAATCCGAAGGAGTTTCTGCGTCGTTTCGTGACCGTCGACGAAACATTGGTTCACTGGTACACACCAGAGACCAAGGAACAGTCGAAACAGTGGACTTTACCCGGCGAATGTGCTCCGACGAAGGCGAAGACTGTCCCATCGGCCGGAAAGGTGATGGGCACCGTTTTCTGGGATTCACAAGGTGTGATCTGCATCGATTACTTGGAGAAGGGCAAAATGGTTACAGGGCTCTACTATGCCGAACTATTGGGCCGATTCGACGCCGAATTGCAGAAAAAACGGCCCCATTTGGCGAAGAAAAAGTGCTCTTCCACCATGCCAACGCACCGGCTCACACCTCCGCCGTCGTCACGGCCAAATTCATCGCATAAGGCTACGAAGCCACCGTATTCTCCAGATTTGGCCCCGTGTGACTTCTTTTTGTTTCCAAACTTGAAAAAGTCACTCGCCGGGCAGAAATTTGAGTCGAATGAGGAGGTTATCGCCGCTACGGAGGCCTACTTTGCAGACCTCCAGAAAACGTATTTTTCAGACAGGTTAAAGAAGTTGGAGCATCGCTGGGTCAAGTGTATAGAGTTGAAAGGAGACTATGTTGAGAAATAAATCGCCACTTTTCCAAAATTTTCGATTTTCTTTTGTAGGCTAAGTACTTATCGGACCACCCTCGTATATAACTCGTAAAGACGCTTTCTGCTTTAATGTATGCCTAAGGTGGCCCAGTCAAAAAATCTAAGTTTATTGTTAATAGTTAGTTTTTTTGTTGTAAATAAATTATCAAAATCAGTTTTTACTATGTCGAACATCTCGTTATAAAGACGATTGGGATCTTTATAAACCGAGCACAAGGAGAGCATTTTATTGTCCACTTGTTCACTAAAACGTTTTAATCTGTCTGTTGTCAAAGGTCTGTAATTTATTGTAAATGACTTTGTCTGAGCCTTATGTTTTAACTGAATTCCGAAACCATGATGATCTGAACCTAAACAATTTATAAGAAACTTTGTTGATATACCACAACTACAAAAATCACTATCCAGACAAGTGGCTGTTGTTTCAGTTATTCTAGTCGGTTCAAAAAATATATTTGGCAGGTCATATGTCTTAAATAATGACTTTAATGGCACTGGGAGTAGGTGCTTTGGAGAGAGGGATAACAAACGCCTAGCCCCACTCCTTAGGAAAAGAATGAGATGAGAGGGAATGATTAATCATGTGCGTGAGAACAGATAAGACAGAATTTAAAACATGATAAAACATGGAAATCATAGCCCTACTCACATCACATCATCACATCCTGCAGCCTTCGATTTGATGGATAAAAAGGTTTTCAAAAAGTCACCCATTATGATAATGTGTGCGTACTCCGAGGAAACAGAAACCAAAACCGAATCGAGTTCATTGAAGTAGTCGATTCCATTTGGGCAGCACACGACACCAAGAGCAATCTTGACGCCCTTCAAGTCCACTTTCAAAAACAAGTACTCAGAGGAAGCTGTATAATGGGGAGAGGAGGACACAATTAATTTGTAGGAAAAGTCAGCGCGAAGGTAAATCGCGACACCACCCCCGCGCTTACCGATGCGGTCGTTACGTATAAGCACGTAACTTGGTAGAGAAAAGGAAGTGGAGGCCAAGGAAGGGTTCAGCCAAGATTCAGAGACAAGGATAGCGTGAGCAGGTGAAGCTGAGAAAGCTCCAAGTAGCTCGTTATGATGCTGGGGGATACTTTGCGCATTTATATGACAAGCATTAAAGGTTTTATTATTGGATCAAATTGTGTTCAGAGAGGTGGAGATGCTATCATCTAAAGAATTGACAGAAGAACAGGAAGAGCAAGCAGAGTAGAAAGAAGTATCACTATCAGACATAAACCAAAAATAAATCGGTATGTAAATAATAATATAAAATAAGTAATGGTGTGTCAATGCAAAAGGCAAAACCCGCCGGTCAACATACTTTAAAAAAGAAATAGAGTTGTTAGACAGTAAGCACAAATTAAAATAAAGAAGCAAAGCTAATACACCACAGCCTACTACACAAGCCAGAAAACGCAAACAACTACATATTTCAAGTTTACAGCTGGCTGTAGATGCATTAAGCACTTACAACTAAATAATATAAAAAGCTCGGAGCTTGAAGTCTTACGGGATATAGAGGTCATGGAGGATTTTATCATGGATCATATTCTTTCTAGAAGACCTGATCCAGTATTGTCAGATGTACATCCGAACACTTCTTTAACACAATTAGCTCAAAGACTGAGGGAGGAAGGTTGTTGTTCACCCTTAGAAGGAATCACTATGCCTGCCCAACAAGAACAGACACAACTATGTATGTGGCAGTGAATCCCTGTTTATATGTATGACAGAGCAATATCATTTGCTACTGAAGGAGATGCAGCTACTCTCTGGACACTATCAAAAGGCTCTGTCCCACCTTACATCGGAGCCCCGACTAAAATAAGCGCTAAAAGACAACCCCTTCAGGAAATTGAGTCTTATAGTTTTACAAAGGCTCTGTCCCAAGCCTTGCAGCTCCGTTCCTGGGTTAAGGGAGATGAAGGGCTGACCAATTTGATCAATTCCATAATAAAAGAGAAAACGGATGCGACTGATGAGGAACTTGACAGGAGAACCTCCCATGTGTATTCTGGCTCATTAACCCACAGATTACCCTGTCCATCAATGAGCATTGGTGGCCAGTTAAATTCCACCAGCAACGTATTAGGTATACGGTAGGTGTAGGGTAAACCTAAACTACAACTGAAAACCCAAACCACAAAAAATTAGAATCGTACCCCGGAAACAGAATTCAGAAACAAGTTACTAGTAACTAAAGTTAAAGTAAATACATCAACACTCCCCAATACGGTTGGTCACCGTGGGGATATCGACCACTACACTCCAACTTTAAATTACAACACTAGAAACAAATATAGAAACGAAAACAAATGTAAAAACAAAGAGTCCAGTCTTATATATTTGGAAACACTTAATGTGAGAAGTCTCAAGTCAGAGGACAGTTTCATATAGCTGGAACTAGCATTAAAGGACCTAAAGTGGGACAAACTTGGTCTCTGTCAAATAAGACGAATAGGAGTAAAAGTTGAAGACCATGGCGGACAAACATTTTATCACATAGGCGAAACACCTAGTCAGCGAGGTGTGGGGTTCTTGATAAGGGATATTTATAAGAATAACATAAAAAAAATAATAGGGGTATCAGAGCGTATAGCAGTGTTAAAGATTGAATTTAACAAGGAGATATGGACCATAATCCAAATTTATTCACCAACAGAACCCACAGACAGAGATAAAATGAAGGAGTCCGAAAAATTCTATTCAGACCTGAGAACAACAACAAGTGCATATGCTCATAAGACCTGGTTGTAATAGGAGATTTTAACGCCCAGATAGGCAGCAGGCGAAACGGTGAAGAAAAGATAATGGGAAGTTTCACTCAAGGACGCAGAAATAAAAACGGAGAAATGCTTACTGGTTTTGCTCTCAAACATAATCTCGCATTTCTCAACAGCCATTACAAAAAAAGAGAGAATCGATAATGGACTTGGGTATCGCCAAACGGATGTACAAGGAACGAAATAGATTATATTCTTACCAGTAAATTGAAAAGCTTTCAAGACATCAGTATTATTCATAATTTCAATTTTAATACGGATCACAGAATGGTTAGATCTAAACTAGTCACTAAACCATTAAGGAAAAATAGGAAAAATTACCATGGCCGTGCTCAACAAATGGATGAAGAAACAGTGAAGTTTGTTAATGCTGGTCTTCAAGAATTCTATGAAGAGTACGACACAAAAATGAAGGACAACTCATTGCATGAAAAATATAATAATTTCAAAGGAATACTTCAAGCATCTGATAAAGTAAAAGCAAGGAATTATGAAAAGATATCGCGCACCCAGATAAAAACTGTCATAACACAACTTATGACAAAAATGAGTTAAGTATACCAAACGATCGGCAATCGCGAACTTTACCTGCTGAAAAATTTACAAATTTATAGTGCAGTTCGTTGCCGAAATATGGTGCAAGTGTCACTTTTGCACTAAACGGGTTGGCGCGCACAGAACGGACGTAATAAATGTGTCATAACCTGTGTTATAACTCTATTGTGTTAAGTAATTTTCTAAGATTACAATGAATATCAGCAAAATATTGACTAGATAAGGAATTATAGTATCATAACTTGAGATGTAACGACTTCTTAGACGTTTAATTGGTTAGGTAGAACAGTTTTATTTAAAGAATAAAGGTGACATAACCTACATTAATACGACGCACTATAATAAAATGTACAATTTCCAAGCTCAGCTTGCATATAGGTACACTACAGTGGTTCTAAGACGGTTCACCACAAAGCTATATAAGTTGAGAGTCTTAAGTCATCATGATCATCTTGGCGGTAAATCCCGGTTGTGCTCACGCGAGGGCCCTGGGCCGCTTTCCGACTCCTATTTGTATACTTCGCCCGGTCTTCGGCATTCTAGGTAGTGAGTTTATTGGCGCGTGTCAGGCTTAACGTCGTCTAACCAGCGTTTCTTGGACCGGCTTCTCCTCGTGCCTAGCGGGGTATTCCCGGTTTATTTGTTCCCTACGAAATTTGCTGGTCTGCGCAAGACGTGGCATACCATCGAAGGCGGCACTGTTGCAGCTTATTTGTAATGTTACAGACGCTAAGGCTGCCTCGAATGTGAGTGGTTTAGACGCTTTATTTGCGTGAAACTCCACACATTACATTCGCCGCAGCTTCTTCATTTCCGTGACGTGCAGCCTTTTTGTGTCACTCTAGTAGTGGCCACTTCTCGCTGTCGTATAGTCGTAGAGTCTTATAGACTTGTCCCTTCAGCTTTACCATCATTTTGGGGTCACAAATAACACCCGTTCCTCCAGCCATTTGGCCCAAGCCGCTGATACTCGGGCTTTGACGTCGCTGTCAATGTCACTAGTTGCGCTAAGTGTCTGACCTGATCCATGAGCATGACTTCATCTTGACCTATGTGAACGAGTTGGGGATTTGCACTGTATGGAATCACGGTACATGTCAATATAGGCCTCAGGCACCGACTTGGACCGCAATACCCACCAGATCATCCCACGAGGGACACAGTCAATGGCTTTCTGCATGTCTAGAAACAGGAAATACAGAGGCGTGTCCTTTGACCTGTGTCCCTCCATGAGAGTTCTCAGGGCAAATACAGGGTCCATGGTCCAACAACCCGGTCTAAACCCATACTAACACTCCGAGATTACTCCTGTCGCATCCGAGAGTCCACAATACGTTCGAAGACTTCATGGTGTGAGACATCAGCTTTATACTGCGGTGGTTAGTTGGCCGCATGGAGCCCTTGCTCTTGAAGACTGGAGTGATGTACTCAGCCTCCACTAGTTGAGTATCCTCCCAGTGAGGATTCTGTTAAGCTAAGATCGACTTGTGTCGCAAGCGCAGGGATTTCCAAAAAACAAGGTTCCAATAATTCTTCATTTTGCAGCAGTTCAATCGTACATGCTTAGGATTATCTTAAGGAGTACACTTAAGAGTCGCCTAAGTGCCATTGGGCATAACACTATTTTTTTAATAACTCGTGTAAAAATTTACTCAGAATCTATTGTTCGAAAACAACGCCTATATGATTATTTGAAACATATACATTTTTTTTTTTATAATTTACAAGGCCTATATTTGACCGCCATCTCACCTGATGAAAAGTGACGATGCGCCCGAAGATGGAGCATGCCTGTGCAGAAACAGCCTATTCGTTCTGGCCTTGAAATCTATAAAAAAACTTGTGGTATGTCGATATTTTAGATACAAAAACTTCCAAAAATAAGAATGAGCTTCCAAAATGAGCAATACCTTAAAACGACATAGTATCGTTACATGGTCTAAATAAAATCTTCAATCACAGCCGTATACGAACCTCACCAACAAAGTATTCTAAAAACAAGGGCGAGAAGAAAGAAGCCAAAAGTTACAGAGTATCGATACAATGGGTTTTGCTTCGGCATCTTTGTCGCGTTGCACGCTCCAGATAGCCCGTAAGAGGGTTTATTAGCGACACGAGTCGTGCATAAGCCGGGAAACACACGGATGTGTATCTGCAAAATCTGAATTTTGAATTTTGAATTTTGAATTTTTGACGTTTTTTAAGCCCCGGTGAAAAAAGAGGAATCTAAGTTTGACGTGTGTATATGACCTCTGTCGCTCTGTGTATCTATGTGTCTGTCTGTGGCATCGTAGGCGAATGGATGCGGTTTTGTTTGTTTGAAAGCCAGTTTCATTGAGATGGTTCTTAGCTTTGTTTCATTGAAATCGGTTCAGGGGCCTAATTCTCTCGCTGTGACATCTCGAATTCGACATTTTTCTTGATACAAATCTCCGTTAATAATGATATTGAAATGTTTCTTGCAGCCAAAACAAACCATTTTTGACAGCCATATTGTCTAAGATTAATATCAATTATGTTTTAATACAGTCTCAGGAATTATGCGGACTAAGAAACAAACCAGCCAAAGAATTTCACCACCGCAAATTAAAATTCCATGCATGTCGATTTGTAGATCGAATCAAGGTTACTGACTTCCGACGAACTACCGTTAATCGATCATTTGTTAATCGTTCGAACCAGGTTACCGACTCATCCGAGGAGTGGCGGTCGTCCACCGTACGGGTTTAAGAAACTTCCTGGCTCGTACGACCACGCAATAGAACGAGTATCCTGCAGAGGTGTCTCCGGACCATTACGACATCGAAACTTTCAAAAAACGAGCCTCTATCGTCACCCTGGGTCTTGCGAATGTCAATGTTCACTTCCCATCAGATGATCCGCTTGCTAGATTGCCTCGTTCTGTTATAAACAAATTCTAATTAAAAACATTTTTTTCATAGCAAGCTTTTATCGCGCGTTCTCTATGATAGTCTATCCAGACTATTTGTCAAGACTAAAAAAACGAGCCCAAACTCGATGGGTTTACCACGCGTAATTTATGAGTTCCGACGGCCCCCTTCCATCACCATCATCAGATCAGATAGTATAAAACATTGTATTGTCACTGAACATATATGGGTGTGTAAAATTTCAATCGGAAACCGGGAAATGGGTCAAATTTAACTTGCAAAATTTTATTACGAACAGACATGGGGCATATGAAACTAAATACAAGCTATAAGTTCTAATATGAAAAAATCTTCATAACGAGCAAGTTAAAAACTTGTAAAAAGCCGCACAGCCAAAGCCCGTGTGTCCCCGGCGGCTAAGAGCGCCGCGTCATCGGAACGTGCGCCGGCGACGCTACGTGCCGACCGAGCTCGCCCAGATTGCCGATACCGCGCCCTTTGCGAGCCAGCATGCACGCTGAGTGCGTCCGCCACTCACTGAGACAGTGACACTACCCTCATTTTTGATGGGAGTTGCATAATGTTACTACTCTCGTTTTTGATCGACCTGCATCTGCATTTTTTTAATTTAGGCTAACGTACAAAATTTACAAAAGTTGTCGCTTGAATATGCAGGTTACATCACGATGTTTTCCCTCACATAACTCATAGAAAAGTCATTATTACATGGCTGCAGTGGGATTCAAACCCGGTACCTCTGGCTTAAGAGTCGGACTTCTTAAAAATCAGCGTTAACTATAAATTTTGTTAGTCATGACTCGTAGATAAACCCTACAATACGACACGACAACGAAAGCCGTGTCTTGCCCGGCAGAGTTAGAAATGCACTAACCCTCCGACTTGGTGTCGTAAAAGGCGACTAATGTCTTGGACCATAAAATGGGTAGCAGCGTTTTCTGGTGTGTGTTTTGGACACTGCGGTCTCCAACCCGCCTGTGATTGTAGAGTGTAGATTATGGCAAAGTCCTCCACTGATGAGGATGAGACTTTCATCCAGCAGTAGACAGTTATGGACTGTAGATGTGATCATGATGTGGTAGACACACACACCAGCATGTCACCTGATGAGCTTTAGACATTAGCAACACCAGTGGCAACCTATGCGTTGCCTTCCTCTTAAAATCTGGTATACGTTGGGCTGGCAGCAAACTGGCAAATACTAGGTCCCTCCACTGCTAAAGAGACGGTTCCCCATGAAGGACTGAATGATTGATTATCTTATTATTGCAATATAAAATCATCTTGGCGTTAATATCTCGGTTGTGCTCTCGCGCACGAGGGCCCGGGGTCGGCCTTGACCATGCTCTAGGATATGTATGTGCAGATCAGGTAATTACAGTGGAGCGAGTGCCATCTGACCTCCATGACCTACCAGGCTACCAGGGGCACCTGACCAAATTGGATCATGATTACACATTCAGTCGCCTGAATGTGCAAGTTTCATCACGATGTTTTCCCTCTCCGTAAGAGCATCGGTTAGTACTAAACTATTGCCTTTTGCAATTTTTAAAAAATTATTGCTGTGAGTTATAAAAAAATTATAAGATTAGTATTTAAGTGTAATTACTACTTAATAAGTGTACTTAATATGCTGTTAGAAACCCGGAATTACTCATAAAATGCCAAACACGATAGTATAAAACATTGTTAATTTTAATGTGGAAAATGAAACTACATTTTTAAAGCTGTACACTAAAAGAAAATAAAATCTACCTCTAGAGCTACAGGAACCTGCAGAATTCTAAGAATCGTAAATAATATAAAAAGTCATAAACACCTCTATGGTTTGGCTACTTAAACTTCATTCAATAAACAAGTCCCTGTCTTCCATTTGTAAACATTAAGTTCGCAATGAGAATATATTTCTTGGGAACGGTGTACTCTTGAAAATAAATGTAGCTTTAGACGGATTTGTTCGTGAAACGAATCAAGATGAATATTCACTTTCTAGAACAATAACTCACTTTATATTTGAGAATAGTGTTCTCTTGAAAATAAATGTAGTTTTCGGATCTGTTTTAATTTAGTTAACTAAGAAAAACGACTGCAGGTATTACTTGACTACTTACGTATTGCAGTTAATAAAACTATCGGTAAAAATCTATTGGTACATACTCCACCAGCAATCATAATTTGCCTGTTTAGGGAAAAAATATTGGATGTTTTGCTCAGTATAAGGCGAATTATCTTGCGGAAGGAAAAAGTGAAAACAATTCAAGTAATTTGTTTGTGAAACTCAAGTAAGATAGAAGAAAAGCAGATCAAAACATTAAACACAATAAATTGAGTTCAACAAAATTAGTTAACAGACACAACGTTTCATATGAATGACCTCGCCGAGTCGGATTCGAAAGCTAATGGTTTACGACGCGAGGATGCCCAAGACCGGGCAAAATGGAGGAGAATGAGTCGGAAAGCGGACCCTGGCAGAATACCTAAGAATAAAAAGTTACCAATCAGATGAGTTCCAGGCGTAAATAACCTTGCGCCGACAGGAAATGCTGGTGACCTTCATGGCGGAGCAGAAATACCTTGCTCTAGGAAAGGTCCGTTCAAAAGAGTACCAGGCGAGAGCTATGTAAATTTTATTGTTGATTAAATTGAGGTTCAACAAGGTTTTTCTCTGATAATGCTTAATACCATTTACGCAACTCGATATATCCAAAGCTTATCAAGCGCTAGGTAATAAGCGAACAAAAACGAAATGTAAAACCAAAATGCTCATGGCTTCAATGTGTGCTCTCCTTCTAAAGTTTTAGAATTATGCAGCAGGTTGCTGAACAGTTAGCAAAAAGGCAATTTTCCGGGGGCACTGCAGCAAAACGTCGCTACAGTGATTTGCATCTCAAAGTCACTGGCCTTTTGTACAAAATAGACACATGCGATGCAACAAACGACTGGCTCAGTGCAAAAAGTCTGCCGCTCTTTTTGTGGAAAATAGCTACGAAATGTATTTAAAACGGGTATTTTTCAGACAAGCCAATTTTTTTGTTTTCCCGTTAATTTCCCGTACAGCATTTCCATCTTCGATTTATCCCCTTTTCGGGGGAATTTCCAAAAATCCGTCATTAGCGAATGCCACGTCACAATGCCAGCACGACCCTGTCTAGTAGGTCTAGCTGAGCGATGACTTTTTCCATAGATATTAAACTGAATTATATAAAACTCTCGCATTGCTTGTCGTGTCGTGGTATCTATCAATACTTCTAATTAATAGCTATACATAGCATAAAACAAAGTCATTTCCCGCCATCTGTTCCTAAGTACGCTTAGATATTTTAAACTACATATTGAATTTTAATGCGATTCAAGAAGAAGGTTTATAAGCAAGAGAAAAGGATAGGTAGGGGTAATGTAAGTATGCACGAACGAAGTCGCTCTTGGTCTACTAATACCAAAAGAGGAAAAGTGTGCATATTTGCAAGTTTGCGAATTTGTATGATGGGAGTAATCTCCGAAACCACAGAATCGATGATGAAAATTCGATCACTAATACGAATTATTCCCGAGTATCATAGAATACTTTTCACCCCGGAAAAGTATAAAGATCCCGCAGGATATTTAAATATGGAACTGCGCGCTAGTAAAAACCAAGGGAACGCCTAGTGTGCCTACGTTTCTATCTTTAATTTCCATTACAACCTTCTATTCTGTCCGAATGACAAAAAAAAAAGAGAAAAAAAATCCTCCGTGCAGGTAAGTTCGTACCACCATTAATTAATAGGACGTGACCGGAGAGCCTCTCAATCCCCATCAAGCCAGTACGGTGACCTTTGCGACCTATAGACAAACACATTGAGCGGTCCATGGTCCTTGAGGGAGCGTTTGCACCGAAAGCCAGTTCGGAGATTTTAAATAACTTTTTTATTTTTATACCACTATGGTGGCAAACAAGCTTACGGCCTGCCTGATGGTAAACAGTCACCGCAGCCTATGAACGTTTTTAATACCAGGGGCATCACCCACGCGTTGCCGACCCCGTAAAAACCTTACGCTTACGTTACGGGCGTATCGTACGCAGGATTTCACAATACGAGTAACTCCATAAGTTTAAAAGAGATTCTAACTCCTTTTCATGAAATTCTGTCACTTAGTGTGTTAGGACATATTAGTTTATTAGGTGATAGTGAAATCTGGCATAATTCTCCAATCCGCCTATGCGAACATTTAAATAAATAAAAGTTAAAACGATTTAATATTAGTAAAATTAGCTTTATTGGAAAAATATATATTTGAATGTGTTTCAGTCATGGGGCCATGGTGTGACTATTAACTTAATCATTCCACCAAAAGTGACCTTCATCGCCGAACAAAATTTTGTATGGGGAAAGAAATGAACATCAATGAATAATTTTACGTTTGCAAGGTCTTGCCCTGATGAATAGTTGTATCTAAACTTACGGTTACTAGGATTCCTTTTCAAACAACTGTTACAGGTCGTTGAAACATTTGTTTTCCATTTTAATGTAATCTCCTTATGTTATTCCAATGGTATTTCCTTGAGTTTGGCCCTTCAGGCTTTAATGCTCTCCAATTCATTATACGTTATTATTCATTACGTTCTGAAAAATAGAGGATACTATGTTTGTTTGTATGCAACCATTATTCTAAATGGTCTACGAATTATGTATTTCTTGACGTACCTTTTTGTTTTGTTATTTTGTAGATTTGTTTTCTTTTGGCATTGGAGACGTTATTTTCTAACTTTTATAATTTCTATTCGTATCATTGTTTACAAATTGTTTTGAAGTTGTCAAGCAGTGACGAACCATAAATCGCGATGCCATGATGGCGAAGATTTTATTCCTACTTGTCAGCCACGAAAAAGACGGTGGCTGTCATAAATTTTAAATTGATTGACGGATAGATAAATAAATTGAGACTGAAGTTCGGAAGTGAAAAATGAGGAACGATTTTTGTTGCTATTTTACGAAAATAAGATGGCAAGAGGCCCGACGGAATGACACTCACCCACTGGAAACTATGACGACCTCACATACCTCCGACCGGTATGGGATGCTACTTGCATCGATACCCTTGCGCCGTCCCATCTTCCAGTGACCACGTGTCAGGCTGCGATAGGTGCTGCCTCAACTGAGGACGCCAAGCGGTGCAAATATGCTAGTCTCAGTGGCGATTACATAATTGCGCCATTTGGCGTTGAAACTCTTGGGCCGTGGGGACCAGGCGTACATTCCTTATACCGGGAGTTATCTAAGCGCCTGGTCGAAGTTACGAATCACCAGAAGGCTGACCTCTTTTTTGGTCAACGCTTAAGCCTCGCTATCCAGTGCGGCAACGCGGCCAACCTTCTGGGGACTTTTCCAAATTCGGGGGACCTGGGTAAATTTTTTATCTTTAGTTAGGATTAAGGTTTTTGTTAGAGTAAGGTTTCTTTTTAAATATTAATAATTGTTTCTTAAGTCATTGATGAATAAATATTTCTAGATTATTTTACGAAAATGATTATTATTTGAAATAGAATCAGTATTATAGCCCAGCAGAATAAATAAAGTAATAAGTGACCAGTCAAAAAGTGCACATGGTTGCATAAAATAATTCTCTCCGAAATTCTCAAACTAAAATGGTACATGGTTGCCTAAAAATAAGTACACTCTCTGGCGCAGAGCTATAAGGAACTCTATACTTTTCGGCCTACTCTATCGAAATCCAAGTTGAACTTAGGGATCCTGCCAGGACTGAGGTTATGTGGCGTAGACGCTTTTGGGAACTGAATCTTTGTGTTTTTCTTTATTGACTGAACCTGGCACTGTGCGTGGGACAGTGTTACGTTACAGTTTGCCACCTTCAACTGGGGTCTTTCGGTCCAGAAATAATTAGTTTATTACATACCTATTATACATCTAACTTGCTATTTATCTGTAAATTCTAAGAAAGACATACACTTGTCTCTAAAGTAATACAATATTTCGGCTATAATTTTGGATTACAATATAATTACTGTGGGCTCTCTTTTATCCTTTTACACTTTATATCGATTTCTTTCTTACGATTTATTATTGTTTGATATAGTTTTTCTTTGCAGACTCTAGAAAATGTTTATTAATATGCAATATATATATCTACTATACTTTATTATATATCTATTTGTCAATTTTTCCTAGGATATGGGTAGGGCCGTCCGGTATAAATAAGGCTACACCGATGCCGGTTTGCGACACTTAAAATAAGCCTTTCGCTACACCTCTTAGAGCGGTTGGTGACTCTAGAATCCCACTTTTCTACACCGATAAACCAGATACGATCGAACACAACATTCGGCGAGTTATAAGCAAAATACGGCCGCAATTATTGCGAAAAGTGTATGAAAATAAGATATCCAGATTAAGGTCAGAGTTTCAAACTAGTAGTAAACAGGTTCAATAGCTCGTGTTTCCAGTGCTACAAAATATTTGCATCTCCCAACATAGTGTGCCTTGAATGCTTCGCAAGCTAAGGTGACAACTCGACCGTCACCTCCGTGACTGGACTATAGCAAACGGAGCACCGCCCGTCTCCCTTGTGTAGCGTAAAAAACCCATTCTGAGGTTACATAACACCATCCCTTAGTTTAATGGTGGTATTAATTCTTTCTCCACGAGATTTTACGCGCATCCCTACGCGAGACAACAATGCTTTTATGGATTCCTGTCACATTACTTTCTATTTCAGAAGAGAGGAAATCGTACAACTCTAAATATTCATTAAAAGAATCGCACAAACAACTGTTACAGAGAGGAGAAAATGCCACGGCTTTGCCATTGCTATTGATACAACGTGAGTCGTATTCTCAGAAGAAACATTTATAGTTCAAGATAAATACCAATGTGTTTGAGGTGGCTTACATGAC